>CM074728.1:63157182-64357182 GCA_037306005.1 Rhinophrynus dorsalis | reverse complement strand
TATCAGTCAGATGCCAGAAGGCTATGACCACTGAAATGGTCGCCACTAGCAGTAGCATCTTGACTCGGCAGTCTGCGTCAGTCAAAAGCAGGAACAATGTCAACAGAGGCTGAGATCTGTCCAGCCGGCCATCGAGTAGAGGTTTGGCCCAGTCGGAGATCAACCTGCGGGGTACCTGGCTGGGATCAATCCCGCAGTCCATCGGAGGAGTGCAGGCCCTGCAGGAGATCAACCTGCCACAAGCAGATAACAGGGATCGATCCAACAGGCTGGTAGGTAGTAGCCGTCTCTGTCAGAGATCAGTTAGTTGAGCGCAGGGGGCTCTCCGATAAATGAGCAGCAACGGGTAGATGGAGTTGGATGGCAGAGTCAACCTGGGATGTCAGCAGAGGTAAGCAGCTTTGGAGAATCTGGTTGGGTCATAATGGGAGATCAAGCAGAACAGGGATCAGATGGAAAAAATTGTGGTCAGGAAAATCCGGAGTCAAAGCAGGATCAAAAACGCCAGAGATTCACTATGTTTGGAGAATAGCTTGAATATCTGGTGTGGGAAGCCAGAAACAGGAAGATTTGAAAGGACTATCTTCCAATCAGGAGTGAAAGGTGTGAAGAAAAAGCAGGCAGAGTGACACTTCCTCGGATATGGATTTCCCAATTCACAGTTGTATTTGTGGACCTTTTCCCATTGAGGTTGACTTGTTCAATTAGTCCTGCATGTCTGTTCATGGAGGTGGACATGACAGTTAAAGGATAAAGAAGTTTCTTGTATGCTTCCTGCTTCAGTATGAAAAATCTGCCAATATCTGTCATGTCCCTCTCCCTCATTGGTGTCTGACATGGACATGGCAGGCTCTTCCCAGATGCATTTCATCACATACACTGTGGAATTCCTCATGTGGTTGAAGCTGCAGCAGGAAAAGTCTGAAAGCAGCTGAGAAAAGGGGAGGAGTGGAACTCAGTGCTGAAGTATGGCTACAGGAGGAACTGCAGGGACTCAGTCTAGAGACTCTGGCAGTGGTATTTGATGGGCTGTTTTATCTTTTACTAGTTGAAGAGCCTGTACACGGGCCACAGTGCCAATGGCAGTCGGTAGCGGAGCAGTCATGTGCAGTAGAGACTGCCAGCAGCACGGCTGATAAGCTCTGTATCAGCCGCAGTGCGGCCGCACGGGCAGTCTCTACTGAGCATGACTGCAGCACGCACAGCAGTCTGTACTGAGCATGACTGCGTCATTACACACATTTTAGCAAATTATTATATAAGATGCTTGAGTTCATTGGTTGTTATTAAGATTTTCATGTTAGTAAATTATACACCATGAGATGTTTTGTCTAAAGATGCTTTATCTTGACTAACAAGGATGAAAGGAAGGCCCCATAAGAGGGATGTAATATATTAATAATAATAATAATAATAATAATAATAATGAATGCATCTTTTGGTTTGTAAGTGCAGTAGTTATAATCATTGTTCCAGTACATAAAGTTTAATTTCACTGTGTACTTTATATTTTTTGCTCCCCACTCAATTGTTTTAGTACCAAGAGTTTGTCTAAAGATTTCTCCATAGAATTCAGTGGGAATCTATTAGATAAACCCAACTGATTACACTTATCAACTTCAGCGTAATCTAGGTCTTAGTTTGCACTGTCTTATAAGCGTATTCTTTATAACGGAGAGACACTCTTTGGCTCGCTGATTATAATGTCCTAAAGACACAGTGGCACCTGGGGGAAGGGTGAGTTAACCAATAGAAGTTGGTCAAACCTCCAAGTTTAGAAGCTTGGCCATGAGTTGCTTATGATAAAATGTCCTGGGTAATAGGCAATCAGAATCTCTCCAGCTGCTGCAGACTACCACTCCCATCATCCCCAAACAGGCATTGGCTGATTGAGGGTGATGGGAGTTGTAGTCTCCAACAGCTAAAACACCAACATTTACCTTGCTACCCCTGACCCACGGAAATGTAAAATTCTAATGGATCCCTATGTTTTATGCTTATTTGTACAAACACCAATTAATGCACTTCTCAGAAAGTCACAGGAGTAGAGGTTTCTCATTAAAACGAAACTTTCACTTTGTATAAAGTTGCCCTGCAATAATTTAGCATATGGCGACTAGCTTCATAAAACTTTTATTACCTCTCTGAAGTGGCATATTTTAAAGTAATCCTTAGTCTTCCAAGACCGGAAGCCAGGCATCAGTGCAGACATCTTGTCTGTGCGCCTGCGCCGTCAGTCCCGGCCTCCTCTAAGAAGCATTGCAGTGTGCCACATGGTAACTGGAAGGACTGACGGCGCAGGCGGGCAGACTGCACTAACCTGTCCGTCAGTCTCTGAAGATTAAGGATTTCTTTAGAATCTGCCACTTCTGAAAGATAATAGAAGTATTATGAAGCTAGTCGCCATATGCTTACCGTAAAATGTCAGGTATAATACGCACCTGTGTATAATACGCAGGTGTATATTATGCCCAAGATTTTAGTGCCTATGTATAATACGCACCCTTGTTTTCCCCTCTTAAGAAAAAAAATTAAGCCTTCCAGATCCCTTCCCTCCCTCCCCGGAGTTATCCACTGCTAAAATACCATTTACTTACGTCAAAATTCAAGTCCCCGCATTTTCCCCATTAGCAGGCAACATATAACCCATGTCAATATTCCCTGCGGGCAGCATGCTTCCATTCCCCGCCTGCTTCCTCCCTGCTATGGTATTGCCCTGTGAGGACCTTCAGATCCTCGCAAGGCATTACCATTGGCTGGAGCTGGTAGGTCCTGAAGGAAGTGGGCGGCGAATGGAAGCATGCCGCCTATAGGGAATATTGACATCTGTTATGCGTTGCCTGCTAATGGGGAAAATGCGGGTACTTGAACTTTGAAATAAGTAAATGGTATTTTAGCAGCAGATAGCACTGGGAGAGGGAGGGAAGGGATCTGGTAGGCTTATTTTTATTTATTTTTTTTTATAAAAAAACCTCTCGGGTATAATATGCACCCCCCACTTCACATAAGGTGAAGTGGGGTAAAATTGTGCGTATTATACCTGAGATTTTACAGTAATTATTGCAGGGCGACTTTAGACAAAGTGAAAGTTCCGCTTTAAAGTAGATGGAATAAAAAATGTGCTCCACTATGGTTACACGAGTACACAGAGAAAAACTGCTCTGTGTGAGGTGGTATTATGCTGTAAGGCAGGTTTTATGATCAACCAAGACAAGAATGAGCTCATAAGTGTTCATTCTTATTGCTGTCAGTCCTATGCATACAGTTACTCAGAGGCACTCACCCATGCATCCATTAAGTCAGTGCTACCCACCCGTGCACACACACACATAGTTACTCACATCTTGTTTCATTCAATCATCTAGTCCAGGGAAAGAAACAACCAGGTAAAGATATCTCTCTGGGAGAATAGAAGGTTATTTAGTTGTCATTTGCCATATTGTACATGTAAACTGGGCCATAAAATAGTGATCAGTCAGTGATAGTTCATATCATACTTCACCTACCTTCTGTCCGACATACAGCTCACAGGTTCTACATGCATATCAGTCCGCAAACAAAATATAAAAGCATTAAGTGCTGATAAGACATAAGATATAGTATCTGTCTTCTGGTGCATTTCATACCACACAGTAAAACTGGACAAGTCTGTGACATATGGTAAAAATCTTGGGAATATCTGGGTGTATTCAGGAAGCTAAAGAGCGGCATTGTAGTTCTGTTGGAGACAAATAAAATTGATTTAACTCGGGCTCCTATTATACCTCTCTAGCATTTAAGAGGGTAAAAAGCCCCATCTGAATCAATCAACATTTGTAGATTGTCATTTCTGCCATATGCTGCTGTTAGATCACATCTGAAGGGTTAAATTCTTTGATTGACAGAGGTGGACATAGTGTTTTGAAGATGACTAGATTTTTCTTTATCCAGCAAAGTTTGACAGGTTCTTACATGATCTTACAGGATATACAGCATCTCATTGGTTCATTTTGCATGATGTTCATTGGCATGGCAGACAGCATTGTTGGTATAGGCCAGTGGTTCTCAAGCTGTGCCCTCAGTGGCTACTAACAGGCCAGGATTTGAGAATTTCCTTTTAAGAACACAGGTTAGTTAATCAATATGACTGAGCCTCTGATCAACACACTTGTGTTCTAGCAGGGAAATTCCTAAATCCTGGCCTGTTAGTGGCCACTGAGGGCACTGGTTGAGGGGTTGAGAACCTCTGGTATAGGCTGTCAGGTCTCTCTCAGTGACTGAATATATATACCTTGTAGAACCTTTAAACATGGTCAGTAGTACCACACAAGAATAGAACACTAAGGCATCAGTTTGTATATGTTCAAACATGGATAGTATACACTATGGGGCCTTACTGCATCACAAATATGTAATTTTCTAGATTACCACATGTTATGCTTATATATACATTTTGATTGATTGGAACAGAAGGCTAGGCTATGATGTTTAATGTACTAATGTTGGTGGGGGTTAGAGAGACCCTTAGCTATTCCTAACTTAGCTCTCTGTCACATACTGTTGACTTTGTAGATCACAAATGATCTGTTAATATCATTTAAAGAAACAGTATTTTAGATTCAACAGGTACAATTGATCTGCCCCAGAATTGCTCTTCTTTAGATTGCTGACTAGTGCCCATTGTTTCATTACAGTTTAGGGCAGTGATAATTAAAGGGATAGTAATGTTTTACAATAATACCACTCTGATTAATCTTCATAGTATTTGGGCCATGGAGAGTGTTATTTAAATACTGTCAGAGTGGTAGTTCAAGAGTAATTGAATGATAAAGTACCCCCCTCCCGCCCCTTTTACTGATGTAACACTGCTCACCTCAGAACAGAAAGGTGGTGTCCAGATGTTTTGCAGAGATGTACAATCTTCAATTAGTATAAGGGAAAAACCTGAAAAATCTGTCAAGGGGGGCAGGGTTTTCATTGTTCTCACAGTAAGAAGACTGTCCCTAGCTGTGAGCTGTCTGGTCTTAAGACCAGATTCCACATCTTTAAAGCTCTGTCTCTCAATTAGTTAATTCCTGTTATTTGCATCTCTGTAGCAATATAAATTACAGCCATTGGTTTCAAATCCGCCTGTGATTCTCTCCCACAGAGGACACCCCCGATATATATTTTACTCCATTTCTTGATGAGTACAATAAAGATTATCCTGTTTCTGTGAAATGCTATTTTCACAAGTTATTGCAGCTCAAACGAGTCTATGAAATGCACTTTTCTTTTGCTGTCTTTGCTGAATTAATGGCCTCTGACTGTAATTAGGGCAATAGAGATGCAGTAGCAACAGTAACATCCTAGATCACGGCTGTCCAAGTTCAGTCCTCAAAGGCCATCAACAAGCCAGCATGTAAGGATTTCCCTGATTAATCACAGGTGAGTCAGTCACAATGAATAATCCACTGATTAACTCACTTGTACTTCATCAGGGAAATCCTTACATCCTGGCCTGTTGGTGTAAGTGTTGGAGAGCCTTGAAAGTAATAAGGAGGATTTTTAATGTAATGTGTTGCTTTATGGGAAGCCATGACAATGAATTTAGAAGGGGTGATTACTCATCTGGAGGGAAGGAAGAGTATTCTGGTGGCCAAATTAAGAATTGATTGGATATGAGCGATATGGCTAGCAGGCAGACTGATAATAAAGAATTGCAGTAATCCAGGCAGGAAAGGATAAGAACATGCATCAGAGTTTCTGTTGTAGAGTGAGGAAGAAATGGGAGGTGTACCCTGGGCAAAGTACAAAGTAGAAGTACCTCTTAACATCTTGGATGCTAGAGAAGTCCCAACACATTGCTTTGCAATGCACCAAGATCCCTATAACATAGGGTTGACACCTTTTCTTCAAAAAAATACCGGCCATGGCATTCCCTCCATAGACTTAACATTGGACAGAAGCCAATTTTTTACCGGACTGCCGGTAAAATACCGGCTGGGTAGCAATCCTACTATAACATTCAAGGGGTTGAAAACAAGAATACCCTTCTGCTACAAAAAAAAGTTGAGTTTACACAATGCTAAGCGCTTGCACCTACCATAGCCTGAGAAGTACAAAGACTGATGTACTAAAGAAAATGATCAGTTCTGGGGCAGACGACTATATCATAAAGAACAAATAACATTTCCCTTTGGTTTAAATGGGATTTTTAACCCCTTGAATGCTAGTGAGGTCTCCAACATGCATCGGGGACTTCTACAATTCAGTGGTTAGCAGCCCATTTAAATCGATGAGATTTTGGGGAATTTTTATTTATTCCCTATGGGACACTTAGTTTGCACCATAACTGCACTGCTTTTCTTAGTACATTTTTGCACCCATCTTCACGCAATGCTGAGTTTTTACACCAGACCTCACACATTGACAAGACTGTATTGTAGAATTCCACAATGTTTTTTGGCTCACTGCACCCCTAATATGCAATATGGAAATTTTAGGGTACCCCTAACATCTTATAGGTCAATTATCAAGGAGTAATGATGGGTGAATGTGCAAAAATATATAGTTGTATTTAGGTCTCTCAATCGGAACAAAACAAACATAGTGTGCATAAAAAATCTTTTAAAGGTATAGTAATGTTTAGGTAGCACAGAAAGATTGAGTCTTCTATATACATTTGTATAACAATGTGCAACTTTATAACCATCTATAACTTTGCCATTGTCCCTTTATTCTATAACTAGTGTAAAAGCCCATATACATAGGCCAAGGACCGGTGAGGTAAAGAAGGCCGATCCTGCTCTGCGTATTGCCGCTGCCTCACTGGCGGCACACACATTGCAGTCATGTGCAGTAGAGACTGCCAGAACACACAGACTGCTCCCAACATTCATAAACCTCCCAGCATTCTGTGCGTTTGGGCAGTATCTACTGCACATGACTGCATCGGACAAACATTCTGGCCTTTTATATCACAGGATTACGTTTCCCCCTCTCTCCTTGTTTTATATACATCAAGCATCCTCAGCAAGCTGGTCCGGACAAATTGCGATGAGGGACAATATTCTTTCAGCATAAGGAAAAACCTGCCTTTGTTTGTCATCAACATTACTATTCCTTTAAATATACAAATGAAACTCAGCATTCACATTTATATCTAAGTCTTTATAATAAAGGGGCACATTTAAGCAAAGCTTTCACTCAAATTAAAGTACCTCCCAAATAATTATGCACATAGCTTTATGCATATCAATACTTGTATAATGCTGACCAGGGCTCAAAATTTCCACTCAACACCAGCCAATGGCGAGTGAAAATTTAGCCCTGGCGAGTAGAAATTCAGTTTTGGCTTGCAGTGGCTAGTAACTTTTCAGGTCTGGCTAGTAGCAAAGGACTTAAAATTATAAGCCCTAATGCTGACAATATTGAGAAATCCAACTTGTTCTGAGACTCAGGGGCAGGCATCAGAGCAGATATCTTGCCTTAGAGACATCTGTGCACATGCATTGTCCGTCCTGATCTCCTCTAGGATTGGTGAGGGGGATTTTCATTGTACCTTAAGGTATAGGAAGGGACTAATGGCGCAGACGCACAGATGCTGCTACAGCAAGATGCCTCCCTGTGAGTCTCAGAACAAGTTGGGTTTCTCAATAACACCAGACTTATTCAGGATAGTACAAGTACTGATATACTTATCACTATGTGTATAATGATTTGGGGGGTACTTTAATTTGAGTGGAAGTTCTGCTTTAAGTGGATGTCAATGGCACACCAAAGTGGCACTGCAGCCTGGCTGGGAATCACCTGCTGTATTGTGTGTTCCAGTTCACAGGGGAAATGGTTCCAAACTTTGATGCATGTGAATTATAGTTTCTGATTGTGGAGAGCACCCTCCCTTCATTTGGCCTCTGGGTGCACTGGCATAACTAGTAATAGGAGGGCCCCAATGCAAATAACTTTTTGGGTCCTCTAACACAAAAATATTCTCTCAGGAGTGTCATAAACCTATTCGACGTTTGAGCCAACAAGCTTCTTCATTGTTATTAAAGTGGAACTACCACCATATTACTTATGGTGGTAGCTCCGCATTAATAACAGTATGTAAACAGTGTAACAGTCGCCATGCAATAATTAGGCAGGTGGCAACTAGCTTAATAATGGTTATATTACCTCTCAGAATTACACAGTTCTGCAGAAATCTCCTTAGACTGGAAGGCAGGCATCAGCGCAGATATCTTGTCTGTGCGCCTGCGCTGTCAGTCCCGGTCTCTATTAAAAAGCATTGCAGTGTGCCGAAAAGCACTACAAGGGACTGATGGCGCAGGTGCACAGACTACACTATCCTGGCCATCAGTCTTGGAAGATTAAGGATTTCTGTAGAATTGTGTTGTTCTGAGAGGTAATATAACTATTATTAAGCTAGTCACCTAGGGCGAGTTTACCTATGGTGGTAGTTTCGCTTTAAAAGGACCCCGGCCCTTGAGAAACATCATCATCAGGGCAATCCTATATAATAATTCGCTAGGATGTTTGTCACAATGCAGTCATGCACAGTAGAGATTACCCACGTTCAGGCAGTCTCTACTGCGTATGATTTCATAACGTGAGTGAGGCGACGCAAGACTGCATCGCGTGGAGCAGTGAGGTTACAGCTGCTTAAACCTTTGAGTGCCAGAGGGGTACGCAATGCATTGCAAAGCACTAGTGTTTCTATACTAAAACATGCAACACTATTTAACCCTTTGAGTTGGATAGCTCTCTGGCACTCAGGGGACTGACATATATTTGATTTTTGAAGAAAAGTACCATATAGTTTATGTCATTTATGTATGTATTTATTGGAGGTGTGGTTCTAGTGAGTACCCCCATAAGAAGCCCTGATCACCATTTATTGATGGTAAGTTGGGCATTGCTCTGCATGACATAAAATGCACTTTACAATTGGGGGGCAATGATCCATATGTCTAAAGGCAAAAGTGTATGAATTCAATGGTAGATCACTTGATTTAAATTGGAGTTTTAACCCCTTGAATTCTGCAGAGGTTGTAGAGCACCCCTCTGGCACTAAAAAGGGTTAACCCCACTGGACGCTAGAGATGTCTCCAGCACATTGATTGGCATTCTAATGGAAACCTTAGGGTTAAAATAAAGTAAATGACTCCTGTTTTGTGGGTCTCCCTGACAATAGCGCCATCAGTTGCTTTTATACTTTGTTATTAGTTTGGTGACACCTTCTCATTGAAGCGCAGAGGACCAGATACTTCACAGGGAGGTGGTGTAAAGAAAACAGCATGAAAATTGGTAGATGTCTGTCATCATGCCAGCAATTACATTTAAAGAAACCTGCACACTAAAATGCAACTTGCTGTACTATGAAAGACACATTCATAGATATACTGGGCCTTATGTATTAAAGGGTAACTAACTATCATTTGAATACTGCCCTATCGGTAGATCCGCCTCTTCTGGGAGCAGACCTGCCAGTGAAGCCGAGGATGCAGTGTGAGCCCCGACAGGTCAACAGGGGAGCAAAACAGGGTGTGATAGCAGACCACCCCAAGGCTCCTTCGTTGATCCTGAGAAAAAGAGACTGAACCACAAGATCGAAGTCTCATAGTTGAGTCTCTTGTCCAACACAGCAGGGTCTCCATAGACTGCTGGGCAACCCGCTGCTGCCAAACTACAATTCCCATCATCCTCCACCAGCATACAGACTTTCAAAATGAGTGTATCTTGAGATTTTTAAAATATTAACCCTTAGTTCTTCCGACAATATAGGTTATAGGTGATATGGCCTTTCTTGCTGTCACCAAGAGGTTCTCCAATCACAATTCATTAAACCCACAGTGTAACTTAGAGATACTGTATCACAGCATGAACACACACAAGACAAGAAGTATTATCCCCTATGACTTTTTGGTAGAAATGTCAGCAATGAAAATATTAAAGGGATAGTAATACTTCGTTTTAACTTTATATTTATATATGACTTTTTGGTAGAAATGTCAGCAATGAAAATATTAAAGGGATAGTAATACTTCGTTTTAACTTTATATTATTTTGTAGGCATTAAAAAAACATGAAGAATGATATAAGTCTTATCTCTCAAACCTTTATGGTTTAAGAGATATTCACAAGCAAAGTGTCCCCCTCCCGCCCCTTTTACTGATGTAACACTTTTCAGCCAGGGCAGAAGGGAGCTGCCCAGGTAGACTGCAGAGAGGGACAATCTTCAATTAAGATAACGGAAAAACGTGAAAAGCTTGTCAAGGGGGGCAGGGCTTTCATTGTTTTCATAGGAATAAGAGTGTCCCCTTCTGTTATCTGTCCAGTCTATGGACTGCATTCCACATCTGAGAAGAGATTGTTTACAGTAGGTAAAAGGGGCGGGAGGGGGAAACTTTGCTTGTGAATATCTCATAAACCATAAAGTTTTGAGAGATAAGACTTATATCATTCTTCATGTTTTTTTAATGCCTACAAAATAAAATAAAGTTAAAACGAAGTATTACTATCCCTTTAAAGAACCGGTTAATTTGGACAGATCATGTAACAGGAGATACTAGACTCTCTCACCCTGAGAATTTGGCCCTTCACTCTGAGATTTGGGTCCAAACCCTGAGATTTGGGTCCAAACCCTGAGTCTCGAGGTCAAACCCTGAGAGTTCCCAGGTATCCACAAGCCAATGGTGGGAGTTGTAGAATCAGAGAAGATGGAGTGCCTCTCGTTGCCCATCACTGCCACATACCAAGAGTGGGCAAATTGAGGACCTCCACCTGTTTAGAACTATACACCCATAATCCCCAGCCAGACAGTGGTTGATGGGAATTGTAGTCCTGAACAGCTGGAAGGGCTCATGTTGTCCAATCCTGCCATAGACAACTGAGCTTTGGATTGAAAGCCCAGCAGAGATGATTTATGCAGACTAAGGGACCAGGGACTGGGAGCCATTTACTTATGGGATGCAATGGAGCTGTGAGGGGTCCAGTTTCCTTACCCTCATGTGGATAATGAGCGTAGCTGTTTTGGGGTTACATAGTGCACCCCCAGTCTTTTTCCTACATATGCTCCCATAAGAGAAGACTTGGTAAAACATGACAATTGCCCATTAAGGCAAAAGTGGAGCAATTTTGGGGCAAACCAACTTCACCATAGGTGACAAATAAAAATCCCCACTGAATTAACCCCTTAAGGACCCCAAACGTACCAGGCCTGTCATGGGAAAACTTCCCTAAAGGACCAGTGATGGTCCTGGAATATCATGGAATTCGGGGCTCTCCGTGGGGCTGCACACCGTTTGGGGATCCCTAAATCCAATAGTGCAAAAAAATGCTTTGTGGTCCTTAAATGCCGGCCACGTGGCTGGTTCTTAAGGGGTTAAATGGGGTCTTAACACCCTAAATGTTAGCTATATCGTCAATACATTGCTTTGCAATGGCTTTGAGAGCTGTCTACCATTCAAGGTATTAACCCTTTGAGTGCTAGAGGAATACGCAACACAATGCCTTACACCCCCCTCTGGTACTTAAAGGGTTGAAACCCAAGAGGTATACAATGCATTCTGTTGCAATGTGTTGTATACCTCTCTGTCACTTGAGGGGTTAAAAGCCCAAATGAAGTCAATGGGAACGTTAGGACATTGTATTTCCTGTGGTGACGGTAGTTTTCCCCAATAGTTTCTTCTGGGACATCAGCCTCCTTGTGTCCACACCCTGATGGAACTTGTCCTAATGTCCCCTATGAATTTCACCCTTAGGATTTTGCTCAAGAGATAATGTGGGATATGCAGTAAGGTGTGATAACGAGGTGATAACACGGAGATAACATCACCAGTGATATCACTTCCCCGGTTCTTATGTTTTTCTATAGAGTCTATTCACTAAGATCTCCAAAGCCGGAAAAGTCTTAGTGCATAGGCTCATTAGAATAACACTGGAACTGGAGAAGTGATATTACTGGAGAAGTCCTCTCCACTTTATCACCTCTTTATCACACCTTAGTGAATCTCCCCCAACATGTCCTGTCAGTCTTCAATGTCATGTCCATGGAGGCAGACGTGACAGTTGCTTTCTTTGTAAAAATCATCCCTGCTGGGGGAAGCATATTTTTCTTGCACTTGTTACTTCCTTTCACATCTTGTACTATAGAGTACATTCTCTGGACACGGAAGTGTGGAGAGCAAAGAAAAATGTCTTCCCTGAGCCTGCTGAGAAATAATCACAGAATTTCTTTGTCTTTGGTCCTGTCAAGATTTGGGAGGTTTTTACACACATACTTAAAGGGATAGTAAAGTCCCCAAAAAAGTATAGCCCAAATGATAGGTACAATAATAAAATATGTAATCCCTAATTCCTATCTCTCAAACCTTTATGGTTTTTGAGATATAAGAAAATAAAGTCCTCCGCTCCCTCCCCTTTCTGCCTGACGAGCTGCAAAGCTGTCAGAGGCAGAATCTGGTCTGGCGACCAGACATGGCTCTTCAGGAGCGCTGACATCGAGATATCTAACTATAAATACTTAATCTGAATGGTTTACAATGTCTGCCTGGTTTGCAAGCACACGTTTTAGTCAATTCCATTGAAGGGATTTGATGTCAATAACACGATTGCGGCTCTACTGCAGAGCCTCCGTGTCGGCTGACACAGATCTCCTGCTGACAGCTTTACAGCTGTCAGCAGGAGACATCGAACTGTAAATTCTTGTATCTTTCAAACCATAGCGATTTGAGAGAGACGGTTTTTTGCATTTAGCTCAACTTTTTAAGCTCTTCTGAATGCAAAAAAAACTTTTTTTTTTTTACATTACTAACCATTTAACAGGGATTCGTATTTTTTTCCTATGGTGCAGTTGGTTAGTACCAGAATCCCAGAATCTCTCCAATTTATTTTGTGCATATGGAATTATGCATAGTTCTAAATACCTGCAAAGTCTGACCAAATTCAGTAAGCTAAAGACATGCAATTCTGGAGCAAACCAGCTTCAACATAGGGGACAAATACATATTTCCAGTTGATTTAAATGGGGGGCATTTAACCCCTCGCTTGCTAGAGAGATCTCCATCGCATTGTTCCAGAATTGCATTCCATTTTGTTACTGAATACAGCTCTATGGGCAGAATGCAAGAAACGTGTGCATGCAGTAAAGGCAATTTTCCCGAGCAAATAGATATTGTGAATGTTCTAATCCAGGAAGCCATATAAATAAATAAATACAAATTAGCTTTTATAACACTACACAGACTTATAAAATTGTGCTCAGTAGAACTTCCTGCATTAGGTGCATCTGCTGTTCCACTCAGACAGATTCATTAATCCTGACCACTCCCACATGACTATGCCCACACAAAAAATATGCACAGCTGTTAGCTAATTTTGATATATTATATATGTAATTCAACAACATAATGCATAGACATATTTGCTAGTTATTTTCACACTGGAAGTACATACCTCCCAGGTTTCCCTCTTACAGTCCCTCTTTTAGACTGAAATCCCTCTGTTCCTCTTTCCCACCCTGATGTCCCTATTTTTAGGAGATCAGACAGTGTGGTGTATATATAAGTGTATCACACGGCACCACAGCATTAACACTCACATTATTGTTTGTTTAAACATCAGTATATATGTATTTATGCATTAGTCTGTGTAAATAAAACACGTTATTGTTCTAAATCATGTATTAGGTTATACATGGAAGAATCAATAGGTCGTGAAATAGCATAAAAATTCTCGGTAATGCTCCGCCCACAGGTCACGCCCCCAGTAACACCCCCTAAAACACAATTGTCTCTCTTTGTCAATTTGAAATGTTGGGAGGTATGGAAGTAGCAATTGCGCACTTTTCTTGCATTCCGCCCCCAAACACACAAATATAATATAATATAATACCCAAATATAAGGGGTGTTTTTAGCATGGGCTGGACTTGATGGACACATGTCTTTTTTCAGTCTTATCTACTATGTTACTATTCCCATTCCCAGGGACATAACTAGAACCCATTGGGTCATGGTGCTTTGAGACCCCATTGGATGCCAGTTCCTGTAATAATTGTACCTCATGTATTTATGCCCCTGTCTCTGCAATGAAATGATCTTCATCCGAGTTTAGCGCATCCTTCCTTATCCTGTTCATTACTATCATAATTATCTCTCAAATGAAGGTTAAATAATGTACAAGTAGAAAGAAAAAGAACTAAGAAGGCGATCCTAGTGTAATAACGTTTAGGTCATACACAATCCCTCCCTTCGCCACTTTAAAGGAGCAGTACATTTTTTTATGAAAAAATATATATTGTAGGGATTTTCCTATTGATTAAAATAAGGGTACTCCCACTGCCGAGAGATTTATATTTCCAGATTTATTACAGTTTAAATCCATGTTTTTTTTTTTTACATTAGCAGTGCCCTCTAGTGGTCAAATTCTAATTAGATTTCCTTTTAGATTCTAATGGAGAGGAAAGTCAGAAAAGTCAAAGACATACAGTTCTCCATAGAATGTGATAGAAACTGCTTGTCACTTCCTGTCAGTTAGAACTATCAGGAAGTAAACACAGTCAATTCACTTCCTGGTTATTTGGACTGTTATACATTTTGAATAAAACATCTGACAGAGGTGGGAGTGACCTTGTTTTATTCAGCAGAAAATGCTCTGTAAAATATGTGTTTTCATCAAAAAAGTTTACTACTCCTTTAAGAAATTCACTCACAATGAAGATGTTCAGTGTAACACCTATATGTTCACTGAAATATGCACCAGAGGGTTTCTTTGCAACTGTCCCTCAAACAGTAACACTTCTTCAGGTGGTCCTAGATTTCCTTTGGGCCGCTCCTTATACAAGCACTCGGTAGTAGTACCTATACAAAAAACAGAAAAGAAAAGGGCGCCCAATAGTGCCTGTTATCGCTATTGACACTTATGTCTTAAAATGATAATTATAATACTCACAAGAGTGGTGTTTGTGAATGGACTTTATGTACAGTCACAACAAATCAGGCATGCAAGGAATTTTAAACCCGTCCCTGCTCTTGAGAAAGCAGTTTGATAACTGCAAAATGTTGCAGCTTTTTTGAGATCCTTAGAAGAATTTGCAATTTGAACACTGAGATTATTGGATTGAAGCACCATCCCTATTCCAAGAACCCATACCTCCCAACATTTCAAATTGCCAAAGAGGGACACTTGTGTCTTAGGGGGCGTGGCTGGGGGTGTGGCTGGTGGGCAGGGCATTACCGGGGATTTTTAGGCTATTTCATGACCTATTCATACCTCTTTGTGTAACCTAATAAATGACAAATGACAAGACCAAAGTATTTTATTTACACAGACTAATTTATAAACACATATACTGACATTTGAATAAACAATAATGCAAGTTATATTGCTGTAGAACGATATGATACGCTTATCTACATACCACTCAGTCTGATCTCCTAAAAAGAGGGACATCAGGGTGGGAAAGAGGGACAGAGGGATTTGGGTCTAAAAGAGGGACTGTCCCTCCTAAAGAGGGACACTTGGGAGGTATGAGAACCTGAGCAGGGACAAGTTTAAAATTCCTTGCGTGCCTGATTTGTTGTGACTGTACAAAAGTCCATTCACAACCAGCGCTCTTGTGAGTATTATAATTATAATTTTAAGAAATGTGTCAATAACGATAACAGGCACTATTGGGCACCCTTTTCTTTTCTGTTTTTTGTAAACAATGTGCAAGGGATTTCCTGGTACATACAAGCTGTCTTTGTATTAAAGGGAGATACTTGGAACAGTTCCATTGCATTTGAACAGACATTAAAAGCATAGTAACAACAATTACACAGATGACCAAATGCACAGTAAATCAATGGTAGTCCCACTCCTGGGAGATACCTTGTTCAGATGTTATAACCTGCATTTTTGTAAGAAAATGAAGTCAGTTTTTTGTGGTCTTTCTATCTGATGGTAAATGATGCTTTTATAGTCTATGAAGAGCTCTAGTCAGTGACCAGCAATTGCAACAGTGCCACCATAACATGGAATGACCACAAAAACACTCCACTGCAAACACAATCTCACAAAACTGTTTTCTATTGACCTGTTGTTACGTTTCGACACACCTCCCAAGTGTCCCTCTTTAGGAGGGACAGTCCCTCTTTTAGACCCAAATCCCTCTGTCCCTCTTTACCACCCTAATGTCCCGCTTTATAGAAGATCAGACTGTGTGATGTGTATATAAATGTATCACATTGCTCTACAACAATAAAACTCACATTAATGTTTTTTTAATGTCAGTAAATGTGTTTATAAATTAGTCTGTGTACATAAAATACTTTGGTCTTGTTATAAGTCATTTATTAGGTCACACAAGAAAGTGTCAATAGGTCATGAAATAGCTTAAAAACTCTTGTTAATGCCCCGCCCACCAGCCACACCCCCAGCAACACCCCCTAAAACACAAGTGTCCCTCTTTGGCCATTTGAAATGTTGGGAGGTATGTTTCGATAAGGCATCTTGCAGCACCCTTGTTTTAATTAACAGGGCAAGTCCTACAAATATATACTGTCTCTTTTAATGTACAAAATAGACAAACTTTCAGATACTTCTTTGACCAAATATTTCAGAGTGGGGGATTCTAACTGTCCATTGTCTTTATATATAGATTGTTTCTCTGTGAAGAAAGAGGAGAACATCAGTATGGATCCTGGTCTTGCACATGTAACTCACACTCCGGGGCAGAGAAAAGATGAAGGCCTTAATCTCAAAAGTATACCCATACCCAGCCCAAGGAGCTTCTCTTTGCCCAAAATGGCACGCCTGGATCAGTGTGAATACCTGGCATCAGTTGAGGAACTAAGGCAAGTAACTGCCCTGGTGCAGTGGGTTCAAGAGGCACCTGAAATGGCATTAAAGGAATAGTAATGTTTCAAAATAAGAGCAGCTCCAATTAATCATCATAGTATTTGGACTTTGGAGAGTGTTATTTCAGTTCTGTCAGAGTTGTAGTTCAGGAGTAATTTAATAACAAAGTATCCCCCTCCCACCCCTTTTACTGATGTAACACTGCTCAGCCAGATCAGAAGGGAGGTGCCCAGGTAGATTGCAGAGAGGGAGAATCTTCAATTAAGATGAGGGAAAAACCTGAAAAACTTGTCAAGGGGGGCAGGGCTTTCATTGTTCTCATAGGAAGAAGATTGTCCCCTGCTGTTATCTGTCTGGTCTATGGACTGGATTCCACATCTGAGAAGAGATGGTTTACACTAGGTAAAAGGGGCGGGAGGGGAAACTTTGCTTGTGAATATCTCTCAAACCATAAAGGTTTGAGAGATAAGACTTATATCGTTCTTCATGTTTTTTTAATGCCTACAAAATAAAATAAAGATAAAACAAAATATTGCTGTCCCTTTAATCTTCATAGTATTTGGGCCATTTAGAGTGTTATTTCAATACTGTCAGATTTGTAATTCAAAAGTAATTAAATGATAAAGTATCCCCCTCCCACCCCTTTTACTGATGTAACACCGCTCACCTCAGAGCAGCTAGACTGTCTGGATGATCACAGATGATCATAAGGAAGACAACTGTCCCTTGCTGTGAGCTGTCCGGTCAAGAGACCAGATTACACATCTGAGGGGAGGCACTTACACTAGGTAAAAGATGCGGGAGGGGGATACTTTATCATTCAATTACTCTTAAACTACAACTCTGACAGTATTGAAATAACACTCTCCATGTCCCAAATACTATGAATATTAATTGGAGCTGCTGTTATTGTGAAATATTATTATCCCTTGGATGCTAGAGACGTCACCGGTTTGTTGGTGACCTGTTTAGCATCCACGGAGTTAATATGACAGACAGCACTGCAGATCTGGAGACGGTGCTAGGTACAGGATCAGCACAGGAAAGGTCACATTGATAAGTGAGTGATAGGGACAGGAGCCACTGGGATCTAAAACACATTTACCATAGGACAGTGACATGAAGATGGATCTTAGTAGTAAATGAATGACAGGAAAGAGGGGTCACTGTGATTGATTTAAAATAGTGGCATCTAGATCAAGGTGAGCAATGTGAGGTCTTCCAGCTGTTCCCCAACGGGCAGACGCTTATTTCTTTTTACATGCATATATTTAGGTTTTTTTTCTTTTCTTAAGATATTATCTATATGATCATTTATTGTGCTTCAGAAATATATTAAACACCCTCCTTGATATATAGAAGTCTAGCAAGTTCTCTAAGCCTCCCCCATGCCAGATTCTTAGTAAGAAACCTTTAGATTGCTAGAGGAGTGTACAGTGCACTGATCTGCAATGCATTGCACACCCCTGTAGCACTCAAAGTGTAGAGATAGATTTAGTGCAGAGTAAGAGCAGAAAGTGGTTGCACAAGTGAGAAAAGCGAGATAAATAAAATCCTCAAAGAAAGAATTTTCTCTGTATTCATTGTTTTCCCCTTCACCCAGATCTAATGAAACAATTGGCCTATCCCCAAGCTGCCTATTTAATATGTAAAGCAAGTGTCCTGGACATGACAGAACATGGCTCTTTGGGATAAGTGGGAGACAGCTGTCCTGTGATTGGCTCGTACTGAATAAATATTTTTCTGGTCCTCACGCAGCAACAGTCCCGGTTCACCCTGCACCTCTGTCCATCAGACCTCACGCAGTCCTGAAGGGGGGGAGCAGGACGTAGCAGCACTGACCCGGGAGTTGGATTATGTCAGACAAACCAATAAAAAGGTACAGGTCACAGTTTCTACATTTCACTGCTGACAGCACATCCACTGCTATCTGGCAGCATTTATTTATTTTGTGGTTTAAAATGAAAGAACTGTTGATTTTATTGTTCTTCTCTTTTTTTTCTCCCTTATTTTATTTGGGAATGTCTCACTACGCCCTCCAAACTAATAGGGATTACTTATGATGGGAAAGCTTGACACCCATCTTGGATACTATACCAGTCCCACACAGATACATAATTGATCAAATTTAGGCCTTCATTCCATAGCAGTTGATACACTTTTCAGGGGTCTCATCTTCTAATGTCTCCATCGACTACAGTGAGAATGTGTTAGATGCAAACAGTGATAGGATTCAGGGAAATACCTGACTGCAATTTGGAGTCAGGAAGGAATTTAGTTAACCACTTGAGGCTTTACTGGAAATGGTTTCAATAAGGTTCTTGCCTTCCTCTGGATCAACAGGGGTGATATGACATGGGCTGAACTTCATGGAAGTACATCTTATTTTCAGCCTCATTAACTGTTACTACGTAGCCACTTGTGGCGCGATGCAAGAAATGTTCGCATTGGATAAAGGCATTTTTGTCCACGGATAGATTTTGCGCATGTTCTAATCCAGGAAGCTGATTACTGAACGTTTCTTGAATTGCGCATAAAAAATTCCGTTCTATGACAACACTACACAGACATATAAATTAATTCGCAATAGCAGTTCTTGCATTAGGCGCATTCGCTATTCCACTCACAGAGATTCATTAATCTTAGCCACGCCCACAAAAAAATATACGCAGCCGTTCGCTAATCTTGTGTTTTTCACGTGCAATTCAACAAAATCATGCGCAAACCTATTCCATAGTGGTTTTCACACAGGAAATAGTGATTGCGCATGTTTCCTGCATCGCGCCATTGGTAACTACAATGGAATCTAACACTTAAAGAAGTATATCTTAAAGGAGCAGTAAACTTTTTTTTTATGAAAACACATATTTTACAGAGCATTTCTTGCTGAATAAAACAGGGTCACTCGCTGTCAGATGTTTTATTCAAAAATTACAGCTGTTTAAATAATCATGAAGTGAATTTACTGTGTTTACTTCCTGATAGTTCTAACTGACAGGAAGTGACAGGCATTTTCTATCACATTCTATGGAGAACTGTATGTCTCTGACTTTCCTGACTTTCCTCTCCATTAGAATCTAACAGGAAATCTAATTAGAATTTGACCACTAGAGGGCACTGCTAATGTAAAAAAAACATGGGTTTAAACTATAATAAGTCTGGAAATATAAATCTCTCAGCAGTGGGAGTACCCTTATTTTACTCAATAGGAAAATCCCTAAAATATATATTTTTTCATAAAAAAAGTTTACTACTCCTTTAACATTATTCCTCAGGGGACACAGCAGGTCAGCTTGTCATGATATCCCTGCTTAAGCACAGGTGACCAATCAGTGGCTCAGACACTCTGGTTGATCTACCGTGTTTAATTAGAGAGTTCCTGAAAACCTGACCAGTTGGTATGTCCAGAGCACTGAAGCAGAGAGAATTGCTGCCTTAGGGCCTTCCGTTCAAAAAATAAAACTTGTTACTGTAGATCAAACCATCTGTGTACCATAGGGAGAAATAATAAATCTCATTGATGTAAATGGAGGGTTTCAGCTCCTTGAATTCTATAGAGGTCTCACTAGCTACATGCCCGCATTCAAGAAATTGTCTGGTAGGCATATTGGGAGACAGAGATCTTACAGTGCATTACTGGATATGCTGTGTTTCAAGTATGTATCTGGTAGGCAGATTTGAGATTTCATCACATTTACATGTGGAGAGATCATATGCTGACACTTTTCAATAGAAACCAATACATCAGGTCCTCCCGCATCTAGTCCTATTTCATGTATCTTATTTTATATCATTCACCACTTTTATTGAGGGTGATCCTCCACGATACCATTATTTTAAGGGGGTCCTTTTCAATACGGGGATCCTCCACAATATGTCCTCCACAATACGGGGATCCTCCATAATAGCGATATTTTTATGGCTCCATCCTTGTTTGGTGATACTATTGGTTTATTCGGGATTTAAGTTTTTATCATAGCCCAGACATAGTGCAGAGATATTCTGTCATTTTTATTGATGAAACCAGTTTTATGACCAATAGTTACCACCATGGTATATATAGTTGTTTTTTTTTTTGTTTTTTTTTTTTTTTCTTCTAGTATTTCAAATGCAGGTTATGATTTGGATATGTCCGATCCTGGTAACTTATACATGTTTTCCCCTCTTCATATAGCTGGATCCCTTATACACTGGAGAGCAAGAAAGGACCACCAACTCCGGATGGGCTCATAAGGAGGAGAGGCTGGCTGAAAAGACATCAGCAAGTCCTGATAGCCACAAACTGCCTGCCCTCTCTCATCTGGTACTGTTTGCCTGAACGCAGAGAAGGGGAGAGAGAGCCCGGAGTCAAACAAATCTAAACTACCAGCAAACAGTACCTTATGATTCCATCAGGAGTTGGTGGCCTTTTCTTGCTCTCCAGTGTATAGGGTTGCCACCTTTTCTTCCAAAAAATACCGGCCATGGCATTCCGTCCATAGACTTAACATTGGACAGAAACCAATTTTTTACTGGCCTGCCGGTAAAATACCGGCTGGGTGGTAACCCTACCAGTGCATAAGGGATCCAGCTCTATGAAGAGGGGAAAACGTATCAGTCACAAGGATCAGCAAATCAATGCGGGCTGAAGCGCTGTTTAAGGAAGCATCATGAGAATCTTGTAATTTCATGCAGTGCAAGACTCTCATGTTGCCATTTTATTCAAGGCGCCATGGTTACTGTGCCATGTAGTCACACGCTTTTTTGCGTGCAACATTTTTAAAGGATACCTGATTTTTATGCATTTAAATGATTTTTTTAGACATAATAAATAATTTATTTTTTAAACACAATACTATGCTAAAGGTCATATATTCAAAAGAAAAATGCAGGCGTTCTGGGACAAACTATCTGCACTATAGTTGATAATTAGAAATTCCCATTGATTTAACCCTTTGAGTGCCAGAGAGGTACCCAACGCATTGTGTTGCAATGTGTTGGATACCTCTCCAGCACCTGAATGCTAAAGAGGTCTCCAATGCATTTTGAAGCAATGCGTTGACGGCCTCACTAGCATTCAAAGGGTTAACCCTTTGAGTGCCAGAGGGGTGTGCAACGCATTGCGGACCCCTCTGGCACTCAAAGGGTTAAGATCCCATATTAATGGGAATTTTTAGTTCTCCCCATAGTGCAAATGGTTTGCTCCAGATCACCTCCATTTTTCTTTTAGTGCTTCCTTGCTCTGTTCCCCTCCTTCTGTTTTTAATTGTATTTGTCCCCTACATGCAATTTCCTTGTCCCAGAATTGTTCTGCTTTGCCTTTATACATGAGCCCTAATGTAGTTGCTCATTTCTGTGCGATATCTCTTTGTGCATGAATTGTTCATGGCTTTCTGCACCTGATATCATCCCCGGCCCCTCCCATCACTGATAAGGACAGGGTGGGTAAAGATTGGGCAAGCACTTGACTTACAAATACTTCCAAGTTTTTTTTATTAGACTTTCTGAGCATTCTATAACATCATAATAATAATAATAATAATAATCTGTAATTACAAAAGCCCAATAGTTTGAAGGAAGGTTCTGTGTTATGGGACATTTTATTTTGTCCATAACTTTAGAGCAGTGAAATTGGCTGAAATACTGTAGTCCAGTTCAGGTTGGTAGTTCCTTCAACCCCTGGTAGTATAATTGTTCTGGAAGATTCTGAGTACCGAACTGCATAAAAAATATTCATTTTTTTCCCATGTGACGCTCTGTGACATTTTAGACATACTGCCTGAACTAGCTTATGGATTCTTACTAGAACTGGCAAGGAAAAGAGCCCAAATTACTTATTTTTTCTAATATAATACACTACTTATTTAATAAAAAAAAAGTTGTGTTGGTTGTGAAAGTTTCAATTATTTTTGAAAGCCTTGAACCCCCTGAGTACAAAAATACCAAATATGTATAGTTTTTCCAACATGCATGGCTGGGCAGATCTCTAATTAACAGGAATGCAAAAGTGAATTTTCAACCTCTATCCCGTTGAGCATATGTGGAATCTTATGGGTCGCTCCCTTGGACAAAATCCTCTTCAATCCACCCTGCCTCCCGCATGGGCTAACATTCCCCAGGAAACAATTGTCCTCCTCATTGATGGTATGCCTCGTTGTTTAGTGTTCTGTATTGCCTACTTAGAGGCGTAACTAGAAGCCACAGGGCCCTGGTGCAAGAATTGCCATGGGCCCCCCGACCACATTGCCCCTCAGTCTCCACATTGCCCCTCAGTCTCCACATTGCCCCTTCCACAATGCCCCTCAATCTTCACATCGCCCCTTCCACAATGCCCCTCAATCTCCACATTGCCCCTTCCACAGTGCCCCGTCTCCACATTGCCCCTTTCATATTGCCCCCATCTCCAAATTGCCCCTTCCACAATGCCCCCATCTTCACAATGCCCCTTCCACATTGCCCCTAAATCTCCTACCTCCCTGGTGGTCCAGTGGCAGAGAACAGGTCTGTGCCTCTTTCTGCACAGACCTCTTCTCCCACGTGGTCCTCTTCAGTAATGCAGAGCGCTGGAAGATGATGTCATCTCCCAGTGCTCTGCATTACAAGAGTGCCAGTTTGCTGGAGGGAATACTGATCTCCCTTTGGCAGACCGGCACTCTCGTAATGCAGAGCACCAGGGGGAGGTCGGGCCCCTGGAGTGACGGGTCCGGTCGCAGGTGCAACCCCTATAGTTACACCACTGTGCCTACTTATGTGTGCATACTCGCATCGGATAAAATGTTCTATTGTGCACACTGTTTTCTCTCACAGGTCCAACATGTAATTCTTGTGATTTCTCTCATACATACGAGGAATACTTCATGTTTAACTGCTTGTGTGCCAGTGGGGTGTACAACGCACTGGCACTCAAGTGGTTAACCCCTTAGTGACAGCTGCGTGCACACACGGCTGTCACCTTAACGCCCGTCATAAAAAAAAAAAATGCTAAATGATTCCGGAGACCCGGATTTCTGGTACTACTTCTGGGACTTACCAGGTACGTCCTTTGTCACTAAGTGACAGTTTTTGCGGGACGTACCTGGTAAGTCCATTTTCGGGAAGGGGTTAAGGAGTCAAGGGATTCAAGATTTGAAATAAACATTAAAACATAAAAATATTGGCGCAGTGGCTCAGTTGGTTAATGCATGAAATCTGTAAAATCTGTTCAAACCTCAGGGTCAAAGGTTCTAGTCCGTACAAGATCAACACAGTCTTTCATCCATCTTAGGTAGATAGATACCTGAAAGTGAGAGACAATCTCTGTGTATCCTTCCTGGTTAAATAATTTACCCTTTGAGCACTCTGGCACTCAAAGGGTTAAACAAATATACGTACAACTAGCATCTGTAAAATGTATCTTGTGTTAAAAACCTAAAATATAATACTAGACCTGTTTTAATGCAATTGCAGACTATCCTATTTGGAGACTATTTGTCTAATTTTGTTTGTGCTGTTTGTAAAGAGAGACAAGAAGTAAGGCAATTAATATACTGTAATTAGCACTCGCTGTTCGTACATCTGCATGAAAAGACTGTGACTTTATCCCGTCCCATCTGCAGACATTACAGCACTATCACGTTTCAGATACGTATCAAGATTGCTTTGGTAATGGTAGTCAGGGAGCACTGCATAAGTCAACCAGCCAACCATGGGCCCTATGTAAGGCTAAAGTGTAGGCCTCAGAAAACAAATGGAGAATTTTTACTAATGCTAACATGAAGTATTGGGTAATTAAGTGTATATAACTCCAGTTCATTTTTAGGCTTCATGTACCTTTAGGAAACTGTTTGGGGAATCCTCTAAGGCAGGGCTGTCCAAGTTCATTCCTCAGGGGCCCCCAATAGGCCAGGATGTAAGGATTTCCCTGATTAATCTCAGGTGACTCAGTCACAATGAATGATCCACTGATTAACTCACCTGTGATTAATCAGGGAAATCCTTACATCCTGGTCTGTTGGTGTCCCCTGAGGACTGAACTTGGACAGACCTGTTCTAAGGTGAGCCACTTAGTAACAGCTCTTCATAGAATGTAATAGTAGTAATAGTATATATATATATCTATATATATATCTATATATATATCTATATATATATATATATATATATATATATATATATATATATGTAAAATATGTGATCACAGCGCCCAAACAATCACAAGATCCACCAAGATAACCAATGAGACAGTAATATGTATCGCTTCTATCCACAAAACCTGTTAGTGGAATGGGTTAATAATACCAAAAAGAAAAAACAAGTGGAGAGCGCTGCTTATTTACTGTATAAATCAATACAATTTATTATATCACAACGTCCATATAGCGATATATGTGCTTAACGTGGCGACTCCGGAATTCCTACTGCACTGTTCATTCTCCGATATAAACTGACAATAATATTGATATCTTCAATCAAGTGGGACTGAAATATTTAAATATGTGCACATAATACAATAGGAATTCCGGACTCACCACTTTAATCACATAGAGTGCTATATGAACTTTATAGTTATACTGATATTTTAAATGAGTGTTTTATACAAGTGTTTATAGTTACACTGAGATTTTAAATTCATTTTTTATACAAGTGTTTGTGATTTAATAAATTGTATGTTTACGGAGACCTACGGGGCAGTATCTTATAGTTGGGGAAAAAGTAATTTTTTAAGAAATACAGATTGATGAGCCCCTGAAACTTCCCGTTAGGTTCACATCTCTTAAAAAAGTCCTGTTTGTTTCTGATATTTTCATAATTAACTGAATAATCAGGGCCTTTAAATTCAACTGTCCTTCTCTTCCTAATGCTCTGTTCTCTCGTTGCACCTCCCAGTGACGATAAAAAACAAGCACTTTATAACATAACTAGTTGAAGAGCCAGTTACACGGGCCACAGTGCCACTGCCCTCCGGTCGCAGGGCAGTCATGCGCAGTAGAGACTACCCGCGCCGTGGCTGATACAGAGCTGGACCCTCCAAAGGAGCGTCCAGCTCTGTATCAGCCGCGGCGCGGGCAGTCTCTACTGCGCATGACTGCAGGAAGCACAGCAGTCTCTACTGCGCATGACTACGGCGTTACACACGTTTTAGCGAATTATTATACAGGATTAGATATGAACTACACAGCGTACAGCATTGTAATATCTCTCTGCATGGTAAAAAAACTATGATGAATGATCAAAGCTTAATTTATGTAGAAACTTTACTATGCTTTTAATATTCTTATTTGAATACAAGACATGAGGACAGAAATAGAAGCATACATCTGATTTATCTGTTCCCTTTAACATACTGAAATACTTCTCAGTTTTGCCCTGGAATTACTGTTCCTTTAACCCTTGGAGTAGAAAAATGTATGCAACACATTGCTCTGCAACGCCTTGCACACCTCTCTGGCATTTAAAGTTTAATTCCTACCTTATTTTTTATGTCCTGTTGCTGATGGAGCTACCTCTGGTGTAAATGGAGATTGCTGTAAACTGCTGTAATGCAGGATAGCATAAGTCGAGGGCAGCATGTAATGCCTGTTCTTTATGTTTTTTCCAGCTGGAATCTTTGGGGCAGTTTTGTCCTAAAGTGACAACTTAACAGCCTTTTTCTACCTTATGCAAAATAATACCTTAGGACTTACATATAAATACAAAGTGGAGTAGTTATTATGGATATACGTGGGACCTCTCCGGATGTGACCTGGAGAGTGCAGTTCTTATACTTAATTACTAAATCTCTTGGGTCAGAAGTGGATTGTCTGGGCTCCATGGGTGCCCTTTTAACTCCACCCACTTCAGTGCCAGTTCAGGTCAATCTCCTCTCTGTTCTTCCCACTCTCCACCCATTTTAAATGCAAGCCCACCCACTTTATGAAACAAATCATGTCGCATGGACACTCCCATACTGGGCTTCTCTGGGCTTGGGACAATAAGGTTCAAAGGTATGATTCTGGGGCACAACAGTGGCACCATGTGACAAATGCAAATTCCTAAAATTGCAATTGATTTATGTGGGACCTAAAACCCTTGAATTCTACAGAGGTTTCAAGTGCATTGCTTCACAATTTTAGACATCTTTAGAAGTCATGAAGTGAAAAGCTCCATTTAAATCAATGAGATTTTTATTTGCCTCTGTGGTGCAGTGCCGGATGGGTACCAATTCATTATGTTGCAATGCCTTGATACGCCCCTGACACTTACAGGGCATTGCTTTGCAATGCGTTGTATACCCCTCTGGCACTCAAAGGGTTAAAAAACTTTCTACCACTTGACGAAATCACCTCTAGAGTCTGTTTGACATGTATCAATTATCAGCTTCAACTTAACAATACACTAACAGAAAATAAAGCCTCTTTTTTTACGTACAAGGAAACAGTATTTCCAGATACAGTTGATGTCACAACGGGTTGTCCCGCTTATCTTACCGTGGTAAAGGCAAACATAGAGCGTTTTGCTCGGCCTTTCAAATCCTTGACATAATCACTTGACTGTGTCAAAAACAAGCTCATTATGAGTTAGTTTGTAACAGCTGCTACGTGCCTGGGATCTTGTGGTATGACATCTTAATGGTAGGTCCTGCCAACCGAGCAGTTTCTTAGAAGGATGCAGTATTATTCCGACAGAACCAGGTGGACAACCTGTGGCTCTTCAGCTGTTTCTGGATTACATCTCTCATCATCCTCCTGCTCTTTTTTTTTTTTTTTTTGGTTGGTTGAGGACAGCGCAGGTTGTCCAGTAATAGCTGCAGAACCACAGGTTGCTTCCCTGCCAAAGACAGTAACATTTACCTTCCTGTCCCCCATTCCTCACATTCTGCATGGGGCTGGTCGGGATCAGATTAACCTCTTAAGTGCCAGTGGTGTGTACAATGTGTTGCACACCACGCTATCACACAAGTGTTAATCATTTTGTTGTATATCGTATATAATATATTAAAAAAAACAAGAAGCAAAACAAAAAAAAACGCTTGTTTGGTGAAATTAAAAGTATAAATACAGCTCTGTTATTTCCGGGCAGACTGCGGCTAACTGATCTGTACCCACAGTCTGTCACTCTGCCTCTGCTCCCCTCCCTCTATCCAACCTCCTCCAATGACAGAGGCTTCTGTCTGTAAGCTGGAGTGATCTCATTAGCAGAGATCGATATCTAGCCAATGAGAGCGCTCCAGCTTACAGACAGAAAGTCTCCATCATCGGAGGAGGCTGGATAGAGAGAGGCAGAGCGGCGGACTGCGGTACAGATCAGCTATCAGCAGTCTGCCCAGAAGTAGGAACAGAGCTGCATCTATTCTTTTAATTTTGTCAAATTTTTTTTTTTTTTCTTTTTAAAATTATACTGTTTTCATTACATACGATATATAACAAAACAGTTTTGGAAAAGTTGTAAAGGGGTGATAGATCCCCTTTAACGACCATTGACGGTCATAGCATGTCATGGGTTGTTTTGACTTAACGACCTATGACGTACTATGACCGTCATGGAATTCTGGGCTCCCCCTGCGGCTACACGTCTTTTCGGGGAGTCTGGAATCCGAATCGACAAAAAAAAAAATATATATATATGCCCCGTGGTCCTTTAGTGACCGCAACGTGCCTGTGCGGCCGGTCTTTAAGGGGTTAAGTAAAAATGAATGAATACATTTATATATGCCACAAGTACACTCAGTGCTTTGCAATTTAAGGGTTTAGACCAGTGTTTCTCAAGGCACTATTAACACTCCCTCAGGAATGCTGGGGGTACCACTCACATTTTATAGGTCACTAACGATATTGGCACGGCTTTGCCCATCCTATATAATAATTTGCTAAAACGTGTGTAACGATGCAGTCATGCGCAGCAGAGACTTCCATGGCTGATACAGAGCTGAACGCTCCGAAGGAGAGCCCAGCTCTGTATCAGCCTCGGTGCGGTCAGTCTCTATTGAGCATGACTGCACCACGACAGGCTGGCAGTGTGTCAGCCGCGGTGCGGGTAAGTCTCTACTGTGCATGACTGCCCCACAACCGGTGGGCAGTGGCACTGTGGCCCGTGTAACGGGCTCTTCAACTAGTGCTGTTAATAAAACATCTTAAAAAAAAAACAAAAAACAACAAAGTCCCATGAAGTTGCATGTATGACTATATAAAGAATGTTTTATAAAGTGTTATGAAGACCGACACTACAAAAGACATCGTGAACAGTGGTAGCCATTATGTGTGTTTTCCACCGCATTGCAACCCATTGCATTGGATACATGTCTGGCACTAATAGGGTTAAAAAATGAAAAGCGGATTTATACGTAGGACTATTTTCCCCTGACATCCAGACAAATCCAGAAAGGACGCAATGTTTTTAATGTTACGATTGTTGAATTTTCAGTGTTTAGCCCTTTCAGTTCCAAAAGGGTGTGCAACGCATTTTATAGCACAGTGTTACACAATTGTCCATCAGTGAGAGTTAGTGTGTGTGTGAGAGAGTGTTTGTGTGAGCATGAGCACATGTGTGTGTTTTGCATGTAGTGTGTGTGTGTTTAGTGTTTTACAATAAATTACAATGAATTACAATAACAAGCATTGAAAATAGTAAATATTCATCTTCACAGGAGGCACTCTAGGCACACCAAAGTGCCACGGGATCCTGGTTAATAACCACTGGTTTAGTTAATACAGTGCTTTGAAAAATGAAAGACTGCATGCGGGGATCCCTGCTCAAAACCTAGAATCTAAAGTGATTAAAGGCCAGTAATGCCCCCCAGAAAATATTTAGATTTAGGTAGATATTGAAAATATAAACTATTTGCAACAAACCCTATCTCTCAAACCGCTACAGTTTGAGAGATATAGGGATTCAAAGCCCCCCCCACACACACCCTCCCCTTCTCCTGATGTCAGCGTCTAGGAATTGCTCCTCTCTCTTTGTGCATGCTGTATGGCCCGTAGAGCCGTAAGTTGTAAAGAAAAGTTGAGGAGCTCTGGGGCCAACCATTTGCACGATGGGGAGAACTAAAATCCCAATTGATTTAAATGGGGACTTTAACCCCTCGAATGCTAGGGAGATCTCCAATGCATTGCTCCACAATGCACTGGAGACCTCCCTAGCATTCAAGGGGTTAAAATCCCTATTTAAATCAATGGGGCATTTCAAATTTCTAATTCTCCACTATAGTGCATATGGTTTGCCCCAGAACTCCTCCATTTTCTATTGATCTTACAGCCCTGTGTTCTGCTGCCCGAGTGTTTTAGGCTGATGTACTAAGAAGTAGAGTAATTCAGAAGCAAACCAACAGCACCATAGGACATAACTAGAACCTGATGGCACCTTGGATGACAGGCCCTGTTACAGCTGTACCGCCCATACTTACGCCTTTATCTCCAGTGCATTGTGACTCATCACTCAAAGGGTTAAATCGGTGGGTATTTAATTTATCCCACTGGTGCAATTGTTTTCACACAAAATGTGTTCACTAAATCTTAATGCATAATCCTCCAGGTATGTGATCACTAAAGAAGCTCCACCCACTTGGAATCAGGAGATGATATTCTTTCTTAACCCTTTGAGTACCAGAGTGGTACGGAACGCATTGCTTTGCAATGCGTTCCGTACCACTCTGGCACTCAGATGGTTAAAGGAATAGTAATGTTTCACAAAAACAGCAGCTCCAATTAATCTTCATAGTATTTGGGCCATGGAGAGTGTTATTTCAATACGGTCTGAGTTGTAGTACAAGAGTAATTGAATGATAAAGTATCCCCCTCCCTCCCCTTTTATCTAGTGTAACACTGCTTAACTCAGATGTGGAATCTGGTCAACAGAACAGACAGATCACAGCAAGGGATAATCTTCTTACTGTGAGAACAATGAAAACCCTGCCCCCATTGAGTTTTTTCAGTTTTTTTTTCCTTATGTTAATTGAAAATTGTCCCTCTCTGCAATCTATTTGGACACCACCCTGCTGCTCTGAGCTGAGCAGTGTTACATCAGTAAAAGGGGCGGGAGGGGGATACTTTATCATTCAATTACTCTTGAACTACAACTCTGACAGTATTGAAATAACACTCTCCAAGGCCCAAATACTATGATGATTAATAGGAGCTGCTTTTATTATGAAACATTACTATCCCTTTAATAACACACCTCCACATACGGAAAAACCCTCAGATCACTCACTGACTTTTTTTTCCTATCAGCTGAGTCACAATGACAAGAAATTTTAGTTCCGGTTTATTAACTCCTTGGATGCTAGTTATGTACCCATCTCTGCTTAACCCTTTGTGTGCAGGAGGGGAATGCAGTGCAAACGGTTAAAAGCCCATTTATATCAATGATAATGTTTGGTGTTTATTTTGTCTCAGTATAGTGCATTTGACTTGCCTCTGTATTGTTGCAGTTGATCGTAGTACATCGTGCTCACAGTTTTGTGCCAGCTAAGTTTAAACTTAACCCTTTGAGTGCAAGATGGTGACTCAGTGTGAGAATACATTGCATACCCCTCTGCATACTCAACACTCTAACTTGTAGTAAAATATACTCTATCCCAAAATATTGAGTGCAGAAACTTTCCAAGTCCCAATTCTTTTTATAATCATCTGGACAGAAGCTTCATAGTGTAGGTGTAGGAAACTGGAAACAATCTAATTTAAATGCTTACTTAAGTACTTGTTTACACAGGCAACTTTGTTGCAACAAGTTTCACAGAATAAATCATTGCTTTCTATAAAAGAAAAGAAACACATGATGTGGTCACCCAAAGTAACAAATAGATATAAAGACCTATACTTACAGTAAGGTCAATAACACTCACCAATTTACTCTGACTGTTGTGTCTAACAAACCATCTAATAGCTTGCAGAAGCAATCACATTACTCCCGCTTCAGCTCATACACTGTCGGTCTAGGATGAACAAACATATGCTGCTGATTATAAATATGATTTATTTAATATACACAATATATAAAACCTATTAAAAAAATCTACCAGCTGTATCAATCTACACTTTTCTAGGCTGCTCCCAGCCATTTCATCTGGAAGAATTGTACATTTGTAGGCATCTGATTAGAACATTTAAAAGAACAACCTTCCTATCACAATAAATCCTGAATTCCATCACTATTGTCCTGTAAACTTAGAACCAACCATCCTAAGACCCCAACCATCCCTTTCATCTGGATGACCAATGCCAATCAGCATGCATCTATTAGACACAACTCGATACAGACAAAAAGACTGTGTCCAATTGATCCTCACCTATTGGCAAAAAAAGTCTTATGTTATTCATTGGGGATCTCTCTAGTATCCAAGAGGTTAAATAACAGACTGTAAAGGTGTATGTATAACTGGTTCAGAGACAGTAAGATTTCTCTGACCACACCCACAATTCAGAATGTGGGTGTGGCTAGCACAGCAGAGGTGCCCCTCAAAATTTGGAGCTGTAGGCAGGTGCCTACTCTGCCTATTGGGAAATCTGTCCCTGTGCAGAGGATATGTTAACTTCTTTTCACCTACAAAAATAAAACGATATGTGTAATTTGGCCATGGGTGCCCAGATGTTTGCATATAACTGTATGGTAAATCTAGGATTAAAATAATACTTACGTTAGTTGCTATAGGTTGCTGGTGTTTTATGCGTCAGGTCAGCTCCATGGGGACTATGTGTAGACACTGTTAGTTGGAGCCATGATGATAGCTGAGGCTAACATACTAAGGTATTATTGTATACACTAATAGTTAGGATCTATTGACATTTTGAAGAGTATTTATGTTTGAATATTTTATTAGATATTTATTAATATTTATCATGTGATGGTTTTGCCAATTGATGGGGATCTAATGAACACAATATTTTTGTTTATATCAAGAGGTATGCAGTGGATGCATGCTGATTGGCTGTTGCTTGTCAACATGAGAGGGATAGGAAGTGTGTTAGGGGGTTGGGTCTACATTTGTTGGACACTGGTGATGTAATTTAAACAGATAGCAATGTTTCACAATAAAAGCAGCTGTAATTAATCTCCATAGTATTTGGGCCATGGAGAGTGTTATTTCAATACTGTCTGAGTTGTAGTTCAAGAGTAACTGAATGATAAAGTATCCCCTCCCGCCCCTTTTACTGATGTAACACTCCTCACTTCAGAGCAGCAAGACTGTCCGGATCACAGAAAGGGACAATCGTCAGTGAGCATAAGAGAAAACCTTTCAAGTGGGACAAGGTTTTTCTTATGCTCACAGTAAGAAGATTGTCCCTTGCTGTGAGCTGTGCCAGTCAAGAGACCAGATTCCACATCTGAGGGGAGATGGCTTACACTAGGTAAAAGGGGCAGGAGGGGGATACTTTATTATTCAATTACTCTTAAACTACAACCCTGACCTTATTGAATGAATACTCTCCATGGTCCAAATATTATGAATATTATAAAGCTGCTTTTTGTGTGAAACATAACATTACATTACATTACTATCCCTTTAAAACTTATTGTAATGGAACCTACAAATTTATAATTCCTACTGCTGAAATGGCAGAAAGCAGCAGATAAGTGTGTAGAGCAGGCATTTCAAACATGCAGCCCACTGCGTGCTACCTTGCAGTCCTCCATAGAGGGATGTTTTTTAAATGCCTTGTGGCCCTGCATCTCCCCCCACCTTCCATACCTCTGTGTAGGGTTGTCATCTATCCGTTTTTGTAATGGATGCATATGGCTGCTACAACAGATCATTCTGGGCACTTTATTTCCCAAATGTGTGGGCTGGATAATGTGGGTGACATACATAATTTAGTAACATAGTTTATGTGACTGAAAAAAAGACAAGCTTCCATTTAGTTCAGCCAATGCCGTATCACCCTTGTTGACCCAATGGATGGTAAAGACAAACCACTGAAGCCATTCCCAGTTAAAGGGTCGGTAATGCCCCAAAAATATTTATATTTAGGTAGATATTGAAAAAATAAACTATTTGCAACAAACCCTATCTCTCAAACCGTACGGTTTGAGAGATATAGGGATTCAAAGTCCCCCTTCCCCCCATTCTCCTGACATCAGTGTCTAGCTGAGAGCAGGGCATCCCAGTCCGGGGACCAGCAGGAGGCTCTACTGCAGAGCTGAAATCGCGGTACTTAAAAATTCAGTGGAAAGGTCTACAAAGTGTGCTTCAAATTAGGCACACTTTGTAGACAGTTCCAAAGAATTAATTATTTTTAAGTACCGCTATTTCTGCACTGCTGCAGAGCCTCCCCGAGTCGTATGACTCAATTCTCTTGCTGTTAGCTTTACATCTGACATCAAGAAAAGGGAGGGACTTTGAATCCCTATATCTCTCAAACCAAGCAGTTTAAGAGATAGGGTTTGTTGCAAATAGTTTTTTTTTTCAATATCTACATAAATCTAAATATTTTCATGGGACATAAAATCCCAAAGTGGATTTTCTGCTCGTTAAAACCAAGCATGTCTCGCTGGACCATTTTGGAGGGTCGGGACCTGTGGGTGTTGGGGGTCTTGCTCGGCCGCGCAGGGGGGAAATGGGGGGGGGGTCTGGGGTGGAGGGAGTGGTTAGGGCTATGGGAGTTAGGTCTGGGGGGGAGGGCTATGGTGGGAGGGGTGGGAGGGAGTTGGTTGGGAGTTTAGTTTTGTGAATAATTAAAACAAAAAACCTTGCAATTGGGGTTGTCTTATATTATAATAATGTATCATTTGCCTCTCTGTCTTATTTGCTTGCTATTTTGCAACTGTTTCTTCATTTGTTTCTGTAACGATACCTAATTGCAATAAAAAAGACATTAAAAAAAAAAAACAAAAAAAAAAAACAAGCATGGCTGGTCAGAGGGCACTTTACCCCATGGTTCCTGTACTACAAATGGACTTAGAGAAAAGGATTTATCAGTAGGTACCCAAAAATCACTTTGGGAATTCTTTTGGATTTTTCTTGCTTTCTTTAGCAATTATTTTCTCATTTCCAGTTTTAGCTAGCCTAATTGCTTATTTGCAGATTCCGTTGAATTCTATTTACATGATGCATCTGGCCCTTCCATCTTAAACAATTTAAAAAACCTTCTTATCTCCCTGTGCTGTGTTGGTGTTCATGTTAATTTCCATAATTCCACTGGGACTGCTTTATTAAAGCAGAACTTTCACTTTCTATATAGTCGCCCTGCAATAATTGAGCAAATGGGAACTAGCTTTATAATACGTCTATTAACACTCAGAAGCCCCCGATTGTAAAGTAATCCTTAATCTTTGGAGGCCGGAAGCCAGGCATTAGTGCAGACATCTTGTCTGCGCTCCTGCGCTTTCAGTCCCAGTCTCCTGTAAGAAGCATTGCACTTTGCCATAAGGCACCGGAAGGGACTGATGGTGCAGGCACTCAGACGGCACTAATCTGGCCATCGTTCTCCGAAGATTAAAGTGGAACTACCACCCCTGATAAAATTTGGCCCAAATAATTACCCATCTTGCAACTAGCTGCTCGATAGTGCTAGGCGCCAGAATTATTACCTGGTTATTGAGAATTATACACTCTTCCCGGAATGACAGCAGGAAACAGCGCAGACATCTTTCCATAGTGACGTCTGCACGCCTGCGCTGTCAGTCCCTTTTGGAGCCAAACAGCTCCTAGCAACGCCTCATAGAGCCGGGTGGGACTGACAGCGCAGGTGGGCAGAAGTCACTATGGAAAGATGTATGCGCTGTTTCCTGCCTGTCACTCAGGGAGCAGTGCATAATTCTCAAAAACCAGGTAATATTTCTAGCAACTAACACTATTGAGCAGCTAGTCACTAGATGGGTGTTTATTTGGGCCAAATTTTATCAGGGGTGGTAGTTCCGCTTTAAGGATTACTTTACAATCGGCTACTTCTGACAGGTAAAAGACATATTATAAAGCTAGTCACCATCTGCTTAATTATTGCAGGGCGACTTTATATAAGGTGAAAGTCCCGCTTTAAAGGTATAGTAATACTGCGTTTTACCTTTATTTTATTTTGTAGGCTCAAAAAAACATGAAGAACGATATACGTCTTATCTCTCAAACCTTTATGGTTTGAGAGATATTCACAAGCAACGTTTCCCCTCCTGCCCCATTTACCTAGTGTAACCCATCTCTTCTCAGATGTGGAATAACAGCAGGGGACATATAACAGCAGGTGACAATCTTCTTCCTATGAGAACAATGAAGACCCTGCCCCCCTTGACAAGCTTTTCAGGTTTTTCCCTTATCTTAATTGAAGATTGTCCCTCTCTGCAGTCTACCTGGGCACCTCCCTTCTGATCTGGCTGAGCAGTGTTACATCAGTAAAAGGGGCAGGAGGGGGATACTTTGTCATTGAATTACTCTTGAACTACAACTCTGACAGAATTGAAATAACACTCTCCAAAGTCCAAATACTATGACGATTAATTAGAGCTGCTTTTATTATTAAACCTTACTATCCCTGTAAGGAAAAGCGCTGCTATTCTGGTTAAAAACCTGAGTGAATCATAGAGAATAAATACATATTCCCCAAATTCTCATTGATTTAAAAGAGACTTTTAAACTCTTGAATGCTAAAGGTCTCCATCATATCAAAAAGCAATGGATTGTAAATTGTTTTAGCATTCAATTGATTAAAAATACCATTTAAAGTGATAGGCATCTTACTTTTTGCCAATGGGTGCACTAGGTTGGCCCCAGAATTGTATCACTTTTGGTTAATACGTCACTTTCCCAAAGGATGCTGGACCTATTCATCAAGCTAATGACATGCAATTCTGGAGCAAACCAAATGCACCTTGGGGGTGAAAATTCTGCAAATTCTTATTGTTTTAAATTGGGTTTTTAACCCTCTGGTTTCTAGAGCAGTCTACAAGGCAATGCAAAGACCCATTTAAATCAATGGCGATTTTTTTTTATTCCCCATGGCGCAGTTGGTTTGTCTGAGAATTGCACGACTTTTTTCTTAGTACACCATGGGGTGCCCCCTTGTTTATTTGTGTGGACAGAGAAAGTAAAGGAGAGCCTTTCTAGAGGAGAAGTGGGAGGAGAGACGTTGAGAGGTAGTAAAAGAGGTGTATATGTGTGTGGTGGGGGGCTTTTGGAGGATTGCAGAGGTGACAGAGATATGAGTGGAGGGACAGGGGGAGAACTATGATTAGAAAAAGAGAGAGACCTGGCTAGGGTAGATATGAGGGCAAGACTTTCCTGAATGTGGGAAGGTAGAGACCTTTGGGTGCAAGAGAGATGGGTAAGGGAGATGGGGCTATGGTGTAGCGTCTGGGTTGAGAGATTGGACAGCAATGGGACTTTGTGATTTTGTAACTACCAGTAGAAACAGTACTGTTTTTTCAGACGGTGTATGTGTGAGTCTGTGGCTACCAGCGGGACAGTGAAAGGAGTCTGCGGTGTCAGCATATGAGTGATTATGTGACCACCAGTGGGAGAAGGGTGGAGATACAGACTGTATGTGTGATTATGTGGCTGACTGGGGTGATAGACAGTGTATTGTGATCCAGTGACTACCAAAGGGACAAAGTGCTGGAACCAGATATTGTGTAAGTTGCCCTGTAACTACAGTGGAACAAGGCTGGTATATCAGACAATGAAATATCAGACAAAACTTTCTAGTGGCTCCAAGATGAATGGACCTTCCCTTTAAACCACCACTGCAATGTCATATGAGGGGAAATACTTTGGTGTGTGCTACATAGATTCAGACCTTCTTTGATCTGTATGTAATGCAAATAATATCAATTCCACTCTGCACTAACACCTGAGGCAAATCCCATCATGATTAAGCGATGTATATGCGAAACGCATTAATGTGTCCATACACCTCCTAGTATCTGGTGTTGATCTACTGTGAGCCATTGACATGGATAAATACAAAATGGATTTTTATATTGTATGAATAAAACGGAGTTTGATTTTTTTGGGATTTGCCTCAGGTGTTAGTGCAGAGTGGAGTTTATATTATTTGCATATCAGACAATGAATCATAGATGTCACCATTCACATATTCAAAATGTGGCTCTCAGATGTGTTTGAGTTTGACGTGCCTGGAGTAGAGGGACATAACTGGTAGATTTGCATTGTTTTCATATAGTGTATTTTAAATAAATAAATATATTTTATCAGTTATTGGCAACTGTTTGTTCATCCTGAACCAAACTTGTGTAAGCCCAAGTGGGGGGTGGGTTGATTGCTTCTGCCAGCTATTAGACCAGTTGTGCTTATTAGAAACACCAGTCAGAGTAAATTGGCGAGCGGTATTGACCTTACTGTGAGCATTGTTCTTCATATGCATTTGCTACTTTGGATAAGTGCACCTTGTGAAAAGTGAATAGTCATTTGTCTAAAAACCTAGACTGTCATTATTTTGGTGATACAACACAAGGTGCCCCCGTTTTGTGTTTGTCTTGCTCTCTACGGATTAGTTCACATGGGAGTTTTTGTTTTTTGATTGTTTACAAGGTGTTGCAGGAACATAAAGTTGTGACTGAAAATTATCATAGATTTAAAATTCACCTGTTTGAATTAACCCATAGAGATCAATATCTATTCTTTGAAACTTGTTCATGTACAAGACGTTCTGCAACAAAGTCACCCATCTGAAGCAGCCTTAAGTAGGCCTTAGGGCTCATACACACACAGATTCATGCTTTATTTCCATCCTGCTATCTTCTACTGCCATTCACCTTAATTCCTAAGGAGATCCCATCAAGCGGGGAGGGTTGACTGATGTCTGGCCCGCATGAGCAATAGCAACATATACATTTTACCCGTTTTGTATACCCATTGTCTTATCAAGCCATTCAATAAATAAAACTTGCCAGCCTATACTAACTGGATATTGTTGTATCTACTGATCTGTCCTCAATATATGAATATTTCTCTTATGTTCGATATCGAATACAGGTTTGGTGGGGCTGAGTCCCTCCTCCTGGAGGGTATGGCACATCACAAAAGACATGGTCTTTGGGGAAGAGAGGAGTCTCTTCCACCAGCTCAACCTCTTGCATTCCCAGAATGCATTTGTCCTGCAAAGCAGTTGGAGGTGCAGTGGCCATTCTGTTAGTTTTTCTTAGGTTTTTATTTATTTATTTTTTCTTTAGATATGGGGTTGTATAGTCCCCCCATTAGGTGGGATCCCATCACTGGGCTTCTCTGGAGCTGAATTGCCCAGTTCACAGGTGTTTTGTGGCCCTTTATTACCCTGTGGAGTTTGATTATATGACAAGTCTGTTCCTCATGGCCTAGTCTCTCTGAGATTCTGCCCTTATCTTATGATGGGAGTCTGAAGACAGAAGATCGGTGAGTAACCTTCTGAGTGCCTTGGTCCACTATATATCCCATACTAGGCTATCCTACACACTTTGTGTGTCTGTATATGTTTAGTCCCTCATTTATGGTTCTCCCTTTTCTTCATTGCGGTTTGAAAGATGTCTACTGTCTTTGCTGGTAGTTAGCCTTTTCCCTGCTATGTTTGCCCTGTTAGTTGTTGTGAGTGTATCTTGGGCTAAGGTGCTATGGGGGGTTTAGTTCTGCTCCCCCGGTACTATTACATTAGTTTTTTCACTCCCTTTGGGGGTTTTGTTTTTTCCTTTATTTTTAAAATTAGATTTATTTTTATGTAGCGGCTCCTTTAAGAACCAGATCCTACCCATGGACATCTTTGCACTATTGACGTCTAAGGGAGAACTTATCTGGGAAATGTCTCTGCAACTGTTTGGGCTACAACGATCAAAGAGGAGTTTATCTTCTTGTATCATCATGCTCTAACATCTGGTTCTCTTTCTAAGTGTCCATGGAGCACTCAGCAGCCTGAGGCCAAATTAACAAATGTTGCTAGGCAACAAGTCCCCATAATGCCCTGTTTCTGGGCTTTCTTCTGACTGTCTGACCCATTTACTGCTGGCCATCTTACTTCTACCTTGCTCACCTATGCAGAGTTTGACTCTCCTTGCTCTTTTCTCCAATTTAACCCTTCACGTACCAGATAAGTACTTTTTTGGTCATTCAGGGGGCTTTGCTTTAAACTGGAGACATTTAATCTAGTTCAACTAGATTTAGATACTCTTTCTTGGACATTTCTGACACTAAGGGGCATATAGGTAAATCCAAGGCTAAGGATTCAGGGGCTTCCCTTATTCCCTTTACCCACTGTTCCCCATTCCACACTGGGATTCCAAGGGAATATTTTGGATTTCTATGCACTTCTTGTGCTGTGGCCCCTATCACTCCTCCGGGCCCCTGCAGTATTGAACAACAGCCTGCATGGGCTAAAACACTGCTTTCCTCAGTTGCACAAATCCCTTCTTCAGTTTAGGGGGTTCTCCATTCTTGGAAACCTTTGCCTACCTTTAAACAAGTTGAGACTTTATTCAAGGGGCACATTCAGGTTATTGGAGTAAACTCTGAGGAGGAACTGGACTCAGAGAATGAGGACATGGACTCTTCCTTCTCATATGGAGATTCCTCTGAGTCTGATTCTGTCCCCTCTGTTGCAAGGCTCATCAAGGCTGTGTCAGAGACCAGGTCTCTGACACTGCAGGTGGGGGATCTACTTATCCAGACATTTTCCAGAGGAGCAGGAAGGGTCCCCTTGGTTTTTACCTCTAATAACACCCCTGATCAGATCCTTATGGATGAGTGGAAGACTCCTGATAAGAGAGATTTCCTTAATAAATGCTTCTTTAAACTATACCATTTTACAGCTGAGATTCTGGCACAGTGGGCTTCTCACCCTGCCATTGACCCCTGCCCATCCCCATCTCGCTCTTGGTGAAGAACACTGCCATTCCCCTGGTGGATGCTACTGGGCTTTAGCAACAGGCTGATAAGAGGTTTGACTCCTTGCTCAAGTCCACTTGTGTAGCCACAGGGGCAGTGCTGAGGCCTATTTATGCTTCCACCTAGGTCAATAGAGCCATTGCTGTGTGGGAGCAGTAGCTTTAAGACGTTATGTTTGCTGATGTCCTTAGAGAGGATATGCTGGTTTTGGTGGCCAACATCAAGGAAGCCAATGCCTACATTACTGAGGCTCTGTTTGATACGGTCAGATTTTCAGGTAAATCCTCTGCATTTTCTGTTTCAGTGTACTGCACCCTGTGGCTCAAGATTTGGTCTGTGGACCAATCCTCTAAGAAGTCATTGGTGTTCTTGAATTTTCAAGTCAAGGCCCTCTTTGGGACTGACCTGAAACAAATCATTAATGACTCTCCTGGTGGTAAGAGGACTCTGTTGCCTCAGATTTCCACCAAGCGGTCCTTTCTTGCAAGGAAAATGAGTGGATTTGTTTCCATACTCCAATCCAGGCCTCAGTGGGACCAAACCACTCAGATCTCGCAACAGCTCCCCACCGCAAAGCCCAGACAGACCTGGCAACCCAAGCAATCAGCCGCAAAGTCTAAGTCTGATAAAGCATCCTCACATTACTCACGGAATCCTGGTCCTTCACTGCCTGTAGGGAGCCATCTCCACATTTTTGAGTCACCTGGGCATCCTAAGTAACGGTGACCAGTGGGTTTTGCAGGTAGTATATAAAGTGGACTGCATAGATTTCAGATCCCTTCCTCTATATCGCTTCTTTTACTCAAATTTTCTGCAGAACCCAGAAAAGGCAATGATTTTTCAAGAAGCCATTTCTGCTCTACTGGAAAAACAGGTTATGGTGCCAGTCCCAGCCTAAGAGCACTTTTCAAGTTTCTGTTCTAACCTTTTTGTGGTTTCATAAAGGACAGCAGCTTCCATCCTATCCTGGACTTAAAATATCTCAACAGATATATGGTTGATAAGGGCTTCAAGATGGAATCTTTGCATTCTGTCATCGCAGCAATTTTCAGGAGGATTACCTAGTCTCCCTGGATCTTCAGGACATGTACCTTCACATCCCGATACATCAGGGCTACTGACGCTACCTGCATTTTGCACCAATCACTGATCTGCCGTTTGGCCTGGCTTGGCATCCAGAATATTTGCAAAGATCATGGCAGTCTAGGCCACAGACATCCATGCCCAAGGGATTTCTCTATTGCCATATGTGGACAATCTTTTGATCAAGGCTCCTTTAGAAGACCGCTTGTCTCACCATATCCAAGAGTGAATCTGCATTCTGGTGCTTCGCAGCTGGATTCTTAATCTCAAGAAATGTTATCCAATCACATCCCAGGTTTGTTCCAGGGCATGAGATTCGACCCCCTTTAGGGGAAGGTCTTTCTCATGGAGGAGAAAATACAGATTCTGTTCCAGGATGTGTCTCAAGCTCTGGAGTGGCAGTTGGCCACAATCAGGGACTAAATGAGAGTCCTCGGTCAGTTGGTTTCTGATCTGGAAGAAGTCCCCTGCTCTCAGTTACACATGTGGGATCTTCAGAGGGCCATTCTCCAGACATGCTCCAGGAATCCAGAGCATCTCTTCCATCAGATGACCCTGTCTCGGGAGCCCAGGGAAGATCTCCATTGTGGCTTCATCAACCACATCTGGAGAGAGGAAGACCTTTTGTGATTCCACAGTGGACCATTGTGACAATGGATGTGAGCCTGAGGGACTTGCTTGTTACCCTAGGGTACCCAGGGCAGGTGGACAGGGGAGGAGAGTCTACTGTCCATCAAAATTCTGGAGCTCTAAGCAGTTCGTCTTGCTCTCTTCCATTGTCCCAGGTACTCATGGGGACTCTGGTAAGAGTTCATTTGGACAATTCCACTGCAGTGGCATACATCAACTGCCATGGGGGAGCCCGCAGTGAGATAGTATGTAGAAGGGGGAAGGATCTCCTCACCCGGCCCATGTTCCAGCCATTGCAACTGTAAACCTTCCAGGAGTGAAAAACATCTGACAATGAGCTCAAACGAGGGAGCCTCTGACCTTTGCAATGGAAGCCATGTCCATTCCATTAAGTTTTCCCCAACATATGTTTATTTAAGCTCAACTTACTACAAAGAGCAGAAGAACACATTTTATTATTTTCTAAGTAAAACTGCAAACGAGGACTGAAGGTGTGTTTTGGAAAAAAGAGGGGATATATTGGCACACAAGGGAGTGCAGTGATCTCCAACTTCCCAGTATTTAAGAACTTTATTTTAGTGTTGATAAATTATAGGCCAAGAGAGGGCAACAGTTATCTCTCCAACTGTTGCAGACTACAATTACCATCATCCCCAACTAGCTAACGGTTGGTTGAGGATCATGGGAGTTGTAATCCTCAACATTTGGGGAGCCTGATATTTTCTATAGTTGTTATAGGATAAAGGTATTTTCTTTTCAAGGAATCAGTGGATTGAGTCAAGGTGGAGTCATGTGAGAAGTAAAGGGGTAGCCATGGGTGTGGCTCGGGCCTCCTAGGGTCCATTAATAAGGGGACTTCTAGATCTAAATCTGGCCCAGGTCAGAGTATAGGGACTGTAAAGTGAAACTTCTAAGTGGGCTACTTCTTGACCACTGTTGGTGCTAAATGTATATCCCTTTGGATGCTAAAGACATGTCCCATCTATAGCAAAGCAATACATTGCAGACATCTCTAGACTTCACAGGGTTATTGCTCAGGCAGCCAGCTGCTTACCTGTCCAGCCCCAACCTTTTTCTTAGCCTCTTGTAGTGCATTGCATTGAGTCCGGACTTGCACCCTGTTGTTCTTGGGTAATTTTGCTAACGCAAGTGACTTTTCCAGGGTCACTATGATGCATTGCAGGGAGATTACAGCTCATACTAAATTTGTACATATATTGGCATAGCGTTGCTGATTTCTCTGACAGGATAAGCGTCAATAGAAATATGTTGACTTGATTGGGATTTTTTTCTGTCAAGAGCTCAATGAAGATCACTCATTCCAGTTACTGGACCTTGACCGCTTTGTTGCCGGATGAATGTGATCTAATCAAGCAAGCCTAAAACCACACCTCTTCTTCTGTGGCTGATTAATAACACAATGTTTTCTTTTCTATACCGTATAGGTGGACATGGCAGCATATTCCAGTGTAATATCATTGTAGTTAACCAATGATTGCAATATTTCAGTATAAATAAAATTATGTTTTAGTTGACCATTTCTGAAACCCTTCAGTCCTAAAGCTATCTCCTGCATCCTAGAATTGCATATTGCAGAGACTGATTGCTTGAAGGTATGATGCCTACTGCATTCAGTGGTTTTCACATTATTACACCAATTCTGCCTCAACTGATTACAAACTAAATAATTTGAGTTGTGATGTTCTGTGCAGTATACAAGTTATATAAGGTAAACTAAGGGTACAGCACAACTTGCTATCTTATCAAAGAGTGATTACATCACACACACACACACACTACTAACACTATTCACACAGGGATTTTCCTGGACATTATATAGACCTCCCAACATTTCAGATCTCCAAAGAGGGACACTTGTGTTTTAGGGGGTGTTTCTGGGGGCGTATCTGAAGTGTGGGGCATTACCAATAATTTTTAGGTAATTTCATGACCTATTGACACCTCTTTGTGTAAGTGAATAATTAAAATAAACCTTATTTTATTTACACAGGCTAATTTATAAACACATACTGAAGTTTAAACACACATTAATGTGAGACTTTTTGCTGTGGAGCAATGGGATACACTTATATACAAACCACACAGTCTGATTTCCTAAAAAGAGGGACATCATGGTGAGAAAGAGGGACAGAGGGATTTGGGTCTGAAAGAGGGATTGTCCCTCCTAAAGAGGGACACTTGGGAGGTATGCATTATAGGATAGTTATTTGATTTTTAATAAAAGGTACGGTTACAGCATACCATTGTTTATCCCCCCAAAAATGTGTGCAGATAGTAAGAAAACAGGCAACAGATATACATTTAAACTATTGTAATAGAAAGTGAATTAAATTATCCATTCTTGTACAAACTGGACTAGCTAAAAATGATGAATCCAATTATGTTTTATAGGGTCAGCATTTTGGCCCCAACATGAGCCTTTGGGGTGCAGAACTAAATAATTTTATTAGTTTATCTTTGATTTGTCACACAGTCTGTAGGACTTTATAGTATTTATAAAGCTCATAAATATTGGCCATTGTACTAAGATTTCTTTCCATATTGAAAAGACTTATGAAAGCAGCTTTCTCTATATCACACTGAAATACTGTACCCAGGCACAAGATCTCAGTACTTAGAATTGTCCACCTTTCCCATAGATCGCTAAAAGGCATAAATATACACATGCACAGGTCTGAAATTTCCCAATCATTCACACATCTGTCACAAGTAAAGAAACGGAACTGATGAGTAAAATGTCAATAACAGTATGGTAAGTGAAGCCTGATCACCTCCCTTGTCACTTGGTAGAAGTGAACAAACATCATCGCACTAACACAAAAATGTACATGCCTCCCTCCCTGTAAATTTAAGTAACAGGATTGTATTGCACTTTCCCCTGCCAGTTGTGGTGGACTCACTGTGATTAGGACTCTCCCTCAATCTCTAACACTCTTCCTTCACACACTCCACCACCACCACCACCAGTTCTTTAATTAACCAATGAACGATTAGTGTTCTCCCCCTAACATCAGCTTCAGAGGTACAGATCTTGGCTTACAGTCACCCTGATCTGTTACTCCAAATAGCATTGAAGCTTCGGATAAATGTCAGTACGAGCAATTGCTGCATTTACAGTATGGAATACCACCCACTCCTCAAATACTTATGAAGGGGAAGTTAAATAGTGAGGGCTCCAGAGAGGTCTCCTTGCTGGTGGCATGTAATGGTGTATTATTCTGTTTGTCTCAGAATAAAAATGGTGCCAGGTTGTTTACCTGGCATGTGTTGGCTGAGAATCATCCCTGGAGTCTCTGTTTGTTGCCGGGAATCTGCTCCTACGTATATAAATGTATAGGAAGGGGAGACACAAAAGTGCCAAAGGTTTAACATAACATGTAGTAACGTAGCTTGTCTAGAAACCAAGGGGTTTAGTCACGTGTGGTCAGACTATAAGTTGTTTGTGTCAGCTATCCTGCATATTACAAGCTACATTCTCTCTTTATCTTTCCTATAAACCCTGCATATCACTTCTATGTATTTAAGCTAGACAAGTTCAGTTCCCCTGTTTATTGTCCCTGTGTACTATTGTCTGACTCAGGCAATACGTGTACTATAAACTCTGTGGGTCAGGTCTTCTATAAAGTGCTAGCTCTGAAGGGGAGATTCCCTGTTGATTGCAAGCTCAGTGAATCTGTGAATTGCAAGATCTGTGAGGGCTATTTACTATGATGATCGGTTTCCCAGTTCACCGCAAACTATCGACCACAAACAATAGAGGTGATACTGATTATTAAAAAAAGACAGTTGGAACACACATTTGAGCATGGTCCACTAATTATATGTGACAGTGCCCCTCTTTAAATCAAATATTGGGAGTTTCATGTGTAGTGGAACATTTAGGTCATGAACTGGACTAATAAGTATTTGCTCCAACTTCTAAGTCTCAGGGATATTTTTCCAGTACTGTATCTTATGTTTATGCAAGTATGTACTACATTGCCCAAGGTGTGTAACATATATGTACTATTATTTGCAAAAGCCGTAGAAGGTCAGTCTCTCTTTTTCACTGTCTGTCTCAAATGATCTACATTTTAATTTTTTGTATTGTTTTCCCTTCTCTCTTGATGTCTGTCTCTCTTTTGCACTGTCTCCATGGCCAGATTTACATCCCAGGCTCCCCTAGGCTGACACTCTATGCTCCATTAGGTACACCCATGGCCACACTCCCACTTCTCACATGGCGCCACCCCCAGTTTCATCCACTGTTTCCTGCCACAGAGAATACCCTTGGCTTTTAACAAGCAAGAACCATTTGTTTATGAGAGAGCTCTCCAACACAATGGGGATCAATATGTTGATTTCCCTAGCATCCAAAGGGGTTAAATAAGAGTTTGTATTGGGATATAAAACTGGTGTAAGAAAATTCAGGTTTCTCTGGGCACACCCACAATTCAAAATGTGGGCGTGGCCAGCATAACTATAGTGCCCCTCAAAATGTAGAGCTCTAGGCAGTTGCCTAATCTGCCTATTGGGAAATCCGGCCCTGACTGTCTCTTTGTGTTTGTGTGTGTATGTGTGTCACTGTTTTTGTCTTTCTCTGATGCTCTGTTGCACTCTGTCCTCTGTGTATCTCAGTGTGTCTGCCAGTTTGTGTGTCTGTCTGTCTGTCTCAGTCTGTGATAATAGAAATTGTATTCCAATAATAGTTGTAGAGCAAGTTTGAAGTCTTCGTGTGATGGGAAAAGACAGAGAGAAAAAAAAATATTTGTTTCCAGCACCAGGGAGGTTCTGCATCATGATCATACCTGGGAACTTTGTGTTCTGGAGTCCCCGGAGAAGGCTCCTGTGGTGCCACTCCTGGATTTAAAAATTGTGAGATTTGTGTAAAAAAAAAGGGGAGGGCCTTACTTGCGGGTTGGGGCTGGGCTTGGCGGGAGTGTCAAAAAGGGTGCAAGTAACTTGGTGGGGAAGGAGGAGAACTGGGAGGGAAATGGAAGCAACAGGCCTGCAAGGAGCAGAAGTGGGCAAAGTTTAATTAAAACTTCCCACCACCCACAGAACCAACCACTGTCCCCGGAGACACTGTAGTCTCTGGGGCATCTGGAGAGTTCCCAGCTATGAGCAAATATACAAAGTATTGGTGCACATCCAAATTTTCATCACCATTAACCCCTTACTCTGCGGCATTGTGCCTGCATATCACTAGTATATTAAAGATGAGGATTTACTTACATTATATGGCCATAGGATGCTAAGCTTGCCACCAACGCCAAGGTACCTCATTTCTGGCAAGTACCTAACCTTAATATGCTTGATCTTATGAGCTGAATCTCTCCTACTTTAGGCATTTACTAACCTTAATTTACTTTATCATGAGAGCTGAGTTTTGTTCAGCTTTACTCATTAATGGAGAGGGACTCTCTGACAGGCATTATATAGTGTCCTAGAGACAATGAGCTTTGCACCTGGGGGTGGGAGGGGTGCTTGAACCAATAGAAGCTGGTCACCTGGGGGTGGGAGGGGTGCTTAAGCCAATAGAAGCTGGTCAAAGCTTCCAAAAGTACAATTCCAGTCCAGGTTTTGGTAAGCACACCCAAAGACCAGCTTGGGATGCGAAAGCTATCTGAAAGATGGCCATTAACTTTCACCCTTGCTCCAGGATTAGCATATAACGCAAAGATAAATTGCAGCATTCGTGGCCGAAACCAAAGGCCTGCAATGCTCGTTCGAGGAACCGCCAATTCACCCTATCAAATGCCTTCTCAGCATCCGTAGCAAGGAAGATCGTTGGTATACGGTGCAGACGGACATAGTGCATTAAATTTAGAATCTTGTGTGTGTTATCACGTTCTTCCCGACCAGGGGTGAAACCCACTTGGTCGGAATGTATTAACAAGTTCAGAAGTGGCTTGATACGATCCGCTAAGATTTTAGCGTAGAGCTTAATATCTAGATTGAGCTGAAAAATGGGTCAATAGCTTTCAACTCTCAAAGGTCTTTCCCTTCTTTGGGTATAAGAGTAATGTGAGCGTCTGTCAGTTCTTCATGTTTTTTTAATGCCTATAAAATAAAATAAAGATAAAACAAAGTATTACTATCCCTTTAAGGGTTGCCTGATAGTGGGCTCCTTTGGTTACAAGGCCCTGTCACAATTGCATCCTCTGCACCCACTTTATTTATACAAAGTAATGGCAAGTACTTCCTTCTGTTAAATAAATTGAGCTAATCATTACTATAGGAACAGTTCCCTTTTAATATATCTTTTGAGTAACTATATAATAATCAGGTGTACCTACAATAAGACTGAAAAACAATTAAAAAAACTCACTAATGTGGAATACCAAATATAACTCAATCACCATTTTATAGGACAAAAATACTAGAACAAAAAAACTGTTTGGGAGATAAGTACCACAATGTATTTATTTAGTCCTATTAAAATGTAGCTACAGTTCTCAGTGCTGTCAGGCTCTTTAGATTTATTGCACATAGAAACCTCACCGGTTGTGCTTGGAGTGGATGGGCGTCTGCGTCTGAAGAACAGGATCTATACTCCACTTTCTTATTCAAGGGCCTTATCACTTCTTCCCATTAGAAGAAAAATGGCAAACTGCCATATCCTTTGATTTAGTGGAAATTAAATGTCTTAAGCAAGAACTTTCCAAATGGCTTCCAGACTTTTTTTTTTTATTTTAACTAGCAAAACTGTTTGATTAGTGTATCAGCTTCTCTACTTAGGTTGGCAGTTCTTGTGATTGATGAAAAAAAGGGGACTCCTTCTGCCAGGTGTTGCTACAGTGGTTCGTGTAAATTAAACTGTTGGTGGCACACAAAGAAAACAAAGGGACAGCTCAAAATCCCTCTAAGTGGGATCCGGCTATATCTTCAATACAGTTAGTAGTTTTCCCATTTTTCCCCCTTCAATATGGGTATTTTTTCTGAGGCTACTCCCACCTCTAGGATCAGGCCTCTAGTCCTGGTCGGTTATCAAGGCAACTTCTCTCAACCCTCCTTCTGGCACAGTTTACGTCTCCCTCGAATCCATGTACCGAAGCTTTACTTCTCTGAGGACTGAATCTTATAAGGAGTAGTGAACACATATGATATATATGGCCAGGGATACAAGAAAGGCTAACAGAAACTGCCTTTATATGAGAAATTTATATTTATTACAATATGTCTATTGTAAGGCGCTGCGTACACTGTGTGGCGCCATATAAATAAAGATACATACATACATACATACATACATACATACATACATACATAGTGCTAGACACACAATAATAATATATATACATATAAAATAATGTTGCTAAGAAAGTATTATCAAGCCCGGCGCGTTTCACGATTCAGTATCGCTTCATCAGGGGCATCAAACACATACTATGAAGTCCAAACATTTATGGAGATCATGCTCACCCACCTCTGTGGTGGCACAGTGTGGCAATTCATGCTGATTAGTTTCTGTGCTGTGCCAGTGTTACCACACACTGTGCTATGACTGATTCTAGTCACAGCCCATGCACACAGCATTTCTAATAGTACAAGGAGAGATACATTTCGCCTCAGTTGTCTAATTTGTGTACTGTGCAGGGAATTAGCATTAGGTGCCACAATGTGGAATCAAAATATAATGGTTAATTTCTGAAAAACTATTTATTTTATAATAAAATGGCCAATCCAGCCTATAGGCAGGTTTTATTTCTCTTTAAAGGGATAGTATTAATTCAAAATTACTATCCTTCATATTGTAGGCCTTAATAAACTGAGTTAAATGACACCAGCGGCATCTCTCAAACCTTTATGGTTTAAGAGCTAGCCACTTTCAAAGTTTCCTCTCCCCTGCTGTCAGCGTTCTGCTGCCAGCAGGGGAATCCGGTCCCGGGACAGGTAGAGGCTCTTAAACAGAGCCGATATCTTGTTATGGAAGGAAAAAAATGATTAATTGAAACAGTGTTCTATGTGTGCTTGGTTACCATGCGCACGTAGAAGACTGTTTCAATTAATCATTTTTCCTTCCATAATGAGATATCGGCTCTGCTGAAGAGCCTCCTCTTGATTCAGAGACCGGATTCTTCTGCTGGCAGCAGAACGCTGACAGCAGGGGAGAGGAAACTTTGAAAGCGGCTATCTCTTACACCATAAAGGTTTGAGAGATGCCGCTGGTGTCATTTAACTCAGTTTATTAAGGGCTACAATATGAGGGATAGTAATTTTGAAGTAATACTATCCCTTTAAAGCAAACTAAGCTTGTTATAGGGTGGCAGGTTCGTTTTAAGTCAATTTGTTAAGGAAATTAAATTACTTGTTCCAAGGATAAAGTTCTCCTTTAACTTTATTCCATATTATTCATTTTATTATTTATATATGTCCAACCCAGTTATGTATGTGAGCTCTCTGGTTTAGAAATATGAGTCTGTATACATCGTAACCCTCTGTGTGCCAGAGAAATGCGTTGGATGCCTCTCTGGCACTTTAAAGCAGAACTTTTACTCAAATTAAGGTGCCCCCACAGATTAAAGTGCCCCCAAAATCATTATTCACATAGAAATACGCATATCAACACTTATATTATCAAAAAAATCCATCATGTTTCAAAACTCACCTGCAGGCAGATGTCTCTTCGGCAAGACGTCAGCTCTTGGAACAAGTTGGATTTCTCAATAATGACAGACTTATTCAGGATAATACAAATATTGATATGATTATCACTATGTGAATAATGATTTGGGGGGCACTTTAATTTGAGTGAAAGTTTCACTTTAAGGGTTTTAATGTAAGATTAGAGGACCACCTATGGGTTCCATATTTTGTATTTTTTTTTGCTGTGTTTAATATTTTTAATGTAAACTCTTCTATTCTGATATTTTTTCTTTACCTTTTTTTTATTTTTTTTTTTATTTTCACTTTATATAATGTAGAGATCTCAGAGGGCATTTCTAGGTCTTATTTGAGGGTGCTAAAGCCCCAAGTCTCATGCTTAACCCTTTGAGTGCCAGAGGGTGTGAGCAATGCATTTACTCTGTAATGCGTTGCTCATTCCTCTGGCACACAAAGGGTTACTCAACTAAAAAAAATGTATTTAGGTTGTAGAGTATGCTTATTATGGGATGCCATGCAGGAACGTCTTATCTTTAGCTTTTCATTACACCCTCCTCCCACTAGCCTCTTAACACTAACATTAGATTAGGTGGGATGTGCCTTACTGGACCATCTCAATAAGTATAGGAGGTTATGTAGATCTAAGACTGGAAGGGCCTACATGTCATGTGCATAATCTATAAATCACATAATCTATAAATCCAAATAACTGAAAAACTAGTTTTCTAATTAGAAATATAGGTGATTTTGGAAGCTATTTCATAATCATCAAATATTATTTTAGGTGTTAATGTCCCTTTAAAGCTCTTTAAGTCTTGTTGCCAGCTTGGTGTATGCATTGGTGTCAGTCTGCCTTAGAGTATTGGTGAAATTGGGCTGCATACGGCACTGCTAATGAGTTAAGTTGGCTTAATCACCTTTATGAGCAGAAAAGACTCTGGTCTTTTAGGAACCTATGACGGAATGCAGAAACACGAGCATGTGCTGAAGGCATGTTTTTAATGCGCAGATAGATATTGCACATGTTCTAATGCAGGAAGCCATATACCGAATGCTTCTTGAATTGCGCGTGAAAAATTAGCGTTCAAGACACAGACGTATAAAATCGTTTGCAAAAGCATTTCCTACATTAGTCAAATTCTCTATTCCACTCAGACAGATTAGTTAATTCTGACCATGCCCACAAAAAAAAATATGCACAAGTGTTTGTTAATCTTGATTTATTATGCACAATTCAACAAAATCATGGTCAAGTCTATTTGCTAGTGGTTTTCACACTGGAATAACGATCGCGCATGTTTTCTGCATTCTGCCACTAGGGTGGAATGCAAGAAAGCGGAGCATTCGCTATTGTATAAAAATGTGTGTGTGTGTGTGTATATATATATATATATATATATATATATATATATATATATATATATATATATATGTATAAATGCTGACAACACAGCTTGAATTGTACTGTGCATCCTGATACAAGACACCTACCCGCTTGGAACCATCATAGAAGCTATTCAGTTCTCATTTCAGCTTAGATTGGTCTCAAGCTTTATATCACACTTGCGGTTAACTGCTTATTTTTTAATAATTTTTCCAGTGAAGTCACTGCTTTTTATACAGCGTTATTTTGGTCCCTTTGGATGCAAAGGGACTATTTCATTATTTAGTATTTGTTTTAGGTTTGTTTTATCCCTTACAGATGTAATTTCTTAAATTTATAATTTATTGTATATTTCTAGTAGCGCTCTCCCGTTTTTCTTTCTCTTTTTGTTCTTTTTTTTGTATTTCTGTGCACCATCAGAAATAGGGATTGTAGCGGCTGACATTTTATTTAATTATTGATGGATGTAAGTGTATACTGACATATATAGGCGCCACTACCGATATAATTTGTTTGGTTGTTTGTGTATGTATATATATATATATATATATATATATATATATATATATATATATATATATATATATATATATAATTTATAATTTCTCTCACAAAACGGCGGACACTTTAGCCATGCCCTATGTTTGAGACGCATTGCTAAAAAATGAGCAAACATTTGCTAACTGAATAAAAACATGCGTAATTCAGAAAGATTTTTGGTGCTAATCATTTGGCCATCAAACGTACAGTGTAAATAGCATTTTCTCACGTTTTTTGCATTTCGCCCCTAGCAACTACTCTGAGAAATCTTGTCCTGGTTCGAGAGCTAAATCTCTCGAACTAAATCTCTCGAACTACAGTAGTATTTCCCCAAAAAATTAGCTCCATTATTAACCCCTTAACGACTGACGTCGCGTCGCAGTCACTTAAGGACCACAGAGCATTTTTTTTTTTTTTTTTTTTTTTTTTTGTAATTCCCGGTTCCGGGCTCCCCAAACGGCGTGCAGCTGCAGGGGGAGACCGAAATTCCATGACGGTCATAGTACGTCATGGGTCGTTAACGCAGATCTACCCATGACGTACTATGACCGTCAAGGGTCGTTAAGGGGTTAAAAACAATTTTTACATCACATTTGCTGTCATTTCTGATCCAAGAAGAGTAAGAAGAACCACATTTTCTTTGAACAACTGACTGATCTATATTGTGTTAACTTCTTGGACACTAGATTACAATGAGTTGAAGATTCCTCTAGCAATCAAGGGGTTAAACATGCATGATTGACACCCTTTAAAACAACATTGGATGTTCACACAATTGATTTTAAAATGCTTAGTGTTTCTATAGCAACACAAGCTGCGGAAGGTTTTTAAGATGTTTACCTAACCTCTATTGAATGAAGAGTGTGAACTCCCGAAACCTCAGGCAAATCGTTAAACCAATTTTATTTTCTTTGTTGCCTTATGTAAATTACACTGCCAGCATCAATCAAATGCATAAATGAGGAAGAGGAAAATCATCATGTATTTACCATTTCGTGGGAAAATAAAAATGTATCTTCAACAGCAAAAAATGTTACTGAAAGAAACAGTCAAATATAAACATCAAAATCACTGGCTCATATGTATAAAGACAAATTAGAGTAACTGTGGAGCAAACCAAGTGCTCCATAGGGAATCAGTAAAAATTCCCCAAATGCCCATTGGCTTATAAGGAACTTTTAACCCCTTAAATGCTATAGAGGTCTCCAATGCATTGGGAACCTCTCTAGAATTCAAGGATTTAAATGTCCCAATGGAAATGTTTCTTTTGTCCGCTCTGGTGAAGTATGTTGTCCCAGAATTACCCAACTTTGCTTTTAGACATATGGGGAATTGGTGGGGGTTTTTAAGCTCTTAACGACTGGCTGAGCGGCCGGCAGTTAAGGATCACAGAGGAGTAACTAGTAGCCACTGGGCTCTGGTGCAAGAATTGTCATGCCCCCCCCCCCAACGACATTGCTCCCCCATTGGCCATAGGGTTGCCACCTTTTCTACAAAAAAATACTGGCCATGGCATTCCCTCCATAGACTTAACATTGGAGAGAAGCCAATTTTTTACCGGCCTGCCGGTAAAATACCAGCTAGGTGGCAACCCTAATTGGCCATCTCCATTGGCCACCTCCACAATGGCTCCACATTGCCCCCAATCTCCACATTGCCACCACACTGCCCCCCAGCTCCACATTGCCACCACACTGACCCCACATTGCCAGTCCCCTACATCCCTGGTGGTCCAGTGGTGTGGCAGGAGAGGTCTGTGCCTCCTTCCAAACAGACCTCTATGCAGAATGCAGAAGGAGCTCCCACGCGGTCCTCTCATAATGCAGAGCTCTGGAGATGATGTCATCTCCCAGCACTCTGCATTACTAGAGTGCCGGAGTCATATCCACTTATCAGAATGTTGTGTGAGCCAGGCGGTGGGGTCACTGGGTGGCCGGGCCAGTGGAGTTACAGGCCCTGTTGCAGATGTGACCCATCTTGTTACAACACTGAATACAGAGCTTTTTTTTTTTTAATTGCAAAATGGATTGAGGGGTCCCCGAGTGCATGCAAAGTATGCAGCTGCCAAGGGACACAATCCACAATCACAATTCACAATCATTATTTCTTACGCATTATGGTTTGGGACCCTCTGTACAGTCCGCTCAATGTGCGAAGATGTGCAAAAACTCAGTATTGTGTGAAGATGGCTATTAAAACTCAAGTTTTTTCTTAAGGTACAGTAGGTGTAAACACATAGCATTGTGTGAGCTTAATATTTTTTACAAGGGAAAAACAGGTGTTATTACTTATTGCATTTGAGATCTTTCTAGCATCCAGAGGGTTAATGAAGCCTACTACTTTATACTCGCCTAGGGCCCACTAGTGGCTTAAATCATCCCTGCCCTTACTATATATATGTAATGGGAAATCCAGCACGGCTGCATGAACGTAACCTAGTTTTATTTATTTTAAAAAAAGAAATGAAGGTGTGGATATGTAAATAGAACATTTTGCCTTAATATTATTATACTTTGATCAGTGAATTTCCCTGTTTATTCACAGCTCCAGGAAGCCCTGATGAATAGAGAGCGAGAGCTAGCAACTCTGAGACTGGATGCAGAGCTACAGGAACAAGCATCACAGGCCAGAATAGCTGAAAAGACTGCAGGTAAAGCAAGGACCTTACGTGGATGGGGTGTGTGGAATGACGTGGCTCACTTAACAGGAGCTGTATTTGCTCAGGGAGGGGATAGGAATGACTTTTTTTTTCTGGACTTCTTGTTGGCAGTTTGGAGCTGCATGTGCAGATTCATGTTGAAGATCCTGGTACCGGTATTAGCAAGGACTCTACCTGCATTCAGACTGATTTGGGCATTAAATGGCTTGTTAGCACCATGTCAATCCAATCACAAAGAGCATGTTTGTTTAGTTGGAAGGTCTTGAACAAACAGAACAGGAAACAGAGGGAGGGGGTGAGTGGTGGAATGAAAAGCCCAGGATGTCTACTGCAGCTTAAATGCCTCATGTCCCTGGCTTCCTCCAAGCACAACTGCCATCATATCATCATTTAACCCTCTGAGTACTAGAGGAGTATGCAGTGTATTTAACACCTGTCTGGTTTACTCAAAGGGTTATTTGTAGGATATAAATGTGTGTATATAGACTATGTAAGTAAAATAACAAACAGAATTAATAACTTTTAATACCTGTTTTATTGAACTAACAGAATTTTTTAATTGACAAGCTTTCGGGATAAACTCCCTTTCTCAAGTCTAAAGCATTTCTAAGCACAAGGACACAGAATTCACAGTTAAAACAGTTAATACATTGAATTCAAAGCTGTGTTGTTTGCTGGGGTTAACACAGAGGGACTGCTGATAAGAGAGGGACCAAGAGAAAATCCACACCCTTCTTGCAGAGGGTCGTAAATACCCCGTGTGTGTGTGTGTGTATGTGTGTGTGTGTATGTGTGTGTGTGTGTGTGTGTGGGGGGGGGGGGGGGGGTAGAAAGAGAAGAAAAATTCAGGAGATGGTATGGGAGGGGAGAGAGTTAAAAAAAAGATTGCACATATTAAGAATGCTACAATGCCAACAATCCAGTATGGGCATGCAGGCCTATATACAACTTGTGCCCATATAGGTGGATATACAGGGCTTATAATTTGAAGTCCTTTGCTACTGCCAGACCTGAAAAGTTACTCGCCACTGCAAGACATAACATACTCACCAGGGCTGAATTTCTACTCGCCAGGGCTAAATTTTCACTTACCATTGGCTAGTGGCGAGTGGAAATTTTGTCATATATATATATATATATATATATATATATATACACACACACACACACACACACACACACACACACACACACATGTGTACATGCACACACATACATACACATATACATACACACACACAAACATATACATATACACACACACATATACATGCATATACACATATATACACATACACATATCAAATCCTCCCCTGCAATATTAGGATATTAGGGTCCTGCACAAGCAGTGGCCATTTTCTACTATTGTTTCAGCCCACTGCCCCAGTCCACCTCCGTTTGTTAATTTTAAAATTAGCATTAATGTTGTGAAGTAAGGCAAGTGCCATCACAGAGCTTCCAGTTGAAATGGAGCTACACTACTGATACTACAGAGCTTGCAATTTGAGTAAAGCTATACCAGTGATACTATAGAGCTTACAAGGAAAATGGGTTATACTACTAGTGTAGCTCCATTTGGTTTGTACCTCTGTGGTATCATTTGTATATCTCCATTTCAATTGTAAGCTCTGCGCTATCACTAATGTGGCTCCGTTTAGAGCAGCAAGTGGGAGATTGAGTGAAGCAGTGGCCCGCTGGCCCAAACATATGACCGGCCCAGGGGGCAACTGTCCACCTGCCCCTCCAGGCCAGCCCTCCCCTGTGCACAAGACCCAAAAGTTCTGGAGCAAGCCATCAAATAACAGTTCCTCAATTTCTAATTGACTTAAATGGGGCTTTTAACCCTTTTAGTGCCAGAGTGATGCAAAACGCATTGCTTTGCAATGCGTTGCGTACCACTCTGACACTCAAAGGGTTAACCCCATGAATGCTAGAGAGGCTGCCAACACTTTGCTCTGCAATGTGTTAGAGCCCTCTCCAGCATTCAAGGAGTTAAATGCCCCATTTACATTAATGGCAGATTGTATCTGTCCCTTATAGTGCAACTGGCGCTCTCCGCTTATGTCTTTATACACCCCCATTTTATTAAAACAGTTCATTTGTTGGGCCATACACACTAAATAAAGTGGAGCAATTCTGTGGCAAACAAAGACAATGAGTTGGAGACATTTCTAACATTAAAGTGGTTAAAAACCACAGTTCTCTTGTCCTGCGCAATGGTCACATAGAACAGGGATGGGCAACATGAAGTCCTTCAGTTGCTGCCACGCTACATCTCCCATAATTCCCTGCCAGATGCTGGCTGCTAGGGAATGATGGGAGTTGTAGTCTGGCAGTAGCTGGAGGGCCTCACATTGCCCACCACTGCCACTGACCCCTTTTTATTCAGATTAAAAGTCTGACACAGAGGGTCTATGGAAGCTGCACATGGAATCTGCAAACTGGGCCAGCAGATAAGAGCAATTCGGGGGCTATATATGTCTAGACATAGTAAAACATAGTAAAATTGCTCTTTAACCCCTTCAGTACCAGATGCGTATGCAACGCATTGCAGAGCAATGTGTTGTTTATCCCTCTGGCACTGAAAGGGTTAAATTGGATGCACCAGAATGAATATTTGAAACAACTGGAACAAAAACAAAAGGATACATTCCACAGAATACAAATAACTGGCAAATAACTACAGGGTGAAGCCTCTCAGACGTCATACAAATATGCAAACATTTCATATATTTTCTCCTCTGGTGGATTGTGATTTACATATGGCAAATTGTACGTTTCTGTGTATGATTCCAGGGGGAGATGCACAAAGGATAAAGCTGAGATGACTTCTACAGTGATATCACTTCTCCAGTTCCTGTGTTATTCTATGGAGCTGATGCACTAAGATTTCTTCAACTTTGGAGATCCCAGTGAATAGGCTCCACAGAATAACATAGGACTTGGAGAAGTGATATCATAGGAGAAGTAATCTCAACTTTGTCTCCTCTTTATCATAACCTAGTGCATAACCCAACCGGTGTGGGGGGGATTCACTAAGCAGTGATAAAGTGGAGATGACTTTTCCAGTGAAATTTGTTATCCAGTTCCTATGTTATTCTAAGGAGCCTATGCACTAAGATTTCTGCAACTTTGGAGATCCCAGTGAATAGGCTCCATAGAAGAACATAGGGACTGGAGAAGTGTTATCACAGGAGAAGTCAGCTCTACTTTGTCCATACCTCCCAACATTTTAAATTGCCAAAGAGGGACGGTTGTGTTTTAGGGGGTATTGCTGGGGGTGTGACCGGTGGGCGGGGCATTAACGAGAATTTTTAGGCTGTTTCATGACCTATTGACACCTCCTTGAGTTACCTAATAAATGACTTATAACAAGTCCAAAGTATTTTATTTACACAGACTAATTTATAACCCTATATACTGACATTTAAACAAACATTAATGTGAGTTTTATTGCTGTAGAGCAATGTGATACACTTAAACATACACCACACATTCTGATCTCCTAAAAAGAGGGACATCAGGGTGAGAAAGAGGGACGGTGGGATTTGGGTCTGAAAGAGGAACTGTCCCTCCTAAAGAGGGACACTTGGGAGGTATGCTTTGTCTCTTCTTTATCATGCTTTATTGCATAACCCAACCAGGAGTTGTTTTAGTATTATTTTGTTTAATTTGCAATACCATGTATATATTTTCTCCCATTGTAATGTCTCCCCGCAATTGAGAACACATTTGGACCTTGTATATAAAGGCTAAGTGTAATTATAGGATAAACTGCACTTTAGTAGACATAAACTTTCTTAATTCATTTATTATGTGTATTCGTTCCATGTGATTCAGCTGGTTTGCCCAAAATTGTTCCACTGTTTCTTTATCCATAAGAACTAAGAGAAGCTAAGGAAAAATGATTGTACAAGCTAAGTACACTACAGGGAAAAAATAACATTTCCCAGAATTCTCATATTTGATGAACAAAGGTATGTCTCGGGGTGAGGGGGCAGGCTACAAACCCCTCATAAAATACCATGTAAAAATATGAAGGGAAGAATAAATAAAAATTAAAGTATATAGAAAATATAAAGTGTATCTTGTAAAATGAATCCCCTAACTGCCAAAATAAAGGGAAAATCTACACATTTAAGTGGAGTCCATAAAGAGGCGCAATAGCCAGATGTATCTATCATCAGGAAAAATAGTGGTTATGTATTTAGGCATCGTACCAAATGAAAGCTTATGGTTTCCCGAGAAAACCAATATATAGTTTGTCTGGTTGCACTAAGCAATAACCTGGTGAAAACTCATTTCACAAACACATAGTAAGAAATGTGAAAGTTGGCATGATCCTAAAGGGGTTAAAGGAGAACTTCTTGTAATAATGATAATCCCTCACTTACCTTACTGTAGGCAGAAAATCCTAATGGCCACTTGTACTTTTGTTCAAGAGAGAACAAATACAGTCAGTCTGGTATGTCATATCTCTTCCAAGTAGGCAGGCAGGATAGTTGCTAGCAGGATATAATAACTTTTGCATGGAGTATCCCCAGCAGTGAGAGTACCTTAGTGGCCCCTCATTTGTTGCTCTTGGTTGCCTACTTTCCAAGATGCTTTATCTACTTGTTCTTCATCTCTGTCGTTGTAACTTGTTGCAGCCATTTAAGTGCAGGCAAATCATGTTTGAAAACGAGTTATTGTAATTTCTGTGTGTCTGGCAATCCCCATAGTATGCTAACTCCTCAGAAGGGCAGTAGCTAATGAATACAGTAGGAAATTCTATTGTTTTCAAAGATTTCAGTAGATTTGAAGGAGCAGAAATTTGAAAAAAAAAAAAAAATATATATATATATATATATATATATTCTTTCTTTAGCACCATCTTGTAGGAACTTTAGTGCACAACTGGCTAGAGGGTACAAAAGCAAGTGATCTCTCATGTGAAGCAGTTGTCTGTTTTCTTTCTAAAATGGTATGCTTTGCCTACCTCTTCTTCATTTCTGTAATTGGTACAATAATTTTTATACAGAAAAGTCATATTTGTTTAAAAAAAAACTGTAAGGGTCTATAGTTTATATAGTTTTATGCTTCTGGCACCCCATATAGTATGCCACCTTATACCAGTGGGGAACCGTTTTTCTCAGAAGAGCAGTAGCTATTGAATAAAATAGGAAATTCCATAGTTTTCAGGTATTTCAGTACAATTGTAGGGGTGGAAATGAAAGTATTTCTGCTTGCTAGGCTAGTGATAGAAAGGAAAATAACCCCTCACTTGATGCAGGGGGATATCTACTTTTTGGAAACATATTCTTTTAGGAGGTTATTTTGATGTTATCAGGTAATTGTGCTTTCAAACTATGTCTAGTGCATATTAGTTACTCCATGAAAATGCCAACAGAAATTCTGTAAAATGCTGTTATCAGTTTGGGGCCCCAGGGAAAGACATATATTTTTTCACGTATATACATTGTGTATCTATGTATTCAGGAGATAAATGCCAAAAATGTGTCTGGCTTCTTGGGGGAAAAAAATCCCCAAGCTCTAGGCACTGAATGAGTTAAAATGTTAAATAGGCTCATGCACTCTGCTTGGTTCAGTTTGAAAAAAACTGCCAGCAACTGTCATGTCCTCCTCCATGGACATGCCATCCAGGACTGATTGAAGATGTAATCCCTTGAACAGAGACACAAGGACAAAATTAATAGGGGTCATTATGATTTTCTCACCATTGTAAAGTAAGTAGGGCATTATAAAGAGAGTGTGTCCTTTGAGGTGGAAGCCATTGTACTTTGGAGGGCCGCAGACAACAAAATAGGGTGAGACTTGTTTTTTTTATGATGAGTCAGTCATTAACTTTGTTATTGACCATATCTAGATAACTATGATCACATGTTCAGTTCCTTGCATATCAGCTGATTAATGTTGGCAGAGTATCTGAGTAGATGTGTTAGTCACTGCCTAGCGATGCTTATTCATGCATCCCTACACGGCCAGAAATTTCCTGGTCGTGTCCCCCGCCACCCATGGGAGTCAGTTTTATGACCTTCATTAAAAAAAAAAACTTCTCACAGGAGCAATTTTGAACTGCAGTGCACAGCCTTGTTTTTTACTAAGGCCTTCCTCTTTGGAGCGTATAATATCCTTTAACCCTCTGAATGCCAGAGGCGTACTCAACGCATTGAAAGCAATGCGTTGCGTACCCCTCTGGCACTCAAAGGGTTAAAAAGGCCCAGCTCTATGCCAATAACAAAGGGTCATTTCTCAAAACCGAATTGCTAGTCGAACATATAGGCAGTTGAACATTTGTTAATAGTGGAACCCAGAAGAAATGAAAGGTGTTGCCAGGGCTGCATGTGACTCCTGAAGTTAATGAAATTGTCCCTTTTGATGGGCCTGGTTACCATGAAGCCTACAGACAGAGGAAGTCCGATCGTTGCAAAATAAAAGCCAGAGTTTATGTAATGGCCCACAGGTTCCTTGATATGCCGTAGTAGTAACTGTCATGTTGCTAATATTAGAACCCTATTGGAGAAGGCTAAGTAGACTACCATGGGCAGGGTAACCAATCACCACCAAGGGTTGATCCCAAGACTGTTCAGTACAGGAACACTTGAGAAAGTCAAGGTATGATATCCAAATCACCAGAGGAAAAGCGTGCTAAACTGTTTGGCCAGGAGCAGGCTGAACTGTTGCAAAGTCAGGGGATAGGCTGAGGGGGCAGGCAATGATGATCAAAGGAATACAGGAAAGCAAGCTGAGATCGGGAAGTTAGAGAGTTCAAAACAAACCCACAGTCAATACCTGATAATGATAGGAAGGATGTCAAGAACCATTAGCAATATATCATAGTAACATAGCTGACTATGCTTAAAAATAGACATGCCAAAGGGCCTGAAATACTGTGCCCAACATTGACCTAAGTGTGCACCATCATTGCAAATGTGTTGCACACTCCTCTGAACCTTAATGGGTTAGGGGACGTTTGGAATTCTTGTGAGACTTGCATGTAATTAAATAATTCTGAAAATTGTGATGCTTAGGAGAATGTTCATGTGAATTTACAGTATAAATGGCAGATGTTTGAATTATTCTGCCAGGTTCATAGAATAGTATTGGGGAGGGTTTAATTTTAAGACTGCAGGTGGGGATGTGCATATACATACATATACATATTTATCATTTCAAAATCCAGCTGAGCTGACAATGGTTAGAAATCAATTACATAAATTATGTATTTTCAGCAAAATCTGGTGATTTTAGGTAAGCTTCAATAGATTAGTTAACATTGACTCATGACAATTTGATACAATAAACAAACACCAAATATATAACATTCCATATTTAATTCCTCAGATGCTGTAGATCGGGCTGTCTAACCCGAGGGCCTCCAGCTGCTGCAGACTACAACTCCCATAATCCCCTGACAGCCAACGGCTGTTGTAGTGCACAACAGCTGGAGGGCCTCAGGTTGGACATCCCTGTAGAGATGTTGGAGACTTCTCTAGCTGCCAGGGCAGTAAGCAGAACTGAGTTATAAGACCATATGATATAGAACATTGGAGCATATGTATGAAAACAAACGTGGAGCAATTGGGGGAACAAAACCAATTCCACCACAGCGAACAAATACAGTGTCTCCATATTAGTATGAATCTAAATGGGGCTTTGAAAACTCCCCTCTTACCTTATACTATGGCCTGTATATCCCAATGGCCATTTTGTTATTTACTGTTCTGCCTTTCGTTCAAGAGAGAACTCTTCAGTCCGTTCTGCATGTCATGTCCATGGAGGCGGACATGACAGTTGCTAGCAGGACCACGGGACACAAACTGCACCCACTGCACATGGTAATCTTTCCTCTTTAAGGTATAAGGTCCAGTGGACTTGTGGAAGGCATCACTCTTAAAGGAGCAGTACATTTATTGTAATGAAAAAACATATTAATGAGTTTTTCCGCTGAGTGTTGGAGTTTTTCCTTTTGTGGGATGCATCTTTACAGAGTTATTACAGTTTAAACTGTTGGTTTCTTCTATTAACAGCGTCCCAGTAGTCAGGTTTCATTTAGTTATTCAGTTACATTTTATGGGAGTAGTGACTTGCTGATAAACCGTTCTACATAGAATCATACCTGTGAACTTTCTCTTCTTGAGTTCTCGGAGGGAACTCCTCTTGGGGGTATAATTGCTGAATCGTGGGGAAAAGGGGTGGGGCTTATCTGCAAGTGGGGGAGGGACTTACTGGGGGCATCACATAAGTGGGAGGAACTGGGCGGGGAAGGCGGAGAAGTGAGAGGAACAGGGTGGGAAGGAGGAGAAGTGGGGCAGAGTTTCCCACTCTCCCCGGAGACCCAGTAATGTACTCAAAACCTGAGTCTCCGGGGAAAATCTGGAGAGTTTCCAGGTATGCATAGAATCTGATAAAAACTGCCGAGTTTGATCCTTTAGAATGTAGTCACATGTTTACTAATTTCCTGACAATTTGGACTGTAATAACTTTATAAAACAATTCACAGTTTTACTCAGCTGGAAAAGCCCTACAACATAGAGGCTTTCGTAAAAGAATGTTTCACTGATCCTTTAACCTTTTAAGTGACAGAGAGGTAGACAATGCATTGCGTTGGATACCACTCTGGCACTCAAAGGGTTAAAGCGGCATGTCATACATTCAGCTCCTTAGCTAATAAACTGTGGTTCCCAGATTGATTTCTCATTTTAATTACAGTGTGGCCCTTCTTCTCCAAATTGTGTTTAGATCAGCTTGGTATGCTGTCACATTCTTGCAGGGGTAGGAAACTTTCTCTCTCCTGCTGTTGGGGATGATTGTAGTTCTGGTCTCCGTCAGACTGAGAGCCAAAACGTTGCATGGCCCTTTTCTATAATTAAGTTAGATGCTCGTTTTTGGAACAGCCACAGTAGCAAACTACATTTCATTCTTCTCTGTAGACCTCCCTAACAAAATAATAGTGCAGACATATGCAGCCATTGCTGTGGCCCTCCTTAGAGGGAATCTTTGGGTGTGCAGCCCTCAACTATATCTGACTTTGACTTGCCTACTTTAACTCTTTGAGTGCCAGAGGGGTGTGCAATGTGTTGGACACCTCTCTGGAAGGTTAAAGAGATAGTAATGTTTTGCAAAAACATGAACTTCAATTAATCTTGATAGTATTTGGGAGATTGAGAGTGTTATTTCAATACTGTCAGAGTTGTAGATCAAGAGTAATTGAATGATAAATTATCCCCCTCCTGCCCCTTTGACCAAACAGGTCACAGCAAGGGACAATCTTCTTACTGTGAGCATAAGGAAAACCCTGCCCCCTTCACAGGTTTTTCCTTATGATCATTGAAGATTGTCCCTCTCTGCGATCCATCTGGACAGTCTTGCTGCTCTGAGGTGAGCAATGTTATATCAGTAAAAGGGGCGGGAGGGGGATACTTTATCATTCAATTACTCTTGAACTACAACTCTGACAGTACTGAAATTTCAACACTCTTCATGACCCAAATACTATGAAGATAAATTGGAAAAGCTTTTATTGTGAAACATTACTATCACTTAAAGTCAATGGAAATGTTTATTTGTCCCTGTTTCAAACATTACAGTGTATATTGCTTCACTCAGGGAAACTTGCCAATGTGTTTGAGCCTTTTGTTTTACAGTTTACTGTTTTGTTATAGGACAGTGGTAGCGAAGAACTGTATATCAAATAAATTCCTCTCCCTGCAGATTGTTAGATCTCTCTCTATATCAGGGGTACTCCAGTTCAGTACAGGTTTAAAGAATATATTCAGATTAAAAGATGTGTAAGCAGCAGCTTGATCAACTAGAAATTACATGAGCAACAGGCTGAAACTAACGGAAATAAGAATCCATCTATACAAATGAACATACCTGTGAACTTTTTCTTGAGGACACCCCAGAGAGGGGAGTCCTACAGTACCACTGGGGGAGATAAATGACGCAATTTGATTAAAAAAAAGTGTCTGGGCTTAATCGAGAGTAGGGGCGTGGCATACAAAACAGAAATGTTGGAGGAATATTCTGGGGAAGGAGGAGATGTGGGCAGGGAGTGGGAGCAACAGGCCGAGAAGGAGTAGAAGTGGGTAGGGAGTGGGATGAACAGACTGGGAAGGAGTAGAAGTGGGCAGAGTTTCATTAGAACTCCCCACACCCAGAGATTCAGCCTCTGCCTCTACTTCTCTTTATTCAAGGCTATATTTGCATAGCTGGGAACTCTGTGGTTTTGCCCTTGAGACTCTGGTTTTTGCTGCTGATTACAGGGTATCTGGGCCAAATCCAGAGAGTTCCCAGCTATGCAAATATACCCTTGAAAAAAGAGAAGTAGACAGTAGAGGCAATTAAAAATGAATTACCTTTGTTGAAGAGCAACTATTGCAGCCCTGCTACATGGACGGTCAGAGCATCCTTACACGTTTTGTAGAAATGCTTTATGAGGTTCTGGTCATTTAGGAAGGATCGCTAATGCTTGTTTTTGAATAAAGTTTTATACTTTTTTAATTACTTTTGCTCTCCACCACTCTCTTTTTCACAGAGAGAACCAACAGTGCTCATGTGAACCTATCAGACTGATTATTTCATGAATGTACCTACCTTCCCTCATATAAAAATATTCTAAATACCCACACTGTCAGTTCTTATGACTGACCTTGAGAACCAATTAGGCATATGCATGAAGACAACAGTTATTTACTGATATCTAATGGTGTGCTGGGAGAACAATTTATTTGATATGCTTTCTGCTACCATATTCCTTTAAACCAGAGTAAACATAAAAAAGTTCAATCAAGAGAGATTGTTTTCCTGAGCAAAGTGATGCACTTTGTAAAGTTTGAAATGCCTACTTACCAAATCGCTCACTTGTTCTCATGCCGAAGTGTTATGTGAATCCTGTCCTCTAGGGTGACCACATTTCCGTTCTGCCATTCCGGGACATGTGGTCACCCTACCATAAAGCCTCTTCATCTCCACATTGCCCCTTGATGCCCTACCTTGAGTCCCTGGTAGTCTAGCGGTGTGGAAAGTGCTCTGTGCCTCCTCCGGCACAGAGCTGAAGCTCCCGCGCGCTGTGCTCAGTAATGCAGAGCGCTGGGAGATGATGTCATCTCCCAGCGCTCTGTATTACTAGAGCGCTTGCCTCCAGGAGATCAGCTGGATTGCCACCCTGGATGTCAGCCTGCAAACGATGTGTCACATCATGGACGCCGCGAGGGAGCGCTGATTTATGCTACCAAGCGCTCCCTCGCGGCGTCCATGATGTGACACACCGCTTGCAGGCTGACATCCAGGGCGGCTTGGCTTCATTCCGGGACACTTCATTGTCCCGGTGGGAGATGACCCGGGACGCGGGACATAGGCTTGAAATAAGGGACAGTCCCATACATTCCGGGACCCGTGGTCACCCTACTGTCCTCTCTGTTGGTTTGATTGGTAGCCAGACTTACATAATTTAAACAGAGACTGTTTTCTCACTACACAAGTCTGTGTTTCTACTAGTCATGCAGGCACAGACACAGAAAACTTAGCTCATCTCGATGTTCTGGTTGAAGCCCCAGTATTGTATTAGAAACATGAACACAGACAGCATTATTTACAAAAGAAAAAAACATATTAAGTTGTCATTATTAGCTCCAAAATATTTTGCCATAATATTTTAAAGTGGAACTATCATGATATTAACATTACATATGCTAAATACAGGGCACATATGTTCACAGTATATAGAGGAGCGCAGGTCTGTCTTTTTTGTATGTGTTTTCACTTTTGGGTTTAGGCCTAATGTTAGGGGGACTGGAGAACCCTCTCATTCCTTGCTGCTATCTATATTTCTAACTTTATTCTTATATTTAATTTACATACCTCCCAAGTGTCCCTCTTTAGGAGGGACAGTCCCTCTTTGAGACCCAAATCCCTCTCTCCGTCTTTTCTACCCTTTTGTCCCTCTTGTTAGGACATCAGAATGAGTGGTGTGTATCACATTGCTCCACAGCAATAAAACTCACATAAATGTGTTGTTAATCTTCAATATATGTGTTTTATAAATAAATCTGTGTAATACAAATTATTTGGTCTTGTTCTACATCATTAATCAGTTGCACAAAGAGGTGCAGATAGGTCAAGACGTAACCTAAAAATTATTGGAAATGCCCCGCCTACCAGCCACGCCCCCAGAAACGCCACCTAAATCAGAAGTGTCCCTCTTTGGCCATTTGAAATGTTGGGAGGTATGAATTTATAATATGATATGGATATTTTATGGTGAGTAAGCACTGTGAGCTTTCTTCTTTTTTCTGCTTTTGTTTTACACATATCTCCTTTAGCTCAACTAAGCAGCTTCTCATTTTATCCTATTTACTCACAAAGATATAAGAAGACGTGATCAGTTTATTTCATTTCACCATTCCTTTTTCTCTCTCCCTTGGCCTTTAAAGAGATAGTAATACTTAAGTATTACTAATCCCTATAGCAAAGTACTACTAAAAAAGTATTGCCCCCAGTGTCAGCTCTCAAACCTTTATGGTTTGAGAGCCCCCAGTGTCAGCTCTCAAACCTTTATGGTTTGAGAGATGAACGCTTCTAAAGTTGCCCTCTCCCCGTAGTCAGCATTCTAGCAGACTGCAGGGAAGAGAGTCGTACGACTTTCAGGTGGCTCTCCAGCACAGCCGCGATCGCGTTAATAAAAAAGAAAACTTTCACTGAAATGGTCTTCTACGTGTGTTTGGTTTGCAAGCACACGTAGAAGACCGTTTTAGTGAAAGTTTTTTTTTTTTTTAATTAACGCGATTGCGGCTCTGCTGCAGAGCTGCTTGATGATCTCTGACCGGATTTCCCTGAGTCAGCTAGAATGCTGACTATGGGGAAGGGGGAGGGAGAGGGCAACTTTAAAAGTGTTCATCTCTCAAACCATAAAGGTTTGAGACATGACACTGGGGGCAATAAGTTTTTTTTAAGTAGTACTTTGCTATAGGGATTAGTAATACTTAAGTATTTCTATCCCTTTAAGAACAAGGCTTTTTGGCCTGTTCCAGTATGCAATCCCCCTTGCCTGTTTGGTATCATCCATCCCCACATGACTAGGATCCCCACTGACACGTTTACTATAACATCTTACCTCAGAGAATGTCTGTTTTTAATTTAGATAGGGCCTCTATAGGTGTATTAGAGTAGGACTTACCGCAAAGTGAGATACCTTGGCGTGGTGGTAAGCTTACACATGGATTGGCCAATTTGTGGGACAAAATTCTTATTTTCACTTAGATTTACTAAGAGTTATTACATATGCTAAATACAGGGCACATATGTTCACAGTATATAGAAGAGCGCAGGTCTGTCTTTTTTGTATGTGTTTTCACTTTCGGGTTTAGGCCTAATGTTAGGGGACTGGAGAACTCTCTCATTCCTTGCTGCTATCTATATTTCTATCTTTATTCTTATATTTAATGTATAATATGATATGGATATTTTATGGTGAGTAAGCGCTGTGAGCTTTCTTCTTTTTTTCTGCTTAATGACAGTATGGCTTTGCATATCGTTATGTTACTAATGTATTGGGGGCAATGTTATTCTCATGATATTTCTGCTTTAAGAGAAGTTCACATTTTGAAATTAAGACCATGAAAGAGAGTTGGAGCAGATAAGGGCAAGTTGGAGCTGATGGGGGCAAGTTGGAGCTGATGGGGGCAAGTTGAAGCAGATCAGGGCAAGTTGGAGCTGATGGTGACAAGTTGGAGCAGATGGGGGCAAGTTGAAGCAGATCAGGGCAAGTTGGAGCTGATGGGGGCAAGTTGGAGCAGATCAGGGCAAGTTGGAGCTGATGGGGGCAAGTTGAATCAGATCAGGGCAAGTTGGAGCAGATCAGGGCAAGTTGGAGCTGATGGTGACAAGTTGGAGCAGATCAGGGCAAGTTGGAGCTGATGGGGGCAAGTTGGAGCAGATCAGGGCAAGTTGGAGCTGATGGTGACAAGTTGGAGCAGATCAGGGCAAGTTGGAGCAGATCAGGGCAAGTTGGAGCTGATGGTGACAAGTTGGAGCAGATGGGGGCAAGTTGAAGCAGATCAGGGCAAGTTGGAGCTGATGGTGGCAAGTTGGAGCAGATCAGGGCAAGTTGGAGCTGATGGGGGCAAGTTGAAGCAGATCAGGGCAAGTTGGAGCTGATGGTGACAAGTTGGAGCAGATAAGGGCAAGTTGGAGCTGATGGGGGCAAGTTGAAGCAGATCAGGGCAAGTTGGAGTAGATCAGGGCAAGTTGGAGCTGATGGTGACAAGTTGGAGCAGATGGGGGCAAGTTGAAGCAGATCAGGGCAAGTTGGAGCTGATGGTGGCAAGTTGGAGCAGATCAGGGCAAGTTGGAGCTGATGGGGGCAAGTTGAAGCAGATCAGGGCAAGTTGGAGCTGATGGTGACAAGTTGGAGCAGATAAGGGCAAGTTGGAGCTGATGGGGGCAAGTTGGAGCTGATGGGGGCAAGTTGAAGCAGATCAGGGCAAGTTGGAGTAGATCAGGGCAAGTTGGAGCTGATGGTGACAAGTTGGAGCAGATGGGGGCAAGTTGAAGCAGATCAGGGCAAGTTGGAGCTGATGGGGGCAAGTTGGAGCAGATCAGGGCAAGTTGGAGCTGATGGGGGCAAGTTGAAGCAGATCAGGGCAAGTTGCAGCTGATGGTGGCAAGTTGGAGCAGATCAGGGCAAGTTGGAGCTGATGGGGCAATATGGAGATGTTGGGGGCAAGTTGGAAATGATGGGGGCAAGTTGGAGCTGATGGGGGGCAATGTGAGGGCAATATGGAGCTGATGTGGAGACGAGGGGGCAAGTTGGAGCTGATGGGGGCAAGTTGGAAATGATGGGGGCAATGTGAGGGCAATATGGAGATCAGGGGGAAAGCTGGAGCTGAAGGGGCAATATGGAGCTGATGGGGACAAGTTGGAGGTGATGGGGGAAATGTGAGGGAAATATGGAGCTGATCAGGGCAAGTTGGAGCTGATCAGGGCAAGTTGGAGCTGATGGGGGGCAATGTGAGGACAATATGGAGATGATGGGGGCAAGTTGGAGCTGATGGGGGGGAAATGTGAGGGCAATGTGGAGATGATGGGGGGCAACTTGAGTGCATGCATGCAACAGTAATAGAGACAAAGACACATGAAACAGACATACACACAGACACAGAAACTCCCACACACATGCACGGACATACATAGACACACTCATACATGCAATGATATACAAACACACATGTATAGAGAGAGACAATCTTGACTTGACCCCTGCCTAAAACCATTAGAAATTGTTTTTTTGTAACATAACAGTAGCAAAACTACAGCGATGAAGGAGTAACAAAAATAATTTTACTGTTAGGGGTCCCCGCGACTTGGGAAATTTTATTAAAGGGTCGCGGCGCTAGAAAGGTTGAGAACCACTGTTTTAGACCATTCCGATGAAGGGATTCCTTGTAAGTAACAAGATCACGGCACTTCTCAAGCGCATCTATGTCGACCGACACGAATCTCCTGCTGATAGCTTTACAGCTGTCAGTAGGAGACAGCGAACTTTAAACGCCTGTATCTCTTAAACCATAGCGGTTTGAGAGATAGGTTTTTTTGCATATTGCTCAGCTTTTTAAAGGGACAGTAATACTTCGTTTTAACTTTATTTTATTTTGTAGGCATTAAAAAATATGAAGAATGATATAAGTCTTATCTCTCAAACCTTTATGGTTTAAGAGATATTCACAAGCAAAGTTTCCCCCTCCCACCCCTTTACCTAGTGTAAGACATCTCTTCTCAGATGTGGATCTGGTTGTAAGACGAGACAGATAACAGCAGGGGACACTCTTCTTACAATGAAAACAATGAAAGCCCTGCCCCCCTTGACAAGCTTTTCAGGTATTTCCCTTATCTTAATTGAAGATTGTCCCTCTCTGCAATCTACCTGGGCACTTCCCTTCTGATCTGGCTGAGCAGTGTGACATCAGTAAAAGGGGTGGGAGGGGGACACTTTGTTATTGAATTACTCCTGAACTACAACTCTGACAGAATTGAAATAACACTCTCCAAAGTCCAAATACTATGATGATTAATTAGAGCTGCTTTTATTATGAAACATTACTATCCCTTTAAGCTCTTCTATATGCAAAAAACTTTTTTGGACATTACTAACACTTTAACATCAAAGCAGATCATATGATAAAAATCCAGTTATAACTCCAAAAAAGTACCTGCAAGAACATTCTGGTGTTAAAAAATGTCTAAATAAAGAATGTTTCTGTGTATTACTTTATGACAAAATGGTGCTAATACCATCAGACTTTAAAAAATGTGTCCTACTTTAGGACAGTGCAGTCTAGAAATCCAGATTAAATCGAGACCAGAATTTCCAAACAGCCATTTTCTAATACAGGGCACTTAGTGGCTGCAGATCTGCATTGTGTCTTAAAGGGATAGTAATGTTTCATAATAAAAGCAGCTCTAATTAATCATGATAGTATTTGGACTTTCGAGAGTGTTATTTCAATTCTGTCAGAGTTGTAGTTCAAGAGTACTGATGTAACACTGTTCAGCCAGATCAGAAGGGAGGTGCCCAGGTAGACTGCAGAGAGGAACAATCTTCAATTAAGATAAGGGAAAAACCTGAAAAACTTGTCAAGGGGGGCAGGGCTTTCATTTTTCTCATAGGAAGAAGATTGTTCCCTGCTGTTATCTGTCTGGTCTATGGACTGCATTCCACATCTGAGAAGAGATGGCTTACACTAGGTAAAAGGGACGGGAGGGGAAACTTTGCTTGTGAATATCTCTCAAACCATAAAGCTTTGAGAGATAAGACTTATATCATTCTTCATGTTTTTTTAATGCCTACAAAATAAAATAAAGTTAAAACGAAGTATTACTATCCCTTTAAAATGTTCGTTTGACTGTAAGTGGTACAACTGTCCCTAATTAGAAAATTAGCCATTTTCTAATACAGAGCACTTAGTAGTTGCAGATCTGCATTGTGTCTTAAAATGGACATTTGACTATAAGTGCTACAACTGTCCCTAATTAATATGTTCCCCCATGTGTGTTATGACCGATATCCGCACATAAATCATGTATATTCATAGGCATATCAATTAAAAGGGATTACAGGTGAACAATAAAATCTATAAAACAAATAAGAGGTACAGCTGTGCAACAGAGATGACCAATATTGTACTGCGACAGCATGGCACATTTCACGTGTTCTAGGGTGGCATCCTGACATTCCACATTGACCATCTGTCTTTGAGCAGTAACAGGGCAATGTAGCCAACCTACTATATTATATCCTGATAACAGAATTCAGTGGAATCGTTCTATAAAACATTATCTGTACAACACGTGCAAAGTAGGATAATTTATAATCTGTTCTGGTTAACCCCTTTGGGATCAGAGGGGTGTTCAATACACTGCTTCTCTATGCGTTGCACACCCCACTGGTCCTTAAGGGGTTAATATGTTAAACAAACATATAATTCAAAGGCCAAATTCACATATAAAACTTAGAACAATTCTGAGACAAATCACCATTGATTTAATTGGGACATTTAAAGGGGATGTATCACTCTTATACAGGTTTCTTTTTTTTAAAGCTTTAGTTGGTCTAAATTGAAGTAATAAACATTGTACTGTGCCTACTTCTGAATAGACTGCGGTTACCAGCTTTGTAACAGCAGTCTGTCACTCTGCCTCTGTTCCCCTCCCTCTATCCAGCCTCCTCCAATGACAGAGGCTTTCTGCCTGTAAGCTGGAGCAGTCTCACTGGCAGAGATCCATATCTAGCCATTGAGACCACTCCAGCTTAGACAGAAAACCTCTGTCATTGGAGGAGGTTGGATAGAGGGAGGAGAGCAGTGACAGACTGTGGTTACAGAGCAGGTAACTGCAGTCTATGCAGAAGTAGGTGCAGGGCAGAGTTTATTACTTCAGTTTAGACCAACTACTAGAGCTTTAAAAAAATAAATTAATAAACTTTTACACATTATCGCTATATAATGTAACTATTGAGGCTAACTTGTATAGGGGGGATACATCCCCTTTAAACCTTGAAAGCTGAAGAGGTATCCATTGCATTGCTTTACAAGGGCGGACAACTCTGTTATTCAGATAGTTAAAGTGGATGTATCACCTATGCACAACATCCTCTAAATAGTTAGGTGACACATCCAATAGCATTAAAACCTTATTATTATTATTATTTTTTAAGCTTCTGTTTGGTTAAAATGTAGCTTACAAAGGTATCTGCTGCAGCCATTTCCAGGTGACTGCAGTTCTCTGAGGTTCTCTGCGGTTACAGAGCTCCGCCTCTGCTCCCCTCCCTCCTCCGATGACAGCAGAATCTGTCAGTAAACTGGAGCGGTCTCATTGGCAGAGATCGATATCTAGCCAATGAGAGCGCTCCAGCTTACTGACAGAAGCCTCCGTCATCGGAGGAGAGCAGAGACAGAGCATTGGGCTGCAGTCTATACGAAAGTGGCTGCAGCCCAGACTTTTATAAGTTACATTTAAACCAAACGGAAGCTTAAAAAAATAATAATAATGTTTTAATGCTATTGGATGTATCACCTATTTAGAGGATGTTGTGCATAGGTTATACATCCACTTTAAAAACCCCAGTTTAAATATGTGGGAATTTGTATTTCTCCTATGATTTGTTGGTATTTTGTTCTGTCTGCCACCCTTACCTCTGTCTTACAGTTTCTAATATAATTTTCTTATACAAACTAGTACAGTGTTTTCAAGTGTGTACTTTTAACCTTTTGAGTGCCAGTGCATTGAGTACCCCTCTGACACTCAAATTGTTAAGATAGAGGACACTTATGTGAATCAACCATATTTATCACGTTGGATGGTGAAGAGTGAAAATGTATCTGATACAGTTGTCTGGATCCTTCTGCATGTTATTCCTGTCTGAATCATACAATACCTTTATCATGGATTGGGGCCAGCTATAGAAGAATTTTAGAATTGCTAGTAGTGAGAGTAATGCCACTATTGCTTCAATAGAGGAAATGGGCACAGTAATTCAAAAGGGAAAGGAACAGTATCCACTGTAATTCCAGGCATTGCACATTTGTCTGAAGTGTGCCATTTAAAGACAGCATAGCCCTTAAACAAACTGGGAGCATAGTCAGCTGTGAGCTCCTTTGCAGGGCCGGATTTTCCATAAGGCAAAGTAGGCACCTGCCTACAGGCGCACGCCATCGATGGGCGTCTGCCATTGGGATTCTTTTTTTTTTTTTTTTTTTTTTTTAAGGGCAACATGGAGATGGTGGGGGCAAGTTGGAGCCGAAGGGGGCAATGTGAGGGCAACGTGGAGATGGTAGGGACAATTTGGAGATGGTGGGGGGAATGTGGAGCTGATGGGGGCAATTTGGAGATGGTGGGGCAATGTGGAGGTAACATGGACCTGATGGGGGGCAAGTTGGAGCTGATGGGGGGCAATGTGAGGACAATATGGAGATGATGGGGGCAATGTGGAGCTGATGGGGGGCAAGTTGGAGATGGTGGAGGCAATGTGAGGGCAATATGGAGATGATGGGGGCAATGTGGAGATTAGGAGCATTGTGGAGGTGTCCAGTGGAGATGGCCAGTGGGGGGGGGGGTGCTTCAGATTTCTGTGCCTACAGGCTCCTGAGATGTAAATCAGGCCCTGCTCCTTTGAAGTCCATTGTTGGTGAATTTTCTGACTCAGGTAGGGTGGCCATGTGTCCCGGATTGCCCAGGACAGTCCTGGATTTTAAATGTGTGTCTCATGTCCCAGTCAGCCCCCTTCTGGGACAATACAATGTCCCAGAATGTAGACTCCAGAACCCAGAGTTGTAAACACTGGAAGGAGAACTGCCCATTGCCTGCTGTGACAGACAGTGATGTTTCTTCTGGGCTACAAGAAAATGGCTTCCACACAGAGCTCTACACACTAGAAAACTGTGCCTTGATCCTGACATCAAACAGGAGCTGCAGTGTAGTACGGTTGTAGTGTAATGCTAGTCTAAGGCATGGACCGTGATGTACATTATCTCGTAGCCCACCTCAGGAATCGCTTTCTGTCACAGCAGTTAATGGGCAGTTATCCCTCTAAAGTTTAGAACTCTGTGGTGCACCAGAGAAAGAGAGGGGTTAAGCACTGATGTCCATTGCTTTATAGGGATGCCTCCCACATAGCTACCCTAGAGCTGAGGACAAGTACTCTGCTGCTCTCATCTCTTCAGTGTCCCTGAATGGCAGATGGAAATGTGGTCACCCTAGACACAGGGCCTCAGTGGAGCACTTAGTGACCCTCCAGAAGTATTCAATGAAACATTGATGATCATGGTGATTATCACTTTATTGTCGGCTAAGGGAAAAAAATCACATTTCAGTCATTGGGAATTTCCATTTCTTCTTTATGATGTAGTTGGTTTGCTCCAGAATGGCAACTCTTTAGCCTATTGAATTGCACCTTAAGTGTAATGATTTTATACAGTGATTTCCACCATTAGTTTTTGGAACACACCAACAGGTTGCAATTAGTTGTTTTGATTGAACTACCTGTGCTTTATTAAGGGCAGGGCTCAAAATTTCCACTCTCCACTAGCCAATGGCGAGTGAAAATTTAGCCCTGGCTAATAGAAATTCAGCCCTGGTGGGTATGCTATGGCTTGCAGTGGCAAGTAACTTTTCAGGTCTGGCTAGTAGCAAAGGACTTCCAAATTTTAAGCCCTGATTAAGGGTATCCTTACACCATGACTTGTTTATGTGTCCTAAGGACCGGAGCTGATAATCACTGGATTAATGTATGTTATGTGACAAAACCAAATCTTTCAGCATAATCTAACTTTTTTTCCCTGATTTTGTATTTGGCATAGCACAAGAGTCTACTAATCACTCCATCCAATCATACTTCCTTCAGGAATGCCTCTTGGCTTCACTTAGTGATGTCATGTGCCATTTTTGTGTTACTTTGATGTCATTCACCATGTTCAGTCACTCAGTGATACCATTCACCACATGGTGTGCTGTCCCTCTTTTGATGTCATTTATTGCTTTGTGTCACATAGTGATGTCATTCACCGCATGGTGTCAGTCAGTGATGTTATCCAGCATGTGTTGTCATTCACGGATGCCATGCACAGTTTGATGTAACTCTGATGCACTGTGAATATTTTTCTTTGTGAGGAGATCCACTGAGAAATGCCTAGATCATTTTCCCATCTGTGTCTTTAGGTAAACTGCATAGTTTCACCATAAATTAGAGTAAAATGAAGACAATATACTGTGCATTTTTCTGTTTGTGAGTATGTTTTATGTATAGTAGTTACATATTGAGTCCCTGCCAGACTTAACACCTTGCAACATATCTCCTTTACATACTTGATATTATTCTTTTTCAGCTTGTATTGTTCTTGCAGACTTTTCCGTTTTTGTTCTTCATAACAAAAAGAGTAAATCCCCGGTGTCAATCCAATGATTAGTCAGGCCTATGGCAGCCATTCTAGAATAAGTGTGACAGCCACAGAACCGTTGTGAAATAAGCCAACGATGTTGTAATAGCTTAGCTGCCAATTTCCTTGTTCTAGAGTCTATAGTCACAACAGGTGCAGAGAGATAGAGTTCTAATTACAAACAAAAGGCAGATGCCCTCTGGGGGAGACCTAGTGAATATCACTTGTAAAGTGTTTTTTGATTGTTTGTGTTTAACGCTTTGAGTACAAAAGGACTGTGCAGTTCATGGATTAAAGCATGAAAGCATTAAAGTGGACCTGTTAACACCTACACAGCTGTTAGTCTCATTGACTCTACTTAAACAACCTATACTTTGTGCTTTTACTATTCTAAATATATAGTAGTAGTACTAGTAGTAGTTGGGAAATCTAATCTCGGCAGAGCTTTGTTTTCTTCCTCAGATAAATCTGCATAAGTAATTTCTCATTCATGTGTCCAGAAAATCACCTTCTCAGGCTGGTAGAACATCCCCGTTTCCACCAAATAGGTGGAACAAATGAATGATGATGATGAATAATCATTCATATCCTTTCAAAATGGAAGCTCCCACAAAGGTGATAACTCCTCTTTAAAGGGATAGTAATGGTTAATTTTAAGTTGATTTAATATTGTAGGCTTTAAAAAAAGGTTAACATCGATGTAAGTCTTATCTTTATGGTTTTGAGAGATATAACTTGCTAAAATTACCTTTTCCTGGCTGTTTCACTCAGGTCTGCCATCTAGCTGACAGCTGCAGAGTCCGGTCACTTGACCAGACAGAGCCTCTTCAGCAGAGCTGAAATCTCACTATTTAGAAATACAGACCTGAGTGAAACAGCCAGGAAAAGGTAACTTTAGCAAGTTATATCTCTCAAACCATAAAGGTTCGAGGACTTACATCGATGTTAACCTTTTTTTAATGCCTACAATATTAAAGCCACTTAAAATTAACCATTACTATCCCCTTAATAAAAAATAAAAACATAATGTCATTTTTTCATATTTAATTAAAAGGCAAAGCTATTTAAAGTGCTAGCACCTCTAACTAAATTATAAGGATCATCACACTTCCAGACTTTATTCATGCATGTGCTAGTGTTTTGGTACATTTCCAGTACCTTCCTCAGAACAGAAGGTGCTGTATTGATACATTACTGAATAAAATGTATGTTCCTGTAACAGTAGTTAGGTTGTAAGATATCACTTGAAAAAAGTTATTGCTATTTTACTATAATAGTGTGGCAAAGTTATTTTCTTTGTTACAGAATTCCTTTCTTTCTCAGCATAAACAAAAGTGACAACCTCACAATTTAGTTTAGATTAAATTTCATTGATGCTTTAACACAGTGTCCGACAAAATTGCATGCTCTTTTACCTGAGCTATACATTGTGATACTTACCCATGTTAACTGAATTATACAACACCACAATACTCGCCTCATGCATTTTTTATGCATTGCTGTTGATGCCATAATGCCACTCATATGAATGAGCCCTTAAAGCGTGTTATTGTATTCATGTATGTACGAAGTGTGGCAAAGTTACCTACATGTTTTGTAACACTAGCGTTACTGATGAGTATCCCCTTCTTTCCCTTAGTGGTGTCTTGTATTGTACATCAATATATTGCGCATAGAGTTACCTTCCAATATTTGTTCTCTTTCTTTACATAAAAGAGATCATTGGATGCTGGGAACTGTTTTTGAAGCCTATTGACCGTGCTGAGGTCTATGCCAGGACAGTGCTTAACACGAGAGGCAATTATTTACATTGGGACTTCACTGACTAGTTTTTTCTTTAAGTATATATTTTGTATATATTCTAGTTTTTCTGAGCGCTTCTTGTTTTCTTTTTGTTTTTCTTATAACATTTCTACTCTTCTGACTTGATAACATTTCACCAAAATGTCAGTTGTCTGTTTCCACCTTTCCATGTTTTCCTGCATGCTGTATTTGATCTCTACACAGTAGACAACATGTTTTGCTACTGTTGACAGTGTATTTAATTCCTAGAAATGTATACCTGGCAAACGTAAGAATTATTATTATTTTTTTTTTTTAGTTCATTACACATTTTACCATTAAAGGGAAAATGTACAAACAGATTTCAAAAGGCTTATTTACCTGTCAAAATTGTTTTGCTTCTGAAAAAGATACTTTTTTTCTGCTGTTTTTCATGGTTTGTGACTTGGTGACTTTTACAAGATGAAGTTTAGGAAGCATCCATTTTGTCCTTGCAATCACTTAAAATGAGATAACTCTGAGGAGAGCTGGCATAAATATAAATTATACTCTTACAGCTACTTCAGTTGACAAATGTCAATGATAAAGTAAAAGCCCCTCCAGTGATGCAGCTTTCACAAGATCATTAACTGTTGAATAAATAATATGCAAGATCTGGAGAAAACAGAAAGTGCTTGTTTTTGTAGGCTATATAATGTTGGCAGATATATAATTTTTCGGAATTTGAAGATATACTTCCATTTAATTGTTTTCAAGTGATTGGGTTATTCACAACGGATTGTTGTCGGTTAATGTAGCCAGTGTATGTCATTAAAGGAGGATAAAGTATTAGAACAACACTGATTGGGCAAGTTAATACATGTTTGTTGAAGTGTTCTCCTTCTCTAATAAATGCTGAACATGAAAGATAAATCAGCTTCAGTGTCTTTCGATATGTATGAAATCAATATCACAACAAGAGCTTCTACAGTGTGAGAATTTATTAAATAAAGAAGGGAAGCCTTTCATGTAGCATATAGTAAACATTAACTGAAGATGATGGGGATTGTAGCCCCCAGCTGCTCGAGTGACTCAGCTTGTCCACCTCTGAATTTAAGTGACTAAGTCTTTGATTGATCCACCTGTGCCCATGCAGAAATATCTTGAAACCATGCACTGTTGGCAGCTTTGAGGACCAGGGTTGGCTACCATTGCCCTAGGAATAATAGCCCCTGATGTTCCACTCCTTGTTATCAGAAAAGCATTAGTGGATATGGATTGTACACCAACCTTCTCCTTGTTTTTGTGGTCGTTTTCAATATCCGTTTACTAGGAACATTGTATAGCACCAAGACAGGAAATGGACAAATTTTGTAAATAATCTTCAGAAATATCATGGGCAGGGCATTTTCAGCTCATGGACACAAACACGTTCATGAAACCTGGGAACTTTCCAACTAAGCCCCTGAGACTACAGTTTTCAGTGGTCATCACTGGGACTCTGGGAACAGAGGCTTTTCCTCTAGATTGGTGAGCTCCCTGGTATCCTTGCTTATTTCCTGGCCATTCCACCCACTACCCACCCATTGACATCGAATTTATGGGCAAATTTCACTAACTACCCCACCCACTAGATCAAGCCAAAACTAATTCATGGTATAACATTTGGATATTCTTACCCCAGGCTATCTTATTACTTTAGGAGCTAGGATCCAGGGTGCTCCTAGTCAAGAGGAGGAGCAACATGGTCTTTTTTTTTTTTTCCTCCTACTGCAGTTTGTTAAACAGCTACCCCACTAGTCCATAAACATACCTGGGAACTCTCTGGATTTGCCCCGGAGACTCCGGTTCTGACAGAACTTTACCGGGTCTCCGTGGCAGAGGCTGATTCCTCCAGATGTGGGGAGTTTCTGTTGAAACTCTGCCACATCTGCTTTTTCTCCTGCTGTTCCTCCGTCCCCAGCCTTCTGTGTGACACATTTAAGCCCTACCCCCCACTCGTATCAAGCCCCACCCCTTTTTGACGCGATTAGCGTCATTTTTGTCACCCCCTGCTGAACAGAGGACTCCCCTCCGGGTAGCCCTCAACTGGAAGTTCCCACGTATGTCCATAAACAGTTAAAAAGGCATTTCTTTGGTAGAGCAGATTTCCCATTATGCAGAGTAGGTAAAGCCTTGGATTCCATACTTTCAGGAGGCCATGATGCCCTTTAAATGCCCCTTAAATGTTTAATTGGTGGCCCAGAAAGTTCTGTATAATTCACTAACGTTAGGTGAAAGATATCACAGATTGCATTAACGATAGTCACATATGTTTCCTTATCACTTGCAGGTGATGGAAAGTTCATTTTGCCTAAAAGGTAAAATAGAAGTCAAGCAAGTTCAGTGGGTTTCTCAGCCTGAGCAGGGCTGTTCCACCAGCAATCTATGGCACACACAGAAGAAAAGTTCATGACCTGAGGCAGCCTCAATTAGATTAAGCAACACCCAAAGCCATAACCAGTACACAACCACACAAATGAATGACATGACACTGGAATGTATAGGCCTCAGCATTATTGCAAAACAGTTAACAATGTAATATATACGTAAACTTTTAATCATACCAGCCACCTCAAAATCCCCTGCCTATCATTTGTGTCCCCAGTCTGCATCCCTGATACTTATCCAGTTTACTTTTAGGATTTCTTGAGTTGTAAAACATGTAATTAAGCGTATTAATTAAAAACAACTGTATACGTTATGACATGTTTTGTAACTCAAGAAATCTTAAGAGTGTTGATTATTCCCAGTATAATTGCTTTTTATTATCTGCCACACAGGCATCTGTGAAGTTGGTGGTTTCATTGGTGAACTCATAACCATTTAATTTCAAGTATTATGAAGAGCTCATAACCATTTAATTTTAAAATTTTAAGGTTAGTGTGACTGAATGGTTGTCACCCAGAGAATGAAATGTGTCTGTTTTCAGTGATGCCATTGTCTTAATATGTGTTCCCATTCTTGAAACATTAATGTCTCCTGTGTGTGCATGCATTGGAGAGTGTTGGCCATTTACCAGCATTGAATGGGTTGGTTAGTGTGTATGATGTACAGAGAGATGGTGCCATCCAGTCTAGCTAACCACAGAGATTGTGTTATGAGATAGCCAATGTTGGTCAGATAGAGGGGGTAGGGCAAATCTGTGTGTGGAATGTGTTTATATTCCCCCTCACATCAGGCTAAGCAGAAAGAGACCTGATAGATAGTACCTGTGACTTCAGATCCTGTAGGGGTGGGTAGAAAAAAGGCTAGGAAGAGAGAGTGAGAGAGAGGACAGAGTTGAAAAAACGTAGGAAGAGGAGAGGAGGCCTCTCCATAATGGTGGGAGACCTAGGGTCCATGGGTATTCTAAAGGAGTACAGGAGAAACTGGGACTGGTGAGTGCCCTCACCAGAAGAGTTAGAGTAAGTAGGCACTGTAGTGGCCAGGTGCCCTTTTCAGTTGTGGGCTGTAAGTCAAGGTGGCTTCAGGCACAGAATGTACCCTGATGTTCCCACCACAAGGATTGTGGCTACGAAGCTATACTTCGGTGGCTATGGCCCAAGACTAAAGAAAGTGGCAGGGGATAATTTCTTAGGATGCTGTTCCCAACTTCCTCCTAAAAAATAGAAGGAACCTTCATGTAATCCAGCAGCATGTGTAGTGGGCAGGATGGCCACTCTTGCCTCTAGTGGGACTATGTGTAAGCTCCAGCTTAAAACTAAATTGGACTGTGAGTATTATATGTAACCCCTGGCAATCTGTGCAACCAAGAAGAGAACCGCAGAAGTGTTTCGTTTTTATGTTTTACCCCTGTTTGTTTGCCTGTAATTGTTGTCTTATGTTTGTGTGCAATTTATTATCTTTTTGTCTGGCTGGATAAAACACTTAACCCTCGGTCTACTAATCATTAACCCCTGTATCCCCGTCACAGTTAGCATTGCCTGTAATTGAGTCTTTAATATTGTGTAATATTAGTCTATTGGAGTTAGTCACCTTGGAGTACTCTCAACATGTGACAACTGCACGATGGACACAGAAGGGTTGAAGCAAAGATACTGACCCATAAGGAAACACACTGAATCAGCGAGGGATAGATATGGCAAAAGGACTACAATAGTGTGTGAAGCCACAGAAGTTGTCAGACACGTGTATGTGTGGAAGGGCATTTTCCTGCTGCAGCAGAGGGATAGGAACATTCTAGAGATATGGTCTGATGGGGAGTTATACAACCATATCTACACAACAGTTGGCTTTGAGTGTACCCAGAATGAGTTTTAGTGTGTGTCCCCACCATGCTTGATGATGATATGGACAATGCACACTTTCAGATGCTATTGATAAGTAGGGATGGGCGAAAATTTTTACCTCAGACTGAAAGCGGTGGAAAAATGGCACTTTCTACTTGGCAAAAAATTTCCTGCGAAAGTTCAGTTTTTTCAACTTTTTCCTGCTTTTTTCACTTAGCTCATTGCATTAAAATCAATGAGTAGAATTTTTTTTTCCACCTCACGAACATTTTCTACAGCCATATAAAAGAATGTCAGGCTCTCATAGCAGCCATTCTGTGTTTGTGAGAGGAGAGAGCAGCATGTTTTTGAGCTAGAGAAGATAGGCAAATAAAGGGGAATTGAAGCTTAGTTTTAGGGAGTTATTTAGGTAGGACATTCGTTCTCTGTAGTCTGGGGGCACAGTGGGGAGAATAAGGGAGGAAGGAGGTTGACCCAAAATACCGCAAAGTTTGTATGACTGACTGGAAAGACACAGGCAGCTGGGGTCCAAATTGCTTGCTGATTTTACTTTTATTATTTCTATGCTGGAAAGGTCTTGGGAAAGAAGTTGTTGATTTTGTTTTTTAGTTATATATCTTTTTTGGGACTAACTGTGATACGATGTTGTGGACAACTTAAAAAAAATAAAACAAATTAAAAAATGAAATAAAAACATAAATAATTAAACAAACAAATATATTAGACAGCTGACTGGGAGCTCTGAGGCTGAGGCAGACTTGATAGACACCAGACGACATTGAGAATTTTGTTGAGGGCCAAGGCAAGACATCACACTCCATTAGTTGTGTACTGTAGAGAGTAAGTACACACATAGTAGTTGAGTAATGTCTAGCAAATGCAGAAGTGGGAGGAGGAAAGGTGGAGGAAGTGCAGGGGTGTGGGAGTAAAGTGTTAGTGCAAAAACTGACTGCAGCAATCATTGCTGCAGCATGTTCAATAAATGATGATGATTCCTCTCCTCCCGGGGTGGATGCAGTTTGTCAAGGTCCCACCAATCACACCACAACAGTCCCCCACCACCGCTACCATATATATCTGTCACATTGTAGGTTGTACTTTATTTTTAATCTCTTAACATAATCATGAATACATGCCAGTGCCACTTAAGCAGGAAGTAAGAGTTGTGGGCAAATGACAAAGGCACTCTGCATGTAACACATTTTTTAAGGCATATGATGCTGCTGTAGGGCTCACAACTTCCAGCTACTTATTTCTCCACTACAGCCCTCAGAAGAAGTAATATTGTGCACCATATTAAACATAGGAAGAAATGTTGCACCATATTAAACATAGGAAAAAAATGTGTTGGAATAGGAGAAAAATGTATTAGAATAGGAGAAAAATGTGTTAGAATAGGAGAATAATGTGTTGGAATAGGCAACAAATTTGCTGAAATAGGCGAGAAGGAGGAAAATTTTGCATTGGAGAAAAAGAGAAACTTTCGCAAAAACTCTGCTGTTTTTCGTGAAAACTCATGCGGGAAATGTTTCTCACTTTTCGCCCACCCGTACTGATTAGCAGACCTACAGGTCTGGCCAATTTGATATCCTAGAGAGAAATTGGAGAGAATAGATCTCCATTCCCAACTACAGTAACAGTGAGCTTGGCACCATTTTTGTCCATGTGTCCTGTACAGTGGCAGCAGTGGAAGATCTTGGCTCCATTGCATCACATAGAAACTGATGTTGTGTATGCAGCATAGTTGCTTTTAGTCAACACAACTGTACCAGTGCCTCTCTAGTGGTCACCTTGCAATGTGCTTGCTATTGCTGTATATCATTCTCCAGAGCTGCAGATCTTCAGAAGCTGTAGGTTTTCTTTGTGAGCCAGCCCCTGAAATCAGTTTCTATATGAGCCATTTTACAGTGTCTCGAACACTAAATCAACACAGCTATAGTGTTCAGAACAATGTGACATTTTTTTATACTGGTGGATTCATATCTTATTTGCTAAAATGTTAGGGGTGCCAACCCTTGTTGAACCTAGCTCCGGAATAAGAGGCATTACTCGGATCAGCTATTACAAGTAAATGTGTTTGTGCTGATGAGATTCAAAGGAGACTGTCCATTGCAAGATATGCTGTGGCTGGATGGCCCAAAAGCATGATAGACTTTTTTCTAACATACAACTAAAACCTGCTTAGTACTGACATTGGTGTTTCTAGTTGCCCTGTATGGCAACAAAAAAAATGAAAGAAGGTTTGATGATTTTGAACTGTGGACATAGAGGAGATTACGGAGAGTCCCATGGACTGTCAAACATACTAACAAATCCATTCTGAAACCAATCAAATCAGCCTGCTCTCTAGAAGCCACCATGTTGAAATACAAGCTGAAATATTTTGGATGTATGATGCTGTCTTACAATTCCCTGGAGAAGTTGCATGTTGGGCAAAGTAGAAGGTAGTAGGAGAAAATGAAGACAACGTACGACTTGGATTGATAGAATCCATAGGCTACAGAACTCTCTATACAAGAGCTGCACAAGAAGACCCCAAGACAGTACAAAGTAGAGAGCTGTAGTCCTTTGGGTCACCAGAAATCAAAGGTGATTTGATGGAAAGTGACGATGATAAGAGCTCCTTAGCTGACCTCAGAGAAAGGGAATGGGAGTGAGGAGAATAAAACATTACTGACTTCATAATGGCTGAATTTTAACCCTTCCAGTGCCCGATGCTTGGGGCATTTACTCTTTTTATATCCTTTCTAGGTAACTTTTCCAGAGCAAATTCGGCTTTCTCATGGTGTCTACCATGAAGTAATTTTGGATTGTGCAAAAAAAGCTTAAAAATCACTAATTTTGCTAATATCATACTATAGTTAAAAAAAACATGTTGGTTGTGAACATTTTCATTTGTTTTTAAAAGCCCTGCCTCCCTTGAGTACAACCCCCCCCCCAAAACAAATATGCATAGTTTTAACTGCATGCATGTCCTGCAGAGACCTCTAATTAACAGAAGCACAAAAGGGCATTTTGAACCATATTTCCTGAAAGTAGACTAATGCCAGAATCAGAACATAGTTGATGTTTCTTCCTACACAAAATGATGAAACAAGAAAATGTTGTTAAATTTAGGGGATCTCAAAAAGGTTTCAAAAATTGACACTAAGATCAAATTACTGTACAACACTTGAAGCAAGTTCATCATAACTAAGAAAAATAATGAAATAGAAATCCATCTATATTCTGAGTACACAATGCCCAATATGTATAGTCCAACAAATGTAGTACCTTCCATGGGAGTCCAAACTGGTAACCACACATAACAGAATTTCTATTGGCATTTTCATGGAGTTGTGCTAAACATTGTTTGAAGGCATAATTAATACCCCATAACATAAAAATAACCCCCTAAAAGCATTCATTGCCTGACAGTAGATATTCAGCTGCATCAAATGAGGGTGTCACTTGCCTTTCTGTCCCTAGCCTGGGATGCACAGATGTTTCCAGAAGAATGAGTTAAAGAAATAAACAGGAATTTTGTATGTTTCCATCACTTCAACTGTACTGAAATTTTCGAAAAAATATAGATTTGTCTACTGTATTCATTAGCTACTGTTCGTCCTGGAAAAATATTATACTCCACTGGTATGAGCTGGCATACTGCCAACTATAACATCTTATTTTTCTAACATTTTTAAAATATGACTTACCTATTACAAAATGATCACGACAACTACAGAGATGAAGAAAAGACAGGCAAAGTATACTGTTTTGGAAAGAAGATAACCCACCTCATCAAATGGGTGTTGCTTGCCTTTCTATCCCTAGAATGGTGTACACAGATATTTCCAGAGTTTGGCACTGAAAGAAAAAGTAGACATCATTTTACATTTCCATCTCTTGAATTGTACTGAAATATTTGAAAACTGTGGTATTTCTTACTGTATTCATTAACTAATGCTCTTCTGAGGGAAACCCTTTTTGTATGATTTGACATACTTTAGGGGGTGCCAGAAATACAAAACTATATCCATTGCCATCTATTTTCAAATATGACTCACATGAACTAAAATGGTGGTAACAACTACAGAAATTAAGAAAAGATAGATGATTGTAATAACTACAGAAATTAAGAAAAGATAGCATTTTGGAAAGTAGTCAACTAGCCACATCAAATGAGGGGTCATTAGAATTTTTAGCCCTAGGGTAGGGTGCATTACTAGTTAGAAAAATTGGTGCTATAGGAAAAAAATATAGAGATTTTTACACCTCAAAGATAATAAAATCTTTCAATGCCATGGAATTTCCACTTGTATTCAGTACATAGTGCCAGCTTGGGAAAATTGGTAGTCCATTGGTATGGGTTTACTTAATGGATGGGGTACCAGGAGCACTGAACTTTACCTAGTTGTTTTCATTTTTTTAAATTGGCTGCCAGAACTGTCTGAAGGAAATATATGGAAGGCATATAATTTTGGAAAGTAGATTTTTATTTGTATCAAATGAGGGATTGTTTGCCTTTCTACATAGACTGGTGGTGCATAAATATTTCCATACGTTGGCGCTATAGGAAAAAAAAACATACTTTCACCACTTAAAATCTTTGAAAACCAAGGTATTTCTTTCTGTATTCCTTACTTGCTACCAGCCAGAGGAAAAATGGTACCCATTGGTATGGATAGACATACTCTATGGGGATTCTAGGAGCATTAACCTACACCTGCCACATTTTTTTAATTGCCTACCTGCACTAAAATGCTCAGAAATGAAGAAAAGGTATTCAAAGCATGCCATTTTGGAAAACAGGCATTCATCCAAATCAAATAAGAGGTCAATTGCCTTTTTTTTTACTCCCAAGGCTGGTCAGCACAGATATTTCAAAACAGTGGTGATATAGGGGGAAAAAAGCAATATTTTGCATTTCTACCCCTTCGAAGATACTGATAGCGTTGAAATTCAGGGGTTTCCTAAGGTACTTATTAGCTGCTGCTCTTCTGAGAAAAACGGCATGCCATTAATATTGGTGCCATTGGAAGCACAAAACCAAGATAACTATATCTCTCCTTTTTCACACATTTTTCCAAACATGATTTACCTGTAAAATGGCTGTATCAACTTCAGAAATGAGGAACAGGTACACAAAGTACACCATTTTAGAAAAGACAAACAATAACATCAAATTAGTTGTCACTTGCCTTTCTAACCCTCGACTAGTTTCCTCAATGTTTTCCAGAAAGTTGTATTATAGGAAAAAAAGCACATACTTTTTTACACTTCAGTACCTTCAAAGATACTAAAATCTCTGGACACCATAGAATTTCCTACTGAATTCCGTGCCTAGTTCTAGCCCTTACAAATTGGTCTCCCATTGGTGTGAGCTGGCATACCTCAGGGGGTGGTAGGAGCATTATTACTAGTGGAATACAGTTGGGGAAGCAGACAGTGTATGTGTGATTCATTGAGTTGATCAGTGGAACAAGGCTGCAGTATCAGACAGTGTATGCATGGTTCTGTGGTTATCAGTGGAACAAGATTTTGGAAACAGAGTATGTATGGTTCTGTACATGCCAGTGCGACAGAAGAACAAGGCTAGGTTGTCAGTGTATGTGTGGTTCTGTGATTACCACTATACAATGGAAAAGACTGGGGTGTCAGAACGTGTATGCATAGTTTTGTGGCTACTGGTCTGACAAGGCTTGGAAAGGAAGCAGTTTGTGTGGTTCTGTGGCTACCAATGGAACAAGGGGTCAAAGTAGAGTGTAAGTGGATCTGTGCCTGACAGTGAAACAAGGCTGGGAAAGAAGACAATGCATGTGTGATTCTCTGCCTACCAGTGGGTAACGGAGCAAGGCTGTGGAGGTAGACAGTGTATATGAGATTCCGTGGCAACCAGTGTGCAGTGGAAGCTGGGGGGGGGCAGACAGTGTACGTAGATTCTGTGACTACCACTGGACAGTAGACAGAGGTGGTATGTCAAAGTGCATGAGTGGTTCTGTGGCTACCAAGTAGTCAAAGATGGAGAAGTAGATAGTGTATGTGGGATTCTGTGACTACCAGTGGACAGTGTAACAAGACTGGGTGGCAGACAGTGAATTTGTGTATGCCAGAGGGGATGTCCAGTGCATTGCAAAGCAATGTGTTGGACACGCCTTTGACACACAATCCTTTTTTTAATTTGTAACATTCATACCTCTTACATAATCACGTAAGCAATGAGTAATGGTAGCCAAAAGTCACTTTCCTTCCCACTCCTAGACTCAAGCCTGTTTTCTGCAAAGTTCTAGATTGAGTTAGAGGAGCATGGAACCCATAGCATCATTGCTGATAAAAGGAACAATGACAGAAGGCCTTCCTGCTTCTCCCACTCAACCCAAAGTTAGGGGGAATGCTGGGCTGAGGAGGAGGGTGGGAAGGAAGAAGACATTGAGTGCCTTCCAGTCATCATTATAGATCACCTTCATGATTGTGTAAACGATCAAAACCAGAGGGGGAATGGGGTCCTGCCACCTTAACAAGGTTTGAATAAAAATAAAATATTTAATTCAATACATTTGGACACATCTGTTTTAGGATAATCAAACCCAATTACAAGTCTTAATTTATAACTGAAATCTTCCCTACCCTTGTAACAGCTTAGTTGCACAGTTCTGTACATTTTCCATTTCAGTAATGTCTTTCTTTAAGAACCAGCACCAAAAAGTATAGTCCATGTTCTAGATGATGTCTTACCAATGTTTTATACAGACTAGCATGTTATTCTCCTCTTGTGCCCCTATAAACCATTTTATACATGACAGTATCCTATTGTTTGTCTCACACAGCAGTTGACTGACGCTGATAAAGTATATTGTCAACAAGCACTCCCAAATCATTCCCTAACAAGGACTCACAAAGTAGTGTCCCATTGAAGTGTATGTGCTTTTGTCGATGCCAAGGTTGGGCAACCTATATCCCTCCTCCATCTGTTGTTGGACTGTAGCTCGTATCATGATGAGAACTGTAATCCAACAACAGCTGGAGGAGGGAGGCAGGTTTTCTACACCTTGTTTATGCACAAGAAGCTTCAGTGAACTTTGGTTTCAGGATTGATTTTAATATTATTTACACATATGTTTTGGCATGGAGGGTATTGGTGCTGGGAGACGAGGCACAATGGTCCATATTTAGGATGCTAAGTATAGGAATTCTGAAACAAATCAACTGTACCATAGGGGGACGAATACAAATTCCCATTTAGTTAAGTGGGGCTTTTAAATTCTTGCATGCTAGAGATATCTCAAAAACAGCATGTTGGAGATTTCTCTAGTGTTCAAGTGGTTAAAATGAAAAGGGATTTTCATTGGGTTTGCCCCATTTTTGGGAATTTTGAATTGGTTGTCCCAGAATTTCTTTTCTCTGTCTTTCTGAATACTTCCCAGTGTAAGTGTGTATGATGGGGAGAAGAGTAAGGATTTTTTTATGCGGAGGCAACAGAATGTAGCTGCTTCTTGCTACAATCCTGCTACCTGTATTATGAACTTACTTATTTTTGTGTTCCCCTTCCGATTCTATTGCAGGGGGAATGGCTGACGTGAACACCAGCGGAATATTATTGGCTTACTCCTGTTTGTTTCGGCCAGTCATTGTTGCTCGTGTGATAGTCTACCATGCAGTTAACATAGTAACATACATAGTAACATAGTAGATAAGGCTGAAAAAAGACATGCGTCCATCAAGTCCAGCCCATGCCAATAACACTCCCGTTGATCCAGAGGAAGGCAACAAAAAGCCCTCTGGAGCAATTTCCAGTGTGTGTGTGTGTGTGTGTGTGTGTGTGTGTGTGTGTGTGTGTGTGTGTGTGTGTGTGTGTGTGTGTGTGTGTGTGTGTGTGTGTGTGTGTGTGTGTGTGTGTGTGTGTGTGTGTGTGTGTGTGTGTGTGTGTGTGTGTGTGTGTGTGTGTGTGTGTGTGTGTGTGTGTGTGTGTGTCAAATAGTTCCCCGGCTCAATATCCTATTTGCTTTGAAGCCATCTGTCATAACTGTCAATATTGTTCTGTGCTAGATAGGCATCCATTGCTTTTTTGAATGCAGTTACATTATCTGCAAGCACAACATCCCGACGCAAAGAATTCCATAGCCTTACCGCCCTTACTGTAAAGAATCCCTGCCTGTGTTTTAGTCGAAAGCGCCTTTCCTCAAGTCTTAATGGATGACCTCTTGTTCTTAGCTCAGCTCTTTGCATAAATAATTCATTGGATAGTTCTTTGTATTGACCTTGAATGTATTTGTAAATGGTAATCATATCACCCCTTAGACGTCTCTTTTCTAATGTAAACAAACCCAGTTTGGCTAGTCTCTCTTTGTAACTCAGATCCTCCAATCCCTTTATCAGTTTTGTTGCACGTCTCTGCACCTTTTCCAGTTCAGCCATGTCTTTTTTTAGAACAGGCGCCCAAAATTGTACTCCATATTCTAGATGAGGCCTAACCAAGGATTTATACAGAGGTAGGATAATATTAGCATCCCTTGCTTCTACACCTCTTTTTATGCAGGCTAGTACTCTATTTGCTCTTGCAGCAGCTGAGTGACTCTGCACACTGCTGTGAAGACTATTGTCTATCAGTACACCTAAATCTTTCTCTAATGAGTATTTCCCAAGTTGTTTCCCATTTAGAGTATATGCAGCAAGTTTGTTTCTACAACCCAAATGCATAACCTTACATTTATCTACATTAAATGACATCTGCCACTTTTCTGCCCATTCACTTAGTTTATCTAAATCCTTCTGTAGGGAAAAAACATCGAGCTCTGTATGTATTTCCTTACATAGCTTAGTGTCATCAGCAAAGATTGAGATGCTACTTTCAATTCCCACTTCTAGATCATTAATAAACAAATTAAAAAGCATTGGGCCCAGGACTGAACCCTGCGGCACCCCACTTATAACCCTAGACCAATTTGAAAAAGTTCCATTTACAACAACTCTCTGCCATCTATCATTTAACCAGTTCTCAATCCATGTACAGATAACACCACCCAAACCGAAGCCTTTTAATTTATGCAGTAACCTGTTGTGAGGCACTGTGTCAAAGGCTTTTGCAAAATCCAAGTATACTACATCAACAGCAATTCCCCTGTCCAAATTACTACTCACTCTTTCATAAAATGCAAGTAAATTAGTCTGACATGATCTTAAGTTAAGATTTACATTCTTGTGTGAGAGCAGTAAAAATGCAGCTTGCTTTAACATGGTGTGTTAAAGGGATAGTAATGTTTCAAAATAAATGCAACTCCAGTTATCCTGTATAGTTGTTGGGACATGTAGAGCGGTATTATCATTCTCTATGATGTGTAGTTCCAGAGTAATTGAATGATAAATTATTCCCCTCCCACCCCTTTTGCCTAGTGTAAGCCACCTCCCCTCATATGCGGAATTTGGTCGTTTGACCAGACAGTTCACAACAAGGGACAATCTTCTGGCCGTGAGCATAAGGAAAACTCTTGCCCCCTTTGAAGGAGGAGGAGAGGTTTTCCCTTATGCTAACAGAAGATTGTCCTTTGCTGTGATCCATCCGGACAGTCTTGCTGTGCAGCTTTATACAGGTAAAAGGGGAGGGAGGAGGACACTTTATCATTCAGTTATTCTAGAACTACACTTTGTAGACAATGATAATAATGCTCTATGTGACCCAAAAACTATAAAGAATAATCAGAAATGCATTTATTTTGAAACATTACTATCCCTTTAATGCAGGGGTATAGTCAATCACATGTAAAAAATACAAATAGAATAAAAGTGAAAAAAGTGAAATAAAATGAAGAGAAATAGCGTGAGAGAAGGCAGCAAGGAAGGGGATTTATAATAAGGGGAATATTGCATGTAGGATGATGAGATATGTGATAGAGCATGAGAAATCCATAAGTGAGGGGAGTAAGAACATTATCTCATAGGGGCCCTGTGAAAAAAATCACATCCATGAGACTCAATTCAGAGTCCAACTTGCATTAATTCTCCTAGTCACTTCTCTACGTTTCTCCCTCCCGCGCATTGTCTTCTGCCTGGGATTAACCCCATAAGGATGAGCTGGGAAGATTATCATGCAGACACGACACCCTTTGGAATATTAATCAGTTTAGAGCATTTAATTCTGTTTGACTTTTGCAGTCACATTTCTTATTAACCTTCGATACAAAGCCTAGATCTGAGAGGAAAGAAAAACCTGTTTCTATTCTAATTAAACTGAAAAAATATGGAATTTGGTCCCAAAAGTGCTTCTCCCATACATAATTAGATCATTAGCAGAGCGAAGAGATTGTTTTACTAAAGACATGGTCGGTACCTTCTAACTGCTGTTAGAGATCAAAAATAAGTGTATGAGTGTGTATAGATGTATGTGTGTGTGTATGTATAGGTCCTATGATATAATCAGCAGGCACACATCAGTCTCTATAAATAAAATAAACTTTATTGAATCAAAATATCAAAATAACAAACTAATGTCGATGTTTCAACCCCCACACGGATCTTTGTCAAGACTGTAATAGCAACTAGTGTTTTCACATCCCTTATGTACCTCCTAAGGGTCTTAAGAAAGGTCCTGTGGTAGGACCGAAACGCTGACCTTATTGCTGATCTTTTGCCATATATATATATATATATATATATATATATATATAATTTTTTTTTTTTTTTTTTTTTCACATACCATTTGTAAATTTATATTGTATGTGTAATATATTTGCTTTAATTAACCCCTTGAGTGGCAGAGGAGTACGCACTCAAAGGGTTACACTTAAGAGGATCAATCCTGAAGCAAACCAGCTTCATGATAGGGTAGAAATTAAAATTCCGAATTATTCTAATGAATCACTTGGGGCCCAGTATCCATCTGCCTCAGGGTCCAATAGATATTCTAGGAATGCCACTGAAATATTTTTCTGATAGGGGCCCAAAAAAGTTTGCACCGGAGCCTCTAATGGCTTTCACCACTGCCTAGATGTTTCATATCATGTCAGTATGGAACTCTAGGCCAGGGATATTCATTTTAGAGACCTCCAGCTGTTGAGGTCTACAACTCCAGTCATCCCCAACCAGCCACTGGATGGTTTAGGATGATGGGAGTTGTAGTCCCTGACAATTAGAGGTCAAACAATAGGGAACCCCTGTTCTAGGCTTAAACATGTGGACCAACTGAACCAAGTAGGTGTGACAGCTGATTACATACTTGTTTGTCATTCCTTTACTCACGCAGGGTAAAATATGTCCTGCACAAATAAGAGTAACATAATCATGGGAATATCATGACATTAGCGTATGGAGATGGGATGACACTGCAATTGTTCACAGGCAAACCTGAAGCAAAAAAAAAAAAAGGTTGCTCTGTAATAACTTTTGACTGAAGCATCTCCTAGCTGTAGACAAATCATTGATTTACTCAGTAGAAAAAGCTCTGCAACATAAATATTTTAATAATTAGGGTTTACTGTCTTTTTAACCCTTTGAATGCCAGAGGGGTACGCAATGCATTGCATATCCCTCTGGCACTCAAGGGGTTAAATTATAATCTCTTCAGAGTAGACAGGCTATTTCTGGGCTTTGAAATGATTCTTCCCACTTTCTGTAACCTTCCATTTCATTTACTATACAGTGTACTTTTATGAGATGCTGTGTACATCAGACCTTATGTATAAAGGCACCAATTCTGGAGCAAAACAACTGAACCATAGGGGACACATAAAATTCACAAATATCGACTGACTTAAATCAGCATATAATCCCTTGAATGCTGGTAAGGTCTCTAACACCTCTATTCTTGGTGCGTTGGAGACTTCCCTATCATTCTTGGGATTAAAGCCCATAATGAAATCAATGTTAATGTTTATTTGCTCCCTGTAGTGCAGTTGGCTTGCCCCAGTATTGGTGCACTTTGCCTTTATACAGAAGGGCTATTGTGAGGGTATTACCTCTTTTAATGCAAAATAAGGAATGAGCTGAAAACATTTCACTAGTTTCCTTCTATTTACTATAATCATTGCGTGCCTGGTAACTTGGTCTTGCTCCTTTTTTACTCACGTCAATGCCATTATTCTCAAAGTGAAAAAACATACAAACAGCCACGCACACATGGAAAAAATTAGCTTTTTGTACATAATGTCCAATTCATTCTGGTTTCACAATGATATTTCTGTGTGTTGATATGCACATGGGGTATCTTATTCACATCTAAGTAAATAGGAGAATACTTTTTGTCTATATTGGTATGCAGAGCCACAAAATTAGCCCTCTGGAAGAAATTCGGCTTAACGCTTTGAGTGCCAGAGGGGTACGGACAGAGGCGTAACTAGAAACCACCGGGCCCTGGTGCAAAAATTGCCATGGTGCCCCCCAACCACATTGCCCCATTAACCACCTCCACAGTGTCCACCTCCTCAATGCCCCCAGTGTCCACCTCCACAATACCCCCAGTGACCACCTCAACAATGCCCCCAGTGACCACCTCCACAGTGGCCCCCATTTCACCTCCTACCTTAGCTGGTTCAGGAGGGGGGTACCTCATCCTTGGTGGTCCAGCAGCATGACAGGAGAGGTCTGTGCTGTTTTGTGCACAGACCTCTATCAGCAGCTCCCGCACGGTCCTCTCTCCAGTAATGCAGAGCGCTGGGAGATGTTGCCATCTCCTAGCGCTCTGCATTACTAGAGTGCAGGGACATAGACTGAGCTACTAATAAAGGTCTGTGCCGAAGAAGGCACATGCCTCAGCAGCTTGTTGCAGGTGCCGAGCAGAGGGAGGCTAGGGTTGTGACCCCTATTGGTATGGCACTGGGTATGAAACGTGTTTTTACCCCTTTGGCACTCAGATGCTTAATAAACACTAGTCAGTTTGTTGCACTATACATTTCCAAGTTAAGCCATCTTGATCTGATAAACAACTTCCATTGGCTTGCATGGGGATCTGCTTACTTAGCACAGAAAGTTATAGATAAGAGAGGAAAATGGAGGACAATAAGACCTGCTACATCTGTAGATATATATATACTAGTTGAACAGCCCGTTACACGGGCCACTGCCACCCGGTCGCGGGACAGTCACGAGCAGTACAGACTGCCTGCACCACGGCTGATACAGAGCTGGAAGCTCCTTCGGAGCTCTCAGCTCTGTATCAGCCGCGGCATGTGAAGTCTCTACTGCACATGACTGCAGCACGCGCAGCGGTGTCTACTGAGCATGTTGCGGCGTTACACACGTTTTAGCAAATTATTATATAGGATATATATATATATATATATATATATATATATATATATATATATATATATAGTATATTTGTGTGTTTTTCATGGCTTTTCCTCCTGAGTAAAACACTTGTGCTCTTACTTTGGGAGATACATCATTATTAAAGTGTAAGACTGCATTTCTTTGGGTACAATATTTCACTGTCCTGTTCAATTTATTGTGGCTTTGTTGATACTGTCAATCTATTCAATGCTGTTTTCAAACTATGGAAAGTTATTGTAACAAAAGTCATACATAGACTGTAATTACAACAGCCCCATCTTGAAATTGGCAAGGTATGGAAGTATTTTGCTCAATAAATGCAATTTTACTAAAACTTTAAGGCTTTATAATCCAATATGCGCTGGAGTGCTGCTCCAGAAGCTTTGTTTCCCTTTACCTGCTTTGTCTTTGCTTCCCCTTGGAGATCCCATCACTTTTCGGCATGGTGGAGGAGTAATTAATGACAAACCAACATGATCATTAGCCCAAACCGATTGGCTAATACCTGTGCGAGCTGGCCATTGATGGGATATTTACTGTGAGCAACACCGAGATCCAGTTTTCAGCATTAACATGACATAAGGATAATTATTGATCCATTCCTCAAATAAACACAGACACATTTCTTGGGGATAACAGGCCACAGCGTTATTTAAATATTATTATTCTTATATAACCATAATAATACATTAATCATCGATTAAGCATTAACAGACAGCCCTTGTCAATCCACCTTCCTTGTAACCAAGCATGGCCAAATTGCACAGGCTCATTATAGAATCCCAACATTCTTCAGCACATACAGCTGACCCCAACATTCCTCAGCACTTACAGCTGACCCCAACATTCCTCAGCACTTACAGCTGACCCCAACATTCCTTAGCACTTACAGCTGAACCCACCATTCTTCAGCACTTAAAGCTGAACTCCCAAGGAATAACCCCATTGGCCATCCACCTTAGCTTCAATGGGTAACGTCACCACCTGAGACATAAGTCCCAAAGGGCTTCCACCCGCAAATAAAGCCACATAACTTTAACACATAAGTTATCGACCTGTGAAAACCAGACAAGGACTTACTACCCCACCCCCACCTACCGCTGTGACAAACGACCAGACACCACACACCACAAACACACTATAATAGGGAGGGAGGGATGCTTCTCCTTGTCCTTGCTACTCCGAACAGCAGTCCACTTCCTGTCACCAACCATTAATAACCCCTTTCCTTTACTCCTTCCTAACACACACTATACAGTTGGGGATCAACACTCCCCATGACATTCTTCCCCTCCCTGTACACTGCATTCCCTTCTGAAGGAAGTCTGTCTGCATGGATGTGCCACATAGACTGCCATGCAGATATACTCTGCTTAAACATTTTTGCTTTGACTACAGGGATGTTTCAGCAATCTGCTTTTGCGCTGTGTAATGCACGGCAAAATTGTTCATGTGCACCAACCCAATCCACAGCAATGTGCTGTAACTCCAGGGGGTTAGTGTAGTGTAACGACTGTGTGAAAAAAATACTAAGGGCTTTATTCAGCAAGCTGGAGAGGGACATTTCTGGAGTAAACTGTGTTACAGAGGGAAAAATAAAATCTCTGTTGATTTAATAGGGCTTTCAACCCTTTGAATGCTAGAGAGGTCTCCTGTGCCTTGTCTATCAGTACGTTGAAGACTTCTATAGCATTTAAGGGGTTAAAAGCTCCATTTAAAGGGATAGTAATGTTTACATTTAAGTTTATTTAATGTTGTAGACATTAAAAAAAGAAGTACAATTTAAGTCTTATCTCTCAAACCTTTAAGGTTTGAGAGATATAACTGGCTAAAGTTCCCCCCTCCAGGCTGTTTCAGCTCTCTATGGGACAGCAGTAGATTCCGGTCATTTGACCAGACGGCGGCTCTTCAGCAGAGCTGAAATTGCTCTACTTAGAAATAAATACTTAATTGGAACGGTCTACAAAATGTGCTTGAAAACCAGGCACACTTTGTAGACCATTCCAGTAAAGTATTTATTTCTAAGTAGCGCATTTTCGGCTCTGCTAAAGAGCCGCCAGCTGGTCCCGGGACCAGAATCTCCTGCTGTCCACTAGATGGCAGACTTGAATCATCCTAGAGTGGGGTAACTTTAACAAGTTAATAGCTCTCAAACCATAAAGCTCCGAGAGATGACTTACATCGTTGTACTTATTTTTTTAATGCCTGCAATATTAACCCCTTAAGGACCGGCGGTCACGGGACATTTCCGTCCCATAATGACCGCATAGGGGCACTTTGACTCGTCGGTACACGTGACCTGTCACGTGTATCGGCACGTCACTATGGGGCTTGAAAGAGATCGCTCCGATCTTGGAGCGGTCTATTTCATGCCCTATTTTTACTTACAACGCTCCCGGTAGAGCTCTGTAAGTAAAAAGTACGTGACGTACCATGACCGTCATCGGTCCTTGAGTAGTTCAAGGACCATGACGGTCCTGGTACGTCAAGGGTCCCTAAGGGGTTAAATAAACTTAAATTTAAACATTACTATCCCTTTAAATCCATGAGTGTTTACAGAATTTTTATTTTGAACCCTATGAATCAGTTGGTCTGCTCTAGAATCGCACCTTTGTAGCTTTATGAATAATAAGGCCCTAAATGAAAGTTTTGGTTTAATGGAATGTCACAGTTAACCCTTTGAGTGCCAGAGAGGTATGCCACGCATTGCTTCTCAATGCGTTGCGTACCTCTCTGGCACTCAAAGGGTTAATAGGTGTGAATTGCATTTGCTTTCCACATTCCATTTTCTGCTTCTTCTCTCTCTGCCTCTCTTCCTGTTTTACAACATTTGCTTGTAACTTACATTATATAACAATTAGGTCCCTAAACAAATTTGGAGCTCCTGCCAAGATAAATAAATAAATAAATGTCCGTCAGAGCGTTTCATTTGACTAAGAATTACCAGATATTTGATAAGCTTGTTTAAAAATGGAAGTATCCAAACATGCAGGTAAACATCCCCCCACTTCCATGTCGGATATTCTGAGCAGGCTCGCACAGCGGGTGATAATATTTGTGAATGTAATATAACTGCTCTGAACCTTCACTGTGCAAATATTGGAATTTATTACAAGTCAGAGAAAAGCAAAGAGTTGTCGGATGATGCTCTCTTATTTGCATTGTTATTGTAATTAGCCTGATTGTGTTTTAGTTGTACGTGTTTGTGTACCCAGAGCCTTACGTAGAAATGCAAAGTGGAACAATTCCGGAGTAAACTTACTACACCACAGGGAGCAATTTTCCTATTGATTTAAATGGGCTTTTAACGCTTTGAATGCAAGCGAGGGGTTGGAGACCTCGCTAGCATGGAAGTGGTTAAAAACTCTGTATAAGTCAACAGGAATTTTTCTTTGTACACTATGGTGCAGTTGGTGTACTCAAGAATTATGCCACTTTTATTATGTGCTTATGGGCTAATGTGTATGTTTAATTAACCCCCCAATGGACCCCACAAAGCATTGCTGGTCCATTAGGAACGACAGCAGGAAACATTGAACTTTAAATGCAGATATCTCTCAAACCATAGAAGTTTGAGAGATACTTTTTTTGTACTTTGTTCAACTTAATAAGGACTACAACATGCAAAATATTTTTTCTGGGACATTACCATCCCTTTAACCCCTTAACGGCCGGGGTATCAGCGCCGCGACTCAACGTCCGCGGAGCATTTATTTATTTATTTTTTTGCCACGGGGGGGAGCCCGGAACTCCATGACGGTCATAGTATGTCATGGGTCGTTCAGTCAGATCGACCCTTGACGTACTATGACCGTCAAGGGTCGTTAAGGGGTTAAAGGGTTAGCAATGTTTCATAATAAAAACAGTTCCAATTAATCTTCATAGTATTTGAACCATGGAGAGTGTTATTTCAATACTGTTCGAGTTGTAGTTCAAGAGTAATTGAATGATAAAGTATCCCCCTCCCACCCCTTTTACTGATGTAACACTGCTCACCTCAGAGCAGCAAGACGGTCAGGATGGATTGCAGAGAGGGACAATCTTGAGTGATCATAAGGAAAAACCTGTCAAGGGGGGCAAGGTTTTCCTTATGATCACAGTAAGAAGATTGTCCCTTGCTGTGAGCTGTCCGGTTCCAGGACCAGATTCCACATCTGAGGGAATGTGGTTTACACTATCTAAAAGGGGCGGGAGGGGGATACTTTATCATTCAATTACTCTTGAACTACAACTATGACAGTATTGAAATAACACTCTCCATGGCTCAATGCTATGAAGATTAATTGGAGCTGCTGTTTTTGTGAAACATTACTATCATTTTAAAGGGGAATAGTACATCTTAATATGCAATACGTTATATATAATAGAAAATATACATCTTCATTTTTATTAGCAGAAGTACTTATCTTGGTAAGGGTCCTTCAAACAGTCAATTACATCTATTTACTGTTTTTATTTTGTATGTCATGTATATTGTAGTCCACTGGTAATTGTTTCATTTTACAATCTGATAAAAACTAATGATCATACCTGGGAACTCTCCGGATCTGCCTCAGACTCTGGTTTTTAAATTTATTACCTAAGGAATCCATGTATAAAGTGGAATCTGAGGCAAAAAGGTGATTCCTTGTTAAACTTATTTGCATATGCCTACCCAGAATCCCTTGCAGTAGGAAAAACACTGCAAATGTCAGATTTCTGTGGGAAAAGCAAGTCTTATGGATTGACTGGTGTGTCAAATTTTTGTTTAACATTGTATCTACCACCCACCAAAGTTAATTACCGAGTCTCTGGGGGCAGAGGCTGGTTCTTTGGAGGTGCTGAGTTCCCTGTCAAACTCTGCCCACTTCCCTTCCTTCCCACCCTGTTCCTCCCACTTACTGCCCACTTCTCCTCCTGTTCCTCCCTCTTCCTGCCCACTTCTTGTCCCCTCCCTATTCTGCCCACTCCCCAAGTAACATGTCCATAAGCCCTGCCCAGTAGATTAAGCCCCACCCCTTTATTACACAAATCAAGTCATTTACTTCCTTCCGGTCACAACACATGAGCAGGGGGCTCAAGCAGATGAAGTTCCCAGGTGTTGTTATGATCTTCACAAGCCATTCAGACCATTAAAGCTTATTGTTTATTGTGTGAGGTGGTGTGGTCTAGAGGCAGACTTGTATAGAGATCACTATATAAAGAGGCCTGCAGTGATAATGCAAAAATGTATATCTGACTGTTATGTGAAGGGCACCTAGTTAGGTCAGTCAGTTATCATAGATGTACATACATGATGTTCAAAGAAGAATTAGATCAATTCTGGAGCAAACCAACTACATCAGAAGTGACTAACAATAATTCACACTTATTTCAATGGTGCTTTTAACCCATTGAATCCTAGGGAGGGACCAGTGATTAAATGGGAAAAATGCTGACATAACACACAAAATGTTTATGTTTTGGTAGATCAGGCAAGAAAACCTGGAACTGGTAGATCCTTAGCATGAAACACACTTGAACCAACTAAGACGAATGGTGGAAATTATAAGTTAAACACATCTGAAAGCTTTGTTTACAGTTCACATTCCAGTGAGCGTGATTATCCAACGACATATTATCATTAATACATGTGGTTGTGCATATGTTTTTCACCTGTTTGCTTCTGCATGACCAGTGGTCATGGTCACGGCTCATTTTGGTCAGGCTCCTCCTTTACTCCTCTTCCCCCCCTTCCCCCCTTCTCTCTCTATGTTCTGATCCTTTCTCTACTCCTTGTCGTATATCCTACTTGGATGTCTACTAGTCTGAACTCATCCAAAGCTTTACTCAACTCATACTACACAACATCATCCTTAATATTGATATCTCATACGTATTGATAAGCTTTATCTTCCCTTATATGTATACTTTGCATTTCTACATCGCGTACCATAATTTCAGTTTCGTTTCATTTACTTGCTTGTTGTGATGTACTCTTTATTTTCGTTAAATCTTAAAAAAAAAAAAAAAAAAAAACTTAGGTTACTCCTAAAATTGGTGTCTGTTCTCTGTGTTAATTATAATTTTGTCCACCTCATGGTTCTAGTTAGGTGACATTTCACTCTGCAACCCTTCTGTACTTTGTTGGCGATAGAATAACTATCATGATAATTGATCAGAGCAAATCATTTGGTGTGGGGGGGGGATTAAACTCCCCTGAACAAGGACATTTTAAAGTGTTCGTAATGTCCCATAAAAACTTGTTATAGTTTTGCAGAGGACGAAAAACTAAGCTTAATGGTGCAAACCCTATCTCTCAAACCGCTATGGTTTGAGAGATATAGGCATTGAAAGTTCCCCCCCACCTCCCCTTCTCCTGATGTCAGAATATAATAAATATTATAGAGAAATGTGCACCTCATGGTTGTTTAAAACACCAAGAGTTATCATATAGTGACATGACCCTATCCAAAAACAAAAAAATACATGGATGAAAACCACAGTTTTGAAAATAATCTCCAGCGCACTACTTCACAAAATCACACATTACTTCACAAATTAAAGTGGACCTGCCACCTTGACATTTTTTTTTTTTCGTATTTGAAAACTTCATTCAAAGCCGCATATGTGTCATGTTATCCAAATGTCCAGCAGATGTATAGTTTAGGAAATAGTCACACTTTTATTTCTGGGAAAAGTGAAAGTCTCCTGGTGCAGCTCAGAGCTACATCTGCATATGAAAAGTCAATGAAACTTTCATTAGCATATGAAATGTCACTAAAAAGCTTCATTAGCATACAAAACTGCACTGTTCTGTGATTAGTATATCTTAGAACACATTAGCATATCGTATCTAGTATGAATATCTCCTTAACTGAACATTTGTTGGTGTTTTGGCCAACATGACACATAGGTTTTTCTCAATTAAATTTTCAAATCTGCAAACTTGAATCAAGGTGACAGGTCACTTTAAGAATCACTTCTTCTTATAGGCATATGACGACAACAGGAAGGGAGCTCTCTCGCGACCACCAACAATGCTTGAGCCCAGTCCAGATTTTAATAAAATATTTATAAAGTTTATTAAATCACATATTAAAAACAACAAACATAGGATCTTAAGTAGACCATGGATGCCTCCAGAGACACCACCTAACGCCGTTTGTGGGTGTGTCCCACTTAATCATAGCAGCCTATGATTAAGTGGGACACACCCACGAAATGCGTTAGGTGGTGTCTGGATTGGGCTCAAGCATTGTTGGTGGTCCTGAAAGCGCTCCCTTCCTGTTGTCATGTATGTGGAATTGGTTTACTGCGATTGTTGGGGGCAGCACCGGGTCCATTAAGCCCTAATTGGATCGGGTGAGTGTGTAGTTTAACAGTAGTATTTTATTCTATGCAGTATTGTAGCGACTGACTTCTTTTGTGAGCGATTAGCTCACAAAACTATATTTTGCAGTTCTTATAGGCACAGTTCCCCTTTAACCCCTTCAGTGCTAGATAGGTAAGCAAAGCATTGATCTGCGTACCCCTCTGGTACTGAAGGGGTTAACTCTTTGAGAGCCAATGGGGTATCCAGCACATTGCTTTGTAGTGTGTTAGATACCCCTCTGGCACTCAAAGGGTTAAGAGGAAATACTCCAATTGGAATGTAAGTTGAGTCACAATATGTTCTCCTTCTCGAGCGTAACTAAGGGAATAGGATTAACATCTGAGCGCTCTCTCCTCTTTAAAATTAGTTAAGCCACAGACAATTAATGAAAATAGTCTCTTCACAGTCCTCATTTGTGTCTCCTAAAAGAGATGGGAGGGAGTGAAGAAAATAAGGGCACTCTGAGAAAGTAACTTACAGCATAGGGCCACGTGCATGCAAGAAAAGTGGATCAATTCTGGAGCAAACCAACTGCACTACAGGAGTCAAATAAAAACCCCCAAAACTCAGGAAGCTGAAAAGGATCTTCCTGAGTTTGTGTTTTTTTTATTTGACACCTACTGTGCAGTTGGTTTGTTCAGAATAGGTTCTCTTTCTTTTTTGCATAGAACCCATGGAATGGAGTTTTAATCCATAATCATATAAAATGATGTATTTAAAGGGGATGTATCATCCCTATACAAGTTAGCATTAATCATTAGCTAATAGAGCGAATATAAGTAAATGTGTATTCATTTTTTTTAAAAAAGCTCCTGTTCATCGAAATTGAAGTTATAATATCTGCACTCTAGCGACTTCCGGATAGACTGCGGTTACCTGCTCTGTACTGCTGTCTGTCAATCTGCCTCTGCTCTCCTCCCTCTGTCCAACCTCCTCCAATGATGGAGGCTTTCTGCCTGTAATCTGGAGCAGTCTCATTGGCTAGATATCAATCTCCGCCAATGAGATCGCTCCAGCTTACAAACAGAAAGCCTCCATCATTGGAGGAGCCTGGATAGAGGGAGGGGAGCAGAGGCAGAGTGACAGATGGTGGTATAGAGCAGGTAACCATGGTCTGTATAGAAGTAGATGAGGGGCAGATATTATTACTTCAATGTAAACGAACAAGAGCTTTTTTGAAATAAAAATGAATACACATTTACTTATATTCGCGCTATAAGCTAATGATTAATGCTAATTTGTATAGGGATGATACATCCCCTTTAAGACCGTTACCAGGCGTCTTGTAGTCACCATCTGTAAGGTGTGTGTGTGTGTGTGGCACATATTTATACAGTTCAAGAGCTAAACCTTATCCGTAATGGTCACGTAACTGTCAAATTAATCTGAGTATGACTGGTTCATTTATTCTATGGATAAACTGTGTATTTCAGGAAAGGCCAGATTTCTACACAGAACATATTTCTATATAGAACATAGTACAGATTGTCACATAGAACAGATTTCTACATTAAACAATTTTCTACATAGTACAGAACATTTCTACACAGAATATTGAACAAATTTCTACACAAAAATCTCTACATATGACCTAAAACATGCAACAGATTTCCATACCTCGCAAGTGTCCCTCTTTAGGAGGGACAGTCCCTCTTTGAGACCCAAATCCCTCTGTCCCTCTTTTCTACCCTTCTGTCCCTCTTTTTAGGAGATCAGAATGAGCTGTGTGTATTACATTGCTCCACAGCAATATAACTCACATAATGTTTAATTAACTTGCGGTATATGTCTATATAAATTAGTCTGTGTAAATAAAAGACTTTGGTTTTGCTCTAAATCATTTATTCATTTACACAAAGAGGTGTCAATAGGTCATTAAATAATCTATATATTCTTTGTAATGCCCCCGCCCACCAGCCACGCCCACAGAAACACCTCCTAAAACAAAAGTGTCCCTCTTTGGCCATTTGAAATGTTGGGAGGTATGGATTTCTACATGGGACAGATATTTACATACGCCTCGGAACATAGAATAGATTTCTACATACAACAGAGTTCTAGACACACACTGTAGAACATACAACAGAGTTCTAGACACACACCGTAGAACATATAACAGAGTTGTAGATAGGTTTCTACATAGAGCATAGGAAAAAGTCTACATAGAACATATAGCAGAGTTCTACATAGAGTAGATTTTACATAGAACAGATTTATACATAGAGTAAATTTCTACATAGACCACAGAACATGACTTTCTACCTAGAACTGAGCATGCTTAGTATTTTTTGGTCTTGACTAGAAGTACCCACCCAGAATAAGGATTGCACCATGAATAAATGTATTTCATTTTTGGGGGGCATTATGTATCTCTGAGCTGGGTTCTTTTTCTGGGGGGAAAAAAGTCGCTATTACTATATAACTGGTTTTGAGAAAAAAAATACTATACAAGTAAACTTTTTTTCTAGATTTGAATAAAATGGTGCCTGTAGACACCCCCAAAAATATCTCTGTGACCAAGACTTTGGGATAAATGATTTATCTTTTTTTATTATGAAATCTTTTAATGTCCTTAAACACCTTTCCCTACTGTTTTTCCTGCAGCGCTGGTGGAAGAGGTGTACCGCGCACAGCGTGAAAGAGATGAGGCAGTGATGGCTCGGCTCAGACTGGCCAATGAGGAGAGGGATGAGGCTCTGTTACGTGTACATCACCTCCAGCTTTTCCTAAAAGAGTGAGCATGCCCTTTTGCTACTGTGTCCGCTCTTAGATATGTATGACTGTATGCACAAAACAAACTAAAGGTACAATCCAGTTAGCTAAGGATGTGCACATCTGGAACAAAACAACTGCACCATAGAGGGGAAATATATGTGCACCAAATTCCCATTGATATAAATATGGCTTTTAACCCATTGAATGCTATCGAGGTCTGAGTTGAAGACCTCCGTAGCATTCAAGTGATTAAACGTACTATTTAATGCAATATCAATTCCATTTGTTCCCTAGAGTTCCGTTGGTTTAACCTGAATTGCATCTCTTCAGCTTATTGACACCCAGTGTATGCAATAGAGAACAGTTTAAAAATGTACCATCGATTAAAACGGGGCTTTACACTGTGAAGGCCAAATTCTTATATTTTTCCCTATGATGCAGTTGATTTTCCCAGAATTTCTCCACTTTTCCTAGCTGCTTGTGGTCCTTTGGGTGATATTTTATCAGTGATTCACTAATCTGCTAATATGTGTAGAACCTGTTAAAATCTACTTGTGAATGTCACAGCATAATCATCGATTTAGAGGATAAAGACATATTATCGATAGTAACATAAAAGAGCAGAATACAACGGATTGCTCATTAAAACAACATCAATGCTAATCAAGTGAGTAGACACGTGATGAATGCAGATTTACTGTATAGAAATTACAGAATCAGAAAGTTGCAGTCAGCTCTGCAGCCAGCTCGTTATGATCTGCTGGCCTAGGCATATAAGTGACCTGGCCCCTTACCATGTGTGAAGGCAGTTATGCAGCCCTGGCTCCCTCTGCCCCAACTAGTCCTCCTGACTCCTGCTGATAGAGTGCGTACCTGCTGCTAGCCATAATCGACGCATCTGCTGTCACCTGCTGCCAGACTAAGCGCAGGGAGCTCTCTCTTCTACTGTCCTGCCTCCAGTCAGTGTGCTGCGTAACCACCCTCCCCATATGCGCATGTGCCAAGAAAAATAGGAAGTCCTGACACATGCGCACGGGCCGGAACACAATGCAGTCTACAGCAGGAGGAGGAGGAACTGAGGATAAGGATTGAGGCGACATATCATGGGACCGCCTAAGAGTGAGCGCTGCAGCCAGTAGGGATGAGGTTTGGTTTCCACCGGGCCCCCCCAGCCTCATTTGACTGGGGCAGGTGGGTCCAAGAGTCACTGCGGCTGCGGCATAAAGAGTTAGGTTAGGGGCGGAAAAGGGGAGCAGACTCCAGGATGAGATTTCCGGGCCCCCCTCATTTGGCCGGGCCCTAGGCAGGCTTCTTGTGCGCCTTGCCTATGATCTGGCTCTGCATACATACTAGTTGAACAACCCGTGTACATGGGCCACAGTTCCAGGCAGCAACAGCTGCAGTGCAGTCACGCACAGTAGAGACTGCTCGCACTGCGGCTGATAATGGAGAGGGGCGCTGTGTATTCAGACCATTGTCCTCTCTGTTCACCCAGACGCGGGTAGTCTGTACTGTGCATGACTGCAGCGCCCACAGCCATCTGTGCTGCACATGACAGCTTCTGACAAACATACATTAGCGAATTAGTATATAGGATAGATAGATAGATAGATAGATAGATAGATAGATAGATAGATTATGGTATATAGCTTTAATAGTAGAAAACCATAACAAGTTTAAAATAATTGATGACTTAGTAGCATAAACACATATATAGTTAATGCTAATATCTCTTGAATATATAATCGTATTCTTATCTTTGATATCATTTAAATGATGCAGTCAAAAGTTCTCCAATTGTATCAGTCTTTAGAAGCACATATAAAACGTATGAAAATGTATCAGTGCACTTGAGGAGTCTAGAAAGAGGACATCAAGAAGGAGAGGTGGAGAAAAATCTCCTAAGCCTGAACTGGGGACAGAACGGCTTACCCAAACAGGGACGGGTAAAGTACCCTGTGTGCTGTAATAGTCGATGACAGGCATATACCTGATTATTGGCATATTTTAAATATGAGTGAATATGATGCTATTGTGATACAACATATCTATATATTGGATAATGCACTATTGGTGCTTCTTCTGTTGTCTTTCTCTTCTTTTGCATGAGCCATATATTGTTTCCACCACTGCAGTATAAAGATTTCGAATGTTTGTAACACTGTGGCAAGTTCTGAGCTTTTCAGTGGGCAGAAGTGCGTTCTGGTTTATCCACATTGTGTGTGTCCGATTCAGTAATGAAGCAATACCTCTCCTGTCCTTACAGTGAAGCTCCTGATATCACCAACTGGCTCCGTGCTGATCTCCAATATACAATATCTCTTTTCTTTACCTCCCGTCCGTCTTAGGATGGATTAAATCAGTATCGACGTTAATATTGAAACAATACAATCTCCATCCTGACGTATTTTTTATCAAGCATTATTCTCCCTTTACACAATTGAGATTGTTTGGAAGATTGAATTCTTCCTTGGGGTATAATTGACTTTCTCCAGAAATTGCTCCAATTAGTACAACAGCCTCACTCTTATTTCTTCAGGGCTATTTTTATAAGATTGATAAATGGTTGTTGCCTGCAGAAAGCCTTATTGATGTCACCTAGATGGGGGCAAACTTCCTCTATTATGCCATTGGTTTGCGGAATAACTGGACCTTTTTACTTAGTGAATCAGCCTCAGTACAAAGTCAGTGTGTGGCTGGGTTTGTACTTGCAGACTGATCATAGCTTGCATTTGGACAGCAAGTGTTGATAAATGAGAAAAAGAAAACGAACTACACTTTATATAGTTCTGGGGCTGTGAGGCTCATAATTGACCCTTGCAGCATTAGCAAATCTGTTGATAAATACAGCCCTAATTGTTGTACCTTATATGTAAGTGTGTTGAGGTTTTAGTCAAATAACGTGGCTGAGCCTGCTAAGCTTGCAGCCATACCCAGTGTTTTTGTGTTTAGATATAAATATATACAGACCAGAAGCAGTGTGCAGCTCCTTTATACTTTGTACAACACTATGGTCCTTAACGCCTCTGGCACTCAAGGAGTTAAAGTACATAGTATGTGTCTTTATTTGTATGTGTAAGATATATACTGTGCATATATATATATATATATATATATATATATATATATATATATATATATAATATATTTCACACGGACACACACAGATGTGTATGTATATGGAGTTTTAATGGACCATGAGTAAACAAAGTTCTATGAATAAAGCAGATACACACTAAAGAATGCACCAGTGGCAGAGAGCGATTGATACATACCCACAGTGACATTTGAACATTTGTAGACATCTGGTCCAAACGCTGCATGAGCAGACTTTATTTTCCTTTTGGAAAACACAGCCGTTCTTGTGATCCGTATGAATATCACACAGCGTCTATTCGTATTAACCCCTTGCTTGCCAGAAGGGTGCCTGGCACATTGCAGGGCAATGCTTCATACAGTCATCTGGCACTCAAACAATTAAGCACTTGGGTATGGTGCATTCTAAGTAGAATCAATGAGTCTCTGTGTAGTTTCCTTTCCTGACATGTACAGGACAATTTATAGAGTGACGCTGTAATGTTAAATGCATTGCCTGTGTTAAAGTGGTACTGTCACTTTGAAAGAAATAGATGATTTTGAAAAATGTTTCAAAAGCACCTTAATAACTTTAGATTATTTTTTAGATTTTAAAAATGATTTACTTAAAGCAGTAGTTTATGAAATACGTAGCTTCATTTGACAGTTTATGCAAAATCGACAGCAATGGTCATTGTACCAGCGCGATACTAACATTCTACTTTGCTCTCCATCTCAACTGCCATTCCCTATCAGCCAGGACTAGCTCATCTACATAAATATATAAAGCTGAATATTTTATAAACAATTGTTTGAAGAAAAGAAAATACTAACATTAATATAGGAAATTTTGGAAGATCATTCAAAATCACACTATTTACAAAGTGTCAGTTGTGCTTTAATTCACACAGAGGACAGAGACTTTATACACACACACACATACACACAAACATACACACACACATACTATCAGGGTGCCCACGATTGCCTCCAGTGGTGCTCTGTGTTACAGGTGACCTTGTTATCCTTTGGGTTGTCACTCTGGTCTAGTCGCTATTCTTATAGGCCGCTGGTGTCTCTGCCCACATTCTAGGCCTTATAGGCCTCAGCCTCACCATACACCCTTGCCCTTTCGTGGTGTACCTGAGCGTTGTTGCTTCTGTGTTCCGATTGCTGATTCCTATGGATGACTCTTGGCTTCATCTGACTTCCGTTCCGGCTTGACTCCTGGCTTCTTCTGACTACCCGATCCAGCTGAGATCCCTGTCTTCGTCTGACTACCCGATACGGCTGAGACCTCTGGCTTCATCTGACTACCAGATTCGGCTGAGACCTCTGGCTTTGTCTTACTACCCAATCCGGGTAAGACCCCTGACTGCATATGACCATTCCTTTCTGCTTTGGTTGTCTCTCGCTCCGCTGCGCTCCTGGCCTTGGTTGACTTTCCTCTCCAGCTTACCCAGCTTCGGCTGACTGTTCCATCCTCGGCCCGCACGGGCCTACTGTTGATGCAACGCTTACTGCCTCCGGGCAGCATTCAGTATTGTCAGCCTTGTCCTTGGCCTCCTGCGGCCTATTGTCTGGGTAGCCTGTTGTCTTCCTAGAATGCTAGGGTTGTCACCATTGCCTGTCAGGCTTCTAGCATTTTAGGGTCTGTCCTGTTGCCTAGTTATCGCCAGAGCTTTCTGGGGATTCTCGCTCCTTGTAGGTGCTCCATCGACTGAAGGCTGAATACGGGTCAGGGCAGGTGGCACAAGGAGCAGGAATCCAGAGAACAGGACAAAGTTATGCACAGGTAAAATGAGATAAGAGAGGTGCAGCTAGCACAGAAGAAACTCGAGAACAACTGAGCACCGGCTGTATTGAGGCACCACAATGAATACCAGGGGTAGCTGATGTCATGATGGCATAACATGAGGATGCGTGAGAAGCCGACGTGGTTGTCTGGAGACGCCCAGGGCGGATCCACTGAAGCGCTGACACTGAGCTCTTACCCCCAATTTCTTAGTTACAGACCTAGTTCATTCTAGCAACTGAATTGCAATGTTTCAAATGCACGAAAACATGCATGAAATTGGTATTATTGTGTTGTATGGGACCATTTACACTGCTGAAAAACAAAGCACAAGTTGTGCATATTGCTGCAACTTGGTCCAACAGTACTTTATCGCGCGCACATGTGATTTGTATTGGTTTCAATGATATTGAACCACATATAGTTACATAGTTACATAGTTACATAGTAATTTAGGTTGAAAAAAGACTTGCGTCCATCCAGTTCAACCCTTTTCCTATTCCTGTTTACCATCGCTGACCCAAAAGAAGGCATCTGACTCCAAATGGCAATCAGATTTCTCCCTGGATCAACAAGCCCTAACTAAATATTAATCCCAATACTAACGTGCATAGCCCTCTATATTATGCTCTTTTAAATAAGTATCCAGGCCCCTTTTAAAGGCATCTAATGTATTTGATAGCACCACCTCCTCCGGAAGTGCATTCCATACCTTTATTGTCCTTACTGTAAAGAAACCCTTCCGCTGTTGTAGACTAAATCTCCTTTCCTCAAGTCTAAGCGGGTGGCCCCTTGTCCTGTGTACTGTTCTGTTAATGAACAGGTCTTTTGAAAGCCCTTTATATGGGCCTTGAACATATTTATATAGTGTTATCATATCCCCTCTAAGATGCCGTTTCTCTAGTGTGTATCACGTTAACTTGATTACCATGAGATGTTGGAAGCTGCGGTTTTGTAGTTGAAGAAAATCATTGTGGGTGTAAAATGAGAGAATCATGTGATTTAACACAGACATTTAAAAACACGTGATAATTCATGTTAATGTTTGTTTAAACTTAAGTATATCTATTTATACATAAATAAATACATATATACATAAATAAAATACTTTGGTCTTGCTCTAAAGCATTTATTCAATTACACAAAAAGGTGTCAATATGTAATGAAATATCCTAAAAATTATCAGTAATGCCCCGCCCACCAGCCACTCCCCAGCAACACCACCTAAAACACAAGTGTCCCTCTTTGGCCATTTGAAATGTTGGGGGGTATGTATATGCAATTTCAACTCCTCAAACAAATTGCCAGTGTGATGTTATCCTAAAGTGGACCCATCACTCTTAAGGTATGTATAGTTAAAGAGAATTAAAATCTGCCTTGGTGTAATGCTAGCTATTCATTTGTAATATAAATTGTTTTTGAGAAATTAATCTTTATTTGTTGGTAGCATAGTGTGGCACTTTATGGTAATTAGTTTCTGTGCTGAGCCAATATTACCAATACCACACACTTTGCTATGAATGAATGTAGGCAGAGCCCACACACTGCGGTCATTCCCAGTAGCACAATGAGCAATACGTTGAGCCAGAAATGGATCTAATTAGCAGAAATGGCATAAAGTGTTGCACTGTGCCTCCAAAACATAAAGGTTAGTTTCTCATAAACTATTGATTTTACAAAATGATACCTAGTACAATGTATAGTCAGATTATAATTATATGTAAAATATTCTTAAGGTGACAGGTCCACTTTAATTTTATGCTATTTTTTTTTTTGCATATGTGCATTCTTGTCAAATATAGAGTAGGTAGTGAAGGACCTTACTCATCAAGCTAAAAAGGTGCAATTCTGGTCAGTCTGGGGGTAAATTAATTTTTATATAAATATATTTATTTATGTGATGTTTAATTCTTTGAAAACCCAAGGATGCAAGGTGCAGTCAAGTAACCACTCCAGTTAGCTGTTGGGGGGGGGGGGATTGATCCTTTTGGCTGGCAGTGGGTGGGCACGGGACCAGACTAAACAAGGGAAGCCATAGGGCTACACCTGATGTGCTGTCATCCGCGTAGCTGCAAAGGTTGTATTTAAAATCCAGATGCTTGCTGTCTATGGGTGACTAAAGCATATAGCCCATGGAAGTTTAATTGAGAGACTTCAAAGTTTTGTAGTTGATAGTCGATTCTCCTTGGGGGATATGACAAAACCATTTGGGTCACGTTTCTGACCCTCATCAGCATTGGATGATCTTCTGGGCACAAGTTGTAGTCCCTGTGTTCTCAGCAGATCTGCTCCCATTGGAGCTAACCTACTATGTGGCAAACCAATGGATGAGTTGCCATTACATAGACAGTAGCATTGCTATAGAGCATCCATATTTCTGTATGCTAAAATGCAAGCTTTCACACACAATTATGTCTCTACAACATACATGTCCTAGACGAGGAATGGCCAAAAATGTCGTTGAGCCATGTGAACAGTTTCCTGGATCTCCTCAGAAGGACTCTGGTGTGGATTGGTCCAGCTGTTGTCATCTCACACTTGTTAAGGGGATAGTAATACTTCATTTTATCTTTATTTTATTTTGTAGGCATTAAAAAAACATGAAGAACGATACAAGTTTTATCTCTCAAACCTTTATGGTTTGAGAGATATTCACAAGCAAAGTTTCTCCTCCCTCCCCTTTTACCTAGTGTAAGCCATCTCTTCTCAGATGTGGAATGCAGTCCATAGACCAGACAGATAACAGCAGGGGACAATCTTCTTCCTAAGAGAACAATGAAAACCCTGCACCCCTTGACAAGTTTTTCAGGTTTTTCCCTTATCTTAATTGAAAATTGTCCCTCTCTGCAGTCTACCTGGGCACCTCCCTTCTGATCTGGCTGAACAGTGTTACATCAGTAAAAGGGGCGGGAGGGGATACTTTGTCAATGAATTACTCTTGAACTACAACTCTGACAGAATTAAAATAACACTCTCCAAAGTCCAAATACTATGATGATTAATTAGAGCTACTATCCCTTTAAGCCTGAAAACATGGACTCTGGAGACCACTTGAGCACTGGGGTCTAGAATGGATGAAGAGAAGAGTTGAAGGGTCTTGAAAGCTTACAAACAAAACTAAACCAGACATTCAATATTATATTGCAGTTTAGGTGCATTACAGGAAACTAATGAGGTCCGTTTCTGGAGCAAGCCAACTGCACCATAGGGAACAAATAACACTTCTCAGTTGATTTAAATTATGCTAGAGAGGTCTCCAAAGCATTGCAATGTAACGTTCTGCAGACCTCTCTAGCATTCAAGGAGTTTAAAGCCCTATTTAAATTATTGTGTAATTGCTTTGCTCCAGAATTGCACCTCTTTAGATTATTGAATTGGACCTTTATTCAACAAATGAGCACAAGAGCATTAATTACAGTCTTGTGTAACCCTTTGATTGCTAGAGGGGTATGCAATGCATTACAAAGCACCTGCCGTGGTCTGAACTGGCCATCGCTACTACTTTTCGTTGTGACATTGGAGTAATAATTAAACACTGGCTTGTATAGAATGCTGTTCCCTTCATCCTTTGGTCAGACTGTGTACAGTGGGCACACAGGCACATCTGGATGTACAGATGTTATTTTGCACTGCCTCCTCATCCCTTTAATACCAGTTTCTTATGAAACATGCATTGTACAGGGCTGCTTAAAGGGGATGTATCACCTCTATATACCTTTGCCTAAATATTTAGGTTATATATCAATTATGACTAAAAGTGTCTTTATTTTTTTTTAAGCTTTATTTGGTCTAAATTGACGTTATAAACTCTGCCCTGCACCTACTTCTGCATAGACTATGGTTACCTGCTCTGTAACCACAGTCTATCACTCTGCCTCTGCTCCCCTCCCTCTATCCAACCTCCTCCAATGACGGAAGCTTTCTGTCTGTAAGCTGGAGCGCTCTCATTGGCTAGATATGGATCTCTGCCAATGAGACCACTCCAACTTACAAGCAGAAAGCCTCCATCATTGGTGGAGTCTGGATAGAGGGAGGGGAACAGAGGCAGTGACAGACTGCAGTTACTGCAGTCTATGCGGAGGTAGCTGAGGGTACATTTTATAACTTCAATATAGACCAAATAAAGTGTAAAAAAAAAATTAAGACACTTTTAGTCACGTTTGATATATAACCTAACTATTTAGACTAAGTTAAATAGAGGTACTACATCCCCTTTAAGAACTATTGCACTTCTAGAGACAGGATGGGCATCATTTTGCTCTCCAGCTGTTACTCATCTTGGAGGTTAGAAAGTAGTAGAAATAATCATACAAATTCATATAATGATGCAGACTCTTCAATGACTCCTATTAGCCGTGCTGCTGTATCTATGGTCACCTGATCCAGTGACCTTCCAGTTAAAAGTAATGGCAGATAAATATAAGACAAAAAGAAAAAGGACACCAACAGCTTTATCCCCGTAGGCTTTTATTTCGTCCTCTTCTAGATTCTTTTCCCATTGATGCGGACAGACCCGGGTAGGAAGTGGGCATCCATGTGTCAGGACTAATTGTGATTAAGTTGACCATTTGATTGTATTTGTAATTCCCCTGATTAATTAGATTTAATGAAAAGTGTTGTACTATTTATTGTTCTTTTGTATCTTGTATCTCCACATCAATACATGGTAGCTAATCTATAGGCCTAGGTATTGCTAGTCAGTTGTTTTTTTGATCCCCTATCCGGTTCCTGGCTGAAGTGGAGGAAAAGAGAAGTCCAAGTGGTTCTCTCAAGTGGGTTCCAGCTACTGAGAGGCTGGATAAGCCGCAAGGTTTTGTAAGTACCTGAAAGCAACCTGTGGGAACAAAACAAAAAGCCTGGTCCTGGAGCCATATGTAGACCTCAATGGCTTTTTCAGAAGAGCCCAGTCTGTTCTTTGGTACAATGAGAAGGAAATAATTTTTTAGCTATTATTTCAATACATCTGATTTTGATACTATGGTAACCCCCTTGGATGCTACTCTTCAGAATATACCAGAGACCTAACTATCATCCAAGGGCCGTATTTTCACAAGAAAAGTTGAGCAATTCTGGAGCAAACAAAGTGCCAAATAAACATTACCCAAATTCCTTTTTATTTAATTATTTTTTAAGTACTACTACTTTTTTTTTAATTAATACTGAGAATTTGTCACCGTAGCATAAGGCCATCTGTTGACTTATGGACACATTTGCAACTTTTGGAGTGAAACTAGTTGCCGATCACTGGTATCTGAGACAGCAGTGAAGGATAGTTTTCTGATGAATTGGCTGTATGGGTGTTGATCTTTGCTGTACAATACAGTGTCTACTAGATTTGTACCTTTGCTCCTATGACAACAGACCTGTTGAAGGAACACTATTGGATGATGGATCAGGGGATAACCCATAATCTTCAGAAAGGGGTTTCCAATGGCTGGCTGAGGTTGATGAAATTGTAGTCGATCAAAAGCTGCATGGAAGCAGGTTGCTCTATAGTGTAGTTATATACCTAACAGCTGTAAACATTACACATTATTGGGCTGATTATGTTTGATGTCTCTCTGATTTTTTGCTAAATGAATCCCCTTCTCTGTTTGGTCTTGTGGTGTGGGTTCTCTTAGAGAATTAAGAAGAGGTTAACATTTACAATGAATTTCCCCACCAAAACTCCAAACTGTAGCATGTAAAGTCTTTGGCACAGACACAGACATTTTCACAGACCTGGCTGAAAAATATACAGTCATTGACAATATCCTGTAAACAGATGTCTGTGGAAGACTGACAAGGAGGAATTATAAGACACTAGAAAACAAACATGTAGGGTAGTACCAGGATCTTTTTATAGAAAGTCTCACATAGATGCATACAGATGTCAGCGTAGTTTATCTCTTTATTAGTATCTCATTTCCTGGCAGATGATTTAAAACACAAATAAGAGATTTGAAATCTTTGGACTCACTTCTTTTTCTGATTTCTTACAATTGTCATAATATCCATAGCTGGGAACTCTCCAGATTTGCCCCGGTGACTCCGGTTTTTGCTGATAATTACCGGGTCTCCGGGGCAGAGGCTGATTTTCCTGATGTGGGTTGTTTTTAAACAAACTTTTGGCCACTTCTGCTCCTTCCCAGTGTGTTCCTCCCACTCCCTGCCCACATTTCCTCCTTCCTTTCTCCTGTATAGTAAACCCTGCCCCAAGGTGTGATTAAGCCCCACCCCTTTTATGAGACAGATTGCGTTATTTAGCGCTACCCAACAGCACCACAGGACTCCGCTCTGGGAAGTCCATAAATCAAAGTTCCCAGGTATAATAATGTCCAAGAGCCTGCATTCCCTCTTATAGCATGGTTATTCAACGTCTAGCTGTTGTTGAACTACAACTCCCACTATCCCCAGCCAACTGTGGTTGCAACCAGTCTAATCTTTCAGTTCTGCGGGGTCTTAGCCGTGGCTGTTCCTGCCCTTTTATGTGCTTACTTCAGAAACTTCATATTTTCATGTGTATTTGCAGTTTTACCTGGATGCATATTTATACCTGCCCAGTAAGCCCTTCCCTTTGCTTATGTAGAGAGCCGTCTCCTGAGGTCCAGTGTGCACATTCTTCTTGTCTGACTCCTGTGTACTGAACCTTATCTTGTCTGCTGACTGTGGGCTTGTGCTGCCTGCCCAGACTTTTGACTACAACCTTGACTCTGAACCTGTCTCCTGCCCAGATCCTTGGCTTTGACTTTGGATGACGCTTCAGGTTACTTGTCTGCATTGTGTTCATCTCACTGAGCAGTGTGATATCCAGTCAGTACCTTCTGGACCCCACTACCCCTCAGCGAGTCGGTGTGGTCATCCTAACCAATTCTGACTCACCTGGTATTGGCTATCAGCACCTCTACCAGTCTATCAGCCACAACAAGGCTACGTCTGCCTCTGATAATGCTCCAAAGCATTTCATATGATCTTCCTGGTAGTATTGATTCTCCAAGGTACAAATCGATCATTGAGGGATCACAGCCATTAAACCAGCCATGGCTGGCTAAGGATGATGGGAGATGTAATACAACAACTGGAGGGCCTCAGGTTACACAATCTGTCCAGTAGCTTGAGGAGTCCCTCTTCCATTTTTATTGTATTTTCAAACAAGCCAATATGTATTAAGGTTTACACATAATTTTTTTTAAGCAGCCTATCATTACATTTTTATAAACCAATTTTTCTTTAAAGGGATAGTAATGTCTTAATTATATAAAAAGTAATGTTATCGACCATAAAATAATAAATCCATAGATGCAATTCCTATCTCTCAAACCTTTATGGTCTGAGAGATAAAGCGTTCTAAAGTTCCCCTCTCCCTCCCCTTCTCCTGATGTCAGCTGTAAGTTAACAGCAGGAGTTCCTGGTCCGGGGACCGACAGCTCTTCATCAGAGCCACAATAGCACAATTTAAAAAGAAATACTTCATTGGAACGGTCTACAAAGTGTACCTGGTTTGCAAGTACACTTTTTAGACTGTTCCAAAGAAGTATTTATTTTTAAATTGCGATATTGCGGCTCTGATGAAGAGCCTCCTTGTGTTGGCCGACATGGATCTCCTTCTGTCAGCTTTACAGCTGACATCAGGGAGGGGGGATCTTTAGAACACTCTATCTCTCAAACCATAAGGGTTTAAGAGATAGGTATTGAATCGATGGATTTATTATTATATGGTCTACAATGTTACTTTTTATATAATTAACACATTACTATCCCTTTAATGGGAAGCTATGCTTATAGGCATAAGTGGTTCTCAATTTAACAATACAACTCCTACATAAGAGTCTTTGTCCCTACAGCAGTCCAACAGATCTATTTATGTAGTCTAGATCCTGAATTTTGTCTGTTGTCTGTGTTTGCTTAAAGTGGAACTATCACTCCAATTAAAGTGCCCCCCCAATAGTTATTCATATAGCGATATGCATAGCAATACTAGTATTACCCTGAACAAGTCCAGCGTTATTGTGAAAGCCATCTTTTTCGGAGACTCACCGGCAGACTTCTTGCTGTAGAGGCATCTGTGCTCCTGCACCATCAGTCACTTCCTGTACCATAAGATACAATGCAACTCCCCTCACCAATCCTGGAGGAGACCTGGACATACAGCGCAGGTGCACAGATGTCTCTAAGGCAAGATGTCTGCGCTGATGTCAGTCTGTGTGTCTTGGATCAAATTGGATTTCACACTAACACTGGACTTATTCAGGGTAATACTAGCATTTCTATATGTATTGCTGTATGAATAATTAATAGGGGTGGGGGACACTTGTTAGGGAATCTTTACCTGGATCGCTGCCTGAAGAGATACCTTTCACCCTATTATTATTAGTCTATCTATGAAATCTATGTCAATTACCGGTATACCGGGGGCCTGTATGGTTCGCAAAGAAAAACACACACAACAGCGTATACAATACAAGCTCTCTCTTTATTCTTATCACACATAGCCTTTATAGCCCTATACAGCCCCCCTTCCCCTAAAGGGAGGGGGGCGGTGCACAGCTTCACAGTTTCAACATAGAACAGAAAATTATAAAAAAAAACAGAAAAGCAAAACTTGTTCACAGGAAGGGGGGGAAGGGGAGAGGTTGCAGATAACGGTTACTCCGGCACCCATCTCCTCCCCCATGGGGGGGGTTTTGAGACTTGGCACATTCTAACATAACAACCTTGAGCATACTCTAACAGCTTTTGCAATACACAGATAAAAACTAGAAAAAGCCAGTCTGGTGGTTTCCTCCCTAGCAGATGGATTCCTGCAGAATATAAATGTAACTATTAACCCTATAGGTGCCGAGCATAAGTCTGACACACATTCTTCTTGTCCCCTTCAACACTTTAATTGGAGAGATAGTTCTGCTTTAAAATGTAACAGTCATGTAAAGGCAAGTTTAGCTAAGTTTAAAGAAAATTAAATTCTGCCTATATGTTGCTCTAGCCATTTATTTGTAAAATGTATAGTTTTTGAGACATTATCCTTTATATGTTGATGGCAAAGTATGGCACTTTATGCTACTTAGTTACTGTGCTGGGACAATATTACCATACTCTGTGCTATAAGCCAAACACTGCGGGCAGTTCTAATAGCCCAGACAGTGATATGTTTGAATTAATCATCATACTGTTAAGGCAATTAACATAAACTCCCACAATGTGTCACCAAAACATAAGGCTAATTTCTTAAATATGATTTAATCTACAGAAAAAAGCTAGTACAACATATACTCCAATTTTAATTATCTGTAACAAATACATAAACATCTAATGGTAACAGGTCGATTATAATTGTTTTTAATTTAGTAATATAATAACACTTTCATATGCTGACTTTTAATAATGTGTACTCCTCAAGGACCATATGGTGCACAATGGGTTACACACTCCTCTGATCCTTAACCCTTTGAATGCCAGAGGGCTACACAATGCAATACGAAGCAATTCCTTGTGTACTCCTCTGGCACTCAAAGGGTTAACCATTTGAGTACCGGAGGGGTATCCAGAGTAATGCGTTGGATGTGAGTGTCCTTTACCTGAAGTTTGTGTGTATATATATATATATATATATATATATATATATATATATATATATATATATATATATTAGAGAGAGAGAGTGTCTGAAAGTCAGATGTATCTGCAATGGATTGTAAGGGCTCTGCCACGTATATACTGTGTCACCCTCTGTTTGAACTATTCAGTTGTTTATCTGAAGATGGAATTGACAGTAAGTCACACCAGACAGAGCCACTGCAATAATATACAGATACAGTTTAGTCACTGACTCTCTTTTTTTTACAGACTGCACATCACTGAACGTGGTGTGGCAAGAACAGAAATAGTTGATTCAAATACACAGAATTAAAGGGACTCTATCACTTAAAATCTAGTTTGGCGATTCTGAAACAACTTTCAAAACCTCTTATAGGTTGTATTAGTCTTTTTTTTTTTCTTTTAATTACTATTAAGAAGTCTAGTTTTTGAGTTATAGAATATGCCTATTAAGGCATGTCATACAGGAACTTCATCACTTAGCTAAATATTATCAACTTCACTCACTGACACTTATGTCTTTCAGTGCTAGGGGAGGTGGGCAGTGCATTGTTGAGCAGTGTCAGTGAGTGGGAGACATACTGTAGGTTGTGTCTGCACAGCGTGCCTTGAATAGCATACTCTATAAATCTAAATATCTGAAAAAAAAATATAATTTTAAAAATAAATTGTCTAACACAACAGGTGATTTTGAAACTTCTTTCAAAATCACCAAAGTTGTCTTTAGGTGATAGTGTCTCTTTAAACAAGAAGAAAGCTATTAGATACAATGCATTAATACAGGGATGGCCAAAAGTATAAAGGACTTTGGAGCCAGACAAATTTTTAAGATCAACCTGGGAGTTTTAAGAGCCAGTGGAAGAATGTATGTATACGTTTGTGTATAAAATACTTCAAAATGTTGGAGCTAGCATTGCCAGCCAGCTCCTGGGATTTTTCCACCGCTGCAATAAATAGATCCTGTCACCGAAAAACAGCTTTGGTGATTTTGAAAGATCATTTAAAGTCACATATGTGTTGTATTAGCCATTTTTTATTTAAAAAAATGTATTTTAGAGCTACTTAGATTTATAGATTATGCTGATTAAGGCGTGTCATGCAGGCACTTCTTGTCTTAGCCCATCATTGCCCCCCCCACACACTTATTAGCACTGCTCAGAATTGCTTTACCCATCTTCCCTACCATTTAAAGGTTTGTTTCATAGGAGTGTGTGTACAAATACACTAGCACAGCCCGCTGATGTTGGCCAGCCAACAAACGCCACCTTTGTTAGGATTTAAATGTCAGCAAGCCCTCTTTCCCCATAGCATGCTCAGTAAAACAGAATAAAATTTCAGCTTATCATCTACACTTCGTTTAATACTTAGCATTAAACAAGGTGAAAATCAAAGAAACGCCCACAGACTGGACCATTGCCCCCCCTGCCTTTGTGTAAGCAGCATTAAAGGGAGTATTTGGGTTGTAAGTAGCTTGGTAAATTGGCATTAGGCAATTGTTGCGCTAGTAAATTGATTCCAGTGTGATTTAGTGCAGAATCATGTTAGAACATTCAATCAGTGAGTGGGGAAGTACTGTAAGAAAGGAGGTTCCTGCATGGCATGCCATAATTAGCATAATTTATAAATCTATATTACTCCATAACTTGTTCTTCTATCTCAAAAAACGGCCAGTACAACATTGAGGTGATTTTTAAAGCTCTGTCAAAAACACCAAATTTGTTTTCACGTGACAGTGCCCCTTTAACGTCCATGTGCACTGCTATGACCTTCACACGTGTTTTTGCTTAAGGACCAGTGACGGTCATAGCACGTCACATATATTTTACTTTCAGTACTCCACCGGGAGCGCTGTAAGTAAAACCGGGGAGTGAAATTGACCGCTCCAAGACTGGAGTGTTCTCTCTCACTCCCCTGCATCACAGGTCACGTGTACTGGCACGTCAGAAAGACCAAAGTGGTCCTTAAAGGTAGGTAACGACCCTGGTCGTTAAAGGATTTAGTAAGGTGAGTTGAAATAAAATAATACTATTGTTTTAATTGTTTGAGTATTGCAAAAACATTGTTTTATTTTAACTACTTCAATGCTAGAGAGGTCTCAACATATTGAGAGAGCAATGTGCTGGAGATGTCTCTAGCAACCAAGGGGTTAAACTGATCACCATAGGCTCAGGCTGAATGAGAGTCATATCTACAAGAATATACTAAGGATCAGTCCAGTGGGTTATGTTAAGTATTTATCTATAAGTCTTTATGTTGGAAATAAAATAAGGATAAAAGAGCCCTAATTAAAAAAGAAACGATCAATAAAAACACGTGAAGATCCTGCTTTAGTCTGCCATCTCGGCACATATGAAGAACTGATCCCTGTAGCCATATATTGCAGTAAACATTAATAAGTTAACAGGCTGCAGCGGAGGAGAGATGAGCTCGGCATTATTGGAAGATACAGCAGAACAGCTGGCTCCGTAATGCTTTAGGAGAGCAGGTTGGCCCCTGAAGACACTGGGAGTGAAATTACTTCAGCTTCCCAAAGATCTGGGAAGAGAATTCATTTTGCTTCTGAATTCCGGGGCTAAGTCACTGGCCTTTTTTTTTATTTCTTGGTTCTTTTAGGTCGATGTACTAAGAACTGGAGCAATTGTGTTGCAAACCAAGAGCCCCAGAAGGGATAAATAATAATTCCCCCAAATTGGGATTTTTAACCCCTTGATTGCTGAAGAGATCTAACAGTGCTTTGGAGACCTCTCTAGCATTCAAGGGGCTAAAAGCCCCGTTTAACCCATTGAGTACCTGAGTGCTATGCAGCACATTGCCCCGCAATGCATTGCACACACTCCCGACACTCAAAGGGTTAAGTCGGTGAGAGTTAGTATTTGTTAACTAGCTCCAGAATGGGCACAGTTCTTAGCACATCAGTCTGTCTCTTCTTGTATTTATCATTCCCCTTTACTCACTTGTCTTTCTATCTCCTCTCTCTTGATTAGGATGGAAGAGTTTAACCCTGAAGAAGATGATGATATGGTAAGTGAGATTTCAGGGACATGCTCTCTATTTATGGCATTTTAGATAAAACACACACACACAAACACACAAACACACACACACACACACACACACACACAAACATATATATATATATATATATATATATATATATATATATATATATATATATATATATATATATATATATATAATACACATCTATGTATCAGCCTGGGTATTCAGTGGAGAGATATTACTCATATGGAGAATTAAAAGGAGGCTTTATCGGTTCATCACAGCAATGCCAAACTATTTTGGTCCAAACAAGGACATTCAAACCCTTTTCCACTCCTGTCAAAATCACTCCACCTGTATCTCCAGGACTGGCAGTATAGAAGAGCTATGAATATTTCCTCCTTACTGCTGCCACTGGGTGTATGTGTCTACTAAGTGAGACATAAATTATGTAATGATGCATTCTCATATATATATATATATATATATATATGTGTGTGTGTGTATCTGTAACTTGAAATGTTGACACAATAAAATATAATACAAATGGAACCATAATCTCATGTAAGAAGGAGTCCCATAGTGCAGTTTGTTCACTTCTGGATCTCAACCCCATGGGAACTGTTCAGCACAAGATGACCAAATGCAGTGGGTGAAATCTGAGGATCATTAGCCCTGCTAGCAACTGATATGTCCAAGTCATGGGGATCCCTAGGGTTAGGGTTGAAAATTACTGCTGTAGTGTTTTCAAACATTTTATTGTGGGGTAACACTTTAGTTTCAGTTGTAAATAGCTGTTCACCACTAACACAGCTTCTAACCCCTTGGGACTGTATTTACAAAATAAAAAAAGAAAGTAGAATGATTCTGGGGCAAGCCAGCTGAAGTATGGGGGAGAATTAAACCCTTGAACTAAGGAGGTCGCCAATGCCTTGCTTCGCAACGCATTGGACACCTTTCTAGTATTCAGTGGGTAAAAAGTGCTATTTAAATCAATGGGCATTTTCATTTACTCCCAATGACGAGGTTGGTTTGCCCCAGAATTACTCCAATTCTCACTGTCGGCCACTCCAGCCTTGTTCCCCTATCCACCATTACCTGCATTTGTTTTGTGGAACCGCTTGGACTTCAGGAAACCCTGAGGTTCCACAGAACACAGTCTTAGAACCATTCTTCTACAAGATTAAGGTCACTCTAATTCTGTGTTGCCTGCAGACACTACAGGAAATGCTGGGCCGACTGGGCGAAGCTGAAGGGGGTGCTGCCATCCAACAAAATGGGGAACTGATTCTAGAACGTATCCGGAAAAGTCGTGAAAGAAGAGATCACATCACTGCAGAGGAAATGGGAGCCGTCATCCAGGAAAGAGACTCTGCACGTGCTCAGGTGAGAGATACTCACATATAAAGGCTAAATTGATCCCACAGAAGGGAATATTGTGGCCTGACAGAAATTGTTTAAGGCCAGAAGAGTTCAGTTCAGGCCAAAAGGTATTATCATCAGTAAATCTAAGGATATGTCAGTGTGGCTGATGTGCTTAGAATAATTGGGTCATACCAACAGCACATGGGGGGGGGGTTAAATATTTCCCAAATCCCCATTGCTTTAAATGGGAATTTTAACCCCTTAACTGCTAGGGATGTCTTCAACATGTTGTGAAGCAATATGGTGGGGACTTCTCAAGGGGTTAGAAGCCTTGTTTAACCCTTTGATTTCCAGAGAGGTATCCAACGCATCACTACGCAATGCGTTGGATACCTCTCTGGCAATCAAAAGGTTAAAAAAGTAGCAAACTGTATTTGTCCCCTATGGTATAGTTGGGTTGCTCCATTTTCTTAGTACATCTGCGCCCGTGTACATTCATGCACTCCGTTAAATTGAGCCATGCAGTGCAAATGGGTTTCATTCCCCTCTGGGATTCAGAGGGTTAAAAGTGAAATTGTGAAATACTGTAGAGCATCCAAGTTTATCAAAACGTTAATTCCGATTGCTTTTCCTTGTTCTGATCAGAAATCCTGATAAGGCGTTTAGTCACACAGGCAGGTAAGAGACGTACATTGGACTCTCTCTCTAACCCTTTCAGTGCCATTACTTTGCAATGCATTGTGCTAGCTCTGTCATTTAAAGGGTTAAAGGGGAAGCAAATCCTGATTACTGGAAAAAATAACCGAGGGCTTTTCCTATTCAGTAAAACAAGGGTACTCAGAATGTCGGCAGAGGCATCTTTCAAAAGTTATTACGAAAATTATTTGGCATTTTTCTGATGGTTTGAGTTCAAGGTGGTTTGCTAACTGTTACTGTCGCTACTTACATCTGCGGAAAGAATTTGTCTACGACACACAGCTTTTCACAGACAGTAATAGCAACTGCTCCACCTGGTGACAAAAAAAAAAAAATTGAGGAAAACACTCAGAGATTTGCAGGTTTTCTCTGTAATAATTTTTAACTGAAGCATCTGTCAGTATTGGAAGTACCTTTTTTAATTAAGATGATAAACCCTTCATCATATATTTTTTCATAGTTGTGGTTTGCTGCCTTTTCAACCAGTAGCCTATGTCTAATGTTGTTGAGTAATTCCGATTTGTGTCCTTGGTACAAAATTTAATAAATAAATGTGAAAATCTGCATCACCATAATGTGTTTCTCCAGTGATGGCACTGTAAGCTAGGGTGGACACATTTCCTTTTTCACAATCATGGACACTGAAAAGACCACAGTAGAAGATGGAATATGTAGCTGGAAAGCCACAGGTTGCCCTCCCTGTCCTATGCAGTAGGGGGCCAGCCACAGAACAGACCTCCCTCCTCTCTGTGTCTGTTGGGCTGCCAATGACTAACATTTAGGTGTTATTTCTAGCGCAGCCTTTACATTTCTAATTCATCACTGATTTATGACCGTGACAGATGTATATTTTTATAAATATTTTCATTTCTTTATTAACCATTTTTGCTACCAGAGAAGTCTGAAGGCCTCTTAAGTAAGGATTGGGTTAAATGCCCATCTTTTGGTCCTTCATGCCTCATATTCCTGTGCTGGAGCAGGGTGCATTGCTCACAGTGCCTCCTTACTCTCTGGAGCTGCAGATGCCTTTTGTGGGTACAAAGCAACCTTAGAATTCGTAGGTAGAGGTTGCCAGCTAGCAGCCAACTGATTTCCCTTCCTAACGCAATATAAACATTCACTTGTCTTCCTGTAGACCCTGCCAAATTCCATAATTCCAGTAGCAAAGCAACTTAAATAAGGAAGAATGTCGTCAAAAAGAGGCAGAATTACTGAATTGGTCTTTAGCAAGTTGTTAAAGGTGCAACTCTACATTGCTGAACGGAAAATAATCTTAAATAGAATTTATTTTAACCCATTTAAGGACCAGAAGCATTGCACACACCACTTTGGTTCTTAAAGGTATAACTAACTTTAACACCATGCTTATCACTAACTTTTCTTTTAACACATATTTTGTAGAGCACTTCTGTTTTTTCTGTAGTACTGTATACAGAGTATTATCATCTCGGATGCTGGACATGTCTAGCATTCAGTGAGTTAATCACATAGTAAATTCCTGCCCCACAGAGCTTGCAGTCTCTTTTCTGAACGTCAAACTGAGCTTTCACAGGAATGGAAACTGCTTCCCTGCTTCGTATTCAGTGGCAGGGTTAATTTATGTGTCCTTGTTTTTTATTTATGTTTTTTTTAAAGACCAAGTGATCAGTTAACCCTTTGAGTGCCAGAGGAGTGTGCAACACATTTCTCTGCAATGATTCGCACATCCCTCTTGTACTCAATAGGATAGGAAGCATGCCTCACAGTATTTTATCTTAATGTAGGACTTTTTTTAAACAAGTTTAATTATTTGCAGTTTAATATAAGACATTTTTTTAAAATACTATTTATTCTTTAAATGGTTTAATAGGATTACTAGTATTCTTTATAGGTAAAAAAAATGTGCATACTTTATAGATCCCATTCATTTTGAGTCTTTCATTAATATATCCACTCCATGTTTTGCTTGAAAACATTCTAATTTGTGTCTTCTTAAATAAGACAGTTGTGCATACCATTTTGGTACATAGTGCAGCTTCAGTAAATATTGGCATAATGGCTTAAAGGAATAGTAATGTTTCCCTTGGTACACAGCTCAGATCGTTCATCATATTGAATACTTCTGCTGTCTGATGCTCTTACTCTTAAAAACTTGCTAGTTAGTCTGTAATTATATGATGAAGTTTGTCTCTCCCGCCCCTTTTCCTGATTGCAAGCCACCTCCACTCAGATGTGAGAACCGGTCATTGGACTGTACAGATCACAAGGAAGGATGATTTTCCCTTCATCAGTATAAGGAAAACTCTGCCCTCCTTGACGAAGGAGAGCAAGTTTGTCCTAATACTGTGTGAAGATTGTCCCTCATTGTGATCCACTGTCAGATCTGGGACAGAAATGCTTACATCGGGAAAATGGGCAGGAGGGATAAAATTCATCATATCATTACATCTTGATTATCAAGTTTTTAAGAGTAAGAACATCAGACAGCAGTACTACTGCATATGATAAATGATCTGAGCTGCGTGTCATGGGAGACATTACTAACCCTTTGAGTGCCAGAGAGGTACCCAATGCATGCACCCAGCTTCAGCCTGTGTACATTCTAGCTCAGTGGTGGACAGTGTGAGGCCCAGCAGCTGCTGCCCTTGGCTGGTGGAGGATGATGGGAGTTAGCAGCAAGTGGAGTGCCTCATGTTGTCCTCAGAAAGTTTTATCTATGTGTGCTCTGTTAAAGCGGAACTTTAAATTAGTAATAAGGACCCTTGTTTTCATATCTGGTATCCTTCTTCTTTGGAGCCCCCGCAGAGGGCTCATAAGGTCGAAATTGGAATATCTAAATTGAGTGACTCATGGCATAAAGTGGCGGGGCTTAATTGGATGGGTGAGACTGAGAGGAGAGGGCAGGCTGGTAATCAGGTGGAACAGAGTAGGCAGTTTCACAGGAAACTCACAGAAGCTGGGGAACCTGCCTCTATCCCCAGAGACCCAGTAATTAACTCTAAAAACCGAAGTCTCCAGGGCAGATATGGAGAGTTTCCAGGAATGCTTATTTTGTTTAATGAATGAATTACCAGGGTTAAGTAACACAGCAGTTGGATGCTTCTATATAGTTTATTTTTGAGCAATTGATTGCTCTTGTAGTGCACTCCTAACTGTTTATGTTTGCATTCTGATAAAAACTGATAACAGTGTGTGTTCCTTATTATTCAGGTCTATTACAGTCTATTATTTGCTGTGAGAAAGTGTGAACTAGTAGAAGACCTGAAAAGAGTTCACTATATACAGAAAATTGCACATGAAATGCAAAAAATAGACTGAATACTATTTAAAGGGTATTTTCCTTGATTAATTAATCTGTTAAAGTGTAACGGTCACTTGGTAAGAAATAATCTATTTTGAGGGAGCTTTCAAAAGCACCTATATATTATTCATATTCTGTTTTCAAACAGAAATTTTTGAGATACTTAACTTTAGTTTATTTGATAATTTATGCAAATGAGTTAGTACTTCCTGGTAGGATGTGGCAGTTGGAACGGGGAGCAGTGTATCCGTGTCTGTCAGATTTGCACTAACTGACAAATAAGTAAAGCTAAATATTTCAGAAATTATTTTTTTTAAATAAAACAATTCAAAGATAGATATAGGTGCTGTTGAAAGCTTTTTCCAAATCACTCATTTGCTACAAAGTAATAGTCCCACTTTATATAAATTATTCCAAGGGTTTTGTTCCCCTGTAACAGTGTGGGACCTTTGCCCATATTATGGTTTGTTTAATACATTATTTGAGCATTTTTCCAAGTGGAAAAAATTATCTTTCTTTTATTTTTACTGGGATGTGGGCTGTGAGCAAAACAATCAAATATACAAGCATTCACATCTCACTGTCCTGGCTTTTGCTACTCAATCTAACTTAGACAATGCTTAATCCTTTGTCAACGCTATTTAATCATTGTGTGTATTGTTAGGTGTCATGCCTTTTCAGCATTCCATACCTAACCAGCCACCAGTCTAGCATCCCTTCTCTGGGCTCCACCAATACATTTCATATTAAACAGAAGTATTGATTCAGGCATCCAAAATATTTATTAAAAGTTGTAACTTGCATTGTACTGGTCATAGCTTTAACAAGTCTATCGATTGGTTGGATGTGTTCTGTATCTATCTATCTATCTATCTATCTATCTATCTATCTATCTATCTATCTAGTTAGCTAGCTATCTAATATAGACATTAAAGCTCATCTCATATTCTGTGTTTTAATTTGATGGTGCAGAGACAATAATCTATTTTAGAGAGTCATAGCGTCCCCGTCTCCTACAGTTATATGACACAAGCAGGACATATCTCTGAAACCAGAAAAAACGTTGTGCTTTCATCTTCTGCTCTTATAGGAACAGCCCAAATTACCTAATTCCAGTCTGGGATGTCTTACTCACTGCCATCTGCTGTGTTGACATGCTTAGTGCAAGTTGTCTAGGCCTTTAACTAGCAAATGGAGCTGTGATATCAGCTCAGTCTAAGTACATAGACAGCTGAACAAGGTGGGTGCGTGGGACCTCGCCGGAGAGATAAATGGGAAGTAACACTTCCTAATAATAACCCCCGCTTACCTTACTATAGCCTGAAAATCCTAAAGGTTCCCATTAATTTCCCCTTACTCTTTTGTAAAAAGAGAGATTATCTTCAGTTGGTCCTGGATGTCTTGTCCATGGAAGTAGACTTGACAGTTGCTAGAAGGACCACAGGACCTTAAGCTCTGCTCGCTATGGATGGTAATCGTAAACCTTTAAGAAAGAACATTCAAAATGAGAGCTCCTCTTTGGGTTAATAAGTTTAAAAATGATTTCTCCATTCAAGCATGGTCACAATGTTTACTATAGGCTGATAAAGTATGAAAGTGTGCAGCTATTCGGACATTTGGGCATGAGTAAGATATACTGCCTCCTTGCAGTTTCCTAAATACAGCCACTCCCCCACAAGTCTCCACAGTCACTAAACAGGGAAAGAACACAGTAAGCAGAAAAAGACAAGGGGTGCTATCAAACTGGACCTTGTGAAAGAGGTAATAAACTCCCCACAGAAGTACCACTACTCACATGTAGTTGTTGCTGGCTGAAGTTCAGGAAGCACAAGCCGGTTCTGAAGCAACAAGGGGTTTTGCCAACCTTCCGTGTACAGGCAACAGACCACTCCAACGTATTGAACCACTTATATCAAAATTATTTTTTTTATTGTAATAATCAATTTAAAGACAAAATAAACTATAAAGAAATGTTACACATCTAAATCAAGCCCCCCCCCCCCCACATGCTTCTAGGCCGTGGTGCCTTTTTATCATGTCATGGTCCAAAAACACGTAATAGGAGGTGCACCAGAACCCACTTCATCATTTAAATCCCCCACCTTCACCTGCTAACTAGAAACAGTAGAACGTATTTATAAAAGTTAAACAATTAAACTGCACCCATCACTCACTGGTGTGACATCACAGATATATTACCAGTCACTACAAGTGGGAGGGATAACGGCAGTGATAGATAGGGAATCACATCCCTGCACACATATAAACATTAATGTTTTCTCATAACATTGCCTTTGTTCACGTAACTGAAAAGACACAGGTGTAATTCTATATAGGGGGCCGGAGTCTCCCAACATTAGACGAATCAGCAGACCAACTACAATCAATGCATAATAAATGAATGGATAACATAATAGGTCTCAAAATAGTGTGAAAACAATACTAAATTTCACAGTGCAAGTTATAGTAAAAAACATGTGAAACAGTCAAATACACATGCAATATTCTTATATACATATCCATGTACTGTTGCATCACACCACTGGCATTAGTTACAAAATTGAGTGTGATTAAATTAAGGTGTGGTATAAACTTTGATAAGAAATTAATATTTAATATGAAATCATGACTAATTGGTTACTAAAGCTAAAATATATTGTGCAAATTCCCCATTTATAATAGCACATTATTATGGTACAGCAAATCAGTAGATGACCAAATTCATAATTAAAATCTGAATTAATAGTTTGGGAAGACTCATAAAAAAGAAAAAACGACACAAGCATCCTAAAGAATTGCCTCCGTGCTCTCATTCAGGCCTTCTGGTACCATTTTATGTAATCGGTACATCTAAGACACCTCTCTTATTTAACCAGAGGAGAGACTATACTGGTAGATGAGACTATACTGAAAAGACTGAGCAATCCACTCAAGGGGAGTAACCCAAAGAGCAGTGGGGTACTTTGCCTGTAATATTAAACAGTGCTGAGACACATTGTATTGGAGGAAACCCTGCTCAACATTTCTGAAATGCTGCTAAAATCTACACCACAATGTGCATGTGGTTCGTCCAACATACTATGTTGCACACTTGCAAGAAATTAAATAAACCATATAGGAAGACCCACAGATCAGTGAACTTCTTAAATCGATAGTAATGTTTCACAAAAACGGCATCTCCAATTAATCTTCATAGCATTTGGGGCATGGAGAGTGTTATTTCAATACTGTCAGAGTTGTAGTTCAAGAGTAATTGAATGATAAAGTATCCCCCTCCCGCCCCTTTTACCTAGTGAAAGACACCTCCCCTCAGATGTGGAATCTGGTCTTGAGACCAGACAGATCACAGCAAGGGACAATCTTCTTACTGTGAGAACAATGAAAACCCTGTCCCGCATGACAGGTTTTTCCTTATGCTCACTGAAGATTGTCCCTCTCTGTGATCCATCCGGACAGTCTTGCTGCTCTGAGGTGAGCAGTGTTACATCAGTAAAAGGGGCGGGAGGGGGATACTTTATCATTCAATTACTCTTGAACTGCAACTCTGACAGTATTGAAATAACACTCTCCATGGCTCAAATACTGTGAAGATTAATTGGAGCTGCTTTTATTTTGAAATATTAATATCCCTTTAAATATTCGAAATTGTTTAACTTGGCAATATACAATGTAACCACCAGGTGACGCTATTTCCATAGCTGTATATGAAGTATCTTTGGGTAGAGATCAAAGACCTCTCCGTGGTCACCAAGAGCACCATCTATGGTGACTTTCCATAAATTTCAATGTTGGTTCCAGTATGTTTGTGCAGCAATAACATTTGAATAATCCATCACACTATAGAGATACCTTCAATTACTCATCAGTATATGTAATATATAAAATGTAATATATATGTGTATATATATATATATATATATATATATATATATATATATATATATATAATATCCTATAATATAAAAGGCAAGAATGTTTGTCCCATGCAGTCATGCACAGTAGAGACTGCCCAAACGCACAGAATGCTGGGAGTTCTGTGCTGGGAGCATTCTGTGCATTCGGGCAGTCTCTACTGCACATGACTGTATTGCGTGCCCTGCCAGTGAGGTAGTACTCGGAGCAAGACTGGCCTCTTTACCTCACCGGACCTTGGCCCGTGTACACGGGCTTTTACACTAGTATCTATGTATTTACCATATTTAGAGTTCTCTGTCTCATCAGTTCTCCTTTAGAAGTGGCTCTTCTGTATGTCTCTTTAGTAATTAATAATGTTTTAACCCTTTGGGTGCCAGAAAGGTGTCCAAAGGGTTAAATATGGTGGTGGCCTCTGGATAACTAATTTCAGACCTGTATTATTCATCCCTTTACTTCTTGTGAGAGTGTGCAGAAAGCGAAAGATGAGCAATTCTGTAACTAACCAACTGCACTGTAGGGAGCAAATGAAATTCTCCACATTTCCAGTGATTTAAATTGGGGCTTTAACCCCTTGAATGCCAGATCAGTCTCCATCGCATCATCTTGCAAAGCGTGGAACCTTTTCTAGCACTCAAAGGGTTAAAAGTCAGATGTAAATGGGAAATGCAGTCCACTCCCCTACCTGTATGGTGCATTTGGCGTGCTCCAGAATTGCTCATCTGGGGCTGGATTCAAATGCAGGAGATAAATATTACCTCCCGTTTTATCAGAAGTTTTCCTACTGAAGTCTATGGCGAAACCTGGAGATAAAAGCAGAGATAAAATTAGCACCTTCAATTCAGTCTAGCCCCTTATGCCTTATACATAATGCTATGTATGTTCTGTTCCGTGAGGACAAATTTGTAAATTCTTATTAGATTAAGAAGACACTTCCAGTATTCATGGGGTTAATAGCCCCATTTGAATAAATGGGAGATTTTAATTGTTCTCTGTGATGCAGTTGGCTGGCTCCAGAATTGCTCATCTCTTGCATTCTTTGTAAGGCCCTGCATGCACTGTAGTTACAGCACTGGAATCTCAGCTATAACTGTGCCCTGATTGGCTGCATATATAGAGCTCAGCTGAGACCTGTCATAGCAAAAGACTATACAAATATGCAAACTAAAGCATGTCAGTGTATCAACAAATACAGAGGTATAAACTCAAATATTTGATGCTCCTTCTGAGCACATATTTTCAGACGAATAAAAAAACAAATTACTACAGGACGGATAAATATTGACACTCGTCCTTCGAAAGGGGAAAAAAAAAAACTCAATCCAGGCTTCCTTCTGCCAAAGTGTGTGTGTATATTTGTAATCACTGCCATGATATAACGGGATTCTGAGAAGATCACATGAGAGAGGCTGGACTTGGCAGTCTGGCAAAAGGATTTCCACCTTCCTAATGCAATGGTGTAGTCATTTCCTGCAAAGCACTTCAGGTGTAAATCTTGGCTTATGGGAGTAAGGGGGCACCGGGAATGAAATGGCAACAATATGTCTAAAGGCCAAAAAGAAGTGATTCCAACCACACCATAGGGAACAAATGAAAACTCTTATTGAATTAACCCTTTGAGTGCCAGAGGGACAGAACAATGTGTTGTGTACCACTCTGGCACTCAAAGGGTTAAATGAGGCCTTTAACCCCTTGAATGCTAGAGATGGCTCTGACACTTTGCAAAATAATGCATTGGAGATCTTTTTAGAATTCAAGGGTTAACTACCCCATTTAAATCTATAGGAGTTTGAAGATCTATATTTGTTCCCTATGATGCATTTGGTTAGTTGTAAAATTGTACTTCCTTAGCTTATTGAATACAACCCATGGGGCAACGTGAGGCCCACCAGCTGTGACCACACTACTACTTCCATCTTTCTGGTGGGCAATGATGGGAGTTGTAGTCTGGAATCAACTTGAAGGCCTCACATCGCTCATCCCTCCCACAGGTCTTTATGCAGAAAGCAAAGGTTGAGCAATCCAACTTCACCATAGGTGCCAAATGAAAACTTCAACTGATTTAACCCCTTGAGTTAAATCACTCAAAGGGTTAAATGGGGAAAACGACACAAGAGGGGAGCTGAAATCAGTAAATTGTGTATATATTTCATTATCCATATTTACATTCTTATAATGCCAGCCAGTGAAGCCAGCTGATGGTCTTCAAGAGAAGTAAACTTGTCACTGTTCGAGTTCTCAGTACCCAATACAGGCAGTGAACAAATCCTAAATAATATTTATAGTTCAATACAAAAAATGTGTAGTAAAACCAGATAAAAATGGTCTGAACAGCCAACATATTTCTTGGTCAATATGACCTTTTCATCAAGGTAACAGACTCAGATGAAAAAGAAAAAGCCACCTGGTACTCCATCCCAATCATAAGGCAAAGGACTCACAATTGACCAATAGTTTTGATCTCAGTCTCTATTACTATTTACAAATGGTGGAGTTGTCTCCCAGCGTTCTTCCCAAATCTCCAACAGAACCTTCTATTCCAGTCATCTAAACAAAAATAAAAGGGAGAGAGTAGTTTTCTCCACTGTCACTAGAGTCCTCCATTCACACCCTTCAACTTCACCTATTGAAATAGTAATCCCTGCCTCAGAATGGTGACTTAGCCCGCTTTTACATATATGCAAAGAACAAAACCAAAAATATATACAGAGAAGGAAACAATCACTATTTTAAATACTAAATGGAACAATGATGTTAAAGGGATAGTAATACTTGTTTTATGAAAGGTTTAATATTGTAGTTATTAAATAAATAACGCAAAGCATCAAAGTATTTTTGCTATAACTTTGATAGTTTAACAGTAATCTCGATGTAAAGTCCCCCCCCCCTCTCCTTTTAGCTATGTCAGCGCTCTAGCTGACAAACCTGTATTCTGGTCTGCGGACCGGACGGCTTGTCTGGAGAGCTGAAATAGCAGGTGATACACATCAAATCTTCATGACAACGGTCTACAAAGTGTGCTTGGTTTGAGGCAGTAGACCGTTGTCTGTCTCTTTAAAAACAATAATTGATTCATATGAACTCCCTAACGATTAACAAAAATCAAGACATTAAAGTAAAATGAAAATACATAAAAGGATAGGCAAAAACAGCAATTATACAAACCTTCAGATTTATCCCCCAGATTAGTTCCACAATAACACGTTTGCCTATAGCAAAAAGGGAGAAAAGACACTCAGCCCTCTGCATCATAAATGTACTCCATCTACCCACCACCAACTCCCCATGGATTTAAGTTCTGTGGGAGACAGAGGAGGGTGGATGGGAGTACATTTATAATGGATAGGGCTGTGTGTTTGTTTTGGCTTTGGTACTCTTTCTTTTAACCCCTTAAGGACCCTTGATGGTCCTGGTATGTCATGGCTGGACTTGCTTTAAGGACCTATGACGGACCAGGACTGTCATGGCTTAAATGATAGCAGCTTGCCTACGTGCATGCTGCTATCATTAATTCCAGGCTGAGACTGAGCGCTCCAAGACTGGGGCGTTCAGTCTTAGCCCTTGCAGGTCAAAAATTAACCTACATTTAGCCAGCCTCCTGCACCAGCAGTGAAGGGGTTAATACCCCAGCTGCTGTATTTTTTTTACCACTAGGTGTCTCCCGTCTACTTCTGTCTCCCTTACTTTGATAGCAAGGGAGACAGAGGCAGACGAGACAGGCACAGACAGCATGCTTTGCATGCTTCCTCTGTCTGTCACTATGCCGGTACATGTGATAGCTGCTACGGCGATCACATGAACTGGCACAAGCAGGAAGGGCTGAGACTGAATGCCCTGGTCTCGGAGAGCTCAGTCTCAGCCTGGAAATAATGATACTAGCGTGCACGGAGGCACGCTGCTATCATTTAAGCCATGACGGTCCTGGACCGTCATGGGTCGTTAAGGGTATAACAACCCATGACGATGCAGGACCATCATGGGTCCTTAAGGGGTTAATACTGTGAGTAGAATTATCTCTGTTGGGACAGAAACAATATCCTCCGCTTGCCTGATTGCTACTGTCTGTTCAACTTATAAAATGTGTGAGTATGATTGGTTACGACACAGCTGATATGGTCTAAATGTTATTATCCTATGAGGCACCATCTTCTTTTCTTATTCTGTTATTATTATTATTATTATTATTATTTATTTATATAGCAACAACTTATTACACAGCTCTGTACAATAGGGAATAGGCATACAGAGATGTTAAATAGTACAAATGGAACATGGAAAACAAAAGAATCAGAGGACCCTGCTCGTGAGAACTTATAGTCTAAATGGGGCATTTAAAGGGATAGTAGTACTTAAGATGTAAAAAAATATATGTTGTAGGGTTTATGTTTCCGAATAAAACAAGGGTACTCCCACTGCTGAGAGATATTTTATTAAAAATTTATAACAGCTCAAACTTGAATTTTATAGGTGCAATATCACAGTGGCCTGAAAATTTACAGTGGCGCTGTTGCTACACCATCCTATGGAGATTTATGGTCTAAGGCACATACACACAATAGACCACTGAACCAATGCTGGGTACTTCCATAAATAAAACTTCAAAAATATTTATTTAATCACAATAAAAAACAAAACAGTACTTATCGCTTCCATGGACTCATAGAATCAGAATGACTCAGATAACGGAGGTATGGTAACATCAATGCGTTTCGCGTATTCACCGCTTAATCATGATGACAGAAACTGACAGTTTAATGCCCACATTTAAAATTTGCTCCATCCGATCAACTCGAAGTCTCTAATCTCTGTGCAATACAGATGCCGGACATTATCCAAAATACCAGCTGACACTTCACTAGACAAAGAGTCGACAACTTTAACCCTATCAGTGTCATATACTTGCTCTAAAATCTTGAAATTTTTAGGTGCAATATCACAGTGACCTGAAAATTTTCAGTGGCACTGTTGCTACACCATCCTATGGACAGCTCTGGCCCTTAGGCCATAAATCGATTTTAGAGCAAGTATATGACACTGATAGGGTTAAAGTTGTCGACTCTTTGTCTAGTGAAGTGACAGCTGGTATTTTGGATAATGTCCGGCATCTGTATTGCACAGAGATTAGAGACTTCGAGTTGATCGGATGGAGCAAATTTTAAATGTGGGCATTAAACTGTCAGTTTCTGTCATCATGATTAAGCGGTGAATATGCGAAACGCGTTGATGTTACCATACCTCCGTTATCTGAGTCATTCTGATTCTATGAGTCCATGGAAGCGATAAGTACTGTTTTGTTTTTTATTGTGATGAAATAAATATTTTTGAAGTTTTATTTATGGAAGTACCCAGCACTGGTACAGTGATCTATTGTGTGTATGTGCCTTAGACCATAAATCTCCATAGGATGGTGTAGCAACAGCGCCACTGAAAATTTTCAGGTCACTGTGATATTGCACCTAAAAATTTCAAGTTTGAGCTGTTATCACTTTTTAATAAAATATCTCTCAGCAGTGGGAGTACCCTTGTTTTATTCGGGAACATAAACCCTACAACATATATTTTTTTACGTCTTAAGTATTACTATCCCTTTAACTCACGGAATACTGCAAAGATCTCTATCGCATTGTGAAGAGCTGTTATTTAAAGCAACTAATTGATTAACATTAGTGTCCTAAATTTCCCTATTCAGAGAGACAAAATCACCTATAGTATTGCAAAAACAACTATATCACAAATAATAACGGCATGTTTGAATATTGAAGCCGTGATGCTGCTGCCTCCTGTTGGCTGTTCCCACAGGGCATTTTAAAAACCGTTCTAGGGTTTTGCACCCCCAATTTTTTTTTTTTTTTTTTTTTTTTTAACTGATGTTGGCTTGACTTATTAATTTATTTAACCTGTTTTAACCCTTTGAATGCCAGACAGGTAAGTAATAAATTGCTTTGCATTGCGTTTCATATCCCTCTGGCACTCAATCTTGTAGAATCTGTTTCTTTTAACCCTGAACGTCCAGTGCTGTGCCAGGACCATCACGGCTGTCTGGCACTGAAGGACCAGTGATGGTCTTGGCATGTCATGGAATTCAGGGCTCCCAGTGCTGCTGCAGGCTGCTCAGGGAGCCCTGAATCAGATACAAAAAATAAAAATGCCTTGTGGTCCTTAAGTGCTGGCCTTGTGTGTGCACGCCGGTCCTTAAGGGGTTAAAGGAGAAGTAATAATAATATATTACTTATATATATATAGAGAGAAATGTACTCCTAATGGGGCTCAAAGCATTTCACAGTTTAACACTGATGAAATTCAAAGTAAATTAAATGATTTGTTACAGGAATTAAGAACTTGACAGGTGCTAGGTGATAGTCATAGGCATGAGTAAACAGGTGAATCTAGAGTCTCTTCTTGAACATATCCAGTGAGGGGACCTTGTAGACTACATCAGGGAGAGTGTTCGTACTGGGTCAGGTCAACCCGCTATCCATTTCCTGCTCTGATACTTGACCAGGATACAGTATCTGGGAAGGGATGAACATCCTTCGTGCACAAACGCCATATCATTGATAAGCACATGCAAAGCTGAGCCTGGCTATTGTGAGTGACATATGCCCTTTCAGATGGGACTTTTTTGCCTAATGATTCTTCTTCCTTAATTAGTGTACAAAATGCTTTGGTCTAATTACTGTGTCAGTTGACTTTTATAATTTTTGTTTGATTTGTTGTGTGTCGTGTTCTTATATCTCCTCATCTAGATAAACCTCTACACATTGCATCTTACTACATTATAAACAGTACAAAATAATGCTTGTCTATGACAGCTTGTTCCCCATTTATTAAACCTCCAAATAAGGTAGCGCAAAACAATGAATAGTGGATTCAAAACAAACTATCCTCAGCTGCCAAGAATAACGAATCACCGCCTCCAGATTCCACAAAAATTAAACAATGAAATACAACACAATTCTGCACACGAGGTACAGTTATTGAGCTGACATTAATGAAACAACAAATCTTAAAAAAAGTTTATTACCATATATACCACAGTGGATCTTGCATTCATCTCCAGCAAACAACTCTTATTCAAATATGTGATATGAGCATCCCTTCAAACACACTATACAAACTTCATTTTTTAACTAAGAACAATTGTTTGTTTGTAAAGTGCACTTGAAGGGATGCTCATCCTATATAATAATTAACTAAGTATGTTTGTCAGAAGCCGTCGTGCGCAGAGAGGACTACGGTCTGAATTCTGAGTGTCCTGCTCCGTTATCAGCCGTGGCGCGTTCGGGCAGTCAGTACTGTGTATGACTGCAGCATGTCCAACAGGATGTAAGGGTTCGTACAAGTGAATACAGGACAGGTACTTATAGGTAACAATCACTTTATTAAGCACAATTAATAAAACAGTAAGGCACGTCTCAGGAGTAAACGGCAACCAGAGGAATACGTATTCAATGGAACTAGCCCCACCTCTTGGGATTAGGAGATTACCTCCGTAAGAAACTTCATCAGTATGACCCAGTAGTTGAAAGGAATGCCTAGTCTGCAGAGCCACAGGTCCGCACCTGGAGGATAGAGGACTATACGGAAAGAAAATCAGGAAGGATAACTGTCTGAACCCCAGGTCCCAGGGAAACCAGACGTAATCGATAGGCAGCAGTAGTAAGGAATATCTGAGCCTAGGTCCGCACATAGAAGATCACTAGACAAACCCCTAGTTAACAAGGAATGGATAGTCGGACAAGCCAGGTCATACACTGAGCGGGTAGTCAGCCAGAGCCACAGGTTTTCACCAGATAGAATATCCAGTGAAGCGTTGGTATTCTGAATACACAGTGGACAGAGCCCCAGGTCAACATCAGAGTGGGTAGTCAGACAAGCCAGGTCATACACGAACAGATAGTCAGCCGGAGCCGCAGGTGTGCACCAGATCAGATAGACAAACCGAGTAATACACAGAGCTCAGGAAACACAACTGCACTGGAACACCACAAAAGGGCAACTGATGTGGTGTCCAGGCAGTTTAAGTACCAATTGCTTCACCTGCAGAAGGTGGAGCAATTAGGGTGCTATGACTAAGAGCCGAGTCGCGATGTCACAGGGGATTCCCTTGACGGACAAGCATAGGGTCATACACAAAGCGGATAGTCAGACAAAGCCACAGGTCAGCACCAGATCAGATAGTCAGACAAACCGAGTAATACACAGAGCTCAGGAAACACAACTGCACTGGAACACTACGAAAGGGCAACTGAAGTGGTGTCCAGGCAGTTTAAGTCCCAATTGCTCCACCTCCAGAAGGTGGAGCATTTAGGGTACTATGACTTTAAGAGCCGGGCCGAGACGTCACAGGGGATTCCCTTGACATGCGCCCGCACTCTGCAGCACAGACGGAAGCAGGAAGCTGGCTGCCCACCAGGAAACCAGGGCAGCTGGCTATCAAGGAATCAGACACGGCAAAGAGCCGCGAGGCAACACACACGAGACTGGGCGCCCACAGATTCCCGGTGGCCATCCCGGCAGGTAAGTGAAACACTTACACAGGATCCGGCCACCAGCCGAGGTTGCTGGGTGGCACTGTGGCCCGTGTACATGGGCTTTTCAACTAGTATCACATATCTGAATAAGAGTTCTTTGTTGGACATGAATGCATGATCCACTGTGGTATATATGGTAATAAACCTTTTTTAAGATTTGTTGATTCATTAATGTCAGCTCAATAACTGTACCTCGAGAGCAGAATTGTGTTGTATTTCATTGTTCCCCATTTAGTTGCATCCAACATAAAGCGTCTTCACACTTATCATCCAGTAAGACAAGAGGAAAGGCAAATCTGACTAAAACAAAGTCAGGGACTTTTTACAGTAAAGGCAATAAAATTATGGAATAAATTGCCTCTGGATGTTGTGTTTGCAGATACTGCAATTGCTTTAAAAAGTAATATATACCTTTATAGCACAGAATAGTATTGAGAATTATGAAAGTTGGCTTCAAAGCAGATAAGATGTTAATCCAAGGAAAAATCACACTGCCGTTTTGAATCAGGAAGGATTTTTTTTACCCACTTGGTACTTACTTGGAAATGGCTTCAGTGTTTTGTTTTTTGTTTGTTTGCCTTCCTCTGGATCAACAGGGTGATATGACATGGGCTGAGCTTGATGGATGCATGTCTTTTTTCATCAACTATGTTATTTTGTTATTTTCAGAGGGAACTGTAAAGAAGCACCCCAGTAGTCCTTAAAGGGTTAATAAATATTTCTCAGATTCACTCCTTAGTTCCTCTCCATATTGCAAACTTTAGGGAGGTCTTCACATGAGCTTATGTCTCTATCTCTATCATAAGCACATTCTATATAATAATTCGCTAGGATGTTTGTCAGAAGCCGTCATGCACAGTAGAGACTGCCCTAACACACAGAATGCTGGGAGTTCTGTGCTGGGAGCATTCTCTGCTTTTGGGCAGTCTCTACAGTGCAAGACTGCGTCAGTGGCAGGACACAGAGCAGGACCGGCCTCTTAATCCTTTGAGTGCCCAATGCAAAGCGTGTTGTACCCCTCTGGCCTTCAAAGGGTTATCATCACCCGGACCTTGGCCCGTGTACACAGGCTTTTACACTAGTGAGGATATATATACAAATTTTTGAGATGCTCTGAGCATGAGCATACAGCACAAAAGCTTGTTTTATGGCTAATCACCACTCAACAGCATCATGTTCTACCTCTCTAGTGCCATTACAGAGGAGAAATTTCAACATGCATATTAGACTAATTCCGCCCAAAAGGGCGGACCAGTTCAAAATGATGGGCAGGTCCTCTCTCCACAGGAATACCAACTAATCCCAGACATATGTTTTGGACTTGCTTGGCCTCATCAGTGAGGTGCAGCTGGCATCCCTAAGCAATGAGAACAAGGGGTCCATATCTGGATTACCCTTCACTCTTAGGATACCCCCACAAGTATTCAGGATACTGTGGTACACCCCTGACACTCAGAGGGATAAAGACCATAGGGATGCCTAGTGCATGGCGAAGCAATGCATTTTGCACCTCTCTGGTTCTTAAAGTGTTTATTTCTTTTGCTTCTGTTATCTGTCAGTGAACAAGGAAATTGCTTACTTGGGAATGTTCTAAGAAGAACTGGACCAAACCAAATGAACCATAGGGGAGAAAAACAAATCCCCACGTTCCCACTGATTTAAATGAGGCTTATAATCCCTTTAATGCTAGCGAGATCTAGCTTCTTAGTGCACTGGAGAATGCGGTCATTCAAGGGGTTAAAAGCCCCATTCAGTGGCTTCTTTTTTTTTTTTCCTTGAGAAAGCGAGCAGTTAGGCTCGCAAATACGTGTCGGGTATCTTTGCACTCAGCTGAGTCCTGCCCCACACCCTCTGCGAGTTTCCCTGATCCGCTAACACGTCCATTTTGGGTTCAGGACTGGAATCAATTGCCGGCAGTGGACAACTTGCATCACCCCAAGATGGGGAAAATATGAGTGCATTTTTATATGTTTCATTTGTGGTGTTCAATAAATACTACACTAAGATATATACCCCTACTTGTCCGCCTTATGCACTTCTCTCCTTGTCTGTTTGCTAGTTTTTTGGTCGGTGACTGGCAGAATCACTTATGGAATAGCAGCACAGGTGACAAAGAAAGCGGGTATTCATTGACATTGACTGTTACATTGTCATTACTATGGATTTAATTCATCCTCTCATCTTGTCATTATCCATCTACATCATCCTCATTCTCCATACTTCTCATTTCCATCATAATTGGACTTAAAGAGGACTGTGTAGTTACTCTACCCTCAGGTTGGGCGATTGTATTTAATTTATTGATACAATTTTTGCTATAGATTTTATCATCTGATAACCCAGCTTTTTATCCCTTACTTATATTATTATTGGATCCTTTTTACTTCCTATAGTAATTGTGGACATATCCCTCCACTATATTGGGTATCCAAAGAGTCCAGGTATACCCTGCATTCTTTGAATGTTTGGTGTAGCGCTACTCTATATTTTTGGATTCTCCATTCAGTGGTGTAACTTGTCATTGGAGAGCTCCGGTGCTAGTACTTTGTGACCCTAACACAAATATCTATTCACAGAGACATGGCTAGAACATATGTGATGCCGGGGCAGATGGGACCCCCTTTAAATGCTGAGTTTCTGCATAACTGCACCCTCTGCACTCCCTGTAGTTACTTCCCTAGCCCCATTTAAGTCAATGGGGATTTTTATTCCCACCCTTTTCATGGTACAGTTGAGTTGCCCCAGAATTGAACCAGTTCTCTGTAGTACAACAGCCTTGGGTATGTTGCCATGGTTCAGCATGACAGTACAATGTAGGATAGGTGGATGTATACTGTAGGGCATTTTGTCAGCTTATCGTAGACCACACATATATTGCTTCTGGTGCAGAATCTTCACTTGGTCTCCCGTTCACCAGTACAATACATGAAACTAACATAAGAGAATACACTCCGAGAGATGTCCAAAATAGTAAATTTACATAGTAACATAGTAAATTAGGTTGAATAAAGACCCAAGTACATCAAGTTCAACCTTCTCCTCATACTCCAGTAACTGAGAATTTTATGGCTTTCCTGCTACCAATTAAGTTAGTCTTTATCAGACCTTCCCGATCTGCCTACTGATAAACAGTATAATTCTGTATGTTTTGTTTTGAAAGAAATATGTCTAATCTTCTCTTAAATGTATCCATTGTATCTGCCATAACCACCTCCCTGGGCAATGAATTCCACAATTTAACAGACATTACTGTAAAAAAACCCTTCCTCTGCCATAACCACCTACTTGGGCGAGGAATTCCACAATTTAACAGACCTTATTGAGTCGTTCCTCATATGTCAAGTCCTCCATTCCCTTAATTAATTTTGTTCTTCTCCGCTGTACCCTCTCTAGTTCTACTATATCCTTTTTCAGAAACGGTTCCCAAAATTGCACTGCATACTCAAGGTGAGGTCTTACCAATGATTTGTATAATGGCAAAATAATGTTATCCACTCTTGCTTCGATTCCTCTTTTTATGCAAGACAGGATTTTGTTTGCCTTTGCTACTGCTGTTTGACATTGGTCACAGTTTCCAAGTTTGTAGTTGACAAGGATACCCAGGTATTTCTCTAGCAATGAATCCCCTAAAATGATTCCATTAAGTTCATAAGTAGCCTTGGGATTGTTTCCTCCCAAATGCGTGACTTTACACTTACCCACATTAAACTTCATATTCCATTTGTTTGCCCAAGCTGACATTGTATATAAGTCCCTGTGTAGAGAGAAAATATCCTGTTATGAATTAATTAACCTGCATAATTTAATGTCATCTGCAAACATTGATATTTTGCTTTCTATATCTATTTCCAGGTCATTTATAAACATGTTAGAAAGCAGCGGACCTAATACTGAACCCTGAGGTACTCCACTCTCCACTTTAACTATATTGGAGAATTGTCCATTTACAACCACACACTGGTCCCTATCCTTCAACCAGTTTTGTATCCAATTGCAAATGTCATCTCCTAGCCCCGATTTCCTTATTTTATACCCCAGCCTTCTGTGTGGCACTGTATCAAATGCCTTTGCAAAGTCTAGGTATACTACATCTACTGCCTTAACCAAAAAGATCTATCTACAAGGTGTAAGTCAACAATAAACCTGCACCCTGAGATATATCAGAAAGCGCCAATAGGAAACTATTAACAATAATCAATAAACAAGGACACACAGTATAAAAAATATATATCATACAATATATCTTCTTACATATAGTCCACAATGCAGCTACTAAAGAATAAGTTCCAAAGATTTCTCCAGAATCCTATGCAGCTGAATATAGGCAGGGGTCTCCAACAGCAATGCTAAAAAATATATGATAAAAACAGCGCAAATAGGCTCCTCTAAGCGTAGTATTCCAAATGTAACTTTGCCTTCACCTTCACCACGTGCTCCAGACTTGCACTCACCTTGTTGGGAGGTTAGACACTGCCTCCCAGTTATATTAAGTAATCCTGGTTCACCCCCAGGTAGGTTGCCACTGTTCGGCTCGCCTTGGGTCTCTTTCCAGTATATGATTTCTTGTCCTGGATCACCACCTCTTAATCCACAATGTAAGTGTAGATACACTTCAAGTGTATATTAACTCTATATGTGGTGTAGAACCACTAAGGCAGAACTAAAGTACTAGAGCACTATAAGGTAGTAATGAAAAGTTATTTATTGGCCAAATAAAAAATATTTGTGTTAAGAACATAAAATTAAGATAAAATATATATTCATATAACAATGAAAATATCAGAAAACGCTCAACGCGTTTCTTAAGACCTTCTTACTTTCTCAAGAGCTTCTGATAAAATACATCTACTGCCTTGCCATTGTCAAGGTTGCTGCTTACTTCCTCATAAAAGCTGAAAAGATTAGTTTGGTACGATCTATTCTTCATAAAACCATGTTGATTTGTGCTAATGATCTTATTTTTTGTGTTGTAATCCTCAGCTAATGGTTAATTTTATTGGGTGCAACAGAAATGCAATGTTTCAGAAGGTTCAATGCCTCACTTAGACAGGCCGGATAAAGAGAGGCATGGAGCCCACTGAACCATTGCATTTCTGTTGCACGCAATAATATTCAGTTTTAGAGGAGGATTTTGCACATCTCTCTGCATGTGTTCTCTGTCAGAGACTTTGTCCTGGTGGAGCATATAAATAGTCCGACATCTCCTACGCTATCCTCAAACAACACGACTAACCTCTTTCCTCCCAACTTATTGTGCAAGATCTTGATTACCAAGTGAATCTTCCTGAGCATATTCTTTTCAGTCCTTTACTCAAAGTCAAGCCTATTTTGAAAGAATGAATGTAAATGCAATGTGCCCTTTCCCACTTTTCACCATGAAATATACACAATGGTATATCATATTTCAGATTTCTGATTCATTCTACTGTTTTTTAAAGTGTTTAGAATAATCAGTTCTTCTTTCCCCTGTTATGTACTTCCTCATACTCTGCCTTAAGTCTCGACTTCCTCCTGCTGCATATGTAGACTTGTGCGTTAGCTGTTCTGTTAAGGCTGGAATTTCCTCTGAAAGCAGTTGTGCAATGTATCATAATAATCCTAATCAAAATTCCAGCATGTTGATGGGGCTTTGAATAAAGTGAGTAATTCATTAAGATTGCACTTAAACTATCCTTCCTGCTATATGAAGCTTCCTCAATCTTTCCTCTGAAAGGCAGCAATGTCAGTCATCAGGAGGAAAGATTAGCCTAACAATCAACGTTTCTGCACCATTACACACTTTTGTAAAAATAGGAAATTGCTTATGTTTCTTTCTATTGTTGCTTCAATTGAAAGTTGGAAGCAAGTATTTCATTTTATAGACAAGTGGCACATTTATGTAAATGTGGTTTTGAAGGTGCTGAGGCTTTTATTTTTCATAGCAGATAAATCTGCTTGATAAGTATCCTCCCCCTATTGCATAGTTTGGATTTCAGTAGTGAATCAGTTTGCTTCTGAACTTACATACCTCTTTTTTGAAGTGGTACAGCAGGTCCCGCTCTCTGATAGCTAATTTCTAAGAAATGCTAAGTAAATGAGCGTTGAAGTTAAGATCATTAATAATGGCCCATGCAGTCAGTACTGATTATCCCACTAAGCAGAGTAGGCAACTGCCTTGGGGGTTTTGCTGCCACATTCTGTGTTGCATGTTTGGCCAGAGACACCAGCTCCAGATTTGTGTTGGCTGATTTCTTTACCAGTTTATATTCTTCTTTACTTCCATTATTTAATTCCTTGGGTTCTAAAGGGTCTTCAATATATTGTAAAGTAATGTATTAGAGATGGCTCTAGTAGCCAATTGATTAAGAATCCATTTGGTGTTTGTTTGTTTGTCACGGTTTAAGGGTGTTTTCTGTCAGGGCCGGACTGGCCCACTGGGATACTGAAAAATTTACCGATGGGCTGCGGCATCTGGGGCCGGGCTGTGCAGCCACTACGCCAAAAATTTCTTAATTTCATTTCAGAGGCCCGCGGCCCCTTAAAATTGCTCCGGACCGGGCCCCCAGGGCCAGCGCAAGCATAAGGTTGCAGCGGAGGGGCCCTGAAACGGGTGAGCTGCAAAAAAATTTTTTCTGTGGGTAGTGGTTATGCTGGGTGCTTTGCAGTCTTCCGTTTCCAGCATGAAGCTGATAACTCCACACTGTCTCCACATGTACTTCCGGGCATACTGAAGCGACCTCAGTGAACCCAGAATGGAAGTACATGTGGAGACAGTGCGGAGCCATCATATTCAAGCTGAAATGGAAGACTGCGCGGGACCCAGTATATAACCAATACACTCTGGAGACACTAGCTGCATGGTAGAGGCCAATACATTTTTTTTTCCCAGGGCCGCTTAGTATTTCCAGTCCGGATCTGTTTTCTGTACTAGGCAACAGTGGATGAGACTAGGAGTGAAGTCATGTGAGGAGTGGGGTGTGTGAAAATGGGTGGAGTTAGAGGCACCTTAATTTCCTTGCCTAGAAGAGTCTGAGATGTAAATCAGTCCCTGCATGCAATTCACTGACTGATAATGCCCTGCTGCAATTTTGAGCCACAATTGCTTGCAAGTTTGTGTCTGTACATCAAGTATAACACTTGCAAAAAAGAAAATACATTCAGGAAACTTCTCAGATTGTGAGCAAATCCCTGCTGATAAATGGATGATTTGCAAAATAGATTTAAAAACAGACTATTGTCTTAGAACAGAGATGGGCAACTTGAGGTTCTTCAGCTTTGGTGGACTACATCTTTTCATTGCCCGGCTGGGGATGATGGAAATTGTAGTCCACCACAGCTGGATGTACTCTGGTTTCCAATCCCAGAGAAATCCTTCATGTGTAGAGCTGCTGTACAGGACTGCAGGATGTGTTTGTCAGTTAAGAATAAGTCATTATAAAATCTATGCACTATGGCAAGGAAACTGTGAATGGTCCTGATTTCGGTGGATTCTAGCATATTTCACTTACTATTTTCTTTTTTTTATAAAGCATTCCTTAAAAAAGGAGGTGAATAATTACACTCAACAGGGAATATAAAACTAAAGTGGTCCAGTTTCTGGGCAAACCAACTAGGCTATATTGTACAAATTAAAATTTCCCAAATTTCCATTCATGTAAATGGGGCGTTTAACCACTTCAATACAAGAGAGGTCTCGCTTAATAAATAGACCCTTTAAAGTGACAGTAAACTCTAATTATGAAAATATATGTTGTAGGACTGTTCCTATTGAGTAAAATGAGAGGTCTCCCTTAATAAATGGACTTTAACTCTTTAAAGTAGCAGTAACTCCTAATTATGAAAAAAAAAATGTTGTTGGACTGTTCCTACCGAGTAAAATAAGTATAATTCCAGTGTAGGGAAATGCTTCTTTCAAAAGTTAGTACAGAGATGCTTTGATGTTTTACTGATCACTTGAGTTCAAGATGTTTTGATGCCAGGTGGCGCTGTTGCTGCATGCTTCTATGGAAAGCTTTTGTCTGCAACACTCGGCTTTTCATGGGTAACAATAGCAATGGCACCACCTTGTTACAAAATATATTGAACTCAAACGCTAAAAAAAATGCTAATTTTCTTTGTAGACATATTCTTGTTTTAAGCAGAAAAGGACTTACAGTATAAATATTTTATAAGGGTTTGGTACCACTTTTAAGACCAGAGGAGTCTGCAACACTTTCCAAAGCTATGAATTGCAGACTCCTTGGATTTTTAAAGGGACACTAATAAAAATAGGTTATATCATTTTAACTATTATTCACTGTCAGCTAGTGTCTGTATAATTTAGATATTTTATGTTAGACTAGTTCAAGAGCCCGTTGCACGGGCCACAGTGCCACTGCCAGCCGGTCGCGATGCAGTCATGTGCAGTAGAGACTGCCCGCGCCGCAGCTGATACAGAGCTGGACGCTCCGACATGACTGCAGCATGTGCAGCAGTCTCTACTGCACATGACTTTGTCGTTACACACGTTTTGGTGAATTATTATATAGGATTCTTAAAATCTGATCCTAAACTTGCATTGTTAATGTATGTGTAGACTATATTATACTGATACATTTTGGTTAATTGCACCGAGTTAATATTGTTAATTTATTGAAATTAGCATCCTCCGTTAAAAGGTTGTTACCTTGTTCTGTTAAAGACAATGCAGAGCAATCACTTTTTATATACTTATCAAGACTGCTATGTTAATGGGAACCTAGAAATTCAAAAAGGGGATTTCGCACAGAGAATAACTAAGAGTATATTTTCCACCTCAGGAACAGAATTTTTACAGAAATGAACATGGAGTACAGGGTATTTACATATACATAATCTAGGATCATTGTTATGTTTTAATGTTCCATTATGGCTGAACATGAACATTTTTTAACTCTTGCGTACCTGGAAATTTCAGCAACTATAACCGTCTGAAATAAACAAGCCAGTTTGGATTCCCGTGTGAGATCCTTGTTGTGACCTTAGTAATGTAATTTCCACATCAGATCCTTGTGTCTTTAGTAATGTAAATCTGTCTCCACTACTTACATTAGGCTGTAAGCAGTGTAGGGACTCATTAAGGCTGCTGGACTGATGATGAATTAGGCTAATTCTAGAGTAAACCAAGTGCACCATGGGGTGAATACAAATATCCATTGATATACGGGGAAACTTTAATTTGTTGAATGGCAGAGAGATCTCCATTTTCTTAATAGATTTGAAGAGGTCTTTGGAACAAAATAATATGTTAACAACAATTACGGTTGCCACCTTTTCTTAAAAAAAATATACCGGCCATGGCATTCCCTCCATAGACTTAAAGGGATAGTAATACTTAAAATGTAAAAAAAAATATGTTGTAGGGTTTATGCCCCTGAGTAAAACAAGAGTACTCATAATGCTGAAAGGTGTTTTATTCAAAAGTTATTAATTTTCAAAGTTGAATTTTTTAGGTGCAATATCACAGTGGCCTGAAATTGTACAGTGGCGCTGTTGCTACACCATCCTATGGAGATTTATGGTCCCGTGACCAGAGCTGTCCATAGGATAGTGTAGCAACAGCGCCACTGTACAATTTCAGGCCACTGTGATATTGCACCTAAAAAAATTCAACTTTGAACTGTAATAACTTTTAAATAGAACACCTTTCAGCAGTGGGAGTACCCTTGTTTTACTCAGGGGGATAAACCCTACAACATATTTTTTTTACATTTTAAGTATTACTATCCCTTTAACATTTGACAGATGCCAATTTTTTACCGACCTGCCGGTAAAATACCGGCTGGGTGGCAACCCTAACATCTATTAAATCTATAAAAGATAGAAACTCCATTCCCTAAAACAACTGGGGTGCCAAAAGTTTCCTAGCCATGGACTAATCAAATATATTTTTCTCTCAGTTAATTTATCGACTGTTTGTTTTTTTAACATAATACAAACTCTATAGCCAAATCATCCTACATTACAAAAATATATAACATCACAAAAGCAGCACTAAATATATATATATATATATATATATATATATATATATATATATATATATATATATATATTAACCCTTTGAGTTCCAGAAGGGTATGCAACGCATTGCAAAGCAATGCGTTGCATACCCCTCTGGCACTCAAAGGGTGAAAGGGATACTAACATTTAATATAGAAAAAAATATATACATTGCAGAGTTTATCGTGCTGAGTAAAAAGGGGGGCACTCCCTTTGCTGAGAGATATTTTACTTAAAAGTTATTAGCTCAAACATGTATTTTTTTGCATTTCATTGCTGTTCACCCCCTCTGGCACTCACAGGGGTAAAGACCTATTCCATATGTGGATACTGCTGTATCTCTATTTGATAGTAGTCCAATATGTACAATCTCTAATTTAATTTATTGCAAGATTAATCTTTAAAGTAGCAGTAAACTTTTTTATGAAAAAATAGATATTGTAGGGATTTTCCTATTGAGTAAAATAAGGGTACTCCCACTGCCCAGAGATTTATATTTCCAGAGTTATTATAGTTTAAACCCATGTTTTTTTTACATTAACAGTGCCCTCTAGTGGTCAAATGCTAATTAGTTTTCCTGTTAGATTCTGATGGAGAGGAAAGTCAGTAAAGTCAGAGACATACAGTTCTCCATAGAATGTGATAGAAACTGCCTGTCACTTCCTGTCAGTTAGAACTATCAGGAAGTAAACACAGTAAATTTACTTCCTGAATATTTAAACTGCTTTAATTTTTGAATAAAACATCTGACAGCGATGGGAGTGACCTTGTTTTATTCAGCAGGAAATGCTCTGTAAAATATGTGTTTTCATAAAAAAAATGTTTACTGCTCCTTTAAACCATGGCTGGGCAACCTGAGACCCTCCAGTGGTTCAGAAGTACAAAATCCCAATCCCCCCCAGCCAGCCATAGCGGGAATTGTAATCCTTATCATCTGGAGGGCCTCATATGACCCACCGATGCTGTAAACTATCCTCAGGTGTTGTCCCACATGTAAACTCTTACACACGTGTTCTCCCTCTTCTTTATTTTACATCAAGTGAATGGGACAATCTTCCTTGTACAAAGTCCCACTCTGAAAGTGCTGATTCCTCTTCAATGCTGGATAGGTATGAAACTCTTTGCACAAAACTATAATAAAAAAATAAATAAATAAAAGGGGCAAGACACCTCTAAGGGCAGACTGTATGTAGATCAAGTCCTTCCCCGTTCTCTAAATAACACGCATACCAAATGTTCTACAAACATCTGCTTTTTCATCTCTCTTCAATAGATCTGGCTCATATGAACAGTAAAGCAATAGAAACATAGAATTTAACGGCAGATTAGAACCATTCGGCCCATCTAGTCTGCCGATTTTCCTACTGTAAAAACCTCTAACCTTATTTGGTCCTTGGTCTTTTCTTATGTTCAGGACAGCCTTATGCCTTCTCATGCATGTTTAAATTCCATCACTGTTTTAACTTCTACAACTTCTGCTGGTAGTCTATTCCACTTATCTACTACCCTCTCAGTGAAGTAAAACTTTCTTACATTACATCTAAACCCATGTCCCTCTAGTTTTAGACTATGGTCTCTTGTCCTAATATTTGTACTCCTTTGAAATGTACTTCCCTCCTGCACTTTATTGAATTTCGTCATGTATTTGAATGTTTCTGTTATATCCCCTCTCTCTCTTCTCTCCTCCAAGCTATACATGTTCATATCCTTTAGTCTAGGGGGTGTAAAGACTATGATTATTTATATACATAGATTTTAAATATACCGTATATGCCCTACGTATTCATAACCCACTTGGTCACTTCTTCAGGGACTGAAAAATTAATAATTTGCCTGGTCCCACAATACATAGTTTATTTCCCATATACACAGAGCTTACAGTTGTTATCATATGTCAAAGGCCTGCATTCCTTTGCAGGTGATAACTTTATCAGTTAGTTGTGTTACATACAAATCTTTCCATTGATTTCAATGGAAGTTGATAACACATCAACGGCAGTGTAATCTAGCCCATAATCTGCTATCTACTTCATATCTTCATTATCTGATCATATCTGTTGCACACTGACGTGGGCAATAGATAGCTCCTCTTCTTACTGTGTGTTTGTATGATTTATGCCCCTAATGTGTACTAATGCCCCGTATTCTGATGTCTGTACTATAAATCTTTTAAATTTGTCAGCATGTTACAAACAATATGCGTATAAATGCGTATAAACATGCGCACATATTGATAAGTCTTGCACAATATTTAAAGGGGAACCATCAAAATTTTTTAGCATAGGTTTAGTTAATAAAGTAGTATTAGGCAAGGTTTTTTTTTTTTTTTCCTAAATGTACCTACTTTTAAAGGTATTTCATCTTCTATGCTGTGCACTTCCACATAATGGGCACAGCACAGCTCTTGTTCACTTCCTAATTCTCCTCCCACCTCCCTCCCATCTGCCCCAGGGAGCAGTGCGTTCACGCTTCCCTTCAGTGTGGTGTGAATGGCTTCTATCATTATATAAAGCTCCGGTTAGCATTATACTTAGGTTGCAACCTTGGTATAATACTAACCAGAGCTTGATGTAACAATAGGAGCCAGTCACACCACACTGAAGAGAAGTGTGAGCGCACTCCCTGGGGCAGCTAGGAGGGAGATGGGATAAGAATTAGGAAGTGAACAAGAGCTTTGCCGAAGATTCAGCGTTCTACATTATGCTGACCGGCACAGCTTGAAGATGAAATACCTTTAAAAGTAGATACATTTAGGAAAAAAAACACCTTGCCTAATACTACTTTATTAAATAAATCTATGCTAAAAAAATTTTAAGAGGTGATTGTTCCCCTTTAAATTGTAAAGAGTGGTACTGCAATATTTGGTGTTTATGGTAAACTGTCAATTCATCACAGAAATACACATTTTGATGAGATTATAACCATCTGGCCCATCCTGTCTGCCAATTTTCATATCTTATTTAAATATACGTTTGCTTTTCCATGAATCTATCACCTTTCTATAAAATTGTACTTAAAAACATTAGAGGGTTAAAAACTCAGAAATAATTTTCATGTTCTCTTGTTCTAATATCAGCCTTTCTGTGGAAAAAAAAATGCTTCCCTTCTGAACTATAATAAATTCATTAATATATTTAAAGTGTTCTATCATATCACCCCCTCACTTCCAAGCTATGCATCTCAAGTTCTTTGGCTGTATTGTGGAACTCTTTGTCATGTCATTAGTAGAGGGTATGTTCCTTCAAATAAACAAAGACACATATATTGGGTATAGGCCAAAGCTTTATTTAAATACTTCAGATCACATTATTGTTGTCATCTTTATTTAACCATAATACTAATCAATCATTAATTAAACATTAATTAACCATTAATCATTTACTGAAAGTCCTTGCCAGTCCATATTCCTTGAAACCAAGCATGGCAGAATTGCATGGGCTCATGCTAGAATACCAACATTCTTCAGCACTTACAGCTGAACCCAACATTCTTCAGCACTTACAGCTGACTCCCAAGGAATTACCTCATTTGACATTCACCTTAGCTTCAATGGATAATGACACCACCTGCAAACCAAGTCTGAAGAAATCTCCCAAAGGACCCCCGCCTGAGGATAAATCCACATAACTTTACCACATCAGTTACTGATATCTGAAGTCCAGGCAAGAACTACCCATCCCACTGTGAAAAACAACCAAAACACTGAAAAGAGACAATTATAGTGAGGGATGCTTCTCCTTGTCCTCTCTTTCCCCCAACTGCAGTCCACTTCCTGTACCAAACCTTTATAATCCCTTTCCATACTCCCCCCCCTCCAGCAAGTGTTAAGCCTGTATTACACCTAGGGGTCACTGTGACCTAAATATATTATTTTGTACCTTGCAGAATTATACTTTATATCATATCCTATGAAATCAGTGCAAAATGTTATTATTCACACATAAACAAAATATGTCAGTATAAGAAAAACAAATAGTTACTGTGTTCAGTGTTCATTGGTGTGCGATACAGCTGCCACCATAGATTTCACCAAGAGAAAGATGTGTATTCATAGTTAATGCAACATTTTGGCCAGCAGCAGACCTTCCTCAGAGCATTGCCTGATTAAGGCCTGCTGGTTGAAATGTTGGCTTAACTGTGAATTAACACCTTTTTCCCACTTGGAATTCATGCATACTTTCCAACTGTACCTTATTAGCAGATGTAGTAAGAACCTTTTTGGTGGCTTTTGTACCTTCTAAAATTGTATGAGGTACCTTTTTGGCACCAGGTCTTCTTGGTATATTCTGCACATAAGATAGAGACACTTGGGCACAGGACTGATCACAGATATGAGATTTTATTATAGGACATGATAGGACAATATATTGCCTTATAAACATACCTGGTAACTTTCTGTTATAGTGTTCCTGGAGGGGACTCCTCTGGTGCCGCTGGGGGATGTAATTGACATGAATCGTGTTGAAAAAGATGTGGGGCTTACCCACGAGTGGGGGAGGGGCCTAACACACACATCACAAAAGTGGGCGTGAAGTGGGAGGAAAGGTGTGGGGAAGGAGGAGAGGTGAGAGGAACAAGTTGGGAAGGAGGAGAAGTGGGCACTCACGACATCTGCAGAATCAGCCTCTGCCCCAGAGACCTGGTACTGCAGTCTCAAGGGCAGATCCAGAGAGTTCCCAATTATGCTTTTAAAGGAGATCTAATTATGCCTATTATCCCTTTTGTGTACAGTGTGTGTGTATGTGTGTGTGCGTGCGCACTTGATAGATCAGTATAATAGATATTTGTGTTTTAACAGCTATACGATATGCATACATTAGTGTGTGTATGTATATGTAAAGCATCAGTTTTGAGCATATATTTTTCTTTTGTGACATGTTAGAAAGAATGTTCATGTGTCCTGAAATCTCTGTATAAAATCAAAAACCGTATTTGAATATCCTTAACCTTGCAAAGCTGTGGGGTTGAGGTGGGGGGTCTGTAGACTCAAAGCTGTTAGGAAGCATGGCCCTGTTAATTGTAGTAGAACATTTTTTTTATAGACAGAAACAACAGCTTACAGTGTTGTCTTACCTTAGTGTTTAGCAATATATGTGTGTGTATTTAATAATACATTATTAATTATTTATAATTTTTTTTATTTTTTTGTATATTTTTTATGAAGTGTTCATTGAAAGAATAAGTGAAACTGAAGTGTGCAGCAAGGAATGAGAGGGTTCTCCAGTCCCCCAAACATCAGACAAAAGCCCAAAGTGCAAACACAAAACAAGATTCAAATCTGCGCTCCTCCAGCCTAATACAAAATAGTGTGCCCTGTATTGGGCATATATAATAATACTATTGATAAATTTAAGGCTCTAGTGCCCAAATTTTTGGCCAAAAAAGGGGGGTAAGCTTGCCAACCCCGCCAAGGTACCTCAAAGTGTGGCATTGCCTACAGTCTCAAATTTATCAATAGTATTATTATATATGCCCAATACAGGGCACACTATTTTTTATTAGACAGGAGGAGCGCAGGTTTGAATCTTGTTTTACATTTTTTTTATATATATATATATATTGGCCGTGTAATTTTTTCATTTGCAGAAATAAAATGCATCCCCACAGTATATTACAAGGTGTGGTCAATTACTAACAGCACAGAACCGCATCCATCTCTGTGTAAAAGTCTATGGAAGCCACGAAATATACTACCGTGTAGCAGATTTCACAGCTGTATTTGGGAACTGCACCTGGAAATCTCAGTCAAATGAGCAATAGCACTGAATGTGCTTAACTTACATAGATTTTGACGGTAGAAAAAGACCATCTGGCCCAAAATTAGCTAAATGAATAAATTATTTTCACTGCACTCAAACTTGTTCAGTGAATATATAAATTAAAATAGCTTTAGATTCCTTCAGACATTTTATTAACATTGCTAAATTTTGTAGAAGCAATTCAGACTTTTATTACCAACTAGTTGAACAGCCTGTTACACGGGCCACAGTGCCACTGCCACCCAGTCGTGGGGCAGTCACAAGCAGTAGAGACTGCCCACGCCACTGCTAATACAGAGTTGGACACTCCTTCAGAGCGCCCAGCTCTGTATCAGCCGCGGCGCGGGCCGTCTGTACTGCGCGTGACTGCAGCACGCGCAGCAGTGTGTACTGCGCATGTCACGGCGTTACACACAATTTAACGAATTATTATATAGGATGAAGATGCTTTAGCCGAAAATTAATTTCTATCATTATTAAATATATCAAACGCAATCAGAATCTTTTTGTTTTGTGTTGCACTTCTAAAACTCAATATTAATAAATGTACTCTTTAGTTATTAAGATGTTTATAAGAAATTTTACAAGTATAGGTATGAGAATAGAGATCTGGCATGAATGTGGCAGTACTAGTGAAAATCTACTCTTTTGCCTGTACTACTTATATACTTGCTAGGATTACAGAAATAAAAAAATACTATTTGTAACAATGATCTTGCATGTTAAAAAAAGTCAAACTAACACTTAAAGCCTTATAATAATTTAATAAATGAATTTAAATATAAACGAGCAAGAAAAAAAAAACATATTTTTATCCCCCACTGTTTTCCCTTGTAAAAAGACAAATTGCTTGCATACATTATGCTCTATGTGTCCTGTTCTGACACATACACAGAATGGCAGAATGTCTTAGCCATAAAATGAGACTGCAGTAAACAAAAGAAACTGAAAACATAAAGGTTAGCTGTTATTATATTAGAGTTAATTTAGAGACTATTAAGTGTTATAAACTATATTTAATTGGCACGGCCATATTACAGAAGAGAAAAACTTAAAGCAGAACTACCACCTAATATAAAGTCGCCCCCCACTAATTATGTATAAGGCGACTAGCTTCTTAATACTTCTTTTACCTGCCACAAGTACCAGCATCTATATTAATCTTTTTTTCTTGTGAAACTGATGGCCAGGCTTTGTGCTTTAAAGCCGTCTGCACGCCTGCAGAGGAGAGGAGACCGGGATGGACAGCGCAGGTACACAGAAGTCTCTAAGCCAAGATGTCTACGCGCAAGGCTGGCTGCCGGTCTCACAAGAAAAAGGATTACTTCGGATGCTGGTACTTGTGGCAGATAATAGAACTATTAAGAAGCTAGTCACCATATGCATAATTAGTGTGAGAGGGGGGCGACTTTATATTAGGTGGTAGTTCCGCTTTAAGACGAGAACGTTTAAAATACCTTGTACTTGTTAGTAAGGTTAAAGCAATGAAACAATATTGTAATCGTAAATTTGATAGATTATTGTTACAAATACACAATAACCTCTTGATTCCAATGGGGTCTCCAATGCATTCTGAAGCAATGCGTAGTAGCCAAGGGGTTAAAGGCTCTAACAATAACCCTCACTTACCCTAATTGGACCAGAAAATCCTGCGGGCCCCCAATGAATTATGCCTTTAAAAAAAAAAAAAAAAAAATAGCATCTTCATTCAGTCCTGGTGTCATGTCCATGGAGGCGGACATGGCGGTTGCCAGCAGTTTTATCAAAGTGATGCAGGCAGAGTGCATGTGCTTACGTAAAGGACCACAGGGATGTGCAATGCATTGTGAAGAAATGTGCTGGACACCTCTCTGGTCTTTAAAGGATTAAAAGGATAGTAATAGATGATTTCTAAAGCAGCGCAGTTTGTTCATCATAAGGAACAGTATTGCTAGCTGCTGCTCTTATTCTCCACAACTTTACGATTATGCTGTTATTTTATGCAGTAGTTTACCCCTCCCGTCCCTTTCCCTATCCCCCTTAGGTCTGAAGTCCGGTCGCTTGACCGGACAAATCACAATGAGGGACAATCTTCTCTCAGTCAGTATAAGGAAAAAACTGCCATCCTTGTTGAAAGAGGGCAGGTTTTTCCTAATACTAACTGAAGATTGTCCCTTGTTGTGATCCGCCGTCGTATCTCACAGTACAGTGCTGATGTCTGGAAAAGGGACTGGAGGGGTAAAATTCTGCATAAAATAACAGCGTAAATGTACAGTTGTGGAGAATAAGCGCAGCAGTTGGCCCTTATGTTATACAAACGGTGCTGATTTAGAAATCATCTATTACTATTCCTTTAAGGTTAGTGGGTGGAGCTTTGTGTCCTGTGGACCTGCTAGAAACATGTCTGCCTCCATGACATGAAATCCAGGAGTGAATGAAAATGTTATCTATTGAACAAAAGCACAAGGTCAACATCCCTAATCTCCATGAGGACTTTTTGCCATCATAACTTAATTGGGGGGAGGGGGTATTATTTGAAGGTGTCACTTCTCCTTTAAAAGATTAGCCTGGTTTCTGCTCAGGCCTTCTAATAGATGAGAACCAGATCTGAGTTGGATTAGTGACAAGGCTGGTAGATGCCTGCAAGAGAGTTTCAGGAGAGAGTAACGTATTTGGCAGAGTATGGCCTGGTTTTACATCCTGCTGTGTAAGAACCACCTTTTGACAGCCCCAGGCAACAACTGGCTCTCTCTCAGCTTCCATTCAAGAGATAGCAAAGATCTGCCTGCACAGGAAAAATGGCTCAGAGGTTTCAGCTTCACTCAGATGGTAGGACTTCTCTTGCTGCAATATAGCAGGTTTTCTGCAGGGTCCACTATATAAAGCAATAATACAACTGAAGTATACTCACTTTATATCTGTGAAATCCTGACATTTGGAAACCTCTATAATACAAGTCCATATACAAAATCTATATGTCCTAACCAGACACTTAGGCCTAGACCCCATTACATTAACCCAGATTGTATCTACAAATTCTCCATCAACTGCAGTGGAACTTTTAGATAAAATCTTTGATAATCACTTAGCTGCAATGTAATCTAGGTCTCCTTATACAGATATTCACTAAAGAGCAAAGTGCCCTTTAAAGGGATAGTAATGTTTCACAAAAACAGCAGCTCCAATTAATCTTCATAGTATTTGAGCCATAGAGAGTGTTATTTCATTACCGTGAGCGTTGTAGTTTAAGAGTAATTGAAGGATAAAGTTTCCCCTTCCCGCCCCTTTTACCTAGTGTAAGCCATCTCTTCTCAGATGTGGAATCTGGTTGCTAGACCAGACAGATAACAGCAGGGGACAATCTTCGTACTGTGAGAACAATTAAATCCCTGCCCCCCTTGACAAGATTTTCAGGTGTTTCCCTTATTTTAAGTGACGATTGTCCCTCTCTGCAATCCACTTGGACACCACCTTTCTGTTCTGAGGTGAGCAGTGTTATATCAGTAAAAGTGGTGGGAGGGGGATACTTTATCATTCAATTACTCTTGAACTACAACTGTGACAGAATTGAAATAACACTCTCCAAGGTCCAAATACTATGAAGATTAATTAGAGCTGCTTTTATTATGAAACATTACTATTCCTTTAAAAAGCAAAAAAATATAAGGTCTCAACTAAGGGGACCGCAAGCCTAACTGAGAGTAGAACAATAGTTTACTGTGTTTTTAATCTCATGGTGAAAAGGGAATTTTGTTATAAAAACTATAGGTTCACTGAATTCAGAGTTTAGTTCTGTATTTGGGCCAAATCCTAGCCTTTTTGGAAGGATCTTAATTGGAATAGATCCTTTAATTCTGGTTCCAGATAAAAGTATTAGAGTAACTAACTCTTTATGAGTGCCAGAGGGGTATACAACGCATTGCTTTGCAATGCGTTGTGTACCACTCGGGTACGCAAAGGGTTAAAAAAGTGATATAGATATATATATATATATATTTTTTTTTTTTTACTTTATTTCTTTATTTTTTAAGCCAGGATTAAAATTCTAATTTCTCACTAATATGAACAAAAGCTTGAGCTTCTCTCTTGGAACCAACATCACCCAGCCTTACAGAGACATTTCAAGCCAGGGCCGGCGCCATCTATAGGTGAGGTAGGCGCCGGCCTAGGGCGCGCATTCTCTGTGGGTGCATCGCCTCCCCCCCCACACACACCGCTCCCCATTTACTGCAGAAGTAAAAAAAAAAGTATATTTCTGTGCCCTCCTTTGGCTGGCTATTTTTTTAATGTAGCACAGCGATACCTGTTTCTCTCTCCCCCTCCGCTCCTTCAATCCTGGACCAGGATTGAAGGAACGGAGGGGGAGAGAGAAACGGGCATCGCTGTGCTACATTAACCCTTTCAGTGCCAGAGGGGTATGCAACGCATAGCTTTGCAATGCGTTGTATACCCCTCTGGCACTGAAAAGGTTAAAAAAAATAGCCAGCCAAGGGAGAGCACCGAAACATACTCACTAGGAGAGAGAGAGAGAGATGTGCACCGGGAAGAGTAATTGGAAGGGGGGTCAAGAGGGGATAAATAGTCAGACGGGAAGAGAGAGTCAAAGGGGGGATCAGCAGTCAAGAGGGGGATCAAGAGTCAGAAGGGAGAGAGAGAGTTAAAGGTGGGATCAGTAGTCAAGAGGGAGAGAGAGTCAAAGTGGGGGAGAGTCACATATAGAGAACATACACACTGTCACACTGATATCCTTACAGAGACTCACACATACTGACACACTTATATACATATAGGGAACACACACTGACACACTTATATACATATAGGGAACACACACTGACATGCATATACATACAGGGAACATATACTGACACACACATACACATATAGAGAACACACACACAAACTGACACACATAGGGAACACTTAAACACATACAGAGGCGGGGCATAAATGGGTAGGGCGCAAGGTGTGGAGCCAAGGGGCAACAAAATTAGGTTTTGCCTAGGGTGGCAAAAATCCTTGCACCAGCCCCTTTCAAGCTTACTCTGTTCCTGTACCTCTTGGGACAACAGCCAGTGATTTAAAAATGTTTTCTCTTTGGCACTCAAAGAGTTAGTTATCTGTAAGTTTTTTGCCTTTTTTGTAATGCATTGGATACCTCTCTGGCATTCAATGTGTTAATAGCTTTGTTGATTATCATGTTTCAGTAAGTTAAGACTGGTGGCATTTTGTTGGAGTAGGATATATCAGTTGACTGTACGGCAATTAGTCTGAGTCATTCCTTTTCTTAAAAAGACATTGTGATTTAACTTTTTTATGGTGTGACAATGTCTACAAGCTGTTGGATGCCAATAAATATGGTGTCATCGTGTTGAGGGTAGGGTGACCACGGGTCCCGGAACGTCCGGGACTGTCCCTTATTTCAGGGACATGTCCCGCGTCCCGGGTCCCCTTCAACCGGGACAATGAAGTGTCCCGGAATGAAGCCAAGCCGCCCTGAATGTCAGCCTGCAAGCGGTGTGTCACATCATGGACGCCGCTTGCAGGCTGACATCCAGGGTGGCAATGCAACTTACCTGATCTGGAGGCAAGCGCTCTAGTAATACAGAGCGCTGGGAGATGACATCATCTCCCAGCGCTCTGCATTACTGAGCACAGCGCGTGGGAGCTTCAGCTCTGTGCCGGAGGAGGCACAGAGCACTTTGCACTCCGCTAGACCACCAGGGACTCAAGGTAAGGCATTGATAGGGTGACCACGTCCCGGAATGGCAGAAGGGAAATGTGGTCACCCTAGTTGAGGGTCACAAGGCAAAGATGGCGTAATACAAGGCAGCTTGCTGTTTTGAGTATGATGTATCCAAGAGTAAAGACAGAACATAGAGAGAAAACAATCCATTAGAATATTTTAATGACAAATGATAAGTAAGACCACCCCCCTGTTGCACTCACGGAAGCCATCTTCAGCTATAGTGTTTCAGGGGTCCCTTGCCTTTGTCTGCCACACAGCTGTGTCCTCTTATCACATCTCAATTTGGTTAGTTACATTTACATTTTATCTCACTATCATTCATCCCTCCATAATTCAGTGGATAGTTTTCTGGACTGCATTTGGTGTTTGTCTGAGGTAGCAGTGTGCACAGTCTGAAGTTGCTTGGGCCTTTTCCAGAAGTGACTATTAGGCAACTCTTCAAGTGTTGCTGAACTACCACTACCTCAGCTGGCCAAGCATGATGTGTGTTTCTGTTGTTTTTTTTTTTTTTTTTTTTTATTAAATAATCTGTTTTGCTGAGGTTTCTATGATTTGTATAAGTTAAAATTTCTCCTTAAAGTTGGATTAAAACCTCTGAAACACATATAGGAGATTTTGAAAGCTCTTTCAAAACTGCCTATTTATTAGCCATTCTGTACTTAAAGGGGAACTACTACCCCGCAATAACTTAACATGTGTTCATTCTTCATCTGGCGACTAGCTGCTTAGTAGCGCTAGTCGCCAGAAATATTACCTGGTTCCAAATATTTCTCCGTTTTACAGATGCTCAAAGGAGCAGGAAGCACGGACATCTCGTCACAGTGACGTCCGTGCGCCTGCGCTGTCAGTCCCTTTTGGAGCTACTAAGCAGCTAGTCGCCAGATGAAGAATGAATACACGTTAAGTTATTGAGGGGTGCTAGTTCCCCTTTTTAAACCAATATGTTTATCAGATATTTGTTATATATATATATATATATATATATATATATATATATATATATATATATATATTTGTCAGATTATACATATTAGATAGTACTGATAGTCATTCCAGTCAGATACTAACATTCCACGTAACTCTCCTTCTCAACTGCCATTCCCTGTCGGTCAGTCCTAGCTCATTTGCATTTGCATGAAAATCCTGTCAAGATGGATGCTCCCACTGAGATCACAATATGCACATGTGACCATTCCACTTTAAGGCTTAATTTACTCTGGTGTTTTGAATACTTAATACAGAGATGGCGCAACTTACAAAAGGATTACTTCGGATGCTGGTACTTGTGGCAGATAATAGAACTATTGAGAAGCTAGTCGCCATATGCATAATTAGTGGAGGGCTACTTTATATTAGGTGGTAGTTCCTCTTTAAATGCTTGTTTTGTTGCACTCACATGAATCAACAAAAACAAGGGTGATATGTCAAAGGCTGAGCTTGACCCTTTGAGTGCCAGAGGGGTATGCAACGCATTGCTTTGCAATGTGTTACACACCCCTCTGGCACTCAGAGGGTTAATGGATGCATGTCCTTGTTCAAACTCATCAATAAAGTTAGTATGCTAATATAGCGCCATTGGTTTTCTCCAGAATTTCCTGGCTTGTACTGCAAAAATCTACTAGAAAAGCAATTGACATCTCCTTATTTCAGTCACTTTCTAAAGTAAAAGTAGGACATTGCAAAACACATGGCAGGTAAAAGACTGTGCACATTGTCTGAAGGTAATTAGCACGTCTCTTTTTTATAGCTGGGAATGGTATACTTTCTCTTTAAGCGTCAAATGTCCACAGTGCACACTCCCATAGACCTGTGTAGATTCCTTTCTTTGTCATTTTCTCATTCTGCTAATCCTTTCAGGGCCATTCACTATTGTGTGCAAAGTTTTTGAGTGTTTAATTCCTGAGCGAATGGATTTCTGTAGCTAAACCCCAAACGCTTAACCCTGACAGGGTCAGGAAAGGTTAATGTCTGAGACGTCTACAGGTAAAAGGTTCTTACCTAATATTGCTGGCATTCCTGGCTGTGCCCAGTGTGTGAGTCATACCTGTAAACAAACTGATTAGGACACTCAACAACAGGTGAAATATGAGAGAGGAATGAGAGGGGGTTTCTCAATTTCCTTTCCACCCCTATATCTCTCCATCATAAAAGTATAAACACACATAAACACATGGCTTGGGCATGCTGTAATGATCCAAGTAATACACACAGACCATAATATGGATGTAAAACAGGCCACAGCTTTATTGAATTAACAACTTCCATACAATCACCAGTATATGAACCCTTGCCAAGAATCTGGGACATAATCCTATGTCCCCTCCCTACTGAGTGTAATACTCAGCCCCTTTTAAACTCCACCTCACCACACCCCATTAGCTGGTCTGTGCAGCTCATTGGGGGGTGATGACCAGAACCCGTAACCGTGGTCTGGGTGTTTACCTAGGCTGCTGGCCTAACATCTTCCTGTTACAATATGTATACCACACAATTGTTTACCATTGTACCCCTTGGCAAGGGCCCAAAGCGCCAACAACTGTGACAAGAACCAAACCCCCACAGGTGCTTTTACGACCTGAACAGTGAGGAACCCCTACCCAAAAGCCCCAGACAAATAGGGAGGGAGGGAGGGAGGGCGGGCAGATTTCAACCGGATCCAGAAGAGGAAGTGACTGGTAAGACAAGCATATTTATAGCTGTCCCTCCCATTCCCTCCCCTCAACTTCTTTTCCCCAACCAATAACAAGGGGCCTTACTTAGACCCCTCAACCCAGACATGATTCCCCTTCTTAGTTTCTTGTTTACGGAAATATATACACACGCAGCTCCATTCTCGCATCACTCCATACTTTTTTCATTCTTAAAGGAGCCTAACCACTCCTATTTATAACTCCTGCTCACCTTATGCTGGCCAGAAATTCCTAATGGCCCCTATGAATTGTCTCCTTTGTTCAAGAAATAACCTCTTCAGGCCTTCCTGGATCTCATGCCCATCATGACAGTTGCTAGTAGGACTGCTGGAGCCACTGGTACTTCAACTGTCTACGTTCAGATGATTATCACGTGTGATGGCTAGAGTCTGAGTACTGCCAGCAACCATCTTGTGCCTTTGTGGAAATGACATCCAGTACTAATTGAAGATGTTATCTCTTAAAGAGTGAAAGGCAAAATTCCTAATTGCTACAAGGATTTTCTTGACATAGTAAGGAAAGTGTGTGTGTGTTCCTTTAATATTACTTATTCATTTCTGTTATTGTTTAGTCCATATAGCATTCAAATAGTTAGATTATTGGCCAACAAACCAGCTGATGTCATGCCTAACATAAAATACATGTTTTTTGACTGCTGGCACAGTGGTATTCCCTTGGTCACTGCAAGAATGTTGTAGTGATGTAATGAAACTGGCAACAAGTAAATGTAGGAGGGATGTTGGAGATGGCCCACACAGGGATAACTCTGAATAATATAATAATAATATACATTATATTCCAGTCACACAGCATAACAATCAGTACATGATGCTACAGAGTGCTATGTGCTTCCTAAGCACAAAATCTTAACCCTTTGTATGCTAGTGACTTCTGCACAGCAATGCAATGGAGACTTCACTAGCATAGAAGTGGTTAACCACCTGACGCCCCGAGTGCTGTATACCCCATTACTTTGCAATGGTTTGCATCACCCTTTTGTCCTTAATGGGCACAACAGGTGATTTTTTTAACAATGAGTTATAGCCAGAATTTTCACACATTTATTAGTGTTGAGCGAGCACCCCGATGCTCGGGGGTTCGGGTGCTCTGACCGAGCACCCCCGGAGGCTCGAGTGCTCGGCCGAGCACCCGAGCCCCATTGAATTCAATGGGAGGACTCGAGCATTACACCAGGCACCCCCTGCTCTGATGAGGGGAGGGTGCCTGGTCAATGCCCCCCTTCATCTCCACAATGCCCCTCTTCCACAATGTCCCCCTTCCACAATGTCCCCCTTCCACAATGTCCCCCTTCATCTCCGCAATGCCCCCTTCATCTCCGCAATGCCCCCCTTCCACAATGTCCCCCTTCCACAATGTCCCCCTTCATCTCCGCAATGCCCCCTTCATCTCCGCAATGCCCCCCTTCCACAATGTCCCCCTTCCACAATGTCCCCCTTCATCTCCGCAATGCCCCCTTCATCTCCGCAATGCCCCCCTTCCACAATGTCCCCCTTCCACAATGTCCCCCTTCATCTCCGCAATGCCCCCTTCATCTCCGCAATGCCCCCTTCCATCTCCACATGTCCCCTACCTCCAGTCCCTGGTGGTCCAGCGGAGCGTCTGTAAGAGCTGTGCCTCCTTCGGCACAGATCCCTGCCACCCGAACATGGCGGGCGAGCACATGGCGGTACTCGTACGAGTACCGCCATGTGCCGAGCAGAGCGATGCTCGAGCCGATCCGAGCATCGGCCGAGCATGCTCGCTCAACACTAACATTTATCATTAAACCTTTGAGTGCCAGAGTGGTATGCACAGCCATAGCACGCATTGTATAAGAAAATAAAACAACTATTATAGCTTATTGTATATGAAGATCATTATGGACCAAACTGGTATAGGGGTGATAGTTCCCCTTTAAACTGGACATGTTACTTTAAGATAAGTTTAGTTTGTTTTAAGGAGAATAAAAAATGGCCTATATGTGCTAGCGATTTGTAAAATAAATAGATTTTGAATGACTTTTTTAGTGGCAGATTATGTTAATTAGTTTCTGTGCCACAAAAGAATCAAGGCAGAGACCACACACTGGGGGCATTTGTAAAGACAAAAAGAGCAGTAAGTTTTGGCCTCGAACATGACTAAGTAGCATACTGTAAATTATCTAACATGAAGAGGAACTGTTACTTTTCTAAATCATTACCTCAGGGAGAGCCTCCATCTTGAAAGAATTTGCATAATTATTAATTTCCATTACTGCATACTCCTCAGGTAATCTGGCATACAACTGTGCCTGCTGGTACTGTCTGATTTCATAAACTGGCAAATACAAGTAAACTATTGTTTTAAAGCGGAACTATAATGAAACTAATATTTAGCCCCAAATCCTAATTACAATAGTGATATGCATATACACTGTGTGCACAATTATTAGGCAAGTAAGTATTTTGACCATATCTTCATTTTTATCCATATTTTCCAACTCCAAGCTGTAAAAACTTGAATGCTTATTGGACTTAAACATATCAGGTGATGTGTATTTGTGTAATGAGAGGGTGTGGCCTAAGGAGATGATCACCCTATGTCAAGGTGTTCATAAATATTAGGCAGCTTCATTTCCTCAGGCAAAATGGGCAGAAAAAGAGATACAACTGACTCTGAAAAGTCAAAAATTGTAAAAAGTCTTTCAGAGGGATGCAGCACTCTTGAAATTGATAAGATATTGTGGTGTGATCACAGAACCATCAAACGTTTTGTTGCAAATAGTCAACAGGGTCGCAAGAAAAGTGTTGAGAAAAAAAAATTAATTGCCAGAGATTTGAGAAGAATCAAACATGAAGCTACAGGAACCCATTATCCTCCTGTGCTGTCATATTCCAGAACTGCAACCTACCTGGAGAGTCCAGAAGTACTAGGTGTTCAGTGCTCAGAGAGATGGCCACGATAAGGAAGGCTGAAACCTGACCACCACTGAACAAGACACATACGTTGAAACGTGGAGACTGGGCCAAGAAATATCTGAATACAGATTTTTCAAAGGTTTTATGGACTGATGAGATTAGAGTGACTCTTGATGGTCCAGATGGATGGTCCCATGACTGAATCAGTAAAGGGCACAGAGCACCCCTTCGACTCAGATGCGAGCAAGGTAGAGGAGGGGTACTGGTATGGGCTGGTATTCTCAAAAATGAGCTAATTGGACCTTTTCGGGTTGAAGATGGAATCAAACTCAACTCCCAAACCTACTGCCATTTTTTAGAAGACACTTTCTTCAAGCAGTGGTACAGGAAAAAGTCTGCATCTTTCAAGAAGACCATGATTTTTATGCAGGACAATGCTCCATCTCATTCATCGAAGTACTCCACTGTGTGGCTAGCCAGTAAAGGCCTTAAAGATGATAAAATAATGACATGGCCCCCTCCCTCACCTGACCCAAACCCTATTGAGAACTTGTGGGCCCTTCTTAAATGGCAGATTTACGCTGAAGGAAAACATTGCAACTCTCTGAACAGTGTCTGGGAGGCTTTGGTTGCTGCTGCACAAAAAGTTGATCGTCAACAGATCAAGAAACTGACAGACTCCATGAATGGAAGGCTTAGGACTGTTATTGAAAAGAAGGGTGGCTATATTGGTCACTGATTATTTTTTTGGAAATGTCACAAATGTTTATTTGTAAATTTTGAGATGTTTGTTTAGTATTCTCACTTTAATAGATGAAAATGAACACGTAAGATGGGAAAATTATAGTTTGTTTCATTTAGTTGCATAATAATTCTGCACAATAATAGTTGCCCATTAAAGTGTTAGTAATGTCCAGAAATAATTTGTAATAGACTTGTAGAGGGTAAAAAAAATAATAGCATTACCACAAACCCCATTTCTCAAACCTTTACGGTTTGAGAGATATTTGCAATCAAAGTTCTTCCTTCCCTCCCCTTCTCCTTACATCAATATCTAGCTGACAGAAGGAGATCCCAGTCCGAGAATCAGCCGGTGGCTCTGCAGCAGAGCTGAAATCCCATTATTAGAAAATAATTACTTAATGGGAAAGGTCTACAAAGTGTGCCTGGTTTGCAAGCACACTTTGTAGACCGTTCCCATGAAGTAGTTCTTTTCTAATAAGGTTATTTCGGCTCTGCTGAAGAGCCTCCTCTAGTCGGCCGATACGGATCTCCTGTCAGCTTTACAGTGGACATCAAGAGAAGGGGAGGGAGGGTGGAATTTTGATTGCCAATATCTCTCTAACCATAGCGGTTTGAGAGATAGAGTTTGTGGCAATGCAGTTCTTTTTTTACCCTCTACAAATTTATTACAAATTACTTCTGGACATTACTAACACTTTAATTGTGCACGCATAGATATTCTCCTAAGAAAGCTAAAACCTCACTTTTACTTTCTTAAATATTCAGGTTTAAGGATTCTTAACATTTTGGATTAACGGAGAGCACTGTAGTTGTTCAATAATTAAATTAATCCTCAAAAGTACAACTTGCCTAATAATTGTGCACACAGTGTACGTACTTGTATTTTGCAGAATAATTGTGGCATTAGTGAAAAATAGAACTTGTTTGGCAGGCAGCAGCGGGCAACAGCATAGACATCTTCCAGAGAAGGTATCCCTAAGTCTGCGCTGTCCGTCACCTTCACCTCATGATTGGTGAGTTCAGTGCCTGGTTACCTGAAGGCACCAGCAGGGACTGATGACACAGGCGCAGACAGCGCCTACAGCAAGATCCCTGACACTGCCTGTCTGCCTAAGAAGTTCCATTTTTCACTAATGCCGCATTTATTCTGCAAAATACAAGCATGTATATGCATATCGCTATTGTAATTAGGATTTGAGGCTCAATTTAAGTTTGATGAAAGTTCCACTTTAAATAAAATATGCCTGACATAAATATATATATATATATATATATATATATATATATATATATATATAATCTAAATATATATATATATATATATATATATATATATATATATATATATATATATATATATATAATATGTTATAAGGCTCTTCTTACACAGTAAAATAAAGATATCCTGCTGCTGGAAGATTTTTTATTCAAAAGTTATTACAGCTGACATGTTTTTTTTTTTTTAATTGAACTATTTGGAACAACGCCAACAAGCAGTGGGAGCACAATTGTTATACTCATCAGAAAGAAACGACAACGTTTTTTTTTTTTCATTAAAGAAATAGTAGCACAGAAAATCATAGGGAGGTCCCCAGTGGGCCAAAAACGTTTGGCATGGATACAATGAATTAACTGGTTTATCAGCTACCTCTCCTGATATAGTGTGCTGTCTCCTGAGAGACCTGGGGGGGAGATTCACTAAGTGGTGATAAAGTGGTGATAGAGTGAAGATGACTTCTCCTGTTTATCACTTCTCCAATTCCTATGTTATTCTATGGAGCCTATGCACTAAGATTTCTTCAACTCTGGAGATCTTAGTGCATAGGCTGTATAGAATAACATAGGAACTGGAGGTGATAAACTGGAGAAGTCATCTCCACTCTATCACCTCTTAGTGAATCTCCTCCCAGGTGTTATCCATGCTGCTGAGTATATCATAATATATATATATGTGTGTTTGTGTAAAACAAGATTAACGCCTACTGCTGAGAGGTATTTTATTCAAAGGTTATTGCAGCTCCAACTTTTTTAGCTGCTGTATCTCAATGGCCTGAAGTTGAACAGTGGTGCTATTGATACACCATTCTAGGAAGCTTTATGTTAACTGACCAGAGCTGTCAATAGGATGGCTGAGCTACAGCTCCACTGTGACATTTCAGGCCATTGAGATAATGCACCTAAAAAAATCAAGTTTAAGCTTTGATAACTTTTGAATAAAACACCGCTCAGTAGTGGGAGTACCCTTGTTTCACGCAGGAGACTAACCCCTACAATATGTATATTTTAAATATTAAGTGCTACTATCCCTTTAAAATGTTTATTGCTAATTTAAACATTTGCGTGTCAGAGGGGGTATCCATTGTATTGCAGCGCACCGGATACCCCTCTGACAATGGATCAGCATTGTACGGATATATAGTCACCTGATTCGCTTACACTGTCACATTCAGTAGGTCACAGAGTGCAATGACCACTGCAAACAAATAAAGCTTTCAGAATATAGACATGTTCCTGGACACACCCATTATGTAGGGTCACATGTAGCATACCGTTCTTCAGGATTAATTTCCAATCTGGTATTTCCAATCAATATTGCTTTCAGATCTGTATACATGCTTTTATCAGTAGATAAAGAAAATGAGAGAATGGAAAAGTCTCTTTATGAATTACTGGCCACACACATAGAAATATTCACAAGCAGCTTTATCAAAGAGAGATTATGCAATATGTAAAAACCCCATGGCCATATGCACAAAGATAGTAGTGCAGTCTTGGGCAAGTCAACTTCAGCATAGAGAACAAATAAACATTGGAGAAGATTGCTAAACACAGCACCAAATTCTCCGTTAATTAGTGAGATGGCCTAGCATGTAGAATGATGATTACTGGGATGGAGAGAAACAATAAAATACAGGTTAAAAGGTAATATTATTAATCAAACTAAAAGGAAACGCTGATGAATTTTAAAACAAAGGTACTATCTGTTCTGGTGTATTAGTAATTGTCATCTAAAGTGAAAGCATCGTATACATGGGGCAGTATTAGACACCAGCATAGACTGAAAAGTCTGTAAGTGTTGGCTGTCAACTAGAATGTATATTTATGAACTAAGAAGTGTGGTCAGTTAGCCTACTTAAAGGGGACTCTGTTTTTTTATTAACTTGTTTCCACTAAGAATTGCCTATAGCTCATGGAGCTCATTAAATGCTAACTTTCAGGGATGTGGTATATGTATAGGAGATCTGAAATAACTGGAAAATGGCACTGCCTCGTAAGAGTGCTTAGAGATATATTTAACTTGTGTATCTGCCTCTGTTTATTGCACAATATATATTTGTGTACTTATGACTCTGAATATCACAGCTCAATATGTGGATCATTAGTACCCGCTGTCAGACCATTGTGCATATACAGCGGGACACTTAGTAAATCAGGACACTTAGTAAATACCCACTCTTACAATGTAGCAACTGTATAATGTGTCTTTGTTGATCTGCTGTGTAACCAGTCATATAGCAATATAACAGTCTCACTGCTCTGTTTCTATATTCATCGTCATTTCAGTCATTACATTGTAGCGAATAGATGTATTGCCTATAATATTTATAAAAGAGGTATACCTGTAATATTTTTATAAAAAAACATATACAATGAGTATTATAACAATAATCGCATCAAATCACGACATCCAATCCTATATAATAATTTGCTACAAAGTTTGTAACAACGCAGTCATGCGCAGTAGAGACTGCCAGTGAGGAGGCTGATACAGAGCGGGGCTCTCCGATGGATGTCTAGCTCTGTATTAGCCGCGGAGTGGGCAGTCTCTCCTGAGCATGACTGCACCGCGACCAGCTGGCACTGTATCAGCCACAGCATGGGCAGTCTCTCTACTGAACATGACTGCACCGTGACAGGCTGGCACTGTATCAGCCGCGGCGCGGGCAGTCTCTACTGAGCATGACTGCACCGCGTCAGGCTGGCACTGTATCAGCCGCGGCACGGGCAGTCTCTACTGAGCATGACTGCACAGCGGTTGGCTGGCAGTGGCACTGTGGCCTGTGTAACGGGCTCTTCAACTAGTATTAAATTTAAGAGTCCCTTGAAATTAGTTCTGTACTATATATATGTTGGATATTAGCCCACGGATGCTCCCAGTCTAATAATATACACTTGGGGTTAAAAGTCTGTCCGATACCTTAGTATATATAAAGGTGGTATGAGCCTTTGGACCAGATTCTGTTACAGGTGCTAAATGTTACCTCCCGTTTTATCAAACATTTTCCTATTGAAGTCTGTGAGGAAAACTGGAGATAAAAGCAGTGATAAAATTAGCACCTGTAATAGAATTCAGCACTTTGCTGTTGTAGATGTTACAAAATTATCTTATCTTTGTACCGTTCACCTGACAGCAGAAGTGGGCAGGGTTCTTGTCCTCCCGTCTCCTCACTAACTTTCACTCTAGGTGTGCATTCATACACCGGTGAATCAGGTGTTAAGTGCGGGCATGGTTCTTCCCCGTCTCCTCACCAACAGTCTCTCTCGTGGTGGATTCACACACCGGTGAATCCTGTGTTTGTTGTGGGCAGGATTCTTGTCCTCCCGTCTCCTCACAAAAGTTCTTTAAAGGGACAGTAAACTAAAAAAAAAAAAAAAACAGGCGACTTTATAGGTACAATTAAAACATACTTACTGCCCTCATTCCCATCTCTCAAACCATTATGGTTTGAGAGATAAAATAAAGGTCTCCGTTCCCTCCCCTTTCTGCCGGACGAGCTGTAAATAATTATAGTTCTATATCTCGATGACAGCGCTCCTGAAGAGCCACCTTCTGGTCCCAGAAGCAGGAACTCATGACGTTGGCTATACAGCGGACTCATGAGAAGTGGGAGGGAGTGGAGACCTTTATTTTATTACATCTCTCAAACCATAATGGTTCGAGAGATGGGAATGAGAGCAGTAAGTATGTTTTAATTGTACCTATAAATTCACCTGTACTTTTTTTTCGAGTTTATTATCCCTTTAAGTGATTGCTGCATGCAGTCGACTGTGTCAGATCAGGTAACTGAAGCCAACAATAGTATTTGGGATGATGTGACAGCGTGTTGAAAAAGTTCTGTTTAACCACAGTCTTTCAGTAAAACTGCTTAAAATAAAAGTCGGATGTGCTATACTGACTATTAAAAATATATCTTTCTCCTATGTGTTTCGTACTATATAATGGCACTTCCTGGTCTCCTAAACAGATGGATACCATACCTCCCAACATTTCAGACGGCCATATAGGGACTTTTGTTTTAGATGATGTTGCTGGGGGCATGACCGGTGGGTTATTACAGAGAATTTGTAAGTTATTTCATGACCTACTGACACCTCTTTGTGTAACTGAATAAAAGAGTTAGAACAAGACAAGTCAAGAAGTATTTTATTTACACAGGCTAATTTATGAACGCATATATACGTAAGTTTAAACAAATATTCATGTGAATGTTATTGCTGTAGAGCATGGGGACACACAGATACACACACACACACACACACCACACAGTCTGGTCTCCTAAAAAAGGGGACACCAGGGTGGAAAAGAGGGATTTGGGTCTCAAAGAGGGACTGTCCTTCCTAAAGAGGGACACTTAGGAGGTATGAATATGGAGGAGAGTCTTGAAGACTCTCCTCTCCATGGTTCCTATGTTTCACATGGAATAAGAGAAAAGGATTTAATGGTAAATTCACTAAAATTCTCTTATTTGTGCCCTACATTACATCCTATACAAATGTCTGTGGTTCTCTATAAACTTCCGGTGGCATTCTTAGGGTGACTACAACAAAATATCTAACTGATTTAAGAAATTATATTTGCACCTTGTGAGATACCATTAAGTGACAGAATTTAGAATGAAGGCTATGTACCGGTCATGATGTCACCAAAGTAAAATAATAATGCTACTTAATCCATTATTGCCAGAGGAGTGCGGAACGCATTTCTTTGCACTGCGTGGCATATAGCGTTGGCCCTTAAAAAGTAATTTATACACTGTTGATTAAATGTTGACCATCAGATTTGTGTGTGCTTGAGGTGTAATTGTAGCTGCCCTCACTTCTGCTTAGTTAATATAAGTACAGAGTCTGTATGAATGTTAAAACAGGTTTTCAAATACTTCATAGAAGAACATGTTGCTGTAATGTTGTTACTTTTGCGTTTTATCATAATTTACCTCTTTATGGACCAGTTGGGGCGGAGCAAATTGTTGTTGGCCTCCCTGCCTTTCAAAAGTATTAATACTTTCAGTGCCAGAGGGGTACACAATATATTGCTTTGCAATGCGTTGCGTACCCCTCTGGCACTCAAAGAGTTAAAAGTACCATTTAAATCAGTGGGGATTCTGAAAATTTGTATTTTTTTCCCTTTATGGTGCTGTCAGTTTGCCCCAGAATTCCTATATAATAGTTCGCTAGGATGTTTGTCAGAAGCCGTCATGCGCAGTAGAGACTGCCTGAGCACACAGGATGCTGGGAGTTCTGTGCTGGGAGCATTCTGTGCTTTCTGGCAGTCTCTACAGTACGTCTGTGTCAGCAGCCGGACGCACAGCAGGACCGGCCTCTTAACCCTTTAGTGCCATTGCTTTGCAATGCGTTGCGTACCCCTCTGGCACTCAAAGGGTTAACATTACCCGGACCTTGGCTTTTACACTAGTTTACGCATAATCCATTTAATTTTATGTTGCTAGCATTCCTTTAAAGGAACAGTAAACCCTCTCTCTATTCTCACTGGTAAGTTTGGCCATTTGTCTCTGACTACCACAAAACTAATCCAGGCAGCTCAGGGTTTAATATTTAACTCAGTGGTTCTCAGCCAGCGTGTGCGGTTGGATACCAGTTTAGGGTCCCTGCTTTTTTTTTTTTTAGGAAGACTACAATATATAATTATGGAAATGATTATGCACAATATTCTCTCTGTTGTCATTCTCACTGTGAGACATAATAATGACTATACATTTTAAAGGGACAGTAATACTTTAAAATTACTAATCCCAATATTGTAGGAGTAAAAAAAAAGAAATTATTTGCCCCCGGTGATATCTCTCAAACCTTTATGGTTTGAGAGATAGTCACTCGCAAAGTTCCCCCCTCCCTCTCCCTCGTTGTAGCTGACTGCAGGGGAAGCCTGTAGTAAGACCATCTGGCGGCTCTGCAGCTGAGCCTCGATCCCGTTAATAGAAAAGAATTCATTCATTTAAAAGCTCTTCTACGTGTGCTTGTAAACCAAGCACATGTAGAAGACCTTTTAAGTGAGTGATTTCTTTTTTATTAACTCGATCTCGGTTCTGCTGCAGAGCTGCCGGATGATTGTAGGACAGGCTTCCCCTGCAGTCAGCTACAACGCTGACTTAAGGGAAAGGGGAGGGAGGGGGAACTTTGTGAATGAATATCTCTCAAAGTATAAAAGTTTGAGAAATATCACTGGGGGCAAATCATTGTTTTTTTACTCCTACAATATTGGGATTAGTAATTTTAAAGTATTACTATCCCTTTAAGTATTTTACACTTCATTAAAATGGAACATTCAACCAATCACATTCGACCAATCCCCCAACATATGTTTATGGCCACCAAAGATAAATAAATAAGATCTTGAATTTTTATTATTTACCCCCACAGGCTTAGAATTGACTGTGTTGTGCCTTTGCTTGCAGAGGGAGAACGCTGCCATATTGCTGATGTAAAACATTATTGCCAGCCTCAGCCTCCGAAGATCTGCCTTCTCTCAGAGGCAGGCTTTTGATTCTCTTTGTAGCACGTGCCCCAGTGTTGCCGGTATTGGCACTGCACACTACATATGGATCACAGCGTCCTGCACTTTGTTCTCAGTGCAGGGCGTTATTTTGGCACAATTAAATGCTACTCGGTAAGCAGCCGAAGTCCGGGGGATGGGTGGTGTTTTTTCTTTAGAGTGCACAGACTGCGAGCTAGAGGATGACATCAGCTGGGAAATCCTTCTACCTATTTCAAACTCCAGAGGGTGAGAATTTCTGAATTATATTTACATATTTGGAAATGTTAAAAAGTATATCTCTTATATGAAGACCATTTATATGTAGGTGATTGTTCCCCTTTAAGTCCTTGAGAAATTGACATTCCTGGGAACTCTCCAGATCTGCCCCAGAGACTCCGGTTTTCAGACTGAATTACCGGGTCTATGGGGACATAAGCTGATTCTCCTGTGGTGGCGAGTTTCTTCCAGAGCTAGAGTCTTGCAGGAACTCATGGAAAAGGCATTCCGTTTGTTTTTCACAGCAGGAACTCCATTCCCGCTAGCAGGAGTTGCTAGACCACCCCCAGTAGCGCCCGCAACACGGTGAGGTCTGTGCCTTCTTCTGCATAAACCTGTAGCTGCTGAGCTCCCTTGTTGGCTCTTTAGTAATGCAGAACGCTGACGAAAAGACCGTGCAGGAGCTCCATCAGCTACAGGACTGTGCCAAAGGAGGCACAGACCGCTCCTGCCACGGCACTGGCCAACCAGGGAGGTAGGAAACGGACACTGGGGGGGAGGCAATGTGAGGGCAACATGGAGCTGATGGGGGAGCAATATGGAGCTGATGGGGCAATGTAAAAATGATGGGGGGCAAGTTGGAGCTGATGGGGGCAATATGGAGCTGATGGGGGGAATTGTGAGGGCAATGTGGAGATGATGGGGCAATGTGGAGCTGATGGGGGAAATGTGAGGGCAATATGGAGATGATAGGGCAATGTGAAGATGATGGGGGCCAATGTGAGGGCAATATGGAGCTGATGGGGGCAATATGGAGCTAATGGGGGAAATGTGAGGGCAATATGGAGATGACGGAGGCAATGTGGTGGTGATGGGGCAAGCTGGAGCTGATGTGGGCAATATGGAGCTGATGGGGGAAATGTGAGGGCATTATGGAGCTGATGGGGGGAAATGTAAGGGCAATATGGAGATGATGGGGCAATGTGGAGATGATGGGGGCAAGTTGGAACTGATGGGGGGCAATGTGGGAACAATGTGGAGATAATCGGGGCCAATGTGAGGGCCAATGTGAGGACAATGTGGTGATGATGGGAGCGATGAGGAGATGATGGGGCGCAATGTGAGGGCAATGTGGAGATGATGGGGGGCAATGTGTGTGCATGCATGCAACAGTGATAGAGACAAAGACACATGCAACAGACATACACACATATAGACACAGACACTCCCACACACATGCACTGACATACATAGAGTAAGATAGACACACTCATACATGCAATGATACACACTTATGTATAGAGAGAGACACACTTGACGTGAGCCATACATATTTATTTTGGGTGGGGGTGGGGATATCTTGGGTGAGTTCCCACACTTTTTTTTCCCAGGACTTGACCTCTGGTTTCTTCTCCTTCACACCCTGTTCCTCCCACTTCCTGCTCTCTTATCCTCCTTTCCACCCTGTTCTTCCCCCTTCCAGACCACTTTGTGACTGAAATAGGAATAAGCCCCACCCGCTTTATGACACAAATCTCGTCATTGACATTCTCTGGTCGGCAGCACATGAGCCCTCTCTGGGGGGCACAAGATGAGCAAGTTCCCAGTTGTGGAAATTACCTATAAAATAGTAGGGGTGCCCTGTAAATTCCAAATTGTATGTTAACAGCCAAACAAGATGGAGAACCACTGTCTGACTAGTCTCTCACCTGATCCTGTGTTGATTCCTGCAGGATCAGACAAATGGATCTTCACTTCTTATTTGATCTATGACTGACTCATATGGTATATGAGAAGGACCAACCATGGACTTCTCAAACCCCATGCTACTACTGCAGTCGTGAAGAGCTGAAATTCCTGCTCTGCTCAGTAATGCCAGCAAGCTCAATATGCATGTCCCATTTAGTCCATGCAGGGAAATGGAATAAAATAATCTATTTCGCCTTCTCCTTGTTTAACCCATTGAGTGCTAGAGGGGCATGCAACGCATTGCAGAACGCATTGCATACCCGTCTGGCACTCAAAGGATTAATACATGGAAGGCATAGAGGAAAGGACTGGCCCAAGGAACATTCAGGGGAGAATTTTTGGTGCACATAGCTTAGTATATTGGCACTAGTAAGGTGTAGGGCTAGAAAATCCCATTTTCCAATGTAGCTCTTAATTGTATTCGCGCCCCCCCCCCCCACACACACACACACACTGTCCCTTTAAAGCGGAACTATTGCCTACATTCACACTTTTCTAGTGAGTTTTAATAGTTAACCATAGATTAGAGCTGGGTGTATTTTTTTTTTTTTAAATGCATACAAGTGCAGATATTAGCCCATCAAAATCGGGCACTTCCACGTTCTGCGGGACTCAATGTCCAGCTGGACTTCCCAGCTGCCCCAGGGAGCGCATTCGCACTCCCTTTCGAAGCTGGGTTTCTGTGCTGTAGCTTTACAGCAAACTCCGTGTACAGTGCTACTGAGGTTACAACCCCAGTAGCATTGTCCACGGAGTTTGCTGTAACACTACAGCACAGAAACCCAGCTTTGTGGGAAGTCCAGCGGGACATTGAGTCCCGCAGAACGCGGAAGTGCCCGATTTTGATGGGCTAATATCTGCACTTGTATGCATTTTTTTTTTAAAATACACCCAGCTCTAATGTATGGTTAACTATTAAAACTCAGTAGAAAAGTATGAATGTAGGCGATAGATCCACTTTAATCCTTTGAATGCCAGAGGGATGTCCAACACATTGCAACACAATGTTTTGAACACTCCTTTGGCATGCAAAGGATCAACCAAATCTATGGCTAATAACGCTGACATGTCAAAAACCACATCAACAAATTCATTGGTAACACATACTTCTAATATGCCACGGCTCCACCAAGTAGTTTCATTTTTTTTATTGCTCTGGATTTCTGCCACATATTGATCTTTTAACTTTTCATAGAGATTTACTTACAGAAGTCTGGGGTTCGTCAGCCACTACCATAAAAACGTAAGCAGATTTATTACATAAACAGTTAATCATTAATGCTACTTTATTTCTTTTGCTCCTTTTGGAGCAATTTTAATTTGTAAATATATTACAAAGAGCCCCACACCACAACTAGTGATACCATGTTAGTCTTTACAGACAGATATTGACTACGTCCTGAAAGTAGGCAAAATTAAGCTAATAAATTGTACTGTATATTTAGAATGCTTCTGTTTTCATGTGTCCTGTTGGCATGACAGGCACATTCATGTAATTTTTTTTTTAAATATGAAAAGTAACACTTTCTTGGCTTTTTGCCCACTTAAGATTTTCTTTTTTAAATATAAACTCCCAATTTGGGGCCCCATGTTCAAAGTGGTGTAATTCTGGGGTAAAACATGTGTACTGTGGGGGACAAATTCAGATTCACCAAATTCCCACTGATTTAAAGGAACAGTAAACGTTTATTATGAAAAATACATCTTATTGTATTTTCTTGCTGAGTAAAATACGACTACTCCCACAAAGACAGGGTTATTTTTTTACAGTAAGGTCAGTAAAATTATGAATTATTTGCCTCAGGATGCTGTGCTGCAGACATTGCAGATAAAAAAAGTAACATAACTATATAGCTCAGGAGATTATTGAGAATTATGATAGTTGGTTTAAAAGCAGATAGGATGTTGATCCAGGGAAATATCTGACTGCCATTTGGAATTCGGAAGGAATTTCTTTTACCCAGTTGTACCATAATTGGCAATTGCTTTGGTGGGTTTTTATTCATTTCTCTGGATCAACAGGGGTGATATGGCATGGACCCAACTTGATGAACACATGTATATTTAGCCACATCAACTATGGTGCTATGTTACTTTGTATTGGTAATTTGAGTTTTATATATTCTGCACTTGCAGAATATGTAACGCCAAAAAAAGGAGCTTCATTGTCACTTTAATCACCCAGTTGATTTCAATGTCCCTGTTACATACACACCCCTCTCGCTCAAGCCAGAAACACCATACTCTGACCTCCAATGCTTCTCCTTTAATCTAATGTCATTTGATTTCAGTAAAAGGCAAGGCAACATTGCGTCCTTTTGTAAAAGTCCCTTTGTTCGTTAACTGTCAACATAGAATATTTAGACTTAAGTTTTGTTTATAGATGGATTTAAAGAAAATCCCATGGAAGTCTTTTTTGAAGGCCGACTGAAAGGAAGTCCTGGCATTGTACAGTAGACATAGAATAGGTCTTGCTTATCAACTTACAGTGCAAGCACTCAAATGGAATCTGTTTACATGAGCGCAAAGGGCTTTCTGAGTATCAATTTCATAACTGTTACAGAGCTCGGAGGTAAAAATGTCTTTTAAGGAGATCTATTCCTCTGTCCCGCCTTATAGCTCCATGGTCACCACTATGGTTTTCCACAACAGACAGAAGATGTCACTGATAACAACTTATCTTCAAACTATGCTTATTTTTGAAGAAACATAACTTGTTATTTATACTGGCAATGATTTTAGTGAAGGAATTAACTTAAAGGGACAGTAATATTTCACAAAAAACAGCAGCTCCAATTAATCGGCAATGTGTTTGAGCCATAGAGAGTGTTATTTCAGTACTGTCAGAGTTCAAACGTAATTGAATGATAAAGTATCCTCCTCCTGCCCCTTTTACCTAGTGTAAGCCACCTCCCCTCAGATGTGAAATCTAGTCTTAAAACCAGACAGCTCACAGCAAGGGACAATCTTCTTACTGTGAGAACAATGAAAGCCCTGCCCCCCGGACAGGTTTTTCCCTTATGCTGATTGAAGATTGTCCCTGTCTGCGATCCATCAGGACAGTCTTGCTGCTCTGAGGTGAGCAGTGTTACATCAGTAAAAGGGGCGGGAGGGGGATAATTTATCATTCAATTACTCTTGAACTACAATTCTGACAGTATTGAAATAACAGTCTTCGTGGCCCCAATTCTGTGAAGATTAATTGGAGCTGCTGTTTTTGTGAAACATTAATATCCCTTTAAAAGGGAAGTATAGCCAAATGTGACTTTTAATTTGTTTATCACAAGGACTTGCCAAGTACACTTCTACATTTGTTTGAGAACAGTTGCAAAATGTAATGAATACTACATGTTTCATTAGGATTTAATTAAGGACCGAATGACATGGAACACGCAATATGTATGTATGTATCTTTATTTATATAGCTCCATACATGTACACAGGGCTTTACAGAAATAGTAATAGTACGATACAAGAATACAGGACTGGGTTAAGCGAATCAGTCTAAAGTGAGGTCATTGCATTATTAGCAGGGGAAAAGTGCAACAAAGGGAATCATTCATTGGGAAAGGGACCCTGCCCCAAGGAGCTTACAATCTAATTAGTAATCATGACAACATGCAGAGACAGTAGAAGGCTCATAAGTGCAAGTACAAGGCTTCAGTAAAGGAAGTGAAGAACGATTCTAATGTGACTGACTGTGCAGAAGGAGAATATTGTTACTGAGATGGTGGGTTTTCAGGAGATGCTTGAACATAATGAGCGTGGATGACTGATGAATGGTGATCGGGATGACATTCCAAAGTCGTTGGGCCCCCAGGGAAAGAGATGGCTTGAGTTGTGTAAGGAGAGGACCAAAAGAACCATTGAGGAGAACGCATGTGAAGGCAAGGGGTGTAGTGGGAGATAAGGGCAGAAATGTAAGTGCTGAAGAAGAAAGCCGACTTAAAGGAGAGGAGAAGAATTTTGGAAGAAATACGAGACCTTATAGTTAGCCAAGAAACGGATTTTCAGAGCAGGTGAGAGGGAGGGTATCTGGGAGCAAGGCTAACTATTCTTGCAGCTGAACTGAGAACAGTGAAGAAATATAAGAGGCAGAAAGACCAGAGAGTAGAATGTTGAAATAGTCAAGTGTAGAGAGAATGAGGGCCTGAGTAAGAGTTTTTGCTGTTGATATACAGAGAAAGGAACGTATTATATCAGGAACATGAAAGACACACTCAACACTTTGGTGCACTTTCATTCACATGCATACTCTCCTGCTTACACACATTCACAATATGTAAAAAACCTTGTTGTTGGAGATCTAGCTACGTTCTCACTGCCCTGGTCCTCCAACATCTGTAAGTAAAAAAATATATTCACTGGGGACAACGTGTTTTTCTCGACTAACGGACATCATTCCATTGTTGTCTATTTTTATAGACAATTTATGTGAAGGTGCAGGTTTTCTGATTTTGGGCGAGGTATCAGCTCTAGACCCTTATTGTCGTGCACATTCCCCTCCAACTTTGCCTACAATAACCCCCCCTTCATCCTGCTCAGGCCATTTATTACAAGCGTGTCCCTCACCACTGAACTTCTCTGAGGGTCTGTGCTTATATGATGGTAGTCTGAAAGCAGAAGCCTGGTAAGTTAACCATTTGAGTGCTATGGTCCTTACTATTATGTCCTTTCTATTATCTGGCACCCACTGAAAAGTGGTGTTCTTGCCTGTTTAGCACTCGATCCTTCTCTTTTCTGCTTCATACTATGTTTCTAAATATGGCTGCTTCAGTAGCATGTATTGTTTTTAACCCTTTCTGTACTGGAAAGTGATTATACCTCTGTTTATGAGCTTTCTCTTTACATTTTATCAGATAGCCTTGTTCTGTTCTCGTTTTATTGCATTTCGCTAGATATATACATGTTTTCTGCTTTATTTATGTTATTTCATTTTTAAAATTTTTGGAATGCTGACCCTTTAAGAACAAATTCCCATGCAGTGGCCACCTTTGTTCCATAGAACTGCATGGATAATCTTTACAGGGATATATCTCTGTACCCCTTTCACCTCAATGAGTCATAGTGGACTCAAAATTAATCACTGGACTTGCTCATGGTCAGCTTGGGGACAATGGTCAGTCTACTTAATTTTCCCATTTTGAAATGGCTGGAGATCCACCGTTTCCTGGGCATCTTTCATCTGTTTCTTTATGTCTTCTGATACTTTAAGGGATAGTAATGTTTCACAATAAAAGCCGCTCCAATTAATCTTCATAGAATTTGCGCCATGCAGATTGTTATTTCAATACTGTCAGAGTTGTAGTTCAAGAGTAATTGAATGATAAAGTATCCCCCTCCCTCCCCTTTTACTGATGCAACACTGCTCACCTCAGAGCAGCAAGACTGTCTGGATGGATTGCAGACAAGGATCATCTTCAATTAGCATAAGGGAAAAACCTGCAAAAACTGTCAAGGGGGGCAGGGTTTTCCTTATGCTCACAGTAAGAAGGTTGTCCCTTGCTGGGATCTGTCTGGTCTCAAGACCAGATTCCACATCTGAGGGGAGGTGGCTTACACTAGGTAAAAGGGGTGGGAGGAGGATTCTTTATCATTCAATTACTCTTGAACTACAACTCTGACAGTATTGAAATAAGACTCTTGATGGCTCAAATACTATGAAGATTAATTGGAGCTGCTGCTTTTGTGAAACATTACTACCCCTTTAAGATGGCCTTCCTTTTGGCAGTTTCTGTTCTGAGAGTGGCTGAACTACAAGTTGTCTTGTAAAACCCCATTTCTAGTCTTCACCAGGACAAGGCGGTTCTTCCTGTTAGCCAAAGTTTTTTGTCCAAGATTGACTTGGATTTTCAACCAGGAAATAGTTTTTCCTTCTTTTTGTCCTGATCCTTCTTACAGGCAGGAGAAGGAGCTCCATCTGCTGGATGTGGTACCTTGTCTTAAGGATTATGTCTGTCGTATGCAGACATTCAGGAGATTTGACTCTCTTTTTGTCATTCCTGAGGGCCCCAGAGTGATCCAGGATGCAGCCAAAGTAACCATTGCTTCTTGGATCAAGTCTACTATCTGACAGGCATGTATAATCAGAAAGAAACCTGTTCCTTTCCAAGTCACGGCGCACTTCACCAGATCATGGGCATCTCTAGGGCCTATAAGAATTAGGCCTTTGCCGAACAGCTGTATGAGACTGTGACATTCTCTTCTTTGCACATCTTCACCAAACACTACCTTGTCAATACAAGGAAAAGGGGGAGATAGCATAAAAAGTATCTAACTGTAGTATTAAAAATATAAGTTTAATCACAGTGCAAATAATATGGTCACAATAAAAGGTTTCATAAGACAAAGTGTGGGCTAGTACAATAAATAGAGAGATAATAGGAATTCACTATGTACTATATGCAGATTGTACAATTCCAAAGAGATAAAAATAAAAAAGCTACAATAAACTAGTAAGAGTCCAAGTGGATCTACAGTGGCTGAACCCCAAGTGATGGAACTCTATGGGACTTCAGGGAGTAGAGTTGGTAGAGTAGACAGATATCTATTGGAGATGTAGACACAATATAAGAGGATGGCGAGTGGATAAGTATTTAAATGTTTACCTCTTACTGGAGAGTCTGAGTGAACCAGGATAGAGTGCTACAATACATCAAATATAGAGCTCATCCTCCGTCTCTATCCAGTGTGGATGGCCTCTTACTTTGTATCTATGATGAGTCTGAGCCCATCATCAAATATCCTGATGGAAAGCTTCCTCTCTTCTCCTTTCTGGGCTCGACTATGTCATCAAATGTCCTGATGGTAGAGTCACTTTCTTCTCCTTTCTGTGCAGAAGCAGGGCTGACTCTGTCCCTTCTGTTGAGGGGCTTATCAAAGCAGTGTTGGGGACCCTGCAGGTCTCTGAGGCCGATGATGGGGAGTCTGTTTTTCCAAATATTTGCCAGAGGGGCAAGAAAAACTCTCCTCGCTTTCCACCCAATAACACACTTGACCAGATCCTTCTGGAAGAATTGAAAACTGAAGATAAAAGGCTTTTCCTTAAAGGGATAGTAATGTTTAAAAATAAAAGCAGCTCAAATTAATTTTCATAGTAATTAGTCCATGGAGAGTGTTATTTCAATACTGTCCGAGTTGTAGTTCAAGAGTGAATGATAAAGTATCCCCCTCCCTCCCCTTTTACTGATGTAACACTGCTCAACTCAGAGCAGCAAGACTGTCCAGATGAATCGTAGAGAAGGACAATCTTCAATTAGCATAAGGGAAAAACCTGTCCGGGGGGCAGGGCTTTCATTGTTCTCACAGTAAGAAGATTGTCCCTTGCTGTGAGCTGTCTGGTTTTAAGACTAGATTTCACATCTGAGGGGAGGTGGCTTACACTAGGTAAAAGGGGCAGGAGGAGGATACTTTATCATTCAATTACTCTTGAACTACAACTCTGACAGTATTGCATTAACGTTCTCCATGGCCCAAATACTATGAAGATTAGTTGGAGCTGCTTTTATTTTGAAACAATACTATCCCTTTAACAAATTCTTCTCAAAACACCCTCCTTTGAAAACTGAGGTTCTGGAGCAGTGGGATTTTCCCCACTCTTTTTGACCCCCCTATTTCACACTTTGTAAAGTTTTGTATTTCTGCGCGCCACACCTGGTGTTTCAATATTTGGCCCATGGACCAATCTTCTAAGAAGTCACTTGTGTCCTTGCCATTTCAGGGCAAGACCCTATTTGGGCCTGACCTGAAACAGATCATTAGCAACGCTACTGGTGGAAAGAGCACCATATTGCCCAAGTCTAAGTCTGATAAGCCAACCTCTGCAATACTTGTGGAATCCTGGTCCATCATTTGCCTGTAGGGGGCTGTCTCTGCCTTTTTTGAGATGCCTGGGCATCCTCCGTAATGGACCACTGGGTTTTACAGGAGATATCAGAAGGATGTTCTATAGATTTCAAGTCCCTTCCTCCCTATCGCTTCTTTTTTCAAAGGTTCGACGGAACCCAGAGAAAGCACTCCTTTTCAACAAAGCAGCCACCACTCTTCTGGAAAAATAGGTTCAGGTACCCGTCCCAACCCAAGGTCACTTTTCAATTTTCTATACCAACCTTTTTGTAATTCCCAAAAAGGACGATGGCTGCCATCCTATATTGGACCTGAAGTGCGTCAACTGTTATGTGGTTGCTATGTGCTTCCAGATGGAATGTTTGTGTTTTGCCATCACAGAAATGTGCCTGGGCGAGTTTCTAGACTCCCTGGATCTTGAGGATGTGTATCTACATGTCCCAATCCACCCAGATCACCAAGGTTTCCTGTATTTTGCTTTTGCATTCCATCACTAAAAGTTCATAGTGCTGCTGTTTGGCCTGGCTTTGACACCCAGAATATTCACCAAGGTCATGGCTGCCCTGGCAGTGTACATCCATGCCCAAGGCATTTCTCCATACCATATTTGGACAATATGCTGTTCAAGGCTCCTTCAGGAGCAATCTTGGCTCTTCATATGTTAGAGTGCTCCCATATTCTAGTGTATCACAGTTTGATTCTCAACCTGAAGAAATCATCTTCTATCCCATCCCTGGTTCTCGTGTTTTTGGACATGAGATTCAACACCATTTCATGTGAAGGTGTTTCTCACTGAGGAGAAGATCTTTCTCCTGTTTCAGGATGTGTCACTGGTGCTGGAATGGCCCTAAGCCATGATCACGGACTACATGCGAGACCTAGGTCCCCTAAGCTCAGTTGATCAAAAGATAATTTTAATGGGACATACTCAGGATGTGGTCCTGGAGGCTGGAGCATATCACTCATCAGATGAATCTCTCTTTGCAAGCCAGGGAGGGTTATAGGTTGCTCCATCTCCCACATCTGATGCAAGGAAGACTCTTTTTGATCCCGGAGTAGATCCTAGTAACAATGGATGCCAGCCTGAGATGCTGGGGTGTGACAACTAGGACACCTGGGGCCCATGGCCGGTGGTCAGGGAATGAGAGTTTACTGCTATCCACATTCTAGAAATCCCAGTGGTCTGCCTGTCTCTCCTGCGCTGGCCCCAGCTACTTGCTGGGACTCCAGTGAGGGTCCAGTCAGACAACTCAACAGTGGTGACTTTCATCAACCACCAAGGGGGGGAGGGGGCTGCAGTGAGACAGAGTAGAGAGAAGTGAAGGATCTCCTTCTCTGGGCAGAGACCCATGTCCCTGTCATCTCAGCCTTCCACATGCCAATAGTAGAAAATGTGGTCACAGACCACAGCAAGACTCCAGGAAACTGGGATCTTCAAAAAGAGGTGTTCTACCTAATAGTTCAATGCTGGGGTCCCAGCAATAGACCTGATGGCAACCATGGAGAACAGGAAAGTGTGCATGTTCTGAGCATGGACAAGGGACGTTCTGGCCTTTGAAATGGACACCATGTCCATTCCTTGGAAGTTTCACCACCGCAGGGTGATCCAGAAGATCAGGATGGAGAAGACAATAGTAATTCTAATTGTCCCATTCTTACACAGGTGGTTTTGGTTTGCAGATCTTATCAGTCTTTCCATTCGGGAGCCACTCTGTCTGATGATGGGAGTGCATCTGTTACTTCAGGAACCCTTATGTTACAAGGATGTGGAGAATCTGAACTTGATGTCATGGCTCTTGAGACCACCATTCTGAGTCAAAAGGGATTCTCCAGTGATGTCATCTCCACCATGATCCAAGCTAGGAAGCCGGTTCCCTCTATGGTATACCATAGAGTCTGGTCTATTTTCCCCCGGTGCTGTGCTGACAAGAATGTATCTGCTCAGACATCTGATCTTCCTATGGTGCTGTGCTTCCTTCAGGATGGAGTTAATAAGAGCCACAGTTTGAGTTCCTTAAGGTACAGTTCTCAGCTCTGTTCTTTTTCAAGACACATTGCCATTTTGCCAGATGTGAAGACTTTTTTTTCTTTCAAGGGGTGGCTCGTGCCGTCCCTGCCTTTCGGGACCTCATGCCTCCATGGGATATCAATTTGGTCTTAGGTATCCTGTTCTTATTCCTTGTGTTCAAGATAGAATATTTGTGCTCCATCATCAGTGCTATGTGTTTGGAGGAGATCTTAGTGTTCCCTAGACATAAAGGACACTTGTCTGAATATTCCTATCCATGCAGATCATCAGTGATTCTTACGGTTTGCCTTTCAATGCCATAGTTTTAAGTTCCTTGGCGTTCCTTGACCCTCTTATGCCCTGGTGTCTGCACCGCAGGTGTTTTCAAAGGCCTTGGAAGCCTTGGCTGCTCACATTCATTCTCTGATTATTTCTCTTACTCCTTCTCTGTTTGACCTTTAAGATTTATACTTGTGTGTCCATTCTGGAACAGCATAGGTGGGTGCTCAGTTTCAAGAAATCCTCTCTGGTTTTGATCCAGGTATTGTTTTTGTCTGTATGAGATTCAGTACACTTTGTAGATGGATCTTTTTGCCAAAGGACAAGATTCAATTGTTAACTCAGCGGGTGTCTCAGGCTTTATTTTGCCTGTCTGCAAAGTTGTAGGAATACATAAAGGTTATAGTTACATAGTAGTTTAGGTTAAAAAAAGAATTGCATCCATTAAGTTCAACCCTCTTTCTATTCTTGTTTACCACTGGTGATCAAAAAGAAGGCACCCCCCCCCCAAATTCTGCCTTAAGTGGGGGAAAAATTCCTTCTTGACTTCAAATGGCAATCAGATTTCTCCTTGAATCAACAAAATAAATATTAATTCCAATATACATAGCCCTCTATATCCTGCTCCTTTAAAACACTATCCAGGCCCTTTTTAAAGGCATCTAATGTATTCAGTAGCACCACCTCTTCAGGCAGTGAATTCCATACCTTTATTGTCCTTACAGTAAAGAATCCCTTCCGCTGTTGCAGGAGAAATCGCCTTTCCTCAAATCTTAACGGGTGTCCCCTTGTCCTTTGCACCGTTCTGTTAATGAACAGTTCTTTGGAGAGCCCTTTGTATGGGCCCTGAACATATTTATATATTGTTATTATATATTATTTTCATTAGTAGATTTCCCCAAAGAAACACCATTTAAACTATATGTTGCATTTTCTTTTATTATTATACCCAAAATGCATAACTTTACACTTGTCTATACTGAATCTCATTTGCCATTTGCTTGCCCAGTTACCTAATTTGTCCAAATCCTTTTGTAATGAAGACACGTCCAGTTCAGACTTTATTACCCTCCTTAATTTTTTGTCATCGGCAAACACTGATACATGGCTCCCTATGCCCTCTGGGAGATCATAGGTAAATAAATTAAAAAGAAGAGGACCCAGGACAGATGCCAGAGGTACTCCACTTATCACGTGTCCAATTTGAGAAGTTCCCACTTACCAACACTCTTTGCATTCTATCTTTCAGCCGATTTCCAATCCACGCACAAACGTTTGCTCCTAAGCCTATTTCAGTCAGTTTGTACAGTAACCTTTTGTGTGAAACCGTATGATATGCCTTAGCAAAGTCTAAATAGTTCTCATCAGCCGCAGCACCCTAATCTACATTTTTACTCACTTGTTCATAAAATGCAATTAAGTTAGTTTGACAAGACCTGTCTTTCACAAAGCCATGTTGGTTCCTGCTAATGATAATCCTGTTCAAGATGATTTCTTAAATATATTTCCCTTAGCAACCCTTCAAACAGTTTCCCCACCACAGATGTAAAGGTATTAAGGTTTGTGATCTTGGATTGGAGGAGGTCACCTTTGTTCGATTCCATCCTTGGGAACTGCAGCTGCCCTATGGTGAGAGGAACTTTCCAGTTCCAGTGTTATTCTATGGAGCCTATGCACTACTGTTTCTGCAACTTGAAAATGAGGCTGCATAAAATAACATGGGAACTGGAAAGATTTCTCACACTGGAACATTTATCTCAGCTAATACATTAACCCCCTGGTGGCCTATTAAAGGGATAGTAATGTTTCATAATAAAAGCAGCTCTAATTAATCATCATAGTATTTGGACTTTGGAGAGTGTTATTTCAATTCTGTCAGAGTTGTAGTTCCAGAGTAATTCAATGACAAAGTGTCCCCCTCCAGCCCCTTTTACTGATGTCACACTGTTCAGCCAGAGCAGAAGGGAGGTGCCCAGGTAGACTGCAGAGAGGGACAATCTTCAATTAAGATAAGGGAAAAACCTGAAAAGCTTGTCAAGGGGGGCAGGGCTTTCATTGTTTTCATAGGAATAAGAGTGTACCTTCTGTTATCTGTCTGTTCTATGGACTGCATTCCACATCTGAGAAGAGATGGCTTACACTAGGTAAAAGAGGCCGGAGGGGAAACTTTGCTTGTGAATATCTCATAAACCATAAAGGTTTGAGAGATAAGACTTATATCGTTCTACATGTTTTTTTAATGCCTACAAAATAAAATAAAGTTAAAACGAAGTATTACTATCCCTTTAAGATAACCTTTAAGATGGACTTTATGGGCTGTATTTGGAGAAGCTAAAATTGGCAAATCAGCTGCATCATAAGAGACACATATTCCTAATATTCCAATTGATTTAAATGGTCTTTTAACACTTTTGAATACAAAAGGTCTCTAGAACATTGATGGGAGTTGACCAGCTGTGCTGTAAGATCTTATTGCCCAGTTTAGTTCATATGCACTCTTCTCTCACTTGCTTTGGCCGTTGCAGAATCTGATTATTTACCTTTTCTCCTGTCATCTAGACTGATAGATTTGTCAGTTTCCCTTCCATGTCTGCAAATATTTTACAAGAGCTGTTGATCCTTCACAATACCTGCCACTTCCTTTAAAAACGAAGGCTTTTTCCCCAGTGCTTATACCAACATGCTAGACACAAGATCTATTGCTTTTATTATTGCATCTCCTTGCTCCTGTACTCTTCGCAAATACTTCTTCATGTCAAGGAAGCACATTAGTACGTTCTCATCCCTTAAAAATGTGAACTCTCAAAATTCGTAAACTTTCCTTTTTTTGTATGCCATTAATAGCGCTGTCTTTAGTCTGCATCTACAATGATTGATTTCAAATACAAATAGTAAATGGTGCACCACCGGTATTATGTCAGGGTGTATTGTAACCAAAGGGAATGTGCTTGTTGTTTTAATTTGGGACAATATATAACGAGAGGACAAAAAGCATAAACAGCACCAGACCCACCCTTAGAGTGACAGTATGGATTACAATACTGGAAGGAGGGTATGTGTATTGTAATAAAACATAACTGTTATTAAAGTTGCAAATAAAAGAAAAAACAGCTACGGTAATTAAAACGAAGTCAAATATATAACCATCAACACCAGGATGTGATTCAGGGTCATACAGCACTTCCATGTATGTGCAGAAATGGTATTGAATACGATGGCATACCCCCCAAGTGTCCCTTTTTAGGAGGGACAGTCCCTCTTTTAGACTCAAATCCCTATGTCCCTCTTTCCCACCCTGATGTCCCTCTTTTTAGGAGATCAGACTGAGTGGTGTGTAGATAAGTGTATAATATTGTTCTACAACAATATAACTCACATTAATTTCTGTTTAAATATCAGTATATGTGTGTATAATTTAGTTTGTGTAAATAAAATACTTTGGTCCTTTTATAAGTCATTTATTAGGTTTCACAAAGAGGTATGAATAGGTCATGAAACAGCCTAAAAATCCCCGGTAATGCCCCACCCACCAGCCACGCCCCCAGCAACACCCCCTAAAGCACAAGTGTCCCTCTTTGGCAATTTGAAAGGAGGTATGCGATGGCATTGAGGAAATGAAATCAATTGTTGTATTATAAAGTACTTATCCTGCTATAAAGTACACACATTAGTGAGTCCTGTAACAATGAACCATAATTAAGAAAAAAAAACTGTGAAATAATCTCACAGTCTCAAATAGCCATGCATTGATAATTCCTCATAGATATTTTGCCAAATAGAACAGTTAAGTCGTTTGAACAGGGAGAGTTGCACTAAAAGTTATTAACATAATCCATAGGTCCAGATGCCTAGATATTCGGACACTGGCCAATCACACAGTTCTGAAGCTAATATAAGAATATATCCGTTTATATTTGTAATGGAGTCTGCCAACAGTGCAACAATAAATCAATTAAGTGGCATGTCCATTTCAAAGGAACAAAAAGCTTTCTGCGAAATGTGCGTCAGGGATTTTACATGAATTTTTTTTTAATTCCTCATTCTTCCATGATGGCTGTACATTTTTGACACAATTACATACATTATCAAACAATTTTTGAGGACGTTCTTTGTGATCTGTAAGCCCTTGGCCTATGCTGATCTTGCTGCATGCCGGTTCATTGATTTATTGTTGCACTGGTGGCGGACACTATTACAAATATAAATGGATATATTCTTATATTAGCTTCAGAACTGTGTGATTGCCCTCTACAGGCTGGTAAGTTGGTGGGGTTATAGCCAGAGAATTAGCCTCGTTCCCCGGTAATTCATTGTGGAAATTTGTGCAATTTGTGACCTATATTGCAGCTGGTTTGCCCCAGAATTTCTCATTTTTTTTTGTACACATGGTTCATTTATATCATCATTAGAGTTCTCATATCCTTATTTTAAAGGGATAGCAATACATAAGTATTACTAATCCCTATAGTAAAGTACTACTAAAAAAAAACGTATTGCCCCCAGTGTCATCTCTCAAACCTATATGGTTTGAGAGATGATCGCTTCTAAAGTTGCCCTCTCCCTCCCCCTTCCCCATAGTCAGCATTCTGGCTGACTGAAGGGAAATCCAGTCACAGATCATCAGGCGGCTCTGCAGCAGAGCCGCAATCGCGTTAATTAAAAAAAACTTTCACTAAAATGGTCTTCTACGTGTGCTTGCACACGTAGAAGACCATTTCAGTGAAAGTTTTCTTTTTTATAACGCGATCAGGCTGTGCTGGAGAGCCTCCTGAAAGTCGTACAACTTTCTTCCCTGCAGTCAGCTAGAATGCTGACTACGGGGAAGGGGGAGGGAGAGGGCAACTTTAGAAGCGTTCATCTCTCAAACCATAAAGGTTTGAGAGATGACACTGGGGACAATACGTTTTTTTTAAGTAGTACTTTTAAGTATTACTATCCCTTTAAGAACATTAACCGTTTGAATGCCAGAGGCTTTTGCAATGCGTTGCGTACCCCTCTGCCACTCAAAAGGTTAACTTCTTGGATGCTAGTTAGAACCAAGGCCTAACTACAGGGAGTACAGAGGGCGAGGCTGCACTGTGGCCCAGCATCCAAGGGGACCCCATCTGCCCCAAGTTCCATTAGGTTTTAGTTATGCATCTGTGGAAACTTTTGCGATGAGGACGCAAAACAATTTTTGTTCCATGGACCTCCAGTAACTAGTTACATCACTGATTAGAACCAAACTTTAACATTTATTAGGTTTAGATAAACATTTTAGTGTTTTTACCATTGATGAGCACCTGGGCTTTTTCCTAAATGGGTTGATGGTATGAACAGTTTTCTAAACGCTAACTTATTTTGTGAGAGAAATTCCTCTAGAGAAAACATCCTGCAATAAGCGTTGGCAGCCTTATATATTTTTTTTATATTAAACCTCATGACTTAAATTCTGAGTTAGTTTAATCAGTCTCCTTTTCCATTGATGTCTCTGCCTCCGTCTCATTCTGGGAAAGGAATTTCCATACGACATCTTCCATCCACTACACAAGTCCTGAAATTGTGATGTCACAGAGAGAAGACATGCATAGAAGAGGAGATAAACATATTCATTCTGTTTGTGCTTGCAAATATCTAGATGGAATGAATTTTAAAGGAATAGTAGACTTTGGAATCTTTTATGGACCAGAAGGGTCTGAAACACATTGTAATGTTAATGAAAACATATATGTGTGTGTGTGTGTTTTATGGGTTTTCTAGCTGAGTAAAACAAGGGTACTCCCACTGTTGGAAGCGTTTTAGTTCAAATGTCATTACAGCTCAAACTTGTTTGAAACCAAAAGTATAAAAGTAGTTAAATAGATATGGGATAAACATCATTTGAAAAAGAACATTTGCTTCTATATCCAATAGAAAGTTGTTTTCAGACAATGTTCTGTGGAACCAGATAGTTCACTGAAGAAGTACAAGGTGTTCCATAGAATACATTTTAGAGACAACAGACAGGGGAATAAGGATGAACACTCATCTAGGTAGGACTACTATCCACTGCAGGGTGCAGACTCTTTATATTTAATATCAGCACATATGTCACACCTTCTGGCAATGAACAATAGCTTTCAATAGACCTGAGTGGTTAAAGTGACAGTCATCCTTATTTTTGACTTTATGTATTCTGTAACTGCATAATATGTAAAATCAAATCTCTTATACTTCTATGTCCCTGACAAGGAACTAATTGAAATTCTGTTTCCAGAGAAATTTCTGTCCGAATCATGTTATAGTAATATAGTGTAACACTATCCCGGCAGCACTGAGCCCTCAGTACACTTTGTGGAGACAGGCTTTTCTGCTGCTAGGATAGTGTTACATTGTATTGCTATGCCTGCTCTCACATTATGTGTCAGAACTCATACTGGAAACAGGAATTCAGTGAGATCCCTATTCCCTGCTTTCACATTTGCTGTCAGAAAGCTGTTTGGGGACTGGAATTCAGTGAGCTTTCTGTTAGGGACATAAGTATGTAAAAAAAAGTGAAGATGATAAAAAAAATATGATAAAAATATAGGCAATCTTTCAACATATGCCCTTGTAGAGTATATAAAGTCAAAAAGGAAGTTGACTGTTACTTTAAAGGGATAGTAATACTTCGTTTTATCTTTATTTTATTTTGTAGGCATTAAAAAAACATGAAGAACGATATAAGTCTTATCTCTCAAACCTTTATGGTTTGAGAGATATTCACAAGCAAAGTTGCCCCTTTTACCTAGTGTAACAATCTCTTCTCAGATGTGGAATCTTTGTAAGACCAGACAGATAACAGAAGGGGACAATCTTCTTCCTATGGGAACAATGAAGGCCCTGCCCCCCTTGACAAGTTTTTCAGCTTTTTCAGAGGGGTGACATATAAATAATAAAGTCAATAGATATAAATGAACACTGTGTGAAGGACACCTACTTAGGTAAGTCCTAGAGCCACTTACAGCATCCATTCCACTGACTAATACAATCAGACACAAAGAGCCGATGTACTAAGAATACCCGCTGCGCCATATGTGCCAAATACAAATTCCCTTTTATTCAACCCTTTGAGTGCCACAGGTGTATCCAACCCACTGCGTCGCACTCAAAGGGTTAAATTGCACTTTTAATCCTTTGAATGCTACTGAAGTCTCCAACTCATTACAAAGTAACAGCTTTGGTTATTAACACTTCATATGCCATAAGGGTGTCCAACGCTTTAATTCGCAAAGCATTGAACACCTTTCTAGTATGGAAAGAGTTAAGATTCCATCCAGATTTCATGTGGTCCTACCACTGTAAAACATTTGAGAACCCCTGCAGCTGAATAATGGAACAAGCTGCAGAAAGATTCTGTGGTCCAGCTACTGAGAAGAGGCTGGGCAATTAAGAATGCTAATTCTGTCATGTTTATACCTTGAAACGAGGAGACGGTTTCCTCTCATCATCCACGAGTGTCTAAACATCACCCTTGAACAACACACAGCTCTGTCTGACACCAAAGGCACTATGTTTGGTCTGGAGGGAGCAGTGTTATTCTTTGTCTGCAGCATCCGAGGGGAGACATTTTTCTCTCAGCAGCACTGCCGGTCTCAGCACAACGAGATGTCTGTTCCAGAAGGAAAAGCAAGAAACACATTTTTCCAAGGGCCAGCAAGCGACCACGGCATTGGAGAATGAGTCGCCAGGCCAGATTTGCTCACAGTGTTGCTCCATTCATCCCATCTCTGCTAGAGTCCCAGAGAGCATCTTGCTTATTAACCCTTGACACTACTGCTCTACTGATCTTGGCCAACAAAAACAATTCTGCATATAGTTGCTTATTTTGGGCTATGCGGGAGGGACGGTGCTGTTACCAAGAAATGTCGTAATTGCTCTTTATTGCTTCTCTTTCTCAAATGGCTACTTGTGTTACTTTTTATGTATGGGCTGCAGGAGTAGGTGAGCGGTAATGCAGTTGCATCTGAAGGTGAGAACCTAGTTCAAATCCCACTGCCAGCTTCTATGACCATGGTTGAGTCACCTTTTCTCTCCCTAGTGCACTGAAGGAGACTAATTGAGGCTGTTGTCCTAATGAAATATTGAGCAGTTATGAAGTAAACCAGCTGCACCATAGGGGACACACAAAAACCCTACAATTACCATTGACTAATCATGGCTTTCAACCTCTTGTATACTAGAAAGGTCTCCACGGCAGGGCCCAATGGCCCCCGTTAGAATAATAACTCTTGATAGGAGCATACCTCCCAACATTTCAAATGGCCAAATAGGGACACCTTTGTTTTAGGTGGTGTGTGTGTGGCTGGTGGGTGGGGCATTGCCAAGAATTTTTAGGCTGTTTCATGACCTATTGACTCCTCTTTGTGTAACCTAATAAATTACTTATAACAAGACCAAAGTATTTTATTGACACAGATTAATTTATAAACACATTACTGAAATAGAAACACACATTAATGAGAGTTTTAATATACACACCACAAAGTATGATCTCTTAAAAAGAGGGATATCAGGGTGGGAAGGAGGGACAGAGGGTTTTGGGTCTCAAAGAGGGACATTTGGGAGGTATATAGGTGTCTTGGAAGCAATATAGCTGTACTGTCTGTAAACTGGCCAACTAAGAGAATGTGTCCCAGGTTTATTAAAGCAAACTGGAATTGTTCTGGAGTAAACCAACTGCACCATAGGGGACACGGAAAAATTCCTAAACTCCCATGTACTTGAAAAGAGCTTTTTAACCCCTTGAATGCTAGCGAGGTCTCAAATGCATTGCAAAGCAATGCATTGGGGACCTCTCTAGCATTCAAGGGGTTAAAAGCCCAATTTAATGTAACAGGAATTTTTGTCACCTATATTGCAGCTGTTTTCTACCCAGAATAGCTCCAATTTGCTTTGAGAAATATGGGTCAATGTTTTTTTTTTATATAAGATTGGCAGGTAAGAATTTCAAGAAAGCTACTGCCTTATGTCCTGTCACTCATTGCAAGCTGCACAAATAACAGCAATCATTCACTGTATAGTCTAAACACACACATTACAAAGCCATTTTACACTCAGGTTTTAAGGAACAAGAATGAACTTTTTAATGACTAGAGAGGTATGCAACTCATACATACCTCTCTGGTCCACTTGGAGTATACAATGAATATAACTCCATTTTATTTTAGGTGTTAGTGTTCCTTTAACCCTTTGGTTGCTATAGATGTCCCCAACATGTTTGCTCCAGTTGCAGTTGGTTAACGAAGCCTAACTTATGTTTTGGTTACACATTAGTATTTTCTTTTGTTAACACCTTAGGGACTGGTGATGTGCCAGGACCGTCACCGGTGGATTTGTGTTAAGGACCAGTGACGGTCCTGGCAAGTCATGGAATTCTGGGATGGCAGTGCAGCTGCGCTCTGCACTGCTATCCTGGAATCCATCTCGACAAAAAAAAAAAAAAGTGCCGTGGTACTTTATGGTCGACCTTGCTGGATCAGCTGGCTATTAAGGGGTTAAAGCAATATAGAAGATGACATTCTGAGAGGAAATCACAAAGCAGCATATGCCCAAAGAAGGTGGAGCAATTCTCGGGCAGCCAAATGCACTATAGGAGACAGATCTAAAAATTCCCATTGTTTTAAATGGAGATTCAATGGATTAACCCCTGAATGCTCGCGGTCTCCATTAAATTGTGAAGCAATGCATTGGAGACCTCCAGGGCCAGGTTTGTCACTAGGCAGAACAGGCAGTTGCCTAGATCTCCAAATTTACAGGAGGACATGATGGACCCGCCCACTTTACTTTCTTAAGACGTTAACCTGTCCCTCTGCTGCTCATGCCTTCCCCAGTTAAATGTGCTGTCCCCAGACCGACTAACTCATATCACTAAGTGTGGGGAAGGCACCATGTCTAATAGTAAAACGCTCTTTCCTCCCACACTTTGCAGTTGTTGTGTGAAGCCAACATGTACAGTAGTTATAGGGCCTAAGCTGTGTCCTCCAGCTAGTGTCCTGCAGCTTTCTTTTATCTTCTTCCTGAATGCACCATTCATTATAAAGAACACAGTATTAAAACAATGAGAGGGGCAACCTTGAATCTACTGTTCTCAGGAGATCTAGAGCTTCAGTATTCATTATATAGAATGGCAAGACATTATATTTGCCAAGTTATTCTATTTTTATGACCTCCACATTTTTATATCAGCACCTTCACCTCTCCCTTATTTGCCCCAGAATTTCTTAAGGTCTTATATTTCAGCCTTTGCATGGTTTTCCAACAGCTAGTCTACAACTGTTGCCATTAAAATGTGGAGATGAATTAAGCAAGATCAGGCTTTCCATTGACTCAATAACAATATGTTGTGGAATATACAAACTGATGGTTTGACAAGTTTGTCAATAAAGCCTCCATGTAAAACAAAGATAGGCAAAATACAGCATTTCAAACAAAACACAACTCTGATACAATTGTATAATGTTGCCTAAAATTATATGTTCTGTTTGCAGTAGCACAGAAGTAACCCTCTGCCAGTTTCACTCATGTCTCAGTCAGGAAGGGACCAGAGGCATTACAGGACACTTCCTAATAACCAACCACATATCTTGCTATGGCCAGAAAAATCTTAATGGTCTCTATGAATTTTGCCCCTGTGCCTTTGTTTGGGAGATAACATCTTCAGTTAATCTAGAATTTCATGTCCAAGGAGGAGGACATGACAGTTCCTGGCAGTTTTCAGGCAGACAGAGTCTATGAGCCTGCAAAACCCTTTAACCCCTTAAGGACCGACCACGTACACTCAGGCCGGCATTTAAGGACCTCAGACCATTTTTTTTCTTTCTCTATATGACGCACAGTTCCCAGAACGGAGTGCAGCAGTGCAGGGAACCCTGAAATCCATGACGGTCCTGGCATGTCATGGGTCCTTAAGGGGTTAAAGACCAGGGGATGTACAACACACCTCTGGTCATTAAACAAAATGACCATGTGCAATGAGTAGAGTTTGAGGTCCTGTGGTCCTGCCAGCATCTGTCATGTCTGCCTCCATGAACATGACCTCCATGACCTATTAAAATGCTATCTATTGAAGAAAGGAGCAAGGAAAAAAATCATAGGGGCCATTAACATTTCTCTGTCATCCAATATAGGTTACTGGTAACTTTGGGTAGGCGACTGCCCCTTTAAGTAGGCAGGAACAATTCTTTAAGAGAATGCTGGGTGGAGCCTACCTCCTCTCCTTAGCAGCATCTAGCCACCCCTCTCGAGAAAGATTTGTTCCTTAATGAAGATACAGGCAAGAGAACAGTTCTGCTATAGTTTTAGCTTATTTTTTTGTGTTTTTTATTGGATATTGAATACCACCAGTAGGTGGATTACCATTACTGACATTCCCTAGTGGATAGCTTAGTTTCCAGGAGCTATGGTGGACCTCTTAGCCCTGGGGGGGAATCTTGCTTGGCAAGTTCTTTCCCTTGCAGTTGCCCACTGAGGCTTCTTTATACATGGTAATCTGCAGATAGAAGACATGCTGAAAAGATGAACAACCCTTTGAGTGCTGACGTCCACTTGTCCCACGTTTCCTCTCTGCACAGAGGTCTCCTTTGGAGTTCCTACTACATACTCCTGCACTCATTGGGCTTGTCTGTATGTCTGTTGGGGGTTTGGAGCAAAGTTTCTGTAGTAAATTTAACCCTTTGTCTGCCAGTTGGCATCCTTTTTGTGGTTTTCACACCTTTCCCTTCTGGGTACAATGTGTATTTGTCTTTAAACATGTTTTCTGGTGTTTTTACAACTTTTTTTTACCTCACTGTAAAATATTGAAAATTTGAGTTTGCGTGCTTTACCCCATAGCAGCCATTCTCCATTCACCTCTATGGGACTTTACAGTTTGGGACATATCTCTGCAACCTCTCAAAGTTGCGACTTCAGAGATGGCACATTTTGTTTGTCTGTCCTTGCTCTATCATCCGGTCAATGTTCTGTGTGTTTTGGGGTCTCAGGGGGCTTCGAACACTGTTGGGATACTTTTTTAGTGCTTGCTTTGCGCTTTCATTTCTGATTGGCTCCTGTTGCGGCAGCCATTTTCTGCTTTCCCTTCACGAGTATCCTATACAGGGCTTGGACTCTCCTCAGCAGATTAACCCTTCGCCTGCCAGATAGGTGCAAATAAGTGATTTCTGGGGTGAAATTTTAATCTTAAACACTGTATTGTTATACTTGGGACGTTTCTGACACTGTGAGGATGTCAGTCTGATTAGAGCTTGGGGCTAGGCCTAAGACTAAGGATACTGGGGTGTCTGTGTTCCCCATTGCTCACTGTCACTCATGTCAGTCAGGGTTGCCTAGAGAGTACTCAGGTCATTTATGCCCAGCATGCGCTGTTGCCCTGCGTCTCCCCCAGGGACCTCCAGTCATACACAAGAGCCAGTTTGGATGCAAGAGTTTAAGGCCACTACCAGAGACCTACTTCTTCCATACCAATTACAGGGGTTTTTTCACACTTGGAAAACCGCTACACCTGTCAGGTCTTCCCTACCTAAGCTGCAGGGTGTACCTGATGTCTCTGATTCCTCTGAAGAGGAACTCCTGGTGGATTCTGATGAGGGGAAATGTTCTGCGGTGGTCTCTTCCCAGTTTTTTGTGGACCCCTTTGAGGCTAACCCTGATCCCTCTGCTGAGGGCCTGATCAGGGCGGTATTAAACACCCTAAACATTCCCTTGGTTCCAGAGGCTCCTGTGGACCCATCTGATGTGTTCCAGGAGCCTAAGAAGCAGTCTACCTGTTTTCCACCTAACCCCACTCTTGACCGTCTGGTGTCTGATGAGTGGAAAACTCCTGACAGAAAACCTTCTGTATCTAAAAAGTTTGCTAAGTTGTACCCTTTTTCTGAAGCAGTGTTAGCTCAATGGGCTCATCCACCCAAGATGGACGCGCCAGTCTCCATACTTTCTAAGTCCACTGCTTTGCCTGTGGCAGACGCTTCTGTCCACAGAGACTGGACTGACAGAAGGCTTGAGACATCCCTAAAGACCATCTTTGCTACGGCTGGTACTTTGTTGCACCCATCATTCCCTGCTGCTTGGGTGAACAGGGCCATTACAGTCTGGACTGAACAGCTGACTGTGGCTGTCCGTCAGGGAGCTCTTACCACTGATATGTTGCGACTGCTGTCAACATTTCTGAGGATCAGCATTATGTTTCTGCTGCTATTTTTGATGCCATCTGCTTGGTGGATAGGGTTTCTACCACTTCTGTGGTAGTCAGACAGGCTCTTTGGCTCAAGATCTGGTCTGCAGACACTACCTCTAAGAAAGCCTTGCCTTCATTGCCTTTTCAGGGTACCGCTCTGTTTGGGCCAAAGCTTAATGTCCTCATCAGTGAGGCCACAGGAGGTAAGAGTACTTTGCTGCCTTTAGTTCCTAAGAAGAAGGCTCCAGTGAAACAGAACTGGCTTCTTCGTTCCTTTCAGGGTGAGGTGCACTTTCCGTGACCCAGGCGGTGCCCCAGGCTCCGCGCTCCTCTTCCAAACCCAAACATCAGTGGAGGACCAAGCAGTCCTCCACTGAACCCGAAACCTCCAAACCTGCTTCGGCATGACTCGCCGAACCCCGGTCCCCATGCTCCAGTGGGTGGTCATTTGTGCTACTTCCTCAGTGTCTGGACAGACACCTTGGAGGATCTGTGGGTTTTGCAGCTTGTGTCAGAAGGGTACAGGATTCCTTTCATTTCTCATCCTCCGTTCAGGTTTTTTCTGTCCCACACCCCTCAGGGAGTGGTCAAGCGTCGTCTGTTCCACGGTGCTATCCAGACCCTTTTGGACAAGGAGGTTCTGGAACCAGTTCCAGTGCCGGAAAGGGGTTTGGGGTTTTACTCCAACCTGTTTGTGGTTTCCAAGAAAGACTGAGGCTGTCGTCCAGTTTTGGACCTCAAGGACCTCAATTCCTTCATGGTCATGACTCATTAACACCAGGAGTCCCTGCAGACTGTGATCGCGACTATGTCTCCTTGAGTATTCCTTGCTTCTCTGGACATTCAAGATGCATACCTGCATATTGCCATCCATCCAGAGAACCGGCAGTACCCCCAGTTTGCTTGCGACCAAGGGCATTTTCAGTTTTCTGCTCTTCCATTTGGTCTGACTACAGCTCACCAGGTCTTCAATTGTGTCCTGGGTGCATTAGTGGCTTCCCTCCACCGGGATGGTATCAGAGTCACTCCATACATGGATGACTTGCTTCTGAAGGCTCCTTCTCCGGAGCTCCTTCATCAGCAGGTCAAGGACTGCATTCATGCACTGACCCATCACGGATGGATCCTCAACATGGACAACTCGGACCTTATACCATTTCAGAGACTAGTCTTCCTGGGTCTCCTTTTCAACACCAAGCAGGGGATGGTGTTTCTTATGGACGAGGTGGCTCACAAGATTGTCTATAAAGTATCTGCTGTTCTGCTTCACAGTTCAGTTCCGGCCAAGAAGCTAACCTCACTAGTAGGGAAGCTCATTTCTACCACAGAAGTGGTTCCGTTTTCCATGGATCACACTAAGGAACGTCAGAGATTTATGATCCATGTGTGCAAGGGTCAGCAGGATCTGTTGAAGGTGTCAGTGCCTCTTCCTCTTTATGTGGAGCTGAGCCTGTCCTGGTGGCTCAACCTATCCAATCTGCTGAAGGGCTGGGGCTGTCCCTTCATGATAACCTTCTGGACTCCCATGATGACGGATGCTAACCTTTCCAGCTGGGGAGCAGTACTGGGTCACAGCAATGCCCAGGGTCTGTGGTCTCCAGAGGAATCTCTCCTTCCCATCAATGTGTTGGAGCTTAGGGTGATATTTCATGCTTTTCGCCACTGGACGCGTCATCTGGAGGGATGCCCAGTCAGAGTCCAGTCCGACAACACCACGGCCATGGCTTACATCAACAAGCAAGGCGGTATAAGAAGTCTCGCTGCCTGGTTGGAGGTGAAAGCTATTTTAACCTGGGCAGAGGAACATGTTCCTGCCATATCCACATTTCATGTTCCCGGTGGATAGCGGAGAGTGGGAACTGAACCAAGATGTGTTCAACCTCATTGTTCAGAAGAGGGGACTTCCTTGCATCAACTTGATGGCAACATGGCACAATCGGAAGGTTCTGTTGTTCTGTTCTCGCTGGAGGGACCCTCTAGCTCTGGCAGTGGATACCATGATGATCCCGTGCCTCTTCCCTCTGGTGTACATCTTTCTTCCCATTTCCATGCTGCACAGGGTGTTGTGGAAACTGCATCTGGAGGGCTCTCCAGTCATTTTGATTGCTCCGTACTGGCCTTGTCAAGCGTGGTTTCCGGAGCTCCTGGATCTCTCCGTGTCTGAGCCCTTTCGGCTTCCCTGTCATCCAGATCTCCTTCTGCAAGGGTACCTGTGGAAGGAGAATGTGGACCATCTGGGTTTGACGGCATGGAAAATGAATCCTCAGTACTGAAGAAGAAGGTTTTTTCTTCAGGTGTGGTGGCCACTATGCTTAGTGCCTGAAAGCCTGCCTCCGCTAAGGCTTACCATAGAGTCTGGTCCACCTTTCTTTCTTGGTGCGCTGATAAGGATCTTTCCCAGGAATTTGATCTTCCAACGATCCTATCCTTTCTGCAGGATGGAGTGGATAAGGGTCTCAGTTTGAGTTCCCTTAAGGTTCAGACTTCTGCACTCTCTGTCTTCTTTCAGAGACGTATCGCTCTCCTTCCTGATCAGGTTTTCTTTCAGGGCGTTGCTCATACTTGTCCTGCCTTTAAGACCCCTACTCCTCAGTGGAATCTTAACTTGGTTTTGGTCGTCCTTCAGAGCCCTCCATTTGAATCCTTGGCTACTATTCCTCTACGCATGCTGACTTTTCGTCTGGCAATTGTGTCTGTTCGACGTGTCGCAGAGTTGCATGGCCTGTCTTGTAGACTTCCCTTCTTGGTGTTTCACAAAGACAAGGCAGTTCTTCACACTTCTCAGGAGTCCTTCCGAAGGTGTTCTCTGAATTCCACATTAATCAAGTGATTGTGGTGCCTTCCTTCTGTCCTGACCCTACATCTGACAAGGAAAGGGATCTTCACTTGTTGGATGTAGTGAGATGTCTCAAATTCTGTGTGCACTGCACTGAGACTATTCGCCAGTCTGACGCCCTGTTTGTTATTCCTGAGGGTCCCAGGGCAGGGAGACCTGCACCAAGGTGACCATAGCTTCATGGATTAAGTCTACTATTGGTAAGGCCTATGAACTGTGGAAGAAGCCTGTTCCTTTTAGAGTTTTGGCTCATTCCACTAGATCCATTGGGGCATCTTGAGCTCACAAGAATCAAGCCTCATCTGATCAGTTGTTCAAGGCTGCCACCTGGTCATCTGTGCACACCTTTTCTAACCACTACCGTGTTGATGTGCTGGCGTCGGCTGATTCCAGTTTGGGAAAGAAGATCCTAGAGGCAGTTTTGCCTGTCTAGGTTCTCCTTTCATCTCTTCAGTGCTCCTTCAGTTTTGAGCCCAGTTGGCTCGTGTTTGTGTGCTGTGCTATGTTCCTGGTGTGGTTATGCACTGTTTTTTTTTGTCCTTTGACACTTCATTGTTATTGTTGGTCTGTCTATGATCTGATGGGTCATATAGGCTCTGGTGGCTATGGGGGTCTCTGCACCTGGTCCTTGCCTTACTTCCCACCTCTGGGAAACTCAATAGTTGGACATCCCAAAGTTACCACTTACCTATATTGGATGGCAGAGAAAAGAGGATTTTCGTCTTACCTGTTAAATCCTTTTCTATTAGTCCATATAAGTTACTGGTCTCCCACCCTGTCAAGGGACCATGCTTGGCTCTCCTGTGACCAAAACATGCTCATGCTCACAGGAGTTTTCTTTTCCCTTCTTACTGCCTAGTCACTATTTAGTGCCTCAATTCTTTCTGGAGAGGGCTAATGAAGCTAATGAAAGGAGGTAGGCTCCACCCAGCATTCTCTTCAAAAATTGTTCCTGCCTACTTAAAGGGACGGTCGCCTATCCAAAGTTACCAGTATCCCATATGGACTAAGAGAAAAGGATTTAACAGGTAACACTAAATTCCTCTTTTTCTGTTCATAATAAGATAAGTGGGGTTATTATTAGAAGATATTAGTTCTTCTTTACTTTATATATATATATAAAATAAAAACAAATTATAATATTATAAACATGGCTCTCCAACAACATTTTTCAGTAGAGATGTAGCCATTGGCGCAAATAATTGTTCATCCCTGATATAGATGATTTACCATCCTTTTGGCAAAGCCTCACTAAGGAGTTGCCTTATTAGTGGTATTATTCACCATTAGCTTTGGAGTGTGGTGATCTTCAAAGTATAAGTACATTGTTTCCTTTTATGTTACATGAGACAAAGAAAGCTCAACAGGTTAGGGATTCATTTCTACCGTCCGTCCTTGAGCCTTCACCTCAGTGTTAATATTATTGACTTGTAGTACACTTAGTCAGTATCCTAAATCTCTACATGAATTGTTGACAAGACACAAATAAATATATGCACACTGTAAATCTTTAGACTTAACCCTATTTTAGATACCAGTTCACATATATCTATTAATCTTCCTACAGTTAACAATTAGGCTAACAATGTGTGGTGTAAAGCACTGTAGAACCGTAGGGACTCTAATCCTTTCCCTCTCCACTAGTAAAGAGGGATTGGCTATATAAAAGCCAATACCTTTTAGCTTTTGCTTTTCTCTTCTTCCTTGAAGTAGCTTAGTTGTGGTCCAAGCTGGATTAGGGGAAAAGTATTTTAACTTTTTAATTATTTTATATTTAGCAGTGACAAATGTGGAGGCAGGATTTTAGGGCTTTTTATTTCATTCTTTCAATTATTTAGGTTACTGATGCGGAGGACCAGGATGTCACAGACATCACTGAACCTCCAGCAGCAAGGTGAGTATATGTTATTCATATAACCACACCACAGGTGCTGGGGGTGGAAGGGGTCCCAGACAGACCCATTCCATTTTTTTTTAATATGGGGTCTAGGACACAATAATGGAGATGTTAATCTTGTTTGTGGATAGGGTTGATATGGAGCATTTTTCAGTTCCCCAAAAAGATTCCAATGAAGTGTCTTTTGACTATCCTCCTCTGACCCTAGATCAGAATGGACCATCTATAATATGTGCTCATTTAGACAATAACAATTCAGCAGACATTTCTGTCTGGAATGGAACTTCAGCCCGTGTTTTTAAAGTGTCTGCACATACTTCTGTGTTGGTTTATTTTACTTTTATTATATGATTTCATTTATTTAGGATGTAAGGCTTTATAGGATGTAATTGGACACTTACATATATTGGTGTGACTAAGACTAGCTCAAAAACACATTAGGCAGACTTCATGTCACAGAGGAGAACCTTCCCTCCTAGTGCACATTATATCACATGTAGCACTGACGCAGAACACATAAAATGCACTGTACCCATATATCACCTATACAACACCCATCAAACGCACTACATATATATACACATTGCCATGCACAGACATCCACATAACACTTTCATAGATGCAAACATCTGCTGATCACTGATCTGAACAGCTTCATTTATGCTGCTAGATTGATGTAGAGTTCATTCCTCTTCACTCCAAGAATGTAGCTGTACCTTATATTCCTCATGCTTTCCCATTCACTTTTGTGGAGGAAATCCTACCTACATGACTTCCTTTTCCTTCCATCCATCATATCCCACCAAGATGATCCCCCACCCAGCAGTCACATACTCTTCCTGGGTGGCAGGTGTGTGCTTTGACAGAGAGGCCTTCAGTTACTCCTGTAGTATTGCAGGAAACTGTAGCCTACAGGGCAGCCTCTGGACTCTCCCCTTACACAATGAATACTTTACATACTCAGTCTGTGAAGCATGTGTAAAATACACACAAGTCTCCAGCCAGGAAGACTATTGCCAACCCCACATTTAGGGCCCACCCTTCCCTTCTCTCCCAGGCCAGGCACAACAGTAACCTCTTGCCCCACATGGTGGAGTTGCCACATCCAGGTGCCAGTACACGATACGTAGGCACCATGGAGACCTGTCACCTGGAATATGTCAAACAGTGTGAGAAATACAAATTCCATTTTATTTAAATTGGGGTTTCTAACTCGTTGGATGCTGGAGAGGTGGCCTATGGACCACAATGCAGATCAGTCACAGTGGCTATATTGGAGATTGCAGTGCTCATCGCAGCCTCTAATGATGGCTGATAGCAGTATGTGTGGCTATCAGTCACAGTCCTAGCACATACTCCCATCTAAGGGATCACTGGGGAATGCAAGAACTTTGTGGGTAGGAAACATGGAGGGGCTTCAACTGAACTATACCTCAGCTTGATTGATTGAATATAGCCTTGTAGCCTACCAGAGCAGAGTTATTACTTTCCTGTTCTCAGACAAGGGAATCTTAAAAACCTGTACTATTAGGGGCACATGAGGATGATGGTTGATGCTCTAAAAAACTGGAGCAATTCTGGGTAGACAAACTGCACCATAGAGGGCTGTAAAAAAGCACTGTAAAGCTGATGATAGGAGTGTCCAAATGCTGTGTTCCACCTCATATTGTGGGTGGGTGGTTGGTTGAAAGAAAGTGTCCAATAAAATGCATGGGAAATAGGTGGAGTGTGTTGGGAGTGGGCTGAACAAACTGAAAAGTAGGTTCTGTTGGAGCTGAACTCACCAAATGAGAGAATCATCCTGTGTCCCTGTAGACCTGGTAATTCAATCTGAAAACTAAATCTCCTGGGAAAATCCAGAGAGGTCACAATTATGTAAATTGTGTATTAAACCCCTTGTATGTTACATTTGTCTTCAACACATTGCTTCAGAAAGCATTAGTGGAGACCCCTCTATCATTCAAGGGTTAGATTCTCCATTTAGATTAGTGGGAATTCCATAACGTTTATATTGTCTCCATGATGCTGTCGGTGTGCTCCAGAATGATTCTATTTCCTGTTGGTAGTCAGCCTTACTGAAGATATCATAAGGAAGTTATAAATTAATCACTGCACCTTGTAAAGTGTTGTAAAACCAGGAATGTAGCTGAAATCACTTAAATGTTGTGTTTGCTAAATGATCACATTTGCTTTAAGGGATAAATATTAGTACAGATGAACTGGAAATGTTTGTGCTCCTTATACCTTATTCTGAGGGCTAACATTGCATGAACATGAATGGTGACAGCTAATGAGATGTTACCTTTTGAATTAAGGAGCAAGGACGACACTCAGAGGGGTAATTAGGATTTTCTGGCCCTTCTAAGGGAGATGGGTGTTTTTTATTGGGAGGTTTTACTTCCCCTTTAATATTAATATTGTCTGTTATGGGTTTAATAATGACTGTTTATTTCCCAAAAACCAAGGATTGGCTCACATACAACGAAATGATTATGTTAATTTCTTATTAATATTCTTTATGGGATTGTTCATTCGGTAAAGCATTGTCATTTGATCAGAAGACTATGCATTGCTAAGCTTAGCCCCTTGGATCTGTAATAGGCAGTCAGATCACCCCAAGTGCCACATATGTGGCCCTCAATATTCCCATAGGACTGCACATTATGATTTCATATTCTAAGTAAGGTCTGAAAATAGATTAATCCATTGAATGCTAGAGTGGTCTCCAACATTTTGCCCTGCAATACCTCAGAGACCTCGTTAGCAACCAAGAAATTAAGATAAGCAATTGCGAGCATGAAGCACTATATGGTGTACATGTAGGGGTGCCAGATCGTCCCTTTAAAGGTGCATGGTCACTGACTGGGTATGGCCTTGCTGAAAATCAGCTGTGGTAGGCATCAACTTTTAAAGAGATGATATGGTAACCATGTGTAGAGGCAAATACTCATTATTAACACTTTGAGTGCCAGATGGGTATGCAGCGCATTTCTTTGCAGTGCTTTGGGTACCCCTCTGGCACTCTAATGCTTAACATGTGACTTTTAAAGGGATAGTAATGTTTCATAATAAAAGCAGCTCTAATTAATCATCATAGTATTTGGACTTTGGAGAGTGTTATTTCAGTTCTGTCAGAGTTGTAGTTCCAGAGTAATTCAATGACAAATTGTCCCCCTCCCGCCCCTTTTACTGATGTAACACTGCTCAGCCAGAGCAGAAGGAAGGTGCCTAGGTAGACTGCAGAAAGGGACAATCTTCAATTAAGATAAGGGAAAAACCTGAAAAGCTTGTCAAGGGGGGCAGGGATTTCATTGTTTTCATAGGAATAAGAGTGTCCCCTTCTGTTATCTGTCTGGTCTATGGACTGCATTCCACATCTGAGAAGATATGGCTTACACTAGGTAAAAGGGGCGGGAGGGGGAAACTTTGCTTGTGAATATCTCATAAACCATACAGGTTTGAGAGATAAGACTTATATCATTCTTCGTGTTTTTTTTAATGCCTACAAAATAAAATAAAGTTAAAACAAAGTATTACTATCCCTTTAACCTAAATCTGGTTCCAGAGAGCTCCCTATCAGGGACTGTGAGAGAAGATACAGTTATAAAATGTAAAAAATAATACAATGTAAAAAGATGGCATATAGAGCATTCATTGCTGCAGGGACAGTGTTACACTGTATCACTATCCTGCGTTCATGGTCAAATGACCAGAAAACTCTGTGGTAACCAGGATTCTGGGAGGTCATTGTTAGGGGCATACAAGTGTAAAAAGAAATAGACATAAATACATAGGGAATAAAAAGTATAGGCACATTATAAATATTATGCACTTCTGGGTAACAGGTGGCCCATGGACATTTCCTTGGCTTTAGTAAAAGATCATTTGCCTCTACCACAAGGTTACCAGATCATCTGATAGAGAGCTTTCTGGAACCTGATTGAAGTTAATAGTTAAATGTTAATAATTACTATTTAGCCTGCAAGGCCTAGAGTACATCCGTGTTGGCTAACTTCTTTAGGGGTATCAGACATTTTGAAGCTGACAGCTGTGAATTAAAATGTAATCTAATTGTTCATCGGCACCAAAAGGAAATAAATGGATAATCCCACCCTAATAAGTGTTGGTGCCTAGTGGCTAATCAAACTTACTAACAAATTGTAAAGAAAAAAAAAACTATTTCAGGCACTCATCAGTTTATCCTCTTGTACACTAAACTGCTAGGCATCATAAATGGTTAAAGCGGAACTACCACGCTAGGTAAAGTCACCCTGCAATAATTAGGCAGGTGGCGACTAGCTTAATAATAGTTATATTACCTCTCAAAAGTACCCCCTTGTAAAGTAATCCTTAATCTTCCTAGACCAGCAGTTCTCAACCTTTCTAGTGCCGTGACCCTATGATAAAATTTCCCAAGTTGTGGCGACCCCTAACAGTAAAATTATTTTCGTTGCTCCTTCATTGCTGTAATTTTGCTACTGTTATGAATTAAAATATAAATATCTGATGGTTTTAGGCGACCCCTGGCAAATTGTCATTCGACCCCCAAAGGGGTCCCGACCCACAGGTTGAGAACCACTGTCCTAGACTGACGGCCAGGTTAGGGCAGTCCCTTCTGGTGCCTTTCGGGCCAGTGCAATGCTTTTTAATGGAGACCGGGACTGACAGCGCAGGTGCGAGGACAAGATGTCTGCCCTGATGCCTAGCTTCTGGTCTCAGAAGATTAAGGATTACTTTAAAATCGGCTACTTTTGAGAGAAAATATAACTATTATTAAGATAGTCGCCACCTGCCTAATTTTTGCGGGGTGACTTTACCTAGCGTGGTAGTTCCACTTTAAAGTGCATTCACATAAAACCCAAAAAATGTATTTGTGATAGATTAAAAAAAAAAAAAAAGTTAAAGAAAGGAAAAAATAAAAACATAATTATGGGAGCTCTCCTCTTTATTGTCACTCTATTTTGTGAGTTTAAAGTGCGTATTATCACATTCAGCATATATGTAACAGTTACACTTCTGAATTAACAGATATTTGAAAATGATCACTAGTATGAAGCTTGTTATTGTGCATGTGTAATATTGAACAAGATAGTGTAAAAAGATGTATCCAGACACCAATGTAACTAGTCCATCAATAAATCAAATATCACACTATATTATCTAGATAGTTCTTCTGGGATGGAAGTGCTGAACTTTTTAAAGAATACGTTGATAAACTTGTAATGGAAGCTGGAAGGCACCGTGTCGCCCTCAGTCGTCGTTCCGGGTCTCTCCTTCTCGAAGGCGGATTACACAGCTTGAATCCTACCGGTCGAGCAATATGACGTGACACAATGGGCTAGTTACAGAGATAATCCAATCATAATACAGAAGACATGATTGAATTAACACACAGCAGGGGGTCTTACTACAGTTCACCAACATACAATGGCTGGAATGGCTAGAATACACACCTTGGGGACAGTGGCCCAAGGTTGGAGCCTTTGTTTGACTACTTTGAATGTCCTGCTCCAACCTTGACCAATCACTGAGCTGCCTACAGTTCCCCATGTTAGTCTATGGAAGATATTTGCATGCCTATTTCGGGGATTCGAACAATCCTTCGTCGACTCACTGCCCCGACTCCCTGTGTTCGACTTGGTGTCGACAATTCGAACGCCGAGACGGGAGTTTACGACTAGTAGTTGTTGAATGTGTGCACGTGTAGTTCTCAATGCCCACCAGCCTCGCACATCATAGTCTTTGTGGCCTTAGCCACTCTGAGCATCTCCAACGCTCCCCAACAAGGCCATAGTTCTTACCCGTTCGCAATAAGGGCCTGAGAGGTCATACGACTCTTCCCATAAGCGTGTCCCATAGGGTGAAATGTCCACAGTCTCTTGGGCCAGGGGCTGATCAGTCTTATGCCCAGACAAGGGCTCCAGTAACGGAGTAGGATCCGTTACAAAACGCAATAATAATGATTTAAAGCAATAGTACTGTTTGAAAATGCAAGCAGCTCCAATTAATCTTGATAGTATTTGAGCCATAGAGAGTGTTATTTCAGTGCTGTCGTAGTAGTTCAAGAGTAATTGAATGATAAAGTATCCATCTCCCGCCCCTTTTACCTAGTGTAAGCCACCTTCCCTCCGATGTGGAATCTAGTCTTAAGACCAGACAGATCACAACAAGGGACAATTTTCTTACTGTGAGAACAATGAAAACCCCAACCCCCTTGACAGGGTTTTCAGGGTTTTTCCTTATGCTAATTGTAGATTGTCCCTCTCTGTGATCCACCTGGACACCACCCTGCTGCTCTGAGGTGAGCAGTGTTACATCAGTAAAAGGGGTGGGAGGGGGATACTTTCTCATTCAATTACTCCTGAACTACATCTCTGACAGTATTGAAATAACACTCTCCAAGGCCCAAATACTATGATGATTAATTGGTGTTACTATGATGATTAAGACTGGCATATAGTATTGTTTCCATAGGGTTGATTTTCTGGACATCTCTATATTTAGCAGTTTACTGTACAAGACGATACTTTGCTTGAAATAGTGGTTCTTTTTCTTTATACTATGAATTAAAAGTTAACCTTCTGAGCGCCAGAGAGGTACCAATGCATTGCGTTATAATGCATTGGATACCTCCCTCGCATTCACAGGGTTACAATGAGTGGACTGGTCACTGCACATGTTACAGTCCTGTTTGCTTATATCTATTGTCTTGGCACCCATGAGTTCTTTAATTTTATGTTCCACTTTTACATAGAAAATAACAAGGATTTTCCAAGAGGGGTTTTCTATTTTACCCCCAGTATTACTACATTTTGATCTTTAAGTACAAAATAAAATTTCTGTTGATAAAAATTCCTGTTGATTTTAACCCTTTGAGTGCCAGAGGGGTACACAATGCATTGCTTTGCAAAGCGATGCTTAGCCCTCTGGCACTCAAGCAGTTAAATGGGGCTTACAAACCCCCAGATGCTAGAGATATCTGCAGAACAATGCTTTGGGGAACTCTTTAGAGTTTGAAAGGTTAAATGCCCAAATAAATGGGAAATTGTATTTGTCTCTTATGGTGCAGCTGGGTTGTTCCAAAATTACTGTGATTTTCTTTGGTGCTAAAGGCCCTTTTTGTACACAGATACTTGAAGAGCAAATACCTGCCCATATACCTACTTGCTACCCAATTAAATAAATCACTAACTCGCCAGGACAAAAAAATTAAATACAAAAATTAATTCAGCAATACAGCTATAATAATGTGCAAGGCAAAGGAATTAGTGCAAAAGTCAAAATAATGAAAATAGAGAGATCTTCTGAAGGAATGAAGATAGGAAGGAATATGGTAATTCCTCTCTGAATAGCTGATCTGATGGGCAATGTAATGAGATGCATCCCATATATAAATATATGAGATGATATATAAATATAAATGAGATGGAATGTAATGAAGCACTAACATAATCAGTGACCACAAGCCTCTGGGTTGCAGCTTTTTCAAACCCTTAAAAGTCAGTTCTCTGAAAACAGGAACGCAAGACTCTGTGGGCCAAACGTTTTTTTACTGACTAAAAAATCAAATATTACATAAACTTTTTTAGCAAATATAGTAGATCAGCAAAGTTTTTATTTTTATATATATATATATATATATATATATATATATATATATATATATATATATATACATTTTTTTTAAGAAAAAAAATTTCTTTTTGTATGACTTTTCCTGTGGAGAAAAGCAAGAGTACTCTGACTGTTGAAAGTTGCTTTATTCAACACTTATTATAGTTAAAACTATACATAGTAACATAGTAACATAGTAATTTAGGTTGAAAAAAGACTTGCGTCCATCTAGTTCAACCTTTTCCTATTCCTGTTTACCATCGTTGGTCCAAAAGAAGGCCAAAAAAACCCCTCAATTAGTAATTTAAAATTCTGCCTTGAATGGGGGGAAAAAAATTCCTTCTTGATTCCAAATGGCAATCAGATTCCTCCCTGGATCAACAAGCCCCAACTAAATATTCATCCCAATACTAACGTACATAGCCCTCTATGTTATGCAATTGTGTAAGATTAAGGGAGCGATGTTCAAAAAGTCATCATAATGAAAACATTTAACTCTTTACTACTGTTTCTCACACCTGCTAATACTACATTAATTTGTCTTCTTCAATGTAGCCCATGTTTATTTTGTCTGGAAAATTATGTTAATCGGACAATAAAGTGACTACTAAAATAATTTTTTTCTGAAAACACCTTACACTATGAAGGTAGATTAAACCACGCCTACTTTAAAGACTTATTATTCCCTTTGATGGAGATGGCAGCATTGGATGGAAAAAAAAGGTGGTAATCATAGGTGGGAACTCTCCGGATTTGTTCCGGAGACTGAGGTTTTGGCTTTTAATTACCTGGTCTCCGGGGCAGAGGCTGATTCTCTGGATGTAAAGAGTTTTTTTATAAATCTCTGCCAGCTTCTGTTTTCCAAATGTGCTCCTCCCACTCCCCGCCCACTTCTCCTCTTTCCCCAGACTATTTCTCATTTGTTTGGTGTATTTTTGAAGCCCCACCCCCACTCACCATTAATCCCCACCCCTTTTCTGACGCAAATCCCATCATTGATCTCCCCCAACGACATCAGAGGACTCCCTTCAAGTCCACATTGCAAAGTTCCCAGGCATGGTGGTAATATGTCTGAGAATTGACAGACCATTGTGTTAAAACATTTTTTATTCTAATTACAGACAATTTCAGTTACCACAACTTTTTGAACATCTTGACATAAATGTTTGTGGCTTTCTTCACATGGGTGACTTAAACAGAGCTGAGATGCAGTACCGTTTAAGCCTTCAGTTAGGCTAGTATTACTCACATTTGATCGCCTGTGTTCCTTGGTTATCCTTTATCATGGGGGGCATGGTGGAAGTGTAACGAGGGTTGCCCCACAGTGGTATCAGATATATATTATTGGGTCAGCCATTCACTGTAATTTACAAAGAGCATCACAACCTCCATTGTCACTTTTGTGGACATTATGCACAGAGGTCCAATAGACAACCATCTAAATCAGGCATGCTGAAACTTGGAAACAATTAAGATGAAAACTTAGAAATATGCTGGAATAACTAGCAACACTGAGCCATGCTATCTTCGTGTTATTGGCCCATGTAAATAGGCTCATAGACAATATTGTGTTATATTTCAGCGTGACAAACACAGTGCTAGAGACACAGCGTTAGAAACACTGCATTTTATTATGCAATTTGAAGTTGGTCTTCATAGAAGTGGCAGACTAGACAGTCCAGCTGGGTCTTATTTGACATCAAACGTGGCTTATATTCATGCATTACAAACAAAAACTACCTATTCATGCTGACATCATGCAGAGATCTGCACAGCTAGGTGACATCAGCAAATTATACAGTGCTCATGGGAGTGTTCTCTTCTATCAACATCCAGCACTGGGGAAACTATGGAGAGGTGAGAAAGGCTCCCAAATACTATACACATATACAAATGTCATTTTACTTGTTCACACATTTGTAAAATAGAAAATTCACTTTGCTGTTTGAGCACATTTCTCTGAAACTCTACAATTAGGCTAATATTTCAGCAAAGATAAAGAGGCTAATCTACTACGAAAAGATGGGGCAATATTGGAGCAAACCAACTGCACAAACGTCTATTGTATTTGGGACAATATATGGTCAATAAACAACTCCTTTAAACTATTAGCAGTGCCCTTTGAGATATTGGAACAAAGTTTCCATATCGTAAAACTCGCCCACTCTCTCCTGGTTTGCTCTGCATTTCAAGGGGAGATGTAAAACTGGGTAACAGCTCATTTCTCTGCACTCTTGTGAGCTTTCTCACCTCTCCATAGTTTACCCAATGCTGGGTGTTGATAGAAGAAAACACTCCCATGAGCACTGTATAATTTGCTGATGTCACCTAGCTGTGTAGATCTCTGTGATCTGCACAACAAACCTTGAGACAACAGGTGAGTTTTAAACTATGAGAACTCTATTATCCTAGCTCAGTGGTCTGTTGCATTGTAATGTATGGACATCCCTGGCATTCAATGGAGGCTTCCTGTTTAAGTGGCCCTTTTCTTGGGTCCCAATAGTCACAGTTTTACAGGAAGAAACCAATTTATTTCTGTGGCCAGAGGCTCAGAAAGAGTGGGGCTGCTTTTCATACACAGCACAAACATGTGGATGAACTTCTCACAAACAGGAAAGAAAGAAAAGGAAAGACACAAGTAAATCTAAGAGGATTGTGTTCACAGTTCTGTCAAGGGCCTCATGTTTCCTAATACTGGGGCACCAGAGGGCACCACCAGTAGTTTAAAAGAATATTGTATTGACCAGTTACCTCTCCTGTAAATGAGAGATCTCCAATGCATTACAAAGCAGTAAAGCATTAGCTAGCTGAGAATGATGGGATTTTTAGTCCCACAAGAGTGGCTGTAGTCTGACAATCCCTGCCTTAAACAGACTAAAGGCTGTATACAGAGGGAAAAAGGTGATGATTTCTGTATGATTCTCTAAATCCCTATTGATTTCAAATGGGCCTTTAACCATCTGAATGCTAGGGCAGAGCCCGACATGCTGTTTCATTGTATAACCAAAATGTAGAAATCCTGGGGCTAACCAAGTGCATCATAGGGGATACATAAACATTTCCAAAAGCTTCATTGATTTAAATGGGACTTTTAACCCCTAGAACGCTAGAGAGGTCTCAAACGCATTGTTTTGTAAGGTATCTATCACGGTGCCCGTGATTTGCTGCAGTTACTTGTCTGTCACCAGTAGGGGGCTTCTATTGGCTGTCTGCAGATAGCCCGCCTCTTATTGACTATTTAAACCTGGATTGGGCACCCTTTGAGTGCCCTTTCGTGTTGTTTCTGACCTTCTTGCTATCACTATGCTAGTGATAGCTGGGCCTCTGTTCCAGTGTTCCTGAGTTCCTGATCTCATGTGTTCCTGAGTTCCTGATCTCTACTGTTCCAGTGTTTCCTGCATGCTGAAGTACTTCCAGTCCTGGTTCCGGCCTAGTCTCTGGTGTTGCAGTTCCTGCTGAACTTCTCTGCTGTTTTCTGACCTGACTGATCGTTGCTGGTTCCTGTCATCTTCACCTGTCTTCAGTATCCTGGCGACCTTCTGCCTGGTCGCGTTGGTGACATTGCTACAATTCCGTGTTGGTCCCAGCGTGCGGACGCTGGTTTGCTCCTAAGCCTTGCGGCTATACAAACTCGCTTGTTACACCAGTGTGTGGTCACTGGTTTGCTCCAAAGCCTATCAGCTATACAAATCTGTGTTGGTCCCAGCGTGCGGACGCTGGTTTGCTCCTAAGCCTTGCGGCTATACAAACTCACTTGTTACACCAGTGTGCGGTCACTGGTTTGCTCCAAAGCCTTTCAGCTATACAAATCTGTGTTGGTCCCAGCGTGCGGACGCTGGTTTGCTCCTAAGCCTTGCGGCTATACAAACTCGCTTGTTACACCAGTGTGCGGTCACTGGTTTGCTCCAAAGCCTATCAGCTATACAAATCTGTGTTGGTCCCAGTGTGCGGACGCTGGTTTGCTCCTAGCCTTGCGGCTATACAAACTCACTTGTTACACCAGTGTGCGGTCACTGGTTTGCTCCAAAGCCTTTCAGCTATACAAATCTGTGTTGGTCCCAGCGTGCGGACGCTGGTTTGCTCCTAAGCCTTGCGGCTATACAAACTCGCTTGTTACACCAGTGTGCGGTCACTGGTTTGCTCCAAAGCCTATCAGCTATACAAATCTGTGTTGGTCCCAGCGTGCGGACGCTGGTTTGCTCCTAAGCCTTGCGGCTATACTACTCGCTTGTTACTCCAGTGTGCGGTCACTGGTTTGCTCGCTAAGCCTAACGGCTATACTATTCAGTGTTGTTTCCAGCGTGCGGACGCTGGTTTGCTCCAAAGCCTTGCTGCTTAACGATTCTGCTAATTTGCCAGTTCCATCTGACTGCTGCTATTATCTCTGGGCTGCCCTGCCCGGTATTGGTAAGGCCGGTAGAACCTTTTGCCACATTCCATCTGAGGTTGCCTTACCCGGTATTGGCAGGGCCGGTAGAGCCTACATTGGGTATCTATTGAGGCTGCCTTGCCCGGTAATTTGGTAAGGCCGGTAAAACCGTTATGCTATTCCATCTGCAGGTTGCCTTACCCGGTATTGGCAAGGCCGGTAGAGCCTAAAGACTGTCCTGTCCGGTTATTGACAGGACCGGTAGAGTCTGCCTTCTGTCTGTGCTATATTCTGTATATATATATATATGTATGTTATTGCCATCCTAAGTTATCATTTATTATTTCAATAAAATTGATTTTTTTTACCTAAAACTTGTGTCTGAGAGTCATAATAAACCGTGACAGTATCTGAGACCCCTCTAGCATTCCAGGGGTTAAAATGGGCATTTTGTTTGTCCCTTGTGGTACAGTTGTCTTTACCCAGAATGCTTCACTTTTATGTTTGGGTATATGGTGGAGCCTGCCTTAGAATTCAAAGGGTTAAATGCTCCATTGAAATTACTGTGGATTTTATTTGTTGTCTATGATGCAGTTGATCTGTCCCTGTTTTTCTTTTCAGCGTAGGGTCCCGTTTTTCTAAAATTTCCTTTTGTGGCATTAACTAGTAATGTAATTGTCTTTATGTCTTTGAACATTTGTCATCTTAACGTAGAAAGAAAAAAATATTTTGTCATTAAAGGGGAACTATCATCCCTATATGTTTGTCTCATAATTAAGTTCACATAGCGATTAGCTTGAATGGTGGTTTTAGTTTCTCTTAAAATTTGTGGTATCGCTAAACGTAAGCATTTAAAAATGATCCTGGTCCTTATTTCCAGACAGACTGCGGGTCCAACTCTGCACCACAGTCTATCATTCCCCTCCCCACGTAGCCTCTCGATCCAGCCTCCTTCGATGATGGAGGATTTCTGCATGTAAGCTGGAGCGCTCTCATTGGCTAGAGAGAGCGCTCCAGCTTACAAGCAGAAATCCTCCATCATCAGAGGAGGCTGGATCGAGAGGCTACATGGGGAGGGGAGCAGAGGTAGACTGACAGACTGCAGTACAGAGATGTAACCACAGTCTGTCTGGAAGTAAGTACCAGGATCATTTTTAAATGTTTAACCCCTTACCACCCGAGGATGTACATGTACGTCCCAAGCGGATGTCCCTTGCGGACAGAGGACGTACATGTACATAAAAAAAAAAAAAAATGTTCGGCGGGCGTTAAGTGCCCACCTCGTGTGTGCGCGTGGCCAGTCACTAAGGGGTTAAATTTGGCAAAACCATGAGTTTTAAGAGAAATGAAACCACTATTCAAGCTAATCACTATATGAACTTAAAGGGACAGTAATACTTAAAATGTAAAAAAAAATATGTTGTAGGGTTTATCCCCCTGAGTAAAACAAGAGTACTCCTACTGCTGAAAGGTGTTTAATTCAAAAGTTATTAATTTTCAAAGTTGAATTTTTTAGGTGCTATATCACAGTGGCCTGAAATTGTACAGTGGCGCTGTTGCTACACGATCCTATGGACAGCTCTGGTCCCGGGACCATAAATCTCCATAGGATGGTGTAGCAACAGCGCCACTGTACAATTTCAGGCCACTGTGATATCGCACCTAAAAAATTCAACTTTGAAAATTAATAACTTTTGAATGAAACACCTTTCAGCAGTGGGAGTACTCTTGTTTTACTCAGGGGAATAAACCCTACATCATATATTTTTTTTTTACATTTTAAGTATTACTATCCCTTTAATTATGTGATAAACTTGTATAGGGGTGATAGTTTCCCTTAAATAATGTCTTCGCCCTCTGCTCTGCAGTGTGTTGCACACCCCTCTGGCACTCAAAGGGTTAAGACTGCTTTTTTCACTTGAACTTAGGGGCTTAGTGGATCTGTCACTAAAAAATAGATTATCTAAACTCTTTCAATGCCAGACGGGTACGCAATGCATTGCTTACTCCTCTGGCACTCAAATGGTTAAAAGCACTTGCAAAATTATCTATTTATGGTAGCTATTTTTTTTATTTCAGGCAATATTTTGTGATATTTAACCTTCCTTATTTTTCAGTCTATGAGCTAGTAAATTAGCTAGCACTGCCTGGTACTGAATAGTATTTGGGAGGAAGAGCAGTATGGAATGTTAGTATCCGGCTGACATGCTGCCCAATAGTGTCTAATGTGAATAAACTTACTAATAAATAAAGCTAAATACTTCAAAGTATTGTTTTAAATTTAAAAAAAATGGGTATACATAAATATAGGACATTTTGAGTGTTCTTTCAAAGTCATCTATTTGTTCCACCTTAAATGCTGCCCATGTTGGTAATCTGGGACCAGGTGGAAAATCTAATTTAATTGTCTGATGGTGTTTCACAGTGAGGCTCATAGATACCTTGTGCTTGTTTTTCCAAAGGCGTAAAGGCTGAGGAAATGAACCTGCCTTTATGGGCCCACAGAGGGAAAACGTTCCCTGTCTGTGCTAACACTTAGCTTCTCTACCGGTTTCAATAACTATTTTTATCAACCTGTTTTAAGAAGGAAGCCCTGCGCCTGACATGTGGTTGTGGGCAGAACGACAGAAGGAAGGCGACCAATGAAAACACGTGTCCTTAAGAAAAAAGGAGTGTTTGCATTTCAGCTGACTGGGAACCAGTGACAGCAAGATCATTGGCATGGCTGAACATAAGCAGTTCAGTGTCTAGTATACGGCTAACTTAAGGATGAAAGGAACCGAATGTCTGTGGCCGAGGAAGTTTGGTTATTTTAGTTAAGAAAAGCAAAGTCTGGCAATGCTTAGAGGAAGGAGCCCAGATGCTCTGCTCACTGATGCCTAACTGGGATGTTAATAGGGTAGAGCTTATCCAATGCTCCCTGTGTGCGAGTTATGGCTTCTGAATCCCAGCTTTGGACCTTATATTCAGTAGGAAAGAAGAGTTATTCTAAGGCAAGCCAACTGTACTATGGGAGAAAACAGAAATTTCAAGTCTTCACATTGAATTAAACATGACTTTTAACCCCTCAAATGCTTGAGAGGGGGTTATGCACTAAGGTGTAAAAAGAGGTGATAAAGTGGAGATGACTTCTCCAGTGATATCACTTCTCCAGTTCCTATGTTATTCTATGGAGACTATGCACTAAGATCTCTCCTACTTCAGAAATCTTAGTGCATTAGCTCCATAGAATAACATAGGCACTGGAGAAATTATATCACTGGAGAAGTCATCTCCACTTTATCACCTCTTTATCGCACCTTAGTGCATAACCCCACATTTTGTTCAGACTGATATATTAATGTTCTCATGCTTCCCTGTTTATATGGATTACAATAGAGTAAAACAAAATTAAAGCCAATGAAAACACAGCCCTGAATTTCAGAGATTCAGTACTTTGGTAGATAATTAAAATTGCATGCATTTGTTCCTCCACTGAATTGTCTTTAGTGAGGACATTTTCCTTTGACTCCTCATTTGCTGGATAGTTGACTGTATTCTATTGTTTAAAGGGATAGTAATGTTTCATAATAAAAGCAGCTCTAATTAATCATCATAGTATTTGGACTTTGGAGAGTGTTATTTCAATTCTGTCAGAGTTGTTGTTCAAGAGTAATTCAATGACAATGTATCCCCCTCCCACCCCTTTTACTGATGTAACACTGTTCAGCCAGATCAGTAGGGAGGTATCACAGTGCCTGTGATTGCTGCATTTTCTTGTCTGTCACCAGTAGGGGGCTTCTATTGGCTGTCTGCATTTAGCCCGCCTCATATTGCCTATTTAAACCTGGATTGGGCACCCTTTGAGTGCCCTTTCGTGTTGTTTCTGACATTTTTCGCTATCACTATGTCCAGTGATTGTTGGGCCTCTGTTCCTGTGTTCCTGAGTTCCTGATTGCAGCAGTTCCAGTGCCTCCTGAATGCTGAGTTGTTCCAGTCCTGGTTCCGGCCTAGGCCTCTGGGGTTGCAGTTCCTGCTGACCTTCCTCTCTGCTGTTTCCTGCCCTGACTGATCGCTCTGCTGGTTCCTGCCATCTCCTCGCCTGTCTCCTGTGATCCTGGCGACCTTGTGCTTGGTCGCGTCGGCGACATTGTTTGTTAGTCCCAGCGTGCGGACACTGGTTGCTCCAAAGCCTTGCGACTACACGATTCAGTTGTTACTCCAGTGTGCGGACACTGGTTTGCTCCAAAGCCGTGCGGCTACACGATTCCCTGTTGGTCCAGTGTGCGGACACTGGTTTGCTCCAAAGACTATCGGCTACACTACTCAGTGGTTGGTCCCAGCGTGCGGACGCTGGTTTGCTCCAAAGCCTTGCGGCTATACGATTCACTTGTTAGTCCAGTGTGCGGACACTGGTTTGCTTCAAAGCCTATTGGCTACACTACTCAGTGGTTGGTCCCAGCGTGCGGACGCTGGTTTGCTCCAAAGCCTTGCGGCTATACGATTCACTTGTTAGTCCAGTGTGTGGACACTGGTTTGCTCCAAAGCCTATCGGCTATACGATTCAGTAGCTGGTCCCAGCGTGCGGACGCTGGTTTGCTCCAAAGCCTTGCGGCTATCCGATTCAATTGTTAGTCCAGTGTGAGGACGCTGGTTTGCTCCAAAGCCTTGCAGCTATCCGATTCAATTGTTAGTCCAGTGTGAGGACGCTGGTTTGCTCCTAAGCCTTGTGGCTATACGATTCCTCTGTTGGTCTCAGTGTGCGGACACTGGGTTGCTTACGATCCTGTCACTCTGTCATTATCATTCTACAGCTATTGATACCTCTGGGCTGCCTTGCCCGGTATTGGTAAGGCCGGTAGAACCTTGCTTCGCATTCCCCTTGAGGTTGCCTTACCCGGTATTCGCAAGGCCGGTAGAGCCTATATCGAGGGTTGTTGGGCTGCCTTGCTCGGTATTGGTAAGGCCGGTAGAACCTTTTGCCACATTCCATCTGAGGTTGCCTTACCTGGTATTGGCAAGGCCGGTAGAGCCTACACCGTGTACTTATTGGGGCTACCTTGCCCGGTATTTAGGTAAGGCCGGTAGAACCTTGACGCTATTCCATCTGCAGGTTGCCTTACCCGGTATTGGCAAGGCCGGTAGAGCCTATTATTCCATCATCTCAGACTGTCCTGTCTGGTATATTGACAGGACCGGTAGAGTCTGCATACTGTCTTTGCTATTTACTCTTGATATATATGTATGTGATTGCCATTCTAAGTGATCATTTTATTATTTCAATAAAATTGAGTTTTTTACCTAAAACTTGTGTCTGAGAGTCATAACAAACCGTGACAGGAGGTGCCCAGGTAGACTGCAGAGAGGGACAATCTTCAGTTAGGATAAGGGAAAAACCTGAAAAACTTGTCAAGGGGGGCAGGGATTTCATTGTTTTCATTGTAAGAAGATTGTCCCCTTCTGCTATCTGTCTGGTCTTACAACCAGATTCCACATCTGAGAAGAGATGGCTTACACTAGGTAAAAGGGGCGGGAGGGGAAACTTTGCTTGTGAATATCTCTCAAACCATAAAGGTTTGAGAGATAAGACTTATATTGTTCTTCGTGTTTTTTTAATGCCTACAAAATAAAATAAATATAAAACGAAGTATTACTATCCCTTTAAGAGACAACAAGAAGTGAGGAATAATGTCTTCCCCAGCATGCTGAAAAAGAGCACATATATTTTTTAAGTTAATTCAAAGTATGGAAAATATTACATATATGGTTCTGAATATTACAAAATACTTCCCATGTGCAAGCAACTATTATTTGGCATCTGTACATTTTAAAGATTAGACATAGGTAATGTAGTGTGTATCGGATCTGAAATGATAAAGTTAGGGGTCCCCTGCTTAGCAGAGTTCCAGGATATTGTGTGTCACCCAAATTCCTATTTATGAGGCACTAAGAGAAAGTGGTGAATTCTGGGAAAATCAACTTCACTATAAGGAGCAAATAAAAATTCCAGTTGAGTTCCCAATGAATGTGAGAGACTTCTTTAGCATTCAAGGGATTAAAACTATATTTGAGTAAATTGAAATTTGATGAATTATTATTTGCCTCCTAGAGTGCAGTTGGTTTGCTGCAGAATGTATTGAATTCCTTTTTTAGTATGTTGGGCTCACTGTTTTAAAGCATATGCATGATGTACAACCTGACACCTGTACTCACGTTTCTCTTGCATCCAGTGAGGACATAGGAAAACTGAATTCTTATCCTAGAGGCAGGGCACTTGACAGTTAACTTCTAAAACTAGAAGTAACTCCTCCCGTCCCTCTGCCCTACTTACCCCCTCACCTAAAACTAGAAGTTCATTTTTAAGTGTCCTTCAGGCAGGGCTCAAAATTTCCACTCGCCACTAGCCAATGGCGAGTGAAACTTTAGCCCTGGCGAGTATTCAGCCCTGGTGGGTATGTTATGGCTTGCAGTGGCGAGTAACTTTTCAGATCTGGCTAGTAGCAAAGGACTTCCAATTTTAAGCCCTGCTTCAGGGCAATATCTGAAACTATATCTGTACATCTTTACTGTAATTTTAGATTCCATTATAGGATAACCAGAGTACATGTATAGTCCCCACCCGTGGGATGGCTCCATGTTTGTTCTTCCATTAGGTACCCCTAAAACACAGACATTGTCCTGGGGACCTTGGGTACTACATGGCCTTTTCCCATACAGGACAGGACCCACTGATGTTTGAGCCACTTATTCCAATCTGTCACTACACTGCCAAACTCAATAAAGCAAATGGCGATCCAATACCCCTTGTTCTGTAAGAAAAATAATATCTTCCAGTCCAGAGGGAATACATCTTTTTGTATAGACAGAGATTCCTCTGGGGAAGAGGGTGAAACATTTTCAGCGATGGAGAAGATATCCCATCTGTGTCAGAATCAGATTCATTGGAAGAGGAGGATACTGATAAAACAGTTTTCCTCATAAAAGTAATTCTGGAAACCCTTCATGTTTTTGACCATCAACAAATGGAAACCTATAATAAAAATCTATTTAAACACAAAAATAAGTTTGTCTGTGTGGTTCCAGTGCTTGAAAAACCGGAGCAAATAGTTTTGGTTGAATGGAAAATAAAGAAGTTGTTCTACCGGAATGTTTTTCACAAGGTTATGTAGAAAAATGGATAATTGCCCCCTCAGTAAATGTTTCCATTTCCCGATTGTCCACGATCACTGCTTTACCAGTTTAAGATGTAGCAACCCTCAAGGTCCCCCCCCCCCCAATAAAAAAACTGATTTTACTTTAAATATTATCTTCTTAGGAACAGGAAATAACCCCAGCTCAACCATTGCAGCAGCATGAGCAGGTAGAGCCAAAATCTCCTGGAACTACATACCTGTTTCCCCCAGTGGCAATGATTCCCAGGGTTCTTACAAAACTCAAGAATGAAAGAACATTTTCATCTGCTCCAGCATGGCCACATTGATCATGGTATCACACACTGATGGATCCCAATAATGAAAGCACAGAGTGAGCCTTGGACTCTGGAGTTGCTTTATCACAATGACAAATTTGACCCTAAAAAGTCAGTCTGGACTTAACAGCATGAAACACTACTTCTGATCATTTCTGTCATTCAAACACTCATATTTGCATGCAAACCAATCTCCTCTAAGCTCTATCATAAAGTTTGGAAAACGTGTATCAATTTCTGTGAACAGAAAAATTTGATCCTCATGTTTTCAACATTTTCTACTTGACTTTCTTCAAGCATGATTATAAAAAGGACTTAAAACTCATCTCCTTGAAAGTCTTCAGCTGTGTATTTTTCAGCACAAAATAGCAGACATTCCAGAAATTCTGTGTTCATATGGCTTGACCTTATAATGCTCCAACTCCTCCTTGAGACTTGAACCTGTTTCTTGAGGTTTTATGGGGAGAATCCTTTAAACCATTGTCTTCAGGATCACATGTGAGGCTACTTTTCTGGCTGCTATTTCTTCAGCTAGATGAGTGGCAGTGCTCAGTCCCTGTCCTGCAGATCACCTTCTGTAATTTTCCATCAATATAAATCAGTTTTATAAGCTGTAACAGACTTTCTACCTAAAGTAGTTTCTGCCTTTCTTATGAACCAGAATTTGATTCTGCCCTCTTTGTGTTCCAATCCATTCAACTAGCAGGAGATAAAACTACATTATTTGGATGTATTTAGATACCTTAATATTACATTCAAGTCACAAAATCCTTTAGACAAATTATACTTTTTTGTCATCCCTGAAGGCCCTAGTCAGGAAGGGATTTTATACCCACTTTGGGCTTCATTGGAAATGGCTTCAGTGGGTGTTTTTGTCTTCCTCTGGATCAACAGGGTTGATATGGCATGGGCTGAACTTGATGGATACAGGATTTTTTTCCAGCTTCATCAACTGTGTTTCTGTGTTACTATGTTAGAAAGGACTGACCTGCTTCTAAGTCCACTATAGCCTCATGAAACCAATGGACCAATGGATCATAAGGCAAACCTACATGCTTAATTCCAAATCAGTGCCTTTCTAGATTACAGCTTGCTCCACAAGAGCCATGATGAGTGGGCCCTAAGGCACCAGTCTTCAGCAGCCACAATGTCATCTGTTCATACAGTGACCAAGTTCTACAAGGTCAATGTCTTTGTCACAGCAGATGCCAACTTTGGATGCAAAGTTTGCAAGTAGCAGTTCTTTCAGATGTTTTCTCTCCCTACCTGAGTTTTGGGACCACTTTGGGTTGTCCCCATCGTCCATGGACAAAATGGAAATTGGATTTTTTTTACTTACTGTTAAATCCTTTTCTCTTAGACCAGGGATTAAAATTGGAAGTCCTTTGCTACTAGCCAGACCTGAAAAGTTACTCACCACTGCAAGCCATAACATAACCACCAGTGCTGAATTTCTACTCGCCAGGGCTAAATTTTCACTCGCCATTGGCTAGTGGTGAGTGGAAATTTTGAGCCTTGTCTTAGACCATTGAGGGGGACACAGGGCATCTCACCAAGAGAAAACTACATTGAGGGTTGCGATGCCTTTCAATTTCTTGGCATCTCTGTTCTGTTAACCTTCTCTTCCTATATTTTGCTAGGTAAAGTGACCTCTAGTGTAGGCTGCAGGGTTAAGTACACAGAGGATTTTCTTATAGTTGTAGATTAGGATGCTTTAGCTCATTTTCCCCATGCCCCCCCAGCTGGACCAAGATAAAAAGTTTTAATGTTTAGTACAAAAATTCCATTATCAGCATGCCAATCTGCAGCATTTGCTGCCCCCATCTGTCTCTGTAATTCTCCTACTATCTACATCCTTGGGAAAGTCCCCCTTTCCTATTGATCCTAGGATGATGGCAGTAAATAAAACCTCCATTTTAGTTATTGTATAATTATTGTTTAGTAAGGTGCCGCATACATTTTGTGGTGCCATATAAATAAAATTACATATACATGCTGCATAGTACTTTGGAGTAGCAACATTTTCTTTACATCAACAGACACAGTGGTAGGAATATACAAATCTGCCAACAAGACTCATTATATGTACTAAGATGTTACCTTTCAAATCATGCAGCTTCATTTAAGGCAGTGTTTCTCAACTCCTGTCCTCAGGACCCACTAACAGGCCAGGATTTGATGATTTCCTTGTTAGAGAACAGGTGAGTTAATCAGTGTGAATGAGCCTCTGATCACCACACCTGTGCTCTAGCAGAGAAATCCCTAAGTCCTGGCCTGTTAGTGGGTCCTGAGGACAGGAGTTGAGAAACACTGATTTAGGGGTATGTACCAGTGTGTATGGTCACTTTTTTCATACCTGGGAACCTTCCTGTCCCTAGCCCCTGGAATATGAAGAATGGCTGGGGTGGAGTTGTCCAAATGACATGATCTGTATTATAACATGGATGAGGCTAAATTAAAGTCAGAGCGATTTGAAGGAGGAAATGTGTGGTGTTGGTGGTGTTACCAGGCAATTCACCAAGAATCAACATCTGTTTCCAGGGGTCCAGTAATTAATTCTGAAAAGTAGACTCCCTTAGGCAGATCTGGAGAGTTTGGAGGCATGTATACCAGTACATTCTCTCTGCTGTGGTTAAGATTTAAATGTGAGTAATCCCCAAACATATCTCCTTTAGAGTGAGTAGGTAAACAGAGTTACAGTGTTCTACTTTCTTCTATGTCTTTGCCACTGAGATGTTGCACCTAGAAAATCAAGTCTGAACTGTAATATCATTTGAATAAAACACTTCTTAGTAGTGGGAGTGCCCGGATTCTCTCGTGCAAGGAGAATTTGTCTGATATTTCGGAGCTGGACTACCTGAGGGTGGGACCAATCTGATATGGGCATAGAGATTTCCTCTCTGCAGTGGCACATGGAGCATAAAATGTGACTTGTAGCACCTCTGAGAGGCCACCACGCCTTAGATCAAAACACTTTATTTTGTTTGTTCTTGGAGAGACTTCGGGGAAGGGGGAGGGAGAGGACAACTTTAGGAGCAATTATCTCTCAAACCATAAAGGTTTGAGAGATGATACTGGGGGCAATACATTTATTTTTAATAGGGCTTTAATATAGGGATTAGTAATACTTAAGTATTACTATCCCTTTAAAGCGGAACGAACACCGCTAACAAAGGTTGTCTTTAATAATTCCCTATCTGGCGACTAGCTGCTTAGTAGCGCTAGTTGCCAGACTTATTACCTCTTCATGAAGAAATTTGAAGTGATCCTCGGCTGACAGGCAGGACGGAGTGCGGACATCTTGCCCTAGTGACGTCCGTGCGCCTGCGCTGTCAGTCCCAGAAGGCTGTACGAGGTGTTGCTAGGAGCCATTCGGCTCTGGAAGGGACTGACAGAGCAGGCACGCGGACGTCACTAGGGCAAGATGTCCGCGCTCTGTCCTGCCTGTCAGCCGAGGATCACTTCAAATTTCTTCATGAAGAGGTAATAATTCTGGTGACTAGCGCTACTAAGCAGCTAGTCGCTAGATATGGAATTATTAAAGACAACCTTTGTTAGTGATGTTAGTTCTGCTTTAACTGTACATTTGCTGGTGTTCTGGCTAACATGAAAATCAAGCAGTTTTTAGTATAGTTTTCCAATATGCAAACATGAATTAAGTGGAAGTTCCACTTTAAACATTTGTATGCACACACTGCTTCCATATCTGTGGGGTTAACACCTTCCTATTTGAATATTTTTGAAAACTAGAGTTGGGAAGCTTTGGTGATTGTGTTTTTCTTTTCTTCTCCTGGTTGTTTCCGTATCATGATTGACTCAGTAGTGTAGTGCAATGGATTTTTTTGTTACATATGGCTGCTTGGTTATTCTTTAGCGCTTATCACACCCCCCACCCTCCATGGTATGTCACATCATGTCAGTGGGGTATCATTTTTTTGGGAAGAAGAGTAGCCACTGAATTCAGCAGGTCATTACTTTTCAAAGATATTTAACCCCTTAACGACCCTTGACGGTCATAGTACGTCATGGGTCGATATGACTGAATGACCCATGACGTACTATGACCGTCATGGAGTTCCGGGCTCCCCCTGCGGCTGCACGCCATTTGGGGAGTCCAGAACCGGAAGAACAACAAAAAAAAAAAAACGCTTAACGTGGTCGTTAAGGGGTTAAAATATGTGAAATGGGGGAAATGCAGGGAAAAAAAAAACCCTATAGCACCACCATCTGGAAACATTTGTGTGCCCACCCCCCAGAATAGGGTAAAAAATGTGACCCCCTCATTACATGCGCCCAGGTGCCTTCTTTCTGAAATGGTATGACATTTGTATCTCTTCTTCCTGTTTGCTGTTTTTACAAACATTTTAAAGCAGTTATTTCCTTTTTAAAATAAAGTAAGAAAACAGTAGGGTTGTTGTAGATGTAGTTTGTGCTCCTGCCACCCGCTACGATATATCAACTAATATCAATGGATGGGATTTAGAACAGGTGCAGTCTAGCTACCTATCGTGATATGAAATGCCTTGATTTTAAAACATTTCCTTCTCTGCCATAAAAATTAAAAAAACAAACAAACAAAAAAAAACCACACACAATTTATGGCTATAACTCAATCTTCTGAAGATCTCTTAGTAGTCTCAAGTTTTGAGATCAAAACACAAATAGCCCCTCTTTTTTTTTTAAACACGTGAAAGACCCAGTTGCTAGCAGAATGTAGAAAAAGTCTGCTTCCACACAGTTGTCATTCACATTTATAAAAAAATCCAGTAAAAACACATCTGGTTAAATTTTCTCTGTCATGGTAGGTGGAGAACAAACCTTTGGCATCTTCTAAGTGCAGCACTTGCTGAGAAAATGATGTATGACGTGTGTCTTTTACACAATATTGTCACTGAAGTTTATGTTTGACTCTAAACAGCAACAACATCATGAAAATAAATGAAGCACTGGGGGATTTCATAATATAGCAGTGAAGGGGTTAAAATGGTGCATTATTCTTAAAGTCTTAAAACTAAATGAGAGGTTAAAATTTCCCTTCAATGTTTGACTCGTTGAGCTCATTAAAATGAAACTGCCATAAATCCACAACCAGAAGCCTGAGGCAGAAACACACCCAAGGCTATTTGTACCAAGTATCTGCAAATAACACTGATAAATGAGGTCTAAAGGAACAGGCATATAAAGTAAAATAAAATTGAGTCAGGTACTTTTTAAAGTACCTCTGGACTATCGTAGGGTGACCACGGGTCCCGGAACGTCCGGGACTGTCCCTTATTTCAGGGCTATGTCCCGCGTCCCGGGTCCCCTTCAACCGGGACAATGAAGTGTCCCGGAATGAAGGCAAGCCGCCCTGGATGTCAGCCTGCAAGCGGTGTGTCACATCATGGACACCGCTCGCGGCGTCCATGATATGACACACCGCTTGCAGGCTGACATCCAGGGCGGCAATGCAGCTTACCTGGAGGCAAGCGCTCTAGTAATACAGAGCGCTGGGAGATGACATCACTCCCAGCACTCTGCATTACTGGCCATACCGCGCGGGAGCTTCAGCTCTGTGCCGGAGGAGGCACAGAGCACATTCTACCCGCTAGACCACCAGGGACTTAAGGTATGACGGGGCAACTAGGGTGACCACGTCCCGGAATGGCAGAAGGGAAATGTGGTCACCCTAACTATCGGCTGTAAAGATGTTCTGGTATCTAAGACATACAACTTAGTCAGAGGACCTAACTCCTTTGAAAATAATAAAAACAAAAAAAAATCAGCTATTTACAATAAAGTCAACTATACATTGGTTGTTATACACTAAGGTGTGATAAAGAGGTGGTAAAGCACAGAGGACTTCTCCAGTGATATCACGTCTCCAGTTTCAATGTTATTGTATAGAACCTATGCACTAAGATAACTTTGCTCATTAAAAGAGGAGTTGGTACAGTGCAAGCCATAGAATTACAGGAGGCAAATAAAGTCAAGTTGATACCTTTATTGGCAAACTAAACAGATTTAGGATGCAAGCTTTCAAGACCTCTTAGGTCTCTTCATCAGGCATGTTATACTTATGTCATATTTTTCTGTATAACATGCCTGCGGAAGAAACCTAAGAGGTATTGAAAGCCTGCATCCTAAAGCTGCTTAGTTAGCCAATAAAGATATAAACTGGACTATATTTTCATCTTAGTCCATTGGCTCCATAGAATAACATAGGAACTGGAGAAGATATATCACTGGAGAAATAATCTCCACTTTATCACCTCTTTATCATGCCTTAATGCATAACCCCAATTTGTTATCTTTTTTCTAGGATCCACTATTATCTTTTATTTTAAAGTTTAGAAATTGTAGGCAAAAGTTCATGAAATCTGTCTTGAAACACTGCAACCATTGCACCTCCAGCCGTGTTTGTTAGGAGTTTGGAATGTCAAACTAAGCTGAGAGGTCAAACACAGTTATTACATTTTTTAAAGTTTAAATAAAAGAAGTAGGAATAAAAGAGAAACACAACGTACAGTTCAGTTTTTATCGTTATTAGGCAAAAGGGTGATAGAGAATAGGTTTCTCAGAAGTGATAGTTCAGTATTGTCAGTAAACTGTCAAAGAAAACAAAAGAAAGATCATTCTGAATAGAAGAGGATTTGTACTTATAGAAAAAAATTAGCTGCTTAGTTCTTACCACTCATTAACAATTTGAGTGCCAGAGAGTTAAGCACTCAAAGGGTTAAAAGGTTCATTAAAAAAGTAACAAAGACCCTCCGAAACAAAAGGAGAAAAAGGTGGTGCCCCATAGCGTAATACAGTAAAGAAATGCACAAAATAGTATATAAAATGTGCACTCACGTGTCCAAATGGTCAGCTGTTTAATATATATTAAAGCTGACAGCCTCGCTTGTGGAGAATATATATTGTCTCCACTCGATAGTCACTCTCCTGGGTCACACTCTCTTCCACTTATGGGGGCTAAATATCTATCCAGGGATTCTTCTTGTATCAATACTAGCTGTATATAAATTGAACCCTAATCCCTAATGGGGTGATGAGATGAATAATGGACGCAACATAAATAAAATAATGAAAAATGAAACTAAAAAACTCTCCTCCAAAAAATATACGAAAGTTATTTATTAAATAGTATACAAATGTATACAAACGTAAAAAAGCAATTAAAATATGCTGGCTAACGCGTTTCGCAGGTATACCCCGCTTTAGCAAAGCCTGTGTGTAAAGTAAACAATTCATGATTACATTCCACAAGATACAAATGCCTTAGAAAGCAAAGTTTAGTTGTATATTTTAGATATACACACTTTTTTATACAGGCAAACTTGTAGTATATGGTATTTATATGTACAGAATATAAACACATATTTTTCAGTGCTAATGTTCCTTTAATGGAAAGTGCATCATGGATTATGCTAATTGTGGTGCAATATTGTGAATAAACAATGAGAGGTCAAGAAATTCTGAGGCAACCAACTGTAATAGAGGGAAGAGATACAATATTCCTGTTGCTTTGCAATGCATTGGAGATCTCTGTATCATACAAGGGGTTAAAAGCCTCATTTGGGAAATTGTATTCCCCTATGCTGCAGTTTGTTTGCCCCAGAACTACCCCACTTTTATTTTGAACATAAGGCCCAAAGAGCAAGGCGATTGTAATATTCATTTGTAGTTTGAATACCAAAATATATTTTTTGTAAATATATTAATACTTATTTCCCTGACCTTTTTCATTATGAATAATATTGCCGTTTCCTTAGCAAACATCCCTATAATCATATTTTGTGTGTGTGTTGCCAATAAAGTAGCCCTAACATTCATTTTATACCGTTGTATTCTTTCTCCTAGTGCAAACATCTGGAAAAGGAGCTGCTTCTGCTCAAAGAGAATAAACAGATTTCCGCCGATATTGTGACTGCACAGAGGACCTTTGAGCCTGCTACCAAGGTGAATGTCTTTATAGGGCAGCCCTCTTTGGTTCCATTCTGCTATTATCTTTTTTTTTTACCTTCCACTTGCAGCTATTTTATATACTGCATGCCAAGTAATAGACTAGAGTTTATTTGTACCCCTCCCCTCAGTTGATGCTTCTAGAAATTGCTGTGTAATAAATATGTAGTTCTGTAGCTCCCATATTACAATGCAAAATACAGTTTTAGGCTGATTTATAGGGAAAACCAAAAGCACCATAGGTGAGAAATAAAAAAAAAATCCCCAAATCCCACTGATTTAAATGGGGTGTTTAACGTCAGTGTTAGAGTGCTAATAATGATGATGACCTCACGCACTACCATCAAATATACCCATACTGTCCATGAATAAAATTATAACTTTTATTGGTACTCATAAAAACATGGTTCCACAAATATGTTGGTCTATATGCTAATGGAGAGACTTCGTAGCAGTGGGTACAAGCAGTCAGATGTAGTTAGATGACATCTCAGATAGATCCACGCAGAGACTATGAGTAAGCGGCTTGCACGCAAAACGTGTGGATCTATCTGAGATGACATCTAACTACATCTGACTGCTTGTACCCACTGCTACTAAGTTCCAACTTAACTGAAGACAAAATGAATGCTTTAACCCTATGGATGCCAGAGAGGTCAGCAAAGCATTGCAAAGCCCCTGGCCCCCAAGAGGTTAAATATATTAAAAATGTACAACAGAGCTTAGAATTAAAATAAGGCTACATAAGTGATACCACAGATCTTGCGATCGAAATGGGGATGCACTGCTGACACCACAAAATTTACAAGTGAAAGAGCTACACTAGTGATACCACAGAGGCTACAATTCTGTGACTACTGATGTATTAAATGATAGATATACCTTATTGCGGAATAAGAGACTCCTACCTAGGTAAGTCCATCTATTACAAACGGTAATTATATACGTTTACCTGACTGCTGTATAATGGACTCCTACCTACGTAAGTCCCTCTGTTACACACAGTAATTATATAGATACACCTGACTGTTATATGATTGACTCCTACCTAGTTAAGTCCGTCTGTTACACACAGTAATTATATAGATATACCCGACTGCTGTATGATGGTCTCCTACCTACATAAGTCCGTCTGTTACACACAGTAATTATATAGATACACCTGACTGCTGTATGATGGACTCCTACCTAGGTAAGTCCTTCTGTTACACACTTGTATAATGGACTCCTACCTAGGTAAGACCTTCTGTCACACACAATAATTATATAGATACACCTGACTGCTGTATGATGGACTCCTACCTAGGTAAGTGCTTCTGTTACACACAGTAATTATATATATATACACCTGACTGCTGTATGATGGACTCCTGCATAGGCAAGTCCTACTGTTACTTACATTAATTATACAGATATACCTGACTGCTGTATGATGGACTCCTGCATAGGCAAGTCCTACTGTTACTTACATTAATTATACAGATATACCTGACTGCTGTATGATGGACTCGTGCATAGGCAAGTCCTACTGTTACTTACATTAATTATACAGATATACCTGACTGCTGTATGATGGACTCCTGCATAGGCAAGTCCTACTGTTACTCACGTTAATTATATAGATATACCTGACTGTTGTATGGGGGAGAAATAAACATGTCCATTGATTTAAATAGGGTTTTTATCCCCATGAATGATAAATAAGTCTCCAATGCATTGTGAAGCAAGTGCTCTATAGCAGTCAACCGGTTAAAAGTCCCTTTTAAATCTGTGGGAATGTGGATAATTTTAGTTTGTCTCCTAATCCATTAGAGTATTCAACCCCACAATCACAAACCTGAGCCCTTCCCAGAGTCACAGTCATCAGCTCTTCATCAACAGTCCTCAACCCCCATTACAACCAGAATCCTCAAAAAAACCTACCAACACAGCTCGCTGCCACTTCTCCCACAATTATTATCAATCCTCAGAATGCTCCTGACACACACAGTCCCCAGTAACACATAACTCAGTTTGTCTAACATTAGGACAGCATTCAGTCCGACTGAGCTTGGACTAAAACTATCAGATCTTTGCACTGTCTTTATCTCCATTAATCCCCATAAGTTGCCCTGATATTCAGAAAACGCAGGCTCACGTGATGTGGGATGATGATTTGTGAAGGTGGCTGTATATTTTCTGTGGATGCGCTCCTCACTGACGTCATTAAGAGGAGCCAAGGAACCAGCCATCCAGTCACAAAGAGCCTGTGGTGCCACTTAACCCTTTAAGGACCAGAGGGATGTGCATTGCTTTTATTTACAATGCGTTGCACAGACATCTAGTTCTAAAAAGGTTGACCGTAGAAAAAGAAGCATGGTTCTGTCAGCCTGCTAGAAATGTGATTGGGGGTGGATATGTCACCCTGGTTCGTATGTTCATTTGTTACACACTGCCTATGATGTCATGGAGCCATTTCTTGTAACTGCATAGGCCCGGGGGATAAATGCCATACTGCCTCATGGGCCAGTGCGCCCTTGATTACCAAAGTGTCAATGACAGCGTGGGAGGTGGACATCTGTGCAGAAGGTGGCACAAACGGACATCAGCTTACTGTTTTTGTTGTGGGTCACAAAGCAGACCCAGGCAGGTATCTAGGGTGCCTTACCCATAATACGGCTCTGGCTCTGCCCACTCACATGACATCACATGATTAAACAGGATGGGAAAAGGAGCATGCTTCACATTGACTACAGTCTTCAGACCTCAACCATGGCTCTGAATAAATGTTCCTGTTAGTACTGAAGCTAGGATCATGCATTGTCTATGAGCAATAATGAATAGAAATGCTGATGTGCTTTTCAAATTATTAAATGCATTCAATAATGGAATTAATACAGACAGAATGAACTTACGTAGTAGGGTGCATATATATATATATATATATATATATATATATATATATATATATATATAAAAAATTCTTCCTACATGTCTGATGGATTAAAAAAAATATGTGTGCAAAATATTCCATGGAAAAATACTCCAACCTGCAATTCATTCAATGCTAAAGGTTGAAGCTTTTGACATTTTCTTTTTGAGCTTTTGGCTGAGCCAGGACTAGAGGGTGGGGGTCCAGCACATTGGCCAGGGGAGGGGCAGTGGCTGAAGTGAAAACACCTGTGTTTGCTTTGCAGATTTTCGCAATCAGGCAGGGAAGTACCAGGCTTGGAAACTGAAATAGATGAGAAAGTTAGAGAATAAATAGGGAAGGTGACAGAATACAATTCAGTTACCCTATTTGCATAAGCTAAGTGTCTGATTCACTTAAAGTCAGGCTATCACCTTTTAAGATTTTTTTGTGTTCCCTTTAATAAATATCTGCCAAAGAAATGTCGTTCATAGGATATATAATTGAAATCTCCAAATTAATTAATCATAATGAAAACTAACATTTATGCCTTCAGTTTAAAACTGCCATTGTGTGGTTTCTGGCTCTCAGTGTAATCTCGTTGTCTAGTTTTTTGCCAAGTGCAGTCTCCTATTAAAATGTGTCATTCTGAGTGTCAGATGCCATGGAAGCACCAGCCTATATTTAAGTCTGTGTGTCAGAGTCAGACCCATAGATTAACACTGGGGGGGGGGGGGGTAGTTTTCTATGCGGTCAAGCAGGTTCACCACCAGACCATTTTGGTTAGTCCTAGACGTGCCTGTGAAATATCTTTAAAGATTCTTAAAATCAAGGTATCAGATTAAATATTTGTTTTTTTATGCTGTAAAACTGGTAATGACGGTTCATATATTCAAACCAGAGATGCTGCTGGTGCTTGTCTTGAATCAGAGTATGCAGATGTTTTTCTTTTTATGTTTAAAGAAGAAAGGAACTCTTCCGTCTCCATAGAATTTATTACCGTTCTTTTGGATTCCATCTTGAATTTAGACACTTTTAAGTACTTGTTTAAGAGACTTGATATTAATAACTAGTCTGTCTTCCCCCCAAAAAAAATCCTTATTGGGAACAGTAAACGTTGTGTTCTTGAAGGTGACCACATGTCCCGGAATGCCCGGGACTGTCCCTTAATTGCGGTCTGTGTCCCGAGTCACCCCCCACCAGGAGAATAAAGAGTCCCGGAATGAAGCCAAGTAAGCCATTCACAGGCAGCACAGACAGTCTGCCACTCAGTATTGCAATAATCAACGTCAGTGACATGTACCAGTCCACCGGCCAATGAAGGAGGATTGAAGAGTATTTGTACAATGGTGATCATTGGCTGGCTGGTGCATGTGTGCGTGTGAGACAGAGCGGACATCGGCAGTATACTGGTGCTGTGACGCACATGTATAGATATTATGAGAGTGTCACAGGAGGCAGTCTGGGTGCAGTCACGGAAGTAACAGTTCAACTTCAGTGAGACAGTGTGAGTGAGTCCTGCCAGTGCCAACTCCCATTTTGACTCAGACCAAGTGAGAGACAAGAGTAAGTCTTCAGAAGAAGAAAAATATTACTAACTAATACACACATAACTGATAATAATAACAAGCATAGCATACATTTTTTGGCAGCTGCAACGTATGCACCACAGGACTGTACATACAAGTACAAATCCCTCTGGCACTCAGGGTTAAAAAAAATCAGCATGTATGAAATTAACAGAAACAATGTTCATCATTCAAAAACAGAAATGAATTAAATTAACCCTTTGCTTTTACACCAACCAAAGGGATCAGGATGTGAAAGACATTGAGATTATAGTCACCCCTCCCACATAGTTGCACTGGAGCTGAGGACAAGTCCTCTTCTGCTGTCTTCTCCGCAGTGTCCTTATATGGCAGATGGAAATGTGGTCACCCTGTTGATAAAACGTGTAGATTTGTGTACTCAATGTCAAAGAACTCATATAGCATAAAACACATTGCACTGGACATGCAGCATATGCAGGTGTGAGAACCTAATGGCTTAGAAGGACTTGTACAGCATAAATACATTGCATTGGAAATAAACATATGCAGATGGGAGTACTCAGTGCCTTAGGACTTATACACTACATGTATGTTGTATTGGAGCTAAACAAATGCAGATATACAAGTATTCAGTGCCTTTAGAGAGTATGAGATAAACATAAACTATTACATTAGAAATAAAAAGTATGTAGAAACGACATGGAAACTCATATGGAAAAGACATTCTATTAATAAAACCTCCAAGGCCTTCTAGGACTTACACTGAAAGAAAACCTTAATTATGGCAACATGTATATACAAAATAGCATAATATTGTGTCTTACCAAACCCCAGTTTTCCCAAAGGTTACTTATTGCACCTTGATCATGGGGAATGTTCTGGCTTCCAGTGATCCAGGATCTGTAGTCCAGTATGGATGAGTTAGGCCTTCTATGTGCCTCCTATGTCTTACATGCAAAATATATTCAAACAGGATCTCCACCCCCCTTGGACTGACTCTGTTACTTGTACCTTGTAATTGATTCCTGGAAGGTATCCAGTGGAAGGAGAAAGTGTGAGGAACCATCCCATATAGGAGAGGGACTGGAGGACAAGATTGGCTTCTCTCTGGGCATCCATTCCAAGGTCTTCTAGAACTGATATAGTAACATAGTAATAGAATAAAACCAAAAAAAGTGTTGTAAATCTTTAACGATTTCTAGAGTGAGATTGCGCTGTGACTCCGATGATGGCCCTTAAACAAACTGATCTCTTTTGAAGGAAGAGGGATTAAGTAGGGCAAAGGAAGGGAAGGTTTTACTTCTAGTTTAGAAATTTACTATTAATTGTGGATACTTATACCCCACGGCCACTGTGTCCTCCATTGGACGAAAGTCACGAAAGAGAAAAGTATTTATGACTGCATTATTGATCACTGTAAGCAGTAAGATGTTGCATTGAGCATCAAACATGCAACAATGTTGTGTGAAACATCTCCATGTGGCCTTACTTGCTGCATTTTTACTGTGTTCCTGTGTGAATGCACTAAAGTTGCTGCATGCTAAACTTCATTGTGTTCACACAAGGCGATAATCACCTATGGGATAGAGGCCATTGTACCTTCTTTCCAAAGGGTGGCTTCACCAACACAGCATTGTTGCAGTGGTGTCACCCATGTGAAAAGAGGCTAAAAGAGTTCTACAAGTTTAATGATCAAATCTAGCCAAATAGTCATTCGTGGCTACATAATCATTCATGAGATGAGAATACCAGATTGCAGGGTACTGTGATATTTAAATGGAAAGGAATCATTTAAACTTATACTGATACTTTCTCTTTAACCCCTTAAGGACTTTGGGTTGTGGAAAACATTTCTTTGCAATATGTTACCCACTCTGCTGGTCCTTAAAGGGTTAATTTTGTCTCTATCATTCTATTGAATCTTCTTATAATGATGTATCCTGATAAAATGACGACAAGCAATAATTTCTTATGCCATTTGTCCACTACAAATATATTAGCACCAGTGCAGTTAGCAAAAAATATTTGAAATTAAAGGGCAACCGTCAACCAGTTTAATGCTAGTAATTCAGTAGATTTTCAAATCGAAGCTTGATGCGCAGTGCTAATGGGCAAAACAAGCAGCAGAAAAGCACAACACATTCAAATACAAAGTGTTAGTATTATAGATTAATATGTCTCTTAAAATATGGGGTGAGAGGAGGGAAAGCTATGGAGAGAGCCAAACACTGAGAGAAGCTGGCAAAGACAGTGCGGGCTGGGGAATTTATTAGTGAGAGGTACTAGTGTTTGGCATGAGAAGGAGCAGTGTTGAAACAGAACGGGAGGAATTCACAGGAAAGTCAGTGCTAGCGTGCCACTTCCTGCATGGAAACTGAGACGAGGAAGCGATGGGTAAAAGAAAGCATGTTTGTGTGTCTAAGCATGGTAGGATATTAGAGGGGTTAGTGTGAGAGAATGAAACCGGGGTGGTACGGCCTACAGATGAGGAGATAAACTTCTTACTTGTAGAAATAAATAAGAAAACTGTTAAGAAAACGATCTAGTACAAGCAGATGAAGACAAGGATTTTTTTAACCTTTGCACATTAAAGATGTCCCCTACGGAACTCATTTCACTAAGCTGGATATCTGACTCGTAAGGAGTGAATCTTAAGAATGAAAAGTAATGATGTCAGCTGTAAAAAAATATGTAAAATAAAACAGATGTGTAGCTGACAATACTGGCAAAGCTAAAGCAAATAAAGCCATTAGAAGAACCAACAAATTACCATACCTCCCAACATTTCAAATTGCTAAAGAGGGACACTTATGGTTTAGGGGGTGTCTCTGGGGGTGTGGCTGGTGGGCAGGGCATTACAGAGAATTTTTAAGCTATTTTGTGACCTATTGACACCTCCTTGTGTAACCTAATAAATGACTTATAACAAGACCAAAGTATTTTATTTACACAGACACATTTATAAACACATATACTGATGTTTAAACAAACACTAATATGAATGTTATTGCTGTAGAGCAATGTGATACACTTATATACACACCACACAGTCTGATCTCCTAAAAAGAGAGACATCAGGGTGGGAAAGAGGGACAGAGGGATTTGGGTCTAAAAGAGGGACAGTCCATCCTAAAGAGGGACACTTGGGAGGTATGAATTACACAACCCCTGCTGAGCCATGATGCAAAAGACTAAAGCAGGGATAGGTAACTTGCAGGGCTGTTATTGCACTATAGCTCACAGCCAGCCAACTGCTGTTTTAGGATGATGGGAATTGTAGTCCGATACCAGCTGGAGACCATAAATTTCACATCCCTGGATTAGTGAGAACATTGAGTGGGTTGATGGGGTCATACCCTGGTGTGCTCGTTTTCTCTGCCTGTGGGAAAAATACATTTTTTGTTTGTTGTGAGATGTGAAAAGAGAACATCAGTATATGAACACAACAAATCCTATTTAATGAAGACGAAAGGCCCTCCATAAACTTGTGTTTTTTTTTTTGCCATTGGCAATGATGTTGACATAGAGAGGGACAGATTTACATCTAACGTGTCCCTAGGCAATGCACACCACACACCCTTAACTCCTCCCATAGCCACACCCACACTCTTCACATGATCTCGTCCCCAGTCCTATCCACTGTTTACTGGCACAGAAAATTCCAATGGCCTATAAAAAGCAAGAATGAAAAAAAGCTTTAAGAGGTCTTCAACACATTGCTCCACAATATGCTGGAGATCACTCTAGCATCAAAGGCATTAAATAAAGTTTGCAAAGCAGTATAAAACTGGTGTAGGGACATTGAGATTGCTATGGCCACACCCACAATTCAGAATAAGAAATCTGGCCTTGGACAGTGAAATATGACTGTAGAGCACTGATTATCTGCTCCAGTCCTCCAGGCATAGCAATAGGCCAGGTATTTTCAGGATATCTGTATTGAAAAGAAAAAGGTTAAAGTGGAACTATCACCTTCATAATGTAGAGATAGGTAAAGCCATACTGTTATTATGTTGAAAAAGTCTGAATTATTAAGTAAAGCAGCTCCTTCTGCAGGTATCCAGTGGACAACAGTGCAGGCATCTTAGAGGTTAGGTACCTATGAGTCTGCACTGTCTGTCCCGTGCACTGCCAGGATTGGTGGTGACGCTAGTTGGTTACCTTAAGGTAATGGAAGCTACTGAAGGTGCAGGCGCACAGAGCTTCTCTTGTAAGCTCTGTGCCCTGGATGGCTACAGAAGAAATTTATTTTCTTTAATAACGCAGACTTTTTCATCATAATAACAGTATAGCTTTACCTAACGCTACACGTTACTAAAGGATTGGAGGGCAATATTATGAAGTTTATAGTTCCGCTTTAAAGGACAAAGAGTCCTAACCAAAAGAAACCTGTTTAACTGGCACTCATCAGGGTATAAAATTAATCTTTATTGATATTCATTTAAACAAATGGAAAACATAGGAAGTTAAGGAAAGACAAGGGGATTTTAAAATAGATGCTATCTCAAAGATTAATGCTTTCTGGATACAAAATTGTATATTTAAACAATGAGGCTTAAAAAGGATAAGTCGCCTTATAGCGACTAGTGGGATTACTCTAACTGGTGCATCCTTGGTCCTGTATCTGAACACCTACATAGGTATCATGACTCTGTGCTTGAAAGCTAAGAGGTTGTTATTATGTATGCAAATCCCTCTGTGGTCAGCTCTCACTATCCTGTATGTATAGTATGAAACTAGACCTCCCCCAGTAGCAAGGCTTATAAACTGGGCATCCATCTCACTAGTGTATGTATATATATATATATATATATATATATATATATGTATATAGTCCAGTGTATATGCCTCATTTATTTATTATACTCATTATCGGGCAGGAATTGTCTCAGATGCTGTCAGGATCTGCCTCGGAATTCGGCGAGACCTGTATTTATCATAACTTACAGGCGGCACTGGTAAATACATCAAGTTTTAAAGCTGCCATGTGTAAGTCATCTGGCAGTAAGTATCCTCTTAATTAGTGTGTATAGAGCCTGTATTTATTCAAATATACAAGGTCATATTTTTTTGTGTTATTACAACATTGGATCAAAGATGGTATTTTACTATTATACACAGTTTCTATCAAGGTCTGCCTCGTAGTTTGGTGAGATCTGTATTCATTATAACATACAGGTCACAGTGATTGATACAACAAGCCTGGCAGCAAAGATCTGCTTCATTAATGTATGCAGTTTCTTTATTTACAAATTCATAATTTACTTTGTATTGATACATCATTAAACCAGTGATAGTGTCTTATTATTATACACAAAAAGTATTTTTGGGCTGCGAGATATAATCTTGCTGAATCGTACCCATTGGGTTTTGAGAATATGAGCAAGATGAAATCTTCTGACACGTAGTCCAGTAAGGTGTGGTGATGTGGAAAGGAAGTCAATTACTATTTAACTAGTTGAAGAGCCCGTTAAACGGGCCACAGTGCCACTGCCAGTCGGTCGCGGGGCAGTCAGGAGCAGTAGAGACTGCATACGCAGCAGTCTATACTGAGCATGACTTTGCCGTTACACACATTTTAGCGAATTATTACTATTTAATTTAATTTGACAATTCAAATGGATTATAGTCATTAATTCCCTAAATGCTTGTATACTTTAAAAACGGTTTTCTAGAACCAGTTAGCATAAAGTTATTGTACTCAATTGGCAATCACTATACAGGAACAGCATCCTAAATTAATTATAGTTAACGATCATAGCTTAGTAATGATACTAGCATCCTTTCTATGAGGACCTGTTCTAGTGAACTAGAACTGAGAAGGCCACTGGTACCGAGCGATATTACGGTAATATAAAAAGAAAAGAAAAGCAAAATCTGTGTGATTCAGCAAATACTTCTATCTTATTACTTAGGAGAATTCAAGTGCTGGATTCATATAATTACCACCTTTCCCATAGTGTGGAATGTCATGATTTAATCTTGCACTCATGTGTTTTGTACAAATCCCAGAGGTCTTCAGAGGATATCCCTAATTAAGCTCAAGTAAATAATCAAAATGTCTACTAATTACTCACTTGTGATTAAAAAGGGATATCATTAAAACATGAACTGTTGTTGTGCACTGGGGACTAATGCTGAGACACACTGCTATATATTTTGAAGGGAGAGTAATACCTAAAATGTATAAATAAATATGTTTTAGGGTTTATCCCTCTGAGTAATGCAAGGACATTTCCACTGCTGAAAGGTGTTTTTTTTCAAAAATGAATACAGTTCAAACTTGATTTCTTTAGGTGCAGTATCACAGTGGCCTGAAATTGTACAGTGGCGCTGTTGCTCCACCATCCTATGGAGATTTATGGTCAGCTGACAAGAGCTGTCCATAGAATGGTGTAGCAACAGCTCCACTGTACAATTTAACCCTTTGAGTGCCAGAGTGGTACGGAATGCATTGCTTTGCAATGCATTCCGTACCACTCTGGCACTCAAAGGGTTATGGCCACTGAAGTTTAAACTGTAATATCTTTTGAATAAAACACATCTCTGCAGCAGGAGTACCCTTGTTTTACTCAGGAGAATAAACCCTACAATATCCATTTTTTGTACATCTTAAGTTTACTATCCATTTAGTTGGTCTTTGACACTCTGACATAGGAAACCAGGGAAAAATTATATAATAATATAAATGAGAAGAGCCTCCAAAAACATCTATTTTACCTAAAATATGAAAACGCTATCAAATATAGGAAGCCATTATCTCTGCGAAATGACAGACGACCTTACGGACACCCTTTGAGTGCCAGAGAGGTGCCTAATGCATTACTCACAATTGCTTGGGAACGCCTCTGGCATTAAGAGGGTTAATCAACATGCAGTATGCAGATTAGGCAGTTTGTGATAATGTTGCAAACAGTTACAACTGCCAGTAAAATAATGCATGCGTGCTTATTTACATACCTCCCAACATTTCAAATTGCCAAAAAGGGACACTTGTGTTTCAGGGGGTGGTGTTGTTGGCTTGACTGGTGGGCGAGGTATTACCAAGAATGTTTAGGCTATTTCATGACCTATTGATACCCCCTTGTGTAACCTAATAAATGACTTATAACGAGACCAAAGTTTTTTTATTTACACAGACTAATCTAGAAACACATATACTGACATTTATTCAAACATTAATGTGAGTTTTATTCCTGTAGAGCAATATGATACGCTTATACACACATGATACACTCTGATCTCCTAAAAAGTGGGACATCAGAGCGGGAAAGAGGGACAGAGGGATTTGGGTCTAAAAGAGGGACTGTCCCTCCTAAAGAGGGACACTTGGGAGGTATGTTATTTATACAGTGGATATTTATCCCAGCAATTTGTTGCTAGATCATTTTTTTGTCTGTAAGAAGTTAGCTATACAGAGGCAGATGAGTGATAGAGATTTGGACTTTTCCACATTTATTGATTTGCTGGGAAAGTTTGTAAGTGGTACAGTAGTCTAGTGTACAAGTACATGGAAACTAGTCTGTGTTGTTTTATGATGATGCTTCCCCTTTAAGCCGTAGGAATAAAGTGGTAGTGAAGCTGGAAGTGACATTGCTTTTATTATTAGATGGAATTCAGGATATTAGGAATTTATGGTTGTATTTAGAATCGATAAACTAAACAGGTGCAGTCCTGGAGCAGAAAATTCCATAACTACTCATTGATTTAAATTAGGTTTTTATTGTGGTAAATGGAAAAAATAGAAGAGAGAAGGCAGGTTACTAGACTAATTACTTGAGGATCAATGCAAGAACCAAGACCATTCCATACCTTCATTACTAAAATAACAATGGTCTGGAAAGGGTTTTTTTTTTTTCTGCTGGTGGGTTTTTTTTTTTTTTTAATGAAAAGCGAATAAATTCACAGCAAGGTAGCATTGCAGTAATTAGTATTCCTGGGAGCTTTCAAGGCCAAGTCCTTCACAGTATGAAGGAGGGAAGGGGATGGATGAGAGTGTCTAAATGACGAGGGTTGCATCATAATGTGGGTTGGGCTTAATCAGGTGGGTGAAATTAGCATATCTCCCAACATTTCACCCTGCCAAAGAGGGTTACTTGTGTTTTGGGTGGTGTTGCTGGGGGTGTGGCTGGTGGGCGGGGCATTACTGAGAATTTTTAGGTTATTTTATGATCAACTGACACCTCTTTGCTTAACTGAATAAATTATTTAGAACAAGACTAAAGTATATTATTTACAGGGCTTAAAAATTGAAGTCCTTTGCTACTAGCCAGACCTGAAAAGTTACTCGCCACTGCAAGCCATAACATACCCACCAGGACTGAATTTCTACTCACCAGGGCTAAATTTTCACTCGCCATTGGCAAGTGGTGAGTGGAAATTTTGAGCCCTGTTATTTATACAGACTAATTCATAAACACATACACAAAAAAGGAATCTCCACTCTAAACGGAGAGATTCCTTTAAGTTCCTGCGATTGGGCCCTATAAAGATTTTATAATCCTATATAATAATTCACTAGAAAGTTTGCAACAATGCAGTCATGTGCAGTAGAGACTGCCTGTGACAAGGCTGATTCAGAGCGGGGCGCTCCGAAGGAGCATCCAGCTCTGTATCAGCCGTGGCGTGGGCAGTCTCTACTGAGCATGACTGCGTCGTTACAAACTTTCTAGCGAATTATTATATAGGATTATAAAATCTTTATAGTGCCCAAGTGCAGGAACTTAAAGGAATCTCTCCTTTTAGAGTGGAGCGTTGTAAGTAAAAAGTATGTGATGTCATCAGTCCTTAAATAAGAGAACATTAAAACATGTACAATTCTGGAGCAAACCATAGAGTTAAAATAAAAAATTCTGCAAGTTCTCCTTGATTTAAATAGGTTTTTTTTTTTTTTTTTAACCTTGAATTCTAGAGAGGTATTCAGCACAATTTGCAGCAGTGAGAATAGGATGAATTTTAATCTCTCTTATGATTCGGTTCGTTTGCTCCAGAATTGCACCTCTTTAACACGATGATTAAGGTCCATCATTTATAAAACTTAAAAGGGGAGATTCACTAAGTGGTGATAAAGAGTAGAGGACTTCTCCAGTGATACCACTTCTCCAGTTCCTGTGTTACTCTATGGAGTCTATTCACTAAGATTTTGTCAGCTATGGAGATCATACTGCATAGGTTCCATAGAATAACATAAGAACTGGAGAACTGATATCACTTGAGACGTTATCTCTGCTTTATCACCTATCACCTCTTATGAATCTCCCTCAATGAGTAGTAAGAGATCAAGTTAATTTCCTACATAGCACCAAAAATAGTAATTTTTATTGAAACTATTTTCACAACATTTTATTTTAGTGGCTCAAAAGCTGTTCGTGGGGGGAAGACACGATCTGATGTTTATTTACACAGCTGGCTAAATTAATGCCTGTTTTTCCAACCTGTAATGAATCAAGCCTTGGTCCATTAAAGTGTTCTAACAGATCACTGCAACAACCATTTTTTCTAGCAGGACAACCGCAATCTAACATACGGTTTTTATGCAGAAAGCAATAGGAGCAATTGTGAAGTGAACCAATTGCACTGTAGAGGGAAATAAAAATCACCATTGATTTAAATTGGACTTTTTTACCCCTTGAATACCACAGAGGACTCCAGAGCATTGCTTTGCGATGTATTGGAGACCTCTCTGGCATTCAAAAGATGAAAAGTCCCTTTTAAATCAATAGATGTTTGTGAAAAGTTTATTCCGCCCATATTGCACAGGTGGTATGCTCTAGAATTGTTCATCTTTTGCTTTCTTCCCAAGTAATAGATAACATACACTCTCTGGAAAATTCCGGACTCCCTGAACGCCATTCAGCCGCGCCGGGGAGCCTGGAATTCCATGACGGTCCAGGACCGTAATTGGTCCTTAACTGAAAACAAGCCATGACGGTCCTGGACTGTCATGAGTTCTTAAGGGGTTAACAAATGATTAAGCCATTTAGATTGGAGATATGCATGACATACATAATTTAACCCTTTGAGTGCCAGAGGGGTACGCAACTCATTGCAAAGTCATTTAAATGGTTTTTAACTCCTTGAATGCCAGAAAGGTCTCCAAGCATATTGTATTGTGGGCACTACAGGTTTGTTCAGCATTGAAAGGTCAGGGATTGGCAACATGAGGTTCTCCAGTTTCTGCTAGACTAAAACTCACAGCATCATACCTCCCAACATTTTAAATGGCCAAAGAGGGACACTGTGTTTTTGGTGATGTTTCTGGGGACGTGGCTGATGGTTGGGGCATTACTGAAAATTTTTAGGCTATTTCATGACCTATTGACACCTCTTTGTGTAGCCAAATAAATGGCTTGGAACAACACCAAAGTGTTTTATTTACAAAGACTCATCTACAAAAACATTTATAAACACATAAACAAATATTAAAGGGTTAATAATGTCCAACTAAATCTATTTTGCATTGTGTAGAGCTTAAAAAGTATAATTGAATGCAAAAAAATGTATCTCTCAAACCACTATGGTTTGAGAGATACGTGCATTCAAAGTCTGATGTTTCCTGCTGTCAGCTGTAAAGCTGTCAGCCGGGAGATCCGTGTCGGCTGACACTGAGGCTCTGCAGCAGAGCCGCAATCGCTTTATTTAAAACGAATGTCTTCATTGGAATGGTCTAAAAAGCATACCTGGTTTGCAAGCATTCTTTTTAGACCATTCCAATGAAGTCATTTGTTTTACATAACGCGATTGCGGCTCTGCTGCAGAGCCTCCTTGTCGGCCGACACGGATCTCCTGCTGACAGCTTTACAGCAGACAGCAGGAAACATCAAACTTTGAATGCATGTATCTCTCAAACCTTAGCAGTTTGAGAGATACTTTTTTGCAATTAATTATACTTTTTAAGCTCTACACAATGCAAAATAGTTTTAGTTGGACATTACTAACATTTTAATGTGAGTTTCATTGCTGTAGAGCGACATTATACGCTTATTTTCACATCACAAAGTCTGATCTACAAAGAGTGACATCAGTGGGGGATAGAGGGATTTGGGTCTAAAAGAAGGACTGTCCCTCCTAAAGAGGGACACTTGAGAGGTATGCAGCATTCGCTGGCAGAGAATGATGAGTTGTAGTCTTGCTGTAGTGGAAGGGCCTCATGTTTCCTACTACAGGCTAAGAGTGTTCTTTGTAAAAGAGAAACATTTTAACCCCCTGAATGCTGGCGAGGGCACCAAAGCATTCCTTTGCAATATGTTTTTGAAGTTTCTAGCACCTAAGGGGTTAGTAATGATAGTTATGTATAATTGAGGTTAGGACAATGAATAATTGCCTATGGAGTTTCTATAGGTTTATTTGCATTTGTGGTTTGATTTGCATCTCTACTTATCTGGATAACTGTGTCTGTTTAAATGCCTCAAAGGGCATTTTCTTCCCACTCAAGCTTACAACTCATTAATATATTGTGTGAGGAGGATTGTTTATGGACCAGAGTGCGTGCATTTTATTAAAATTCAAGTTGCACTTAATTTACAATGTGTATATTAAAATGTCCATACCATAATAATTTCAGTATTATATATATTGCATATATATTTTTTTGCTGGCTGGGGAAGCTAATTTGTTATCTTATAGTTCAATTGTCATTTCTTACAGTTGAGAGTGGAATGAATTGGTTCCATCAGTAAAATGTTTTTAAAGTTCCTACATGTGATTACTGTGACGAAGGTAAACTGATCACATATAAAAAAAACTGGACACACTACAGTGTATTTCCAAGATTAAAGTGTACCTGTTACCAACACAGCTTTTAGTTTCATTAAATGTATTATTTAAATTGCCTATAATAATGTGTTTTTTTTGTTTTCCAAAACGGTTAATGGTTTTAGAAACTTTTGATTTAGTAGTTGGGGGAGTCTGTCAGCAAAACCATGTTCTTTGACTTGGTCAGATAAAGGATGCAGCATTAACTACTCATATGTTCAGAAAATGAACTCCCCCCATCTTTGTAAGCTGCTAAAATTAGTTTCCACTAAAGGGGTGGAATTAATCAGGCACGTGCACACATAGACACCAAAGGGGGCTTGAGCACCTGCCCTTTTTGTCCATAGTGCCTTTGTGCCCTTTTAACTAAAAAAAAATATATAATAATTATGAGAAGTGCCCTTTTTTTTCATTTGAGCCCCTGCCCCCCAAAATGTCTGTGCACGTCCCTGGGATTAATTAATAAGGATGAGTAATCATGCAAATCCTTTCAAGATGGAAGGTGCTAAGATATCTTTAAATAAAAACCAAGAAAACAGTGCATCTTACAAAAAAAAAAAAAAAAAAGAAAGAACATTGTAAAGTAAATTTCATTTTAAATTAACCATTTGAATGTTGTGGGATATCTGGGTTTGAGACCCATATAGCACTCAAATGGTTTATAGGCAAAACTATTTTCAAAGTGATAGGTCAACTTTAAGGGAACAGGCTGTTGCTGACAGCCTCAAATCTGCAGGAAATGTAAATACATTATAATAAAATCTGATCAGATTGTCTGACGCACTCTCGTTATGGATAGCATCTGCCAGGGTGCAGGTTGTAGTAGATATGTAGAATAATGAATAACAGCACTCACTGGACTTATAAAATAATTTTTAAAGCAAAAAACTAGTGTTTATTAAAGAAAATATATATAATAAAAATCTAATACATAAAAATAGTTTGTAAAATGAGATGCATGCTTTGCATTGTAACATTAACCTAATTGTTCCCGAAAATACATGGAAAACATACACAAATATAGGATGTTTTGGGGTAATTACCGGCATTTAATTTGGGGTATTTTTCTACAGAGACAATAATTGCATGGGGGCAGAATCATTATTATTATAATGATAAAACATTAAAGCTTAATTTATCAAAGACATAGCAAGAAATGTGAAATGTTTTATTTTATTTTTATTTTCAAAGTGATTTACCAGGAAGAATACATGGATATTCCTCTAATTTTCAAATATGACCAGAAGAGCATTTATGATACAAAGTTACACATTTAATCCCGAATCGAAACAAGAAAATAAATATTATGCGTTAGAACTCCTGTACTGTTGCATGTTGTTTTAAAATACAGAGAAGTAGATACTTTAGTGCTTTTAAACTTGAAGAAAATTTGATTTGGTTATTTCAAAACTGCAGAGCTTTGCTTGAGAAAGCAGATCAATTTGCCTACTTCTCGCAATATGGAATTATAAATAAATTTCTGTCAATGGACAGGTGATTATAGTAGGTGTGGAGAAATGGAGTGAGAATATTGCTCTCATGGTGTGGCAGTTTTCCAGAGAAGTGGCAATAATCTAGGCAAGAAAGGAGAAGGGTAAATCTAGATTTGAGTATTAGCCAGCATCGTTCTTTTAAAGGAGCAGTAAACGTTTTTTATAAAAACATATTTTATAGAGCATTTCCTGCTGAATAAAACAAGGTTACTCCCACTGCTGTCAGATTTTTTTTATTCAAAATTTATAGCAGTTCAAATAACCAGGAAGTGCATTTACTGTGTTTACTTCCTGATTGTTCTAACTGACAGGAAGTGACAGGCAGTTTCTATCACATTCTATGGAGAACTGTATGTCTCGGACTTTCCTGACTTTTCTCTCCATTAGAATCCAACAGAAAATCTAATTAGAATTTGACCACTAGAGGACACTGCTAATGTAAGAAAAACATGGGTTAATAACTCTGGAAATATAACTCTCTGGACAATGGCAGTACCTTTATTTTACTCAGCAGGAAAATCTCTATGATATATGTTTTGTCATAAAAAAGTTTACTGCTCCTTTAACACATCATAATAATGTTGCTTTTAAATATCCTTATCTGCTGTACTCAGTTGAGCATTGTTCTATTGTCTGTTTAAACTATTGTACAGCACAGCAAAATCTGTTGGTGTTCTATAAATAATGAGTAATGATGGGTAGTGTAATTACACCGGAGGACTAAGTGGCATAATGAATTATATAGAGTGTTAAGTTTACAGAAATGGGTTTGTGGTGCAGAAATTTGTACTACATCACTGTAGTTGATATTTTGCACACTATGTTTTCTTAAAGGGTCAGTAATGTCCCATAAAAATGCTTATAGTTTTGTAGAGGTTAAAAAAATAAACCATATGCCACAAACCCCATCTCTCAAACCGCTATGGTTTGAGAGATATTTGCATTCAAAGTTCCACCCTCCCTCTCCATCTCCTGAAGTCAACGCTTTGCTGACAGCAGGAGATCCCGGTCCGGAGACCAGCCGGCGGCTCTGCAGCAGAGCTGAAATCGCATTATTGGAAAGAATTACTTCACTGGAAAGGTCTACAAAGTTTGACTGGTTTGCAAGCACACTTTATAGACCGTTCCAACGAAGAAATTCTTTTTAAATAACACGATTTCGGCTCTGCTGAACAGTCTCCACGTGTCGGCCGACACGGATCTCCTTCTGTCAGCTTTACAGTGGACATCATTAGAAGGGGAGGGAGTGGGGAACTTTGAATGTGAATATCTCTCTAACCATAGCGGTTTGAGAGAGAGGATTTGTGGCATATAGTTTATTTTTTTTAACCTCTACAAAACTACAAGCATTTTTATAGGACATTACTGTCCCTTTAACAGGGCATTTAGATAGGGTTTGTTTCTAAGCAGAGCTTCTACTTTGGGATAAAGTTTGGATGTTAATTTAGCAACATGAAAAACAAATGTTAGGTTGGTCCCACATACTAAGTTATTAAGAGTTGTCTTGGTTCAAGTAACAATTTGTCTTTATGATGATGCCTAAATGGGTATTGTGGAGTTTAAGTAATGTTACATAGCCATCCAGGATCAGAATAGTCTGGAGTCTTAACCCTTTAATGATCAGAGGGTTGTGCAATGCATTGTACACCCCTCTGGTTCAAGAGGGTTAAACATTTAAATGTAATATTGAAAAATATACTGTCTGTATATATATATATATAATCAGCCTGGGCTTACCAAGGGAAGACAGCACAGGTGAATACCCACACATTTTTTTTTTTTTTTATTATTTAACACAATACATATTATTAGTAATTTTAATTTTGTATTTAAAATGGATTTGAAATACAAATAATATTCATAGGGGGAGATGTTTAAAAAGGCTTCTTAGTGTATGTTTAAGAATCGTCTCTAAATTTCACAACAGGTCATATTTATAAAGAAGTCAAGTTCATAAATATGTCTACCTGAGAAAATTCTGAGAAAACTTGCACCCGAGAATATTTTTTCACACACATCACTGTCACTATATACTTCCATGAAGAACAGGTTATACCTGGAATTAAGATTTAAAGCAGAGCTATCACCCCAAATAAAGCCCCCCCCCCCCCAATAATTATTCATACAGTGAAAAGCTTAGAAATAGTAGTATTATCCAGCAGGCTCCTTGCTTTAGAGGCATCTGGGTACCTGTGCCGTCAGTCTCTTCCTATTACCTTAAGGTACAATGCAGCGCCTCCTAGAGGAGACCGGGATGGACAGCGCAGACGCGCAGATGTCTCTAAGCCAAGATGTCTGCGCTGATGCCTTGCTGTTTGCCTCGATTAAGTAGGATTTCTTAATAACACTGTACTTATGCTGGTTAATACTACTATTTCTATGCTTATCACTACATGAATAATTATTGGGGGGGACTTTATTTGGGGTGATAGCTCCACTTTAATCACTAAAACAGCCTTTATTTTTTGGCGCAAATTTCTTTATGAATACATTGAGACACGATTCTGATTTTGACAAGACCGTTTCTACTCCACTGACTGGAGTTAGCACTTACAGAAAATGTTGATAAGCATTTATACAAATGTTTGTTACTTTGAAACAATTTTCCAGACACTTTCTTTATCGCTCCAGTTTGGTCTCCTGAATGGACAGCATATTACCACTTGCTAATCATTCTGAATACAATATGGAACATAAACACTCCTGTTTGCCAGCTGAGGAAGGAATGCATAACAGCAGTGCATCATATGTATACTATTTTAGCTTATTCTTGTGAAGGTGAGTGAACCTTTAATAGTTTAAACCTTGTGTGCTCAAGGCTGTCTGTCATTGAGCCCTCTAAACTCCCAAGCTCTGTTTCAAAAGCCTGCAGTAACTCCGTGTGAGCAGCTCCTGTTACCCAGCGTCCTCTGTGTTTACTGATCAATATTTACTCTCTGCGTTGCCTGCTTTACGGACCAGGGTTTTGTTGTAGATGCGAACTGTGGGTTGAAGTGCTAGAAACCACATTAGTTCTGTGAGGCAACGGCTGTCAGCACAGTTTACAGCCTGCAGCAAAGTGTGTGAATTTCTGTGAGGAAAGGACCAACTTAGAACATTCCCAGGATCATCTACTGTCCGTTTTTTACACCGTTTACAGTTACCTCACATCTGTCATTTAGGTCTGTCATTGTAAAGGGACCGTGAATCACATATTTTTTTTCCTTTTCTTCTAATAAGAGGTTCAAATATTTGTCAAAACATTTCACGGTTTACTACAATTGACGCCGTTATTTGCTCCTACTTTCTGGACAAAAGGTGCATAAGCTGTTATTTCAGTACAAATATATATGGGATGATAGAGATAATGTAATTTGGGGCCTTATGTAGTCAGCTAAAAAGGTGCAGTTCTAGAGCAAATCAAGTGCACCATGTGGATAGGGGAGGGCAAATAAATATTCCCAAAATTGACACTGGTTTAACCCCTTAACGATCAGCCGCTTGGCACACAGATGGCAGTTAAGGACCACGGGGGATTTATTTATTTATTTTTGCGCTTTGGATTCAGGGGTCCCCAAGCAGCGTGCTGCAGCGAGAGGACCCCTGAATTCCATGACATGCCAGCACCATCACTGGCCCTTAAGTGCAGAACCGCTATGACAGTCCTGGCATGTCATGGGTCCTTAAGGGGTTAAATGGGATGTTTAACTATTTGAATGCTAGAGAGGTCGCCCACGCATTGTGACGCAATGAACGGGAGACCTCTTTAGCTTTCAACGGGTTAAAATGCCCATTTAAATCAAAGGAATTTTCAATTGAATTTTCCATTTTAAATTGAATTTTTAACCCATTGAATGCCACGCCATAGGAAATTCCCATTAATTTAAATGGTATCTTTAACCCCTTAAATGCTTCAGTATTCCAACTAGATAATTCATAGTAGGTAACAAATCATCATTCCCACTGATTTAAATTGTGTTCTTAACCCCTTGAATGCTTGACATGTCTCAAACACATTGAGACCTCTAGCACTCCAGGGGGTTAAAGTACCATTTAACCCTTCGAGTACCAGAAGGGTGTGCAACGCATTGCTTCTCAATACGTTGTGTATCCTTCTTGCATTCAAAGGGTATAATTGGGATGTGTTATTAATTTGTATGTGTCTCCTATGGTTCAATTGGTATGCACGGGAATTGCTCCACTTTTTTTTTTTTTTGCTGCTGAAGACACACTTGGGTATAGCGTATTCTTTTCCCACACTGTGGATACAATACGTTGGATACACCTCTGGCACTCAAAGGATTAAACTTCTACTTATATGTCCAAGGGAAGCCATCACTCAAATAAGAATCTGGTCCCAGGACCAGCAGAGGCTGTTCAGCAGAGCCGGGATTGCACAATCCTATATAATAATTTGCTAAATCGTGTGTAACGCAGCGTCATGCGCAGTAGACACTGCTGCGCGTGCTGCAGTCGTGCGCAGTAGAGACTGCCCTTGCCACAGCTGATACAGAGCGGGGCGCTCTGTATCAGTCACGGCACGGGCAGTCTCTACCGAGCATGACTGCACTGCGACCAGCTGGCTGTGACACTGTGGCCCGTGTAACGGGCTCTTCAACTAGTATAAAAATAAATACTTCATTGGAACGGTCTCCAAAGTGTGTTTGGTTGGCAAGCACACTTTGTAGACCGTTCCAATGAAGTAGTTATTTTTATGTCTCTTGATCTTGGTTCTGCTAAAGAGCCTCTGCTGGACCGGGGCCGGATTCTCCTGCAGTCAGTTGAGCTTTGACGTCAGGGAAAGGAGAGGGAGGTTGGAACTTTACCCGCGAATATCTCTCAAACCATAAAGGTTTGAGAGATGGTACTGGGGTTGCTTAATTTAATTTTTCAATTGCTACAAGTTTCATTTGTTTTTTTTTTAAACGAGACAATACTATCCCTTTAACCCATTCAATGTTTAAATGGTCTCCATTTAAATCAATAGGAATTTTTAGTCAGAGGGATAAGATGTTGAAGACCACTTATAGGGCTGTGTTCAAAATAAAAGAGGAGGCGTTCTGGGGCAAACCATTTATACTATAGGGGAGACCCAAAAAAATCCCCCAAAAATGTCCCATTGATTTACATGGGGATTTTAACCTTTTGAATGTTAGAGAGGTCTGTAACACATTGCATCTAGTATTAAAGGGGTTAAAATCCCCATTAAAATTTTTTAGTTCTCCCCTATAGTGCAAATGGTTTGCCCCATAACGCCTCCATTTTTTTTAATTTACAGCCTTAGTGCATATGACTAGTTGGATTTGGGTCAAATTCACCACAATATCACCAAACATGACCTTTATTGAACTGCTGTGCATCTTCCCCTGATGGTTTCTGACTGACCGCATAGCATTCAAGAGACAAGATTCTGAGGTTGCCAAGACAACTCATGGTGGAACTTTGAATGACTCCATGTAAATCTGCCTATAAACAAGGACATGTTATAATCTATGTAACTTGTATATATCTGCTAGAACATATTGATATCCAACTTCTCATAAAGAAAAAATAAAAACCTTTTATCACTTCTTCCAGCTGTGTCTGATTATCCCTTTAATGAACAAGGATTGTCCACTGTTCTGATCCTGAAGGGGTCAACCATTTGAGTGCCAGAGGGGCATAACTGGAAACTCTGCAGATCTGCCCTGGAGACTCTGGTGCTCAGACTGAATTACTGGGGCTGTGGGGACAGAGGCTGATTCTTCGGCTATGGAGTTCTTCTTCTCCTTCCCACCTTGTTCCTCCCACTTCCCACCCATTTCTCATTCCCACCTTTTTCCTCCCACTTCCCTCCCACTTCTCCTTCTCATCTTGTTCCTCCCACTTCCCGCCCACTTCTCCTTTCCACCATGTTCCTCCCACTTCCCATCCACTTCTCCTTCCCACCTCTTTCCTCCCACTTCCCACCCTGTTCCTCCTGCTTCCCGCCCACTTCTCCTTCCCACTTTGTTCCTCCCACGTCCCGTCCACTTCTCCTTCCCACCATTTTCCTCCCACTTCCCACCAACTTCTCCTTCCCACCTTGTTCCTCCCACTTCCCACCCACTTCTCCTTCTCACCTTGTTCCTCCTACTTCCCACCCACTTCTCCTTCCCACCATGTTCCTCCCACTTCCCACCCACTTCTTATTCCCATCTCTTTCCTCCCACTTCCCACCTACTTCTCCTTCCCACCCTGTTCTCACCACTTCCAGCCCACTTCTCCTTCCCACCTTGTTCCTCCCACTTCCTGTCCACTTCTCCTTCCCACCTTGTTCCTCCCACTTCCCACCCACTTCTTCTTCCCACCTTGTTCCCCCCATTCCCCGTCCACTTCTCCTTCCCATCCTTTTCCTCCCACTTCCTGGCCACTTCTTCTTCCCACCTTGTTCCTCCCACTTCCCACCCACTTCTTCTTCCCACCTTGTTCTCCCACTTCCCGTCCACTTCTCCTTCCCATCCTTTTTCTCCCACTTCTCCTTCCCACCCTGTTCCTCACACTTCCTCACACTTCCCCTTCCCCTTCCTCTTCACCCTTTTCCCTCCTTCTTCCCTCACACTTCTCCTTCCACCCTGCTCTTCCCACCCACACCATGCCCATTGTATAATATAAGGGTGACAAGCTCTACCCACCCAATTAAACCCCACCAGCTTTATGATGCGAGTCACATCAATGCTATACCCCTAGTTGGCAACACATGAGCCCCCCCCCCATCCTCTGGGGCTCAAGATGAGGAACTTCCCAGGTATGTAGAGGGGTGAGCAGTGCATTTCTTTGCAATGAGTTGCTTACCCCTCTGGCATTCAAAGTGTTAATGGGTTAAATTTATATATGCGTATTTAGTTTGTTAATTAGACAAATTCCCTATGGAAAGAGCCATATTGTGCCCCAAGGGCTGTATGTGCAGACATAAAGAGGAACAATTCTGGAGAAAACCGGTGGCACCATAGGGGACAAATAAAGATTATCTTTGATTTAAATAGGGGATTTCAGACCCTTGAATGCTGGATATATCTCATCACATTGCTTCACAATGGTTTGCATCAGAATTACTACTGTTTATCGTTGTGCATATGGCTGTTGCTGTGGCATATTCTAAGTTAGTAAATACTAAATACTAGTAATGTTTCACAATAGAAGTATCTCCAATTAATCTTCATATTATTTGGGCCATGGAGAGTGTTATTTCAATACTGTCAGAGTTGTAGTTCAAGAGTAATTGAATGATAAAGTATCCCCCTCCTGCCCCTTTTACTGATGTAACACTGCTCACCTCAGAGCAGCAAGACTGTCCAGATGGATCTCAGAGAGGGACAATCTTCAGTGAGCATAAGGAAAATCCTGAAAAATCTGTCAAGGGGGGCAGAGTTTTCCTTTTGCTCACAGTAAGAAGATTGCCCCTTGCTGTGAGCTGTCCGGTCAGGAGACCAGATTCCACATCTGAGGGGAGGAGGCTTACACTAGGTAAAAGGGGTGGGAGGGGAAACTTTATCATTCAATTACTCTTGAACTACAACTCTGACTGTATTGAAATAACACTCTCCATGGCCCAAATACTATGAAGATTAATTGGAACTGCTTTTTTTGTGAAACATTACTGTCCCTTTTAACTTTGCCTATTTTTATTGGAAGCTTTCGTTCTGTTTAATTTAGAAGTAACACCTCCAAATAATTACCCCCCTCATACCTTCCTAAGGCCAGAAGATCCAAATGGCCCCTCTGAATTTTGCCTTTGTTCCATTGTTCAAGAAATAGCATCTTGAATGTGTCCTGGATGTCATGTCCATGGAGGCAGACATGACAGCTGCCAGCGTTTTTACAGACTGAAGCAGGTAAAATGTATCAGTCTACTTAACCTTTTTGAATCAAGGAGAAAGGAAAATATTAAGGGTTTTCTGGCCAAAAGGAAAGTATGGAAGCTAAGTAGAAAGTGTTACCTCTCCTTTAACCATTTGAGTGCCAGAGGGGTACATCGGCACTCAAAGGGTTAATGTAATGTTTCCCTTTTGCCAGTCCGTGACTGTGTCATTGCCTGTCCTTGGGATACTTTAGGCATCCTGTGATGCAGTAAGTATAATCGACTTGGATTTTAATAGCGGTCCATGACTGTTTAGGAAAGCAGCCAGCCAGTCCCAAGCATCAGGTGAATTGCACCTGTTCACTGCATGATATTTACACAATCATTTTACCAGTTACATAAAATGCATGTTAAATGAGCATTAAAGGACAACTAACTATCTAATTCTCCATCTGCACCTATGGGAGTACATTTAGCAATTTCTAAGTGACTGCACTGCGCCGCACCTACACAGCTGTTAACCAGAGGATTTTTAACCCTATTCATGCCAGATAGGTGTGTAGATTTAAATGGGTTTTTTAACCATTTAAATGATGTAGATGTCTCCAGAGTATTCTTTGTAGACCTCTCTAGCATTAACCCTTTGAGTGCCAGAGGGGTACGCACTGCATTGCAAAGCAATGCAGTGCGTACCCCTCTGGCACTCAAAGGTTTAAAGGACTTAATCCTTTGATTGCCAGAGTGGTATTCAACACATTGCAACACAATGCATTGAATACCTCTCTATCAAAGGTTTAAAAAGCTCAATTTTAAATCATTAATTAACCCTTTAAGTGTCAGAAATGTACCCAACCCACTGCAACTCAATACTTTGGATACCTCTCTAATACTCAAAGGGTTAAGACGTCTCTTTATTTAACCTCTGTGATGCAGTTGGTTTGCTCCAGAATTGCGACTCTTTACTTTTGTGTATAAGGTCCTAAAATGTACAAATTAAAGCTGAATAAGTAAAGAAAACGTGCAAAGCATGAAAAAGGGAATACAACTCATAATAAGAGACATACTATTTGAAATGTGCCTACATATGAAGCACAGTTAACTCACTGGATGCTGGTGAGGCTTTGTATTGCATAGGAGAGCTCTCTAGCATCCGAGATGTTAATGTATTTAATTTTGTGTGGAATTTTCAGCTCTCGCTGAGACAGAGAGGCACAGAGATGAACTTTTACTGGAGAAAGTATGTAACTTTAATTTTGCATTAAAACAAAGATTCCTTATTCTTTGTTTCAGTGCCATAATAAGCACAGCTGTCACTCACTCTGTTCTACTGACAGTAAAATGAGTAATAAAGGTTATTTATTAAAGTGGTTATTAGAATAAATATATAACATGTTCACCAGCTGTTGCTCTGTACGTACACAGTATCCAGATACTTTTATCCTGTCAAAGACGTGAAATTTGACTGTAGATGGGAACTATTTGGCACCCCTTGTCAGCACATATTAAGGTTTGCTGAAATATCTCGATTGCCATTTTATCCTAGATGTCTTTGGCTAATCTAGTGCTGATTTTGTATTTTAGAAATTTTCCTCCGTTCTGTAATCCTTCTTTTCCCCAGTATAACATGATTTTCTACAATGCGTTTGGAATCCTTATGGCACTCAAAGGGATTGTGGCCTTGTACTTTGAACTTGAAGTGTTGGGGGGTGACGTTAACCAAGGTAGAAATACCTCCAGTGCATTGTGAAGAGATATGTTGGGGACTTCTGTAGTATACTTGTGTTAAAGGGACAGCAAACCCTTATTATGAAAATATTTGCATTGTATGACTTTTTTGCTGAGTAAAATAATGCTACTTCTGCTGAGCGATTCTTTAGTCAAATGTTATTACAGGGCAAACTTGCATTTTTTTGGGAGTTTGCATTCAAGATTTATGTGCAGGCAGGTGGCACTGTTGCTATTGTTGCTGTAAAAACCTGAGTGTTGCAGACTCAAGCTTTCCTAGATGGTTGTAGTAACAGTATCACCCTACAGCAAAACATATCGAATCCAAGCTATCAGAAAAATGCCAGGTTAATTCTGTACAAACTTTGGAAAGAAGTGTCTCTGAGAATTGAGAGCACCCTTGTATGACTAAAACAATGGCACTATTTGGCTGTTGGACGTACAGCTTTTGGGGACTACAACAACCATGATCTGCAACCATCCAACGGTTGGTTGGGAATTATGCGCATTGTATCCCCAATGCATACCTCCCAGCATTTCAAATCACCAAAGAGGGACACTTGTGTTTTAGGGGGTGTTGCTGGGGGCGTGTCTTGTGGGCGGAGCATTACAGAGGGTTTTTTTTTAGGTTATTTCATGATCTATTGATACCTCTTTGTGCGAATAAATGATTTAGAGCAAGACCACAGTATTTTATGTGCACAGACTAATTTGTAAACAAATATTGAAACAATGTGAGTTTTATTGCTGTGGAGCAGTGTGATACACATACCACACAGTCTGGTCTCCTAACACAGGGAAACCAGAGTGATACACTTATATACACCTCACACAGTCTGATCTCTTAACACAGGGGCATCAGGATGGTACACATATACACACCACACAGTCTGGTCTCCTAAAACAGGGACACCAGAGTGATACACTTATATACACCTCACACAGTCTGGTCTCCTAACACAGGGAAACCAGGGTGATACACTTATATACACACCACACAGTCTGGTCTCCTAACACAGGGAAACCAGAGTGATACACTTATATACACCTCACACAGTCTGATCTCTTAACACAGGGACATCAGGGTGATAAACATATACACACTACACAGTCTGGTCTCCTAACACAGGGGTACCAGAGTGATACACTTATATACACACCACACAGTCTGGTCTCCTAAACACAGGGAAACCAGAGTGATACACTTATATACACCTCACACAGTCTGATCTCCTAAACACAGGGACACCAGAGTGATACACATATACAAACCACACAGTCTGGTCTCCTAGCACAGGGACACCAGAGTGGAAGAGAGGGATTTGAGAGCTATGATTTGATACCATAATAAACAAATGCAAATTCCCATTCCTATAATTGTCCATTTAACCCCATGAATGCTAGACTCCTAGAATAGTTTCCATAAGGGTTTGAAAATGCATATATTTGGATATATTTGTATTTACCCCTTCTCTTGTGGTGCAGTTGGTTGGCCCCATAATTGCTTTACTTTTCTTCTGAACGTTGGGCCAGACATAGCAAAGAAAACTGGGGCAGACCAACAGCACCATAGCGGACAAAGAAAAGGTCCAGTTTAAATCAAAGGGCATTTGGGGGGGGGATTTTGTCTTCTAAATGTAGTTGGTATGCCCCACAGACTTGCCCCACTCCACTATAATCGGACCATATGTAAAAAAAAGACTGAGTCATTCAGAGACAAACCAAATAAGGAAGAATGACTCACTCTCCTCCATGACCATAAACATATCAAAAAGCTCACTCTCTTTGTCCCTAAAAAAGTTTTGTCCCTAATCAGAGTTTGAACCTTGGAGGAAGCTGTAGTCTGTCTGGTGTTGTCCTGGCTCTTTTGGAAAGTAGCACTGATCGGTGGGTGCATGCTTTGTGAGGAAATGGATGATACTGTTGTGCTGCTGAGGCTGCTGGTTGTAGTATGCTGCTGCTGATTGCACAACGTCATGAACAACACAGCCAGGCTAAGCTACCCTCCTCCTGGTGGCCTGATCATGCCTCCGTGTGGTGTAACTTGGAGGAGGCCAGGCAAGGAAGGCAGGAACTAGCTAAGTGAGACAGCATGATGAGAACAGCAGCAGTCACTGCTGCTGTGCTCATCATGCTACATCACTCAGTCAGTGCTTTCCTTCCTTGCCTGGCCTCCTCCAGGTTCACGGGAGGCATGATCAGTGTGCTCATTGTGTCCCACTCGCGGAGATTCAACTTAGCAGTGCCGCCTGCCATGGCTAGCCATCAAGACACTGACAGAGCCTCTCAACCCCCCTTCCCCTGCACAACATATTACAGCTGAGCTGTACCCAGTGTCTCTGGATCTTGTGCAGGGCTTTCTTCAACTTTTTCCTTGGTCCTGCTCTTCATTTCTGGCTCTCTGCTAGAGTGCAGCGCGATACATCAATGAGGAGGGCAAGATGGACTTATGCTATGTGCATGCACATAACGCACGCACGTAGCCAATCAAATTATTCTGCGTCTCTCCTCTGCTCAGTGAGCAAACCACCGGAAATACAAGGGGACATCATGGGTGGGCACTCTCAGTGACTCCTAACATGGGAAGGGAGGTCTTCCGGGCTTTACAAAGTGGCACCTGTATGGGGTAAACTTTAGCACCCAGTGGCTCAAGGCAAATAAGGAGTAGGGTAAAGATGAAGCATGCTGAAACCTGGAAAGCGGGATTGGGCCCCAAAATCGGGGCTGTCCCGCTTAAATCGGGACGGTTGGCAGCTATGCCAATGGCTGTATGTCCAACAATTGACTACCTCTGCCCTACAACATATATATTTTCAGAATTAGTGTTTGCTTTCACTTTCGTGTCATAGTAAATGATCTACATGTAGGTGCCTATTTCCTCTTAGTGTAAAATGACTTTATTATTTCTATACGTACCCGACGATGACATTTGTCTCCCGCTTCTTTTGAATGCATAGGTATTAGTGGTTATTGTATTGTAGATGTACAGATATATACAGCACCACAACACAAACTAGTCCTATTATTACACCTGGAGACAATATTATATGAGATGGACTTCTTCACCTGAAGAATTAAGACATATAGCCCTTGGATATGTTGTTGCAGTCATAATTGGAAGTAAGAGTTGCTAACGGTCAAATGTGCAAATGTGTTATAGGCAGGGGTGGAAAATCCCAGTAGCATGGGAGCCCAGGCTCTTGAAAATGTAATTCTGGCTCTTACATTTTGTGGGATATTTTATATACGTTATCACCTTTACTGGCTCCTAAAACTCCTAGTTATCGATGTCTGGCTCCAAACGTTTTTATATTTTTGTTCACCCCAAGTCATAAGAAAGTAATAAGAAATTGCAGTGGTTAAAGGAGAACTAATACTAACCCCCCCATATACCTCACTGCGGCCAAAAAATATTAATGACCTTTATGAATTTTGCCTTTGTGCATTTTTATTCAAGAGATAGTATCTTCTATTAGTCCTCAATGTCATGTCCGTACATGCAGACATGGCAATTGCTAGCAGGACTATAGGACACAAACTCCGCCCACTGCTCATGCTAATCCAAACCCTTTAATGGAGCAGTGGGGTGTGAGAACCATTGTGCATGGTGCACCCCTCTGGTCCTTAAAGGGATAGTAATGTTTAAAAATGTATGGAGCTCCGATTATTGTTTATAGTTTGTGGGCCATGTAGAGCATTATTATCATTCTCTGCAATGTGTACTTCAAGAGTAATTGAATCATAAATTGTCCCCCTTCCTCCCCTTTTACCTATGTACAGCTGCACAGCAAGACCGTCCGGATGGATTGCAGCAAGGGACAATCTTCTACCATAAGGAAAAATATGCCCTCCTCCTTCAAGGGGGAAAGGTTTTCCTTACGCTCACAGCCAGAAGATTGTCCCTCACTGCTATATGTCCGGGCAAGTGACCAGATTCTGCATCTGAGGGGAGGCGGCTTACAATAGGTAAAGGGGGTGGGAGGGGGACGCTTTATCATTCAATTACTCTGAAACTATACATAGAAGAGAGTGATAATATAGCTCTACATGTCCCAAAAACTATAAAGAATAATTGGAGTTGCATTTATTTTGAAACATTACTATCTCTTTAAAGGATTATATAAATTCTTGCATTCTGCTGCTTCAGTTTAAAAAAAACTACCAGCCGCTGTCATGTTCGTCTCCATAGAAGTGACTTTTTCTGATCCTTAAATCGTTAAGTATGTTCATGCACTCTGCTTACTTCAGTTTAACCCTTTGCATGCCAGAGGGGTACACCAGGCACTCAAAGGGTTAAACAACTTCGAGCAGCTGTCATGTTCGCCTCCATAGTCATGACATCCTGAGATTATTGAAGATGTTCTCTCTTGAAAAAAGGCACAACATTTAAGTAGCCAATAGGATTTATTGGCCATAGTAAGGTAAGTGATTGGTTATTATTAGGAGGAGTTTGCCCCCCTTTTGTGTATCACTGAAGAGTCCTCTCCAGTGCCCAGTGGGTTAATGTACCAGTAAAATGTGGTTCTTTCTTTACCTGTCACCCTCCAGTGATGGATGGCATCTTAATGCACATTGACTTGTACTGACCTTTATCTCTTAGACATGTCATTGTCATTGGAGCATTACAGTACTGGGAAAGACATAAGCTAACTCCCCTTTCCTTCTAGTACTTGTTTGTAGCCTACCAAATCTTCTGAATTTCTCCCATTATTCTTACAGAAAATGTATCTACTAACCTTTTACTAACCCCTTGCTTTTTATTGTACTTGGCAACCTTCTCCTTCACAAAGCTCAGTAATTGTGTCTTGTGTCAAGACCTGACAATATTTTTGTCCCTAGAGGAATAAAGCACAATTATATTTCACTTTTCCACTTCAAACAGAATCTGTTTTAATAACCCCTCGGATGCTAGTGACATCTTGGAGATGCCATAAGCATCCATGTGGTTAAATATTTCTTCAGGGTTATTACTAGGTGCTGATTGTGGGGAGTTAAAGCACCAGAGCTCACGTGTAAAGTGGAACTTTCATCAAAATAAAACTGCCCCCTAATCATTATTAACATAGTGATATGCATATAAATACCTTTATTATCCTGAATAAGTCCGGCATTATTGAGAAATACAACTTGTTCGGCAAGCAACAGAGCAGACATCTTGACGAAAAGGCATCTGTGAGTCTACGTTGTACATCCAGGTCTCCTCAAGGATTTTGAGTGGAGTTCCATTGTACCTTAATGTACAGGAAGGGACTGATGGTACAGGCGCACAGATACCTCTACAGCAAGATGCCTGCTGCTGTTGCCCGCCAAACAAATTTTTATTTCTCAGTAATGCCGGACTTATTCAGCATAATAAAAATATTTATATGTGTATCGCTATGTTAATATGGATTTGGGGGGCACTTTAATTTTGATGAAAGTTCCGCTTTAACACTTTAAGGACCAGAGAAATGTGCAAAGCATTACTTCCCAAATCGTTGCAGATCTCTCTTGTTGTGGAACCAAACTTTATAACAACTGAACCCTTTGAATGCCAGAAGGGTACATTGCAACACCCCTGTGGCACTAAGAGGGGTTAGTGATTTCCAAAGTGCTTTCAAAAGCACCTATATTTATGTTAGCAATTATTTATTTAAAGATATAGTATAGGAACTATATTTTTCTTTATTTATTTGTAAGTTTATGCAAATTAGGCAGTATTGGCTGGCCCAGCACGGTGTATCAGATCCAACATTCCACTCTCCCTCCTGACTGCCATGTCATACCAGTGAGTACTGTATGCATTGCATAAACCAACAAATCATTAAATATAGATACCTTGAAATTAAGAATGACTAATATAAATATAGGTGATGTTGAAAGCTCTTTTTAAATCACCTGAGTAGTAATAAAGTGTTAGTTCTGGTTAACAGGGTTAAAATAACACAAGACCTACTAATATTAAATCTTCTTACCTTATTCTGAGCAAAAAATTCTTATGGCCACTATGATCAATTCTGCGTGGATTTTTTTCCCGAAAATGAATCTTTATTTAGTACTTTGTATCATGTCTGTGAAAGCAGAAATGATCTGTTTTGCAGGACTCTTTGATCCCAAACTCTTCCCACTGAAGACCTATTAGGACCCCTTCAATGGCAGAGGTTTGGGGCCCCTTGAGTCCTGCAGATATAATCATATTTGCCCCATGAACATGCTATCCAGTACTGATTAAAGATGGTGCAACTGGGCTGTATGCTGCACTTACAGCGTGTTAAAATGGCCTAATCACCAGATCTTTTGGGAACCTAGTAATTTGACTGTATTTTATTATATTGCCTCCCAGATCGGATATCTTCATTGCTGAGAACTGTACTGGTAGCTTTTCTGGCAGAAAAAGGGGAAGGATATAATCAAAAAAATGTTATAGGTTAAATAAGGCATTACCTATAGAAGGAATTTTAGTCATTATGAAACCAAATATACATTATGATTCTGCTTCACTGTTCCCTATATGAGATCACCTGTGATCCTTGTGCAGCAGGTAATTACAGCTCAGCAGCTGGACAGAGGCTTTAAGATGCATCAATTGTTCTCCTCTGCCAGCTGCTGTTTAGGAAGGACAGTCAACACATCTGTTCCTTTAGCTGCTAATTAAACAAAGCCCAGTTGCTGTCTGTCTTAACTCCCTCAATACTGATTCTTGTGTGCTGGAATCTCATCACCGGTGCTCGCCACCATCACTGGATTCCAATAAAGGGAAATCACTATGCTATAGAAAGCCTTCGTTGCCATTGTTTACAGCTGTTGGAAGGGTGAAGAAAAGGTCTTAAGTCAGGAAATTGCAGTGCTGGGTCAGGGAGCCTCTAGTAGCATCGAGACTATAGATTTGTGAAAGAAAATTAAAAAGAACTTGCTGAAAATCTGGCCTACACTTTCACAAGAACAAATTGTTGGTGGATGGCACCAGCTGTATTTTTGGTGAGGTTTCTGACATGGCAAAGCCTTAACCCTTTGTGTCCCAGAGAGGTATCCAACGCATTTTGTTGTGATGCGTTGGATACCCCTCTGGGAAGCAAAGAATTAATCTGGATGTTGTGGGAAATGAAATGATACAAGAAAAGGAAGGTTTTGTATGATGATATATACACAGCCTAGGTTATCCAAGAAGAGACTGCACACAATTGGTGGTAGAATAGTAAAGATGCAAAGGCTTTATTCCATCTTTGGTCAGAGGATCAGATTTGGACCACAAACACTTGGCCACAGTTGGAATGAAGCCTTCGCTTCTTTATCCTACTACCAGTTGTGTTGTGTGCTATCTCTTCACTGATAACCCAGGCTGAATGTATTTATATACATCATATGGGAAACATGCGCCAGTTTTTGCATTGAGTTTGTCGTATTTATGTATGCCACAGAAATTATTCTGTATTCTCTGTATTTTGTGTTTTTTATGGGGTTTTTTTGGTTGTTGTTTTTTTTTTTTTTAAGTAGAACAGCTAGTCATGGAATTTCTAGGTACAATTATTTAACCCAAGGCATACCTCATATAAGGTCACATATAGAGTTCTCCCCTGTTGGGCCAGGTTTCCCTATAGGCAGATTAGGCAACTACCTAGAGTTCTACATTTTGAGGGGTACCTAAGCTGTGTTGGCAACACCCACATTCTGAATTGTGGGTGTGGCCAGTTTATTATCTCTTTACAGGCTATTATTTAACTCTCTGGATGCTAAAGAGATCTCCAGTGCTTTGAGGAGCAATGCTTTCAAGATCTCTGTAGCAACCAGTGAGTTACAACATTTTTGTTATTGCTTGTTCTAGGTCAGGAAAGAGTGGATGGGACAGGAGGTGTGGTCATGTGAGGATAGGGTTGCCACCTTTTCTTAAAAAAAAAATACCGTCCAAGGCATTCCCTCCATATACTTAACATTGGAAAGAAGACAATTTTTTACCGGCCTGCCGGTAAAATACCGGCTGGGTGGCAACCCTATGTGAGGAGTGGGGGAGTGACCATTGGCTAGGCTAAGGACACCTGAAGTGCCCTGCCTAGGGTTGCCTAAGATGTAAATCTGGCCCTGCCTGGCTGTGCCCTGAGAGATTCTACTCTATGTCCTTCCTTATGGCTGAAGAAGACTAGATTCTAAGCCATAAGCATCCCCTAAATCCCCTTTTCCCCAGGCTTCAGGAAGCATTTGTTTATTACATTGCTTTGTTTGTTCTGTTGACTGCTAGACAATATTTGTATTATTGCTGTTTTGATTTTTAAAATCATTTTACACTTAAAAAAATTGGAATATTTGCTTGATCAGTTTATCTACACCTGATCACGCTGTTAGTGCAGCTTTTTCCATACCACAGCCCCTTGACCCAACATGCTAGCTGTACAACGGATGTGTATAATCTCAGGTAGGGGGAAAATGCCCCATAATACCAGTGTTTTTGACATCTCAGAATCTAGAACTGTCCTGGCTAGAGTTGTCCTGTTCAAGTTTTGGCATGTTAGTTCACACATTTGTGCAGTGGACTGTGTTTTGGGCAAATCAGAGAATGATGGACTAAGCAAGTTATGAATCCTCCAATTGTCTATCTCAGTCTATCCTTGTCACTCTGCCACCCATTCACTTATTAGCAAACTTTATGGATCAGTGACCTGGTAACCTGCCTACTTGTTTCTTTGCCAATCTTAATGAAGTGTTGCCAAGAAACTATAGGGGCATCTTTCCATTAACTGGAGACTTTATTGTGATAAACTGCTGAAAAATTAAAGGAGATTTAAAAAAATGAGAATGTAAAAAAGTCTCGTATCCACTTTATTTAAAGAGAAATGCATCCTCTGTAGTGTAATTTACCAAATAAAGGGCAGTATGCACAAAGCTAAAGAAGAGTAATTCTGGAGCAAGCCACCTGCTCTATAGGGGAAAAGGTTTCATTGAATTAAACTGGGCTTTTATCTCATTGAAGCCAAAGCAATGTATTGAAGTTGTCTCTAGCATTCTAGAGGTCAAGATCTCCATTTAAATCAGTGGGAGCTTTGGGTGTATTTATTTATCCCATATGGTGAAAATTGTTTGCCCCAGAATTGCTCCTCTTTAGCTTTCTGTATACGACCACCAATGTTTTAGTTCTTTCTGATGTGCAGACAGTTCCATCTAAATCCATATAAAAGACTGTTTTTTTATGAAAAAATATTACACATTTTTTCATGATGTCATAGTTGTGCCATTATCTGTGGGAAGAACCAACATAAGTGTTCATAAGACTCTAGTTCTTGCAGTTAATCAGAAGCTGGATCTGATATCCATCCTCAAAGGGTGATTCCTCATGTAGATTCCCATTAAGAGATGGGGGATTGGTCATGTTCAGGAAACGTGATGGAGGAGATTTACTAAGTGGTGATAAAGTGGCGATGACTTCTCCAGTATCATGTCTCCATTTCCTATATTATTCTATGGAGCCTATTGATGCCTATCTAGCACAGAACAGTATTGATAATTATGACAGACTAGTTGGACAGCCCATTACACGGACCATAGTGCCACTGCCACCCGGTCGCGGGGCAGTCACACGCAGTAGTGACTACCCGCACCACGCCTGATACAGAACTGGACGCTCCTTCGGAGCGCCCAGCTCTGTGTCAGCCGCGGCGCGGGCAGTCTCTACTGCGCATGGCTGCATCACACGCAGCAGTGTCTACTGCGTATGTCGCGGCGTTACACACGATTTAGCGAATTATTATATAGGATGGCTTCAATGCAGAAAGGTTGTTGATCCAGGGAACCATCTGACTGCCGTTCGGAGTCAGAAAGGAATTTTTCTACCCACTTGGGTTTAAATTGGAAATGGCTTCATTGGTCTATTTTTTGCCTTTCTCTGGATCAACAGGGGTGTTTTAGCATGGGCAGGACTTGATGGACACATGTCTTTTTTCAGCCTCATCCACTATGTTAATAAGTTCTTCAGAGTTGAAGAACTCATGGTGAATAGGCTCCACAGAATAACACAGGAACTGGAGAAGTGATAAACTGGAGAAGTCATCTCCACTTTATCATCTCTTTATCACCGCTTAGTAAATCTCCCCTGATGACTTTTCCAAGATGGCGATAGCCATCAATGACCACCAGAAAACAATGCAATTTACTTCATTTTCCAAGTGCTGTTTATCTATTTTTAAATATTACTAATACCTATTTTACAGAACCATCCTCTTAAAATATTTATTTTGTAAATATTGTGTGTTAACACTTGACTTAGGAAGCGTGTCCCCTTATTAATGATTTTTTTTTTTTTTTTTAAGATAGGACCTTCTTTATGTTCCTTTCCTTATCTTTTAATATTTCTCCTATGATAGAAATGTAATTTTTATTAATACATTTTTGTCACTTTATTTAGTGAATATCTTCATATTCAAATGACTGTTATCCAATTTTTTTACAATCTTTTGTTATGCTCTGAGATCATCAAATGATAAAGTCAGTGTGTTAGAGACCCAAGCTGTGTTCTCCCATACACATTAGGCTCCCCGCGTCTTATCAAGTAGCAACACAGAGTTTGATGTACTAGTAAGAACTAGAGCAATTCAGGGCACTTGCATAACTGCAGAGGTTACAAATGACCGTGCTCAGCGTCATAGGGGCCCCCTGCTGTTCAGTTACTTGTGCCCTCTGTATCATGCCTGCAGCATCACTTTTGTAAGTGCTGTAACATGGCTGAGCAAGCCAAGTAATATAAGCAAACACAGAGCAGCACACAGCAGTAATACTTGCATTAAAATAAGTTGGGGCAGTACTGCAGTTCTTCTGTACCACAAACTGGGACTGGTGAACTTTCTCTATAACCCCATCACATGAATATGTAACATGGATTTAGGAGCTGATGAATCACCAAATTCATATATTAAGGGGAACAAGTCAGCAATTAGAAATAAATTATATATTTGTCGTTGTGGCAGAATTACTGTCAAAGCACAGGAGCTATCAGCTAAAAGGGGGCCACTGAGCTGGGAGAGCCTAAAGCCAGTTAGAGCTGAACAAGCCCCCCCCATATATTAGTTTATGTTTTAAACACCCCCCCTCCGTGATGTAATGGGGTCAGGGGAGAATTCGGTCCCGCTCTCTATCAGGTCATCCAGTCAGGAGTAGCAGAGCACCATGATTGAACTGCACCTGATTGGATAGTGCCTGCAGCCTGCCAGTGTTTCTCCTTTTTGACAGAGGGAGCTCACCTCTAGTTGCATGTGATTCAGTGCCTGCCCGCCACTACTTCATTCTCACACCACTCACTGGTTTTGGAGGCTGTGTGTGTTTGTTCAGGGAGGTGGTGTGGGTTCCAAAAATGTTCTTGTTCCTGGGCCCTTCATTCATGATTCAGCAGCAAACCAACAATACCATAGAGATCCAAAAAACTTCCATTGATCTAAATGGGGCTTTTAACCTCGTGAATGCTAGGGATGTGTCCTCAGCCCACATTTCAGTCCCTGGGGATTGAGTATGTGTATATGTGTGTTTGGGGGAGAAGTCCTCTCTCTCTGTGAAGTTGGTTTCAACAGAATCTCTGCAGTTCTTCACTGGTACATCAGCCTCACAGACAGTTCAGAAGGATGGCTTTACAGGGTTTATTTACAGAGAATCTGAAGACAAAGCATGGAAATGTATTCAGATTATTAGACTTTTATTTGTATACTAGTGTAAAAGCCCTTGTACACAGGCCAAGGACCGGGTGATGTTAACCCTTTGAGTGCCAGAGGGGTACGCAATGCATTGCTTTGCAATGCGTTGTGTACCCCTCTGGCACTCAAAGGGTTAAGAGGCCAGTCCTGCTCTGCGTCCTGCCGCCGATGTAGTCATGCACTGTAGAGAGTGCCCGAAAGCACAGAATGCTCCCAGCACAGAACTCTCAGCACAGAACTCCCAGCACAGAACTCCCAGCATCCTGTGCGTTCGGGCTGTCTCTACTGAGCATGACTGCTCCTGACAAACATCCCAGCAAATTATTATATAGGATGGAGTTAAGTAGATGGTTCTTTTAAATGGTAAACAGTTACAGCATATTCTTTAATACAAATACTCCACTAAAATGCCCAATTGCATTTTTTAATATAGTTTTTAAATTGAATCCCCTGTCTTAAGGGTTTTCCCCTGGGGTATCAATCAGAATTACTCTACTGACCCACCAGTAATCCTAAAATCCTTCCTGTGGACCATCTTAACCCTTTCAGTGCCAGAGGAGCACTCAACGCATTGCTCTTGAGAGCAATGCGTTGCGTGCCCCTCTGGCACTGAAAGGGTTAAAGAGCCTCTGCCATTTCATAATTTAGGAAATTCTCTCCTTATTGTGTTAGTGATAAAACAAGGAGAGGTTTATAGGGTATCTTTATTTCATTTCTCTGATATGTTTGTAAGTCGGTGTCCTGCAGCTGGATAGTATCAGGGAAAACCTGCTCTCCCTTCTTTCTCAGTGACAATTCCCAGTTTATTGCCAAAGGCTTCTCCATAAGGCATCCGTGACTGATTCAGTTCCTGCTGTTAGACAAACAAGACGCAAGAGAGAGATCAGGGAGAGAGAGGCAAGTGAGAGGTAGACAGGCTGCACCACTCCCAGGTTTCACTGTCATTTCCACATTACACCTGGCGACAACACATACAATTTATTTATGTATGAAGTGCACTAACTATACTATCACTTTATATAGTGCTGGCAGCACCCACTGCTTTCTCTCTACATACACAGAGCAGTTAATTTAAGTACACATCGATGGCTATATGCATTCCTGCTTTTTTATCCCTTTGAGTACCAGAAGTGTGTGCAGAGAAGCAATGCATTTGGACCTCTGATACTCAGAGGGTTTATATGTACCTAGGTCTTTGTAGGAGTTTCTGTAGGGATATGTATGTAAGAGAATATGTGTAGGTATATAGATGTGCGTGCATTCATATATGTAGGAATAGTGTTGTGTGTGTGTGTGTGTGTTTGTGTGTGTACGTTTGTGTGTGTGTGTGTGTGTGTGTGTATGTAGAACACAAAAAGCTAGTAGCTGGTTGGAGGTGACATAGTAACATAGTTGATGAGGCTGAAAAAAGACATGAGTCCATCAAGTCCAGCCCATGCCAAAACACCCCTGTTAATCCTGAGGAAGGCAATAAAAAAACCCACTGAAGCCATTTCCAGTTTAGCCCCAAGTGGGTAAAAAATTCCTTCCTGACTGCAAATTTAGTTAGTTCCCTGGATCAACACCCTATCTGCATTGAAGCCATCTATCACAATTCTCAACATTATTCTGTGCTAGACAGGCATCCATTGCTTTTTTGAAAGCAGTTACAGTATCTGCAAGTACAACATCCCGAGGCGAAGAATTCCATAGCTTTACCACCCTTACTGTAAAAAATCCCTGCCTTTGTTTTAGTCAAATGCTCCTTTCCTCTAGTCTTAATGGATGACCTCTCTTTCTTAGCTCAGCACTTGGGAGGTGATGGGAGTTGTAGTCAGCACCAGTTAAGTGTGGAATGTTACCTACTCCTGGTTTAGAATATCTAGTCCAAGTGTTGCCCTGACACTATCCTTTGTAGAGAATGCTGATAGTTCTTCATGTTGCCCTTAAAATATATTCTTGTAAAAACCTTTCCATTGCCAAGTGTTGACAATGCATTAGTTATCACTAGGAATAAAAATGGATCATATCCATGTATCCATACTTTATTACTGACCTCCTGGCATTTGTAAGATTTTTTTCTTTAGTTCGGGAACTCTAAAAATTTCTCAAACTGTGCTCTTCCCATGAACATGTAGGCAGCCATTACTGGCAGTAACTCAGTTAAAACAGTGAAACCTAAAGCAGATAATTGCTGAGATTGAAACACTTCCTTTTCACAAGGATTAATCTCTTATTTATCTTCTTTTATTATTTTACCTGTGTTTGGATGTATATTGCATTGATCGTTCATTAGAAACTAAGCCGAGGGCAAATTGCCATGGATACCTGTCTACTCATCCATATGAAATATTAATCACAGATTTTAGGGCTGATTCACCAATGAAAGTAAAGCTCGGTCTGCATGCTATGTAAAGGAGCAGTAGACTTTTGCTTTAGGTAAAACAGGGTTCAACCACTGCTGCGATATGATTAATTCAAAAGTTATAACAGTTCAACCTTTTTTTAGCTGTTAGCATCAATGTCACCTGGTGCCCAGACAGTTCACTTAGTGTCCAGGCAAGTGGTTCTCAATCTTTTTTCACTCAAAGCACAGCTAACATGTAATCTGGAATTTACAGGGCACCCCTTGCATTATATAGGTCATTATTTAAGGACTTAATGAAGGGTACAATATATAAATGCAGTTTATTATAAGGTCTCATAGTTAGAATGAAATCAAAGAGCATATTGTGAATGATTATTTCCATAAGAAACTCAATTTGTCAAATTCTTCATAGAAAATGTGGGGCGCCCTGAGTTGCTGTTCACGGTACGCCAAAGTGTCATGGCAAACTGGTTGAGAACCACTGGTCTAGGCAGTTGTTCTCTTGCATTCTATGGGCAAGGTAAGCCACTGGCTACATAGTAACATAATACATTAGGTTGAAAAAAACATGTAAGTCCATCAAGTTCAGCCCTTGCTTCATAAACCACAGACATGAGAATTAAATATCTTTCCTGCTACCAAAATAATTTAGTCTCTCCACAGAGTGTGATAGTAACAACTCCATCAATTCATGACATTTTAACTGTAATTACTCTTGACTAAAGCAGCTGCCAGCAGTCAATTAACCTTTTCTGTTTTTAAGCAACACTGTCCCTTTAACTGACCCGAGGTTCCTTCTTTTTCGTTATTTTTATATCATTACATTTCCTGAAACAGTCTGCCAATCAAACCCGTAACTGCTAAAGGCTCCCAGTAATTCACTGCACAGGATCTTTTTTCCACGATTTCTATGTGAAGCTATTCACCTAACAGATTCCCAATCCCCCTGTTTATGAATTAATTCCTATATGCCATGTAAAGTTCCCATTCATTCAGCCAGAGCTAGCTGCTCTTCATTAAGTAAGCCACCGAATGAAAGGCAGTCCTTACAAGGGAAGTGAATTAAACATTTCAGTGTTGGACTAAATCACTTGCTTGAAGTTACTAGAGCAAAATCTTTCCTGTAGTATAAAATGGATACCAACTTGTGTAAGGTAATACATAATAATATCTTTATTCCTATTTTGTTCTACCAATTTGTACATTGTGCTGTACACAAACTTTTTCTTGCATTGTGAGTCCCTGCCCCATAGAGCTTACAATCTAAGTTGTTGGTGCCTGAAGCACAGCAATATAAAGTGACTTGCACAAGGTCACAATGGGTTGTTGACCCTGGGAAATAAGCCAGGTTTTCCCAGTGTAATAGCCTTCAGTAGTTAATTAACTAACTGAGCCACTCATACATATCTTAGAGCAAATCTCTTGTTGAGTACAACAAGGGTAATTCCCATATTTGGATACATTTTAATTCAAAAGTTATTACAACTCAAAATTAGTAAAATAATGTTGAAGCTCTGCCTAGTCTAGAAATGAGGACTAACCAGTCCAGAAAACTATGACGAGATCATTCAGATGTTGATGTAAACTGCTCAGACTGTGTTCCCCTTCTCACCTCACTAGTCAGTCTCTCTTACAGAGTGATTATTAACCCCTTAGGGACTAGAGTGACATGCAGCACATTGCTTTGCAATGCTTTGCAGACCCCTGTGGACCGAAAAGGGTTAAAGTAATAGTAATGTTTCACAAAAAAAGCACCTCCAATTAATCTTCATAGTATTGTGACTGTGGAGAGCATTATTTCAATACTGTCCAAGTTGTAGTTCAAGAGTAATTGAATGATAAAACATCCCCGTACCGCCCCTTTTACTGATGTAGTGTTACCTCAGAGCAGCAAGACTTTCTGAATGGATCACAGAGAGGGACAATCTTCAGTGAGCATAAAGAAAAACCTGAAAAACTTGTCAAGGGGGCAGGGTTTTCCTTATGCTCACAGTAAGAAAATTGTCCCTTGCTGAAACCTGTCCGGTCAGGAGACCAGATTGCACATCTGAGGTGAACAGTGTTACACTAAGTAAAAGGGGCGGGAGGGGGATACTTTATTATTCAATTACTCTTGAACTACAACTCTGACAGAACTGAAATAACACTCTCCATGTCCCAAATACTATGAAGATTAATTGAAGCTGCTGTTTTTGTGAAACATTACTATCACTTTGAGTAAAAATGCATTTTGGACACTATTTGGTGTTGCGAGCAATTTGATTAAAAATAAATGTAAAATCTCACAGCAGTGGGAATGTTTAAAAGTGCAATAAACTTTTATAAGGAAAACACATGAAACTGTTAGCAACAATGGCATGTGCTTTCCAGGCAGTTTTTCTATTGCATTCTATGGGAGAGGTTACCCTCAGACTACAGTTCTTCAAAGAATGTGGTGGTAACCGCGTCACCATTTTTTGACAATTTTTAATTTTAACAACATTTGCATAGCTGGGAACTCTCTGGATTTGCCCCGGACACTCAGGATTTTGCTGCTGATTACTGAGCCTCCTGGGCTGATTCTCCAGACGTAGGGAGTTTTTAATAAAACTCTGCTCACTTCTGCTCCTTCCCAGTCTGGTTTTCCCACTCTCCGCCCACTTCTCCTCCTTCCTCAGCCTATTCTGCCTGTATTTTCTATGTTATGAAGCCTTGCCACCACTCACAATTGAGTTCCGCCCCCTTTTTAAACAAATTGTGTCATTTATCTCCCCCCATCGGCACCACAGGACCCCCCCTCTGGAGAGTCCAGAAGAGAAAGTTACCAGGTATGAACATTTGAATGAAACATTTCTGAGAAGTAAAAGCCCTAAAGTATGTTTTTTCCTCATAATTAAACTTCACTGATCCGCCAACATCATGGTAAAACATCCAACAATTTAATAGTTAACAGTATATCTTTTGTGCTGATTTTCTGGTTATTAGGAAAAGCATTTCTTAGATGCTGAGTAAGTAAAACAAAAATTATTTGCCACAAATCAATCCAACCTCTTAATTTATTGAATAGAATGAAGCTGATGTCATTAATTTTCAATGACACTCCTTTTACTCAATCTCAGAAGAAAACAGCTTTTATTCTGTTGCCTTAAATGCATTTACGTCAATTTCCAAGGAGGAAGTCAAAGAAATTCCAAATCCCCAAACATGCATCACACGATCCTTGGTTTCACGGCAAAGAAATTGGCATCTGTAGCGGAGTGACTCATGGTTAAAGGTTACTCATGTCACAACACTGCCTTCTTATTCACCAGCTTTGGAAGAAAGTTCATCACTGTTACCCTGGTGTACTAATAAGAACTGGACCAGTTCTGGAGGAAACATCTACACCAGCAGGGGCAAATAAAAGATTCCCAAATCTCTATTTATTTAAAAGGCAATTATCATATGTGTAAGTTTAGCAAAAAGCCTAGTGTACACTGTGAGACATTTTTTTTGGGGGGGAGGGGGCAGAAAACTGCCCCCCCACCCCGCTGGCAGTGGAATGGGAGTGCTATCTGGAAGTATATGGCTCTTAGACACAGTCTTTGCTTATTACACATGCAGCCTCCATAGATTGTTTCAAGTCCAACACAGAAGGTCTATGGTCTGACTTCCATGCAGAGTGCTGTGAAACATCGGTGTGTCATGGACATCCGCTTAGGGTCTCCCTTCTTTTCTATGATAACTGACAAAAATCTGAATGATGAGTTTCAAATGGATATTTATGAAAATTGTTATGGACAATATGCACATTTTTGTTGTTCTGATTATGAGACCTAAAAATCACCATGGATTAATGTTCTTGTAACCTTAATTACCTGCTTGACAAATTACCTATAAAATGTTGGGTATGCTTTGAAGATTCCAGACTCCATGATGGAATTGTGTGACTTGACAAAAAAAAATTGAGATACACTGATCTTTGGGAACTGTACTTAACCAATGAGACTAGACTGTGAGACTTCAGCCTTGCATTTCAATCTCTTCTTGTAGGACCAAGTAGGAAGACCCAGGAGTTTCTTTCCAGACACCTCTTCTGCTCTTTGGCTCACAATGCAACCCCAGCTTATGCCTCTTGAGTAGCAGATCTGCCAATAGGCAGGGGTGTAACTTGTATCTGTTGGGCCCTGTGGCAAAATCTGAGGCTGGGCCCCCCTTCCTGCTTGGTATGGAGTGTCTAAACAACGCTTGATGACACAGACCTTATTTTAAGTTCTGCAACACCATGGAGCTGCTGCATCATGAGTCCTGTTGACAGTAAACCCATATAATACTAGATATGTGCCCAGCAGACCAATGAGTTAGACGCCTGTCTTGCATTCAAGGGACTAAGCCATGTTTGAATCAATTGGAAAGTTTTATTTAGCCCCTATGGTGCAGTCCCTAGAATTGTTCCAGTACATCCTCTTCCCTGAATCTGTAGATTAATGGGATCTTTGTCCAAATAATGGATGCAACCATATTAGCACCTAGAATTATTTTTTTAATAATGGAATGAGGCAAATGTTATACCTTTTTCTAGTTAAAGGACAATTAACACGTTTTATTTAATCCATCCTATGGCAGCAAACTTAGTAAAAAGCTCAGGGCTGCATTCTGAAGCCCCTCAAAATGCCTCTTATTAGCCATCCTAGGGGTTAAAAATCTGCCCCCCCTCTGCTGGAACAAAACCCAGAAGTGTGTGTCTCTCAGCCACAAACTTCATAGGTTGCTTGAATACGGATATCTGTTACTCCATCTAATTCAAACTACTAATAATATTGAATTGACAAAAGATACTTGGACTTACTAAATTCACCAGATATACAGATGCAGTCAACATATCTCGTAAAAAAGACATTGTAGACTGCATTGTACATTATGTGTACTGAGTAGCCGTGGTAATCCGAAGCCTCATTGTCAAATGCATATATAATAAGGAGCAATAAAGTATTACAAATCAACAAGATATGAAAACCTATAATCAATGTGCATGCATATACACTTCAATCACTAGTATTGAATGTTTCTAAACCTCAACGGTGTATGTTTCAGTAATTACAAAACCATACGTCATTACAACATATAAATATATAAAATTCTAAAAAACAATATTATTTAAAAACGAGAACCAAAGTGTACAAATATATACAGCATATAAATATTGCTGATGTATTGCCTTTTCACTCATGAGACAAAAAGTAAAACAAGAATATGAGGGATACACTAAAATCAGTACACCTAGAATTAGTTTTGTAAAAAATTACTGACTTCCATTTCTTCGTTGAGCCCATTGGGGGATAACGTCTCCAATGTATAGATCCAGAATGCTTCTCTGCGGCATAGGGTGGAAAATCTGCTAGAGCATGATGTTGGGATCTGTTCAATGCCAGTAATCTTGAAATTATTGATACCTCCCTCTTTACATCTATTGAAATGTTTTGGGACTGTGTGATGTTCCTATTTTCTACTTATGAGCTATCTGTGCTCACATACTCGATCCCAAAGTGCTCTGGTGGTCCTCCTCACATATTGGATGCCACAGCCACACGTGATGAAGTATATTACAAGAGATGTTTCACATGTAATAAGATGTTTGATTTTATATATCCTATGGTTTACAGAACTTATGGATGTGTGCAACTTTGTTTGTCAGGTATCTACAGTTTGTACATCTACTGTGTAGACATTTTCAATTTATAGAAAAGTGCCCCCAATTAATTTTTACTATTGCTTTAAGCATATAAATCCTCCTATAATCCTTATCCATTTCTTCGGAGACTCACCGGCAGACAGCAGCACCGAAGAGTCATCTGTGCACCTGCTCTGTCCTTCCCTGTCTTCTTAATGATTGGCAAGAGGGAGTTGCATTGTACCTTAAGGTACAGACAGGGATGGACAGCACAGGCGCACAGATGCCTCTTCCGCAAGATGTCTGGAGGCGAGTCTCCGAATTAACTTAGATTTCTAAATAACGTCAGACTTAATAAGGATTATAAATGGATATGTATGCTTAACGCTATAGTAAAAATTAATTGGGGGCGTTTTGGCTATACATGTACTATTGTTTTTACTTCCATTTTAATTAAATTAATATAAAGATTTATATACAGGCGGATCCAGTGGATTCCTTCAACGGGAGGTGTATCTCCAAGCAGGGCGGATAGTTAATCCCTGCATTCTTTCTTTTCAGTTCTATTAGTCATAGAACGGTGAGGTTTATTGTGTGAGTATTTTATTATTGATTTTTCTCATATATGTTTAATTGTGGTTTGCACCCCTTCTTGTTGCTGTTTTGCTATCGTCTGCATACCTGTGAACTCTCTGGATCTGTCCAGTTTGCAGACTGAATGACCTTATTGCGCCCTTATACATCCTTATTGCACCTTTTGGTTTTGACGCAATGCGTCATTATTGAGTCCTTTATGCGTCATATTTGCTTTTTCCTTATAAGTATTTGGTTCTTCTTACTGCACCCTTATAGCATCTGTATTGTGCCCTTGTTCCTTATTGCGCCCTTATAGCGTCCCTATACCGCCCTTTTCTTCTTAATGCGCCCTTATAGCATCCTTATTGTGCCCTTGTTCCTTATTGCACCCTTATAGTGTCTTTATTGCGCCCTTTGGTTTTGACACAATGCGTCATTGAGTCCCTTATGCGTCATATTTTCTTTTTCCTTATAAGTATTTGGTTCTTCTTATTGCGCCCTTATAGCATCCATATTGCGCCCTCATAGCATCCCTATAGAGCCCTTTTCTTCTTATTGCGCCCTAATAGCATCCTTATTGCGCCCTTATAGCGTCCTTATTGCGCCCTTTGGTGTTGATGCAATTGAGTCATATTTGCTTTTTCCTTATAAGTATTTGGTTCTTCTTATTGCACCCTTATAGCATCCTTATTACACCCTGTTTCGTTTTTGCATCCATTATTGCCCCTATTGCGCCATGGCAGTGTTTTCCTGTTTTTGACATTTTGACACAGGCAACATATAAAAGGCAACATGTTGTGTTAGGCGACATGTTGAATTTGCGTCTCTATAAATTGCGACATTCTGAATGCGTCATTCATATTGACGCGACCAAAAAATGCGACATTTTAAGACGTGCAATGCGGCACGCGACATTTCAAAAGGATACCCTGGGGACAGCGGCTGAATATCCAGCAGTGGTGAGTTTCTTCTCCTTCCCAACCTATTCCTCCCAATTCCCACCCACTTCTCCTCCTTCCCATCCTGTTCCTCCCACTTCCCGCCCACTTTATGACACAAATATGTATACATCCCTTCCCACCTGATTAAGCCCCACCCATTTGTGACTCTAATCACATCATTGATATCCTCTGGTAGTCAGCAGATGAGCCCTAAAGACACAAAAAGAAGAAAAAGGGTCAGACCTCTCTAAGAGTGCATCTGTATACGTTTTGTGAGACAGCCCTACTGTATTTGGTGCTCACCAAAAAGTAAATCAGCTTGTCAGGAGTCGAATGACTATGTGGATCGGGTCTTCTCCTTATTGTATCCACACGCCATATATTCCAGCATGTAGGAATATTCAATATCTTTATTAATTAAGTAAAATTACAAATAAAACGCCCAACGCTTTTCGTATCACAAATGACACTTTGTCAAGGGCCAAAGTTTATAATCACATTTTAGAACAGGCCTGTTCTTAAATGTGATTATAAAATAAACTTAGTCATATGTTGTCAAGTCCAGGTGATTTCTCCTCTCTTTAATTAGGTTACAGTGGCCTGTGTGTATAAAGCCAAAGTGGATTACATATGGGGCAAACTGTCTTCTCTGTAGGAGAGGAATACAATTTCCTAAAATCTCCATTGATTTAAATAGGACTTTAACCCTTTTGAAAGCTATAGAGGTTCACAACACATTGCTTTGTGAAGAGTTGGAAACATATTTAGCAGTCAAGAGGTTAAAAGTTCAATTTAACTGGAATTTTTATTTCTCCCATATGATGTGGTTGGTTTGCTTCATAATTGTTTCACTTTACCTTTATACATAAAAGTGAATATGAACAGACAAGGTACCTTTGCCCACATTGTGAACTAAGTAGGTAACCCCACCCTTCCCTCTTAATGTTGGCTGCATCATTGTAGACCTGTTTTAGATGTAGGTTCTGAAGTTTTATAGTTTTATTGGGATCCAGCCGGTGACCAAGAGCCCATGTGGCACCAGGGGAGAAAGCACGGAAGACGTAAAGCAAGCCCTACTGATAGGCTGAACTTTGAGCCATAAAAGTGGTGGGGGGGGGGGGGGGAAGCACTTTCTTGGCCATTGTCCCAGATGAGAATCTTCATTTTGACATATGGAGAATGTTTGCTGTTTAGGCTTAACAGGATGTGACTTTTTATTTCTTTCAAACAGTCTGCTAACTTGGCACATGATCTACTGCAGACAGGCAGCAAGTGTACCCATATACAGAATGCCAAAGCTTAATTATCACTGTACGAAAAGATCAGAAGACGTTTTCTCTTTTTTTTTTTCTCAGGCTCAAGTAGTCTGAAAGTCTTGACTGAAGTATGCTGTGAGTGCTGTAAATTTGAAATCTACCCTATGTTTCACTATATAATCCTAAACAATGACCTTGAACAAAATAAAATATTATACGTATATACATTTTTATTAATAATATAATGGGACAATACTGCACTACATGTGTTGATAATGGCAAACAGGTGGTAAGTAAAGATTTTGGTTATGCTGAGTGCACCTGACTCCAAGCTCAGACATAGTGCATTTCTACATTTCTGTCATAGACGGACAGACAGACATACATAGATATAGACAAAGATGAGTAGACAAAGCATAAGTCCTAACCTACAGTGTTTGAAACTTTAATTAAAAATATACATAATGGTCATGTTATTTTATAAAGTACAACAGCACTAACAAGGTACAGTTGAACAGTATGTTTAAATCAAAGGGATTTGTGGTAGATTGTCCCCAATGGTGCAGCTGGTAGGGAAGTTTACCAGCCAGACAGGCAGATAGACAGAGGTAGCTGCAAAAGAAATCAGGTGTTTGATTTTTAGAATGTACATAATTTCCATTGACCTCTACATTATCTTAAAGGGCAACTATCTTGTAGATAAAGTCCTATCAGCAGGTCTGCCTGAGTTGCAGAAACCTGGCTTGGAATCTGAGGCTGCATTGCAAGAAAACTGATCCCCATATTCACCTGCAAGACTTTAGAGTCTGGTAGCTCAGTCTCTTAGGGCTGTGCACATGGCTCCTATAGATTGCATCTGAAGCATTTTAAAGCATTGGCTGTTTAGGGATAATGGGAGTATTTGGTTTTGTACAGCAAGCACCCAATGCTGGCACAAACATTAGTACACTACAAAATCACTAAGTGGTGGCACTGTTACTATCACATTCTGTGGAAAACTTAAAGGGATAGTAAAGTCTGTAAAAAGTGTTGGCAAAATGATAGGTACAATTAAAAAATACGTAATGCCCTGATTTCTATCTCTCAGACCTTTATGGTTTGAGAGCTATAAGAAAATAAAGTCCTTCGTTCTCTCCACTTTCTGCCTGACGAGCTGTAAAGCTGTCAGAGGCCGAATCTGATTGTGCGACCAGACGCGGCTCTTCAGGAGCACTGACATAGAGATATCTAACTATAAATACTTCATCGGAATGGTCTACAACATGTCCTTGCAAATCAGGCACATGTTGTAGCCCATACCATTGAAGTATTTATAGTTAGATATCTCAATGTCAGTGCTCCTAAAGAGCCAATGTCTGGTCCCGGAAGCAGGATCTCATCCTGTTAGCTATACAGCTGACGCATGAGAAGGGGGAGGGAACAGAGGACTTTATTTTCTTTTGTCTCTCAAACCATAAAGGTATGAGAGATAGGAATCAGGGCATTATGCATTTTTTAATTGTACCTATCATTTTGCCAATACTTTATTACAGACTTTACTATCACTTTAGCTCTCCCATATAATGCAACAAAGGCAATTATTATTACCAGATCTAATTCCAGGTTTAAGGGCAGATATTTGTGAGGAAAGAGGAGATAATGTGGAGTCCTTGTGGGTAGAAATTGAAGTTATCTGTGGGGTAAAAGGTATTTAAAAAAAAAAAAAAAAAGGTGTTGGTGGGTATGTCCTAAAAACCACCAAATATTAATGAGAATTCTGAGGCCCAACTGTTATTGCAAATGAAAAAAAGCTGCACATATTGGGCATACTTGAACTATATACATAGCTGGGAACATTTTGGATTTGCCCTGGAGACTCTGGTTTTGACTCTGCATTACTGGGTCTACGGGGCAGAGGCTGATTCTCTGAATGTGGGCAGTTTCTAATGAAACTTTGCCCACTTCTGCTACTTCCCAGTGTGTTCCTCCTACTACCAGTCCTCTTCTCCTTGTTCCCCAGCCTATTCATTATACTAATACTTCATTTATAAGCTCATACCCACACTCTCAACTAAGCCCCGCCTCACATAATTTTTCTCCCCCAGTGGCACCACAGGACTCCCCTCTCAGTGGCATCCACAACAAAAAGTTCCAAGGTATAATTATACAGATATAAACTGGAGAAATGAGCCCTATCAGAGTGCTAATGGAAACAGGTTTGAGAGCATGCTTAGGGATAGTAGCTACATGTGACAAATGGTGTATGCAGACAAGAAATAACAATGTATTGAACCTAGCGATAACAAATAACATAGAAAATGTCCCATATTAAAAGTAGGTGAACATTTGGGAAACAGTGATCACAGCATGGTTTTATTTTTTATCTGTTTGACAAAGAATTACTGTATAGGTTCAACCAAAACTCTTAATATTAAAAAGGCTAACTTCAAATTGTTAACAGCATCAATGCAACGCATATACCAAGATACAGAATTTAAATTTAGATTACAGAAATATATTCAACAGTATATACTATTTGAGAAAAAATGCTAAATACGTAGATCACAAAAAGGTTACATAAAAAATTAAAGAAGGGAAATGGCAAGGAAGAAAATGACATTTAAACTATTTAAGTCGGAAGGAACAGAAAATTATTTTTGACGTACCAACAAACATTGCAAAAAAGGCAATTTGGTTAGCAAAACTAGATAATAAATTCAAATTGCAAATGAGAGCAAGATTAATCCAAAAAAGTTCTTTAAATACATAAATAGCAATAAAAACTTGAGGGTGTGCATTGGACCTTTCAAAATGATGTGGGCAAATGATTAGGGAGGATAAGGAAAAGGATGATGTTCTGAACACTCTGTTTTCATCTACATATACACCAGGGAACAAGAAGTGGTAGAATAGCCTCAACAATTAACAAGTAAAACCATACCACTATCCTATTGGGTTAACACAATATGCGATGGGGGAATACTGGACAAAATTAAGAATGACAAAGCACCTGGTCCTGATGTATACATCCAAGGGTTCTTCTGGAGCTCAGTGCATTGTTAGCAAGACCACTCTTTTACACTTTCTCACCACAGGCTCAGCGCCACAAGATTGGCTTAAGTCATTGTAGTGCCTTTATTTAAGAAGGGAAAGAAAACGGAAACTGGAAATTATAAACCTGTGAGTTTGACCTCGGCAGTGGGAAAACTGCATGAAGGGGTAATAAGGAAGTATAAATAATGTCTAGACAAACTTGGTTTATTTACTCTACAGAAAAGACGACTTAGAGGAGATCTTGTTATACTGTATAAGTATAATTGTACAGGGCTGGTTCAAGGATTTTCACCACCCTAGGCAAAACCTCATGTTGCTGCCCACCTTGGCTCTGCCCCTCGTGTCCTGGTCCTTTATACTGCTTTCTTTACTTCAGTTTTTGGGCAACCTGTGGCTCCTCAGATGGTATTGGACTTATACTGGCAACAAAGGTAGTCTTTTCATATAAAGGCAACTGTTTAGTGGGTGAAGGCAAAATTTCTGTGGACAATGGACAACCTGTTTCCCCCAGCTGGTGTTGGACTACAGCTTTCTCACCCTGCCAACTGTTGGCTGAAGCTGATGTAAGTTGAAGTCCAAAACCAGATGGAAAGCCACATGCTGAATTTTGTGCTGCATAACAGTTTCCCTGAGTCTGGGTTCCTGGCATGCAGGACAGACAGCTATCCTCTCTCTTGAGCTCCGGTACAGTGGTGGGTCTAAGCACAGCAAATACAGCCTATGCTATGTGAGGAAGAAATTATGCAGGAAGCGGGTCACCACACAGCCACATTTGTCTTCCTGTGTAGGAAGGAGCCATTTTGTGAGGCACCTTGTTAGCCAACAAATGATATCCCTGTAGCCTGTTGCTTCGCTACAAGCAGCTGTTTGAAAAACAGCTACCTCAGTCCATAGGAAAGCCGACGTTGTGTTTGGGCTGGAACTATACACACAGCTGCGAGAAAGCTGTTATGGAGACCAAACTAATCTTTTCAGCTTCTATGAGGAGGTAAGCAGCAACCTTGACAATGGCAAGGCAGTAGATGTAGTATATCTAGACTTTGCAAAGGCATTTGATACAGTACCACACAGAAGGCTGGTGTATGAAATAAGGAAATTGGGGCTAGGAGATAACCTTTGCAATTGGATACAAAACTGGCTGAAGGATAGGGAACAGTGTGTGGTTGTAAATGGAAAATTCTCCAGTACAGTTAAAGTGGACAGTGGAGTACCTCAAGGTTCAGTATTGGGTCCACTGCTTTTTAACATGTTTATAAATGACCTGGAAATAGATATAGAAAGCAAAATATCAATATTTGCAGATGATACTAAATTATGCAAAGTCATTAATTCAGAACAGGATATTTTCTCTCTACAGAGGGACTTGCATACTATGTCAGATTGGGCAAACATGTGGAATATGAAGTTTAATGTGGGGAAGTGTAAAGTCATGCATTTGGGAGGAAACAATCCCAAGGCTACTTATAAACTTAATGGAATAATTTTAGGTGACTCGTTGCTAGAAAAAGACCTGGGTATCCTTGTCAACTACAAACTTGGAAACAGTGACCAGTGTCAAACAGCAGTAGCAAAGGCAAACAAAGTCCTGTCTTGCATAAAAAGAGGTATTGAAGCAAGAGTGGATAACATTATTTTGCCATTATACAAATCATTGGTAAGACCTCACCTTGAGTATGCAGTGCAATTTTGGGCACCGGTTCTGAAAAAGGATATACTAGAACTAGAGAGGGTACAGCGGAGAGCAACAAAATTAATTAAGGGAATGAAGGACTTGACATATGAGGAACGACTAAACAAACTTGGTTTATTTACTCTAGAGAAAAGACGACTAAGAGGAGACCTTATCACATTGTACAAGTATATGAGAGGTCAATACAAGGATCTCTGTGGTGAGCTATTTATTCCAAGGCCTGATCAGGTGACCAGGGGACACCCCTTGAGATTAGAGGAAAGGAGGTTTAAACTTCAGCAGAGGAAGGTTTTTTTATGGTAAGGTCTGTCAAATTGTGGAATTCATTGCCCAGGGAAGTAGTTATGGCAGATACAATGGATACATTGAAGAGAAGATTAGATACATTTCTTTCAAAAGGGAACATACAGAGTTATAATGTTTATCAGTAGGCTGATCAGGAAGGTCTGATAAAGACTAATTTAATTCGTAGCAGGAAAGCTATAAAATTCTCAGTTACTGGGGTATGAGGCGAAGGTTGAACTTGATGGACTTGTGTCTTTTTTCAACCTAATTTACTATGTTACCTGTGGTGTCCCATGCAGCGGAAGAAAATACGTTTAAGCCTTGAGTTCTGGACCTCTGGCACTCAAAAATTTAAGGGACTTGAAGCATATCTGAAATGCTAGAACAACTGGACAAGCTGCCCCTCTATCTAGGACCAACCCAACAACCCTACTGTTCTCAGTGCACAGACACCCCCAGCCCTGCTGCTGTATTCACCCTGCGCTGGCCAGAGAGCATAGCCTCTGAAACATTCTTCCAAAAGGCCCAGATCTCTGCTTCTTCAACCTCTGGCTTCACGTCAGCAGGCTCTGGAGGCATTCTTGAGGACTCCTCTCTCCTTGCTCCTCCAGTTCACTCCCTACGCTAGTCTCTCACTGAGTGACTCCTCCGGCTACTGCCAACTTCTTACATGGTCACTCAGCGCCACATCACATGCACAGTACTGGCAGTCAATGAGAGAGGAGTATCCTGTCAAAGCACTCCTCTCTTATTGGCTGCAATGTGACCGTGCAAGCAACTGTGTGGCACATCTAATGCAGTCCGTATGCGTACCTGTTCATATTCAGGCACAGCAGCCATGCGTTTCTGCTCTACCTCTACACTGCTCCCCCAGTACATGTGCACCCTACCTTGTCTATAGGTGGTGCCGGCCCTGTACTTGTATTCAGTGCGAGGATCTCTCTGTTGAGCTTTTCGTTCCAAGGGCTGATTAAATAACTAGGGGCCATCCCTTAAGATTAGAGGAAAGGAGATTTCAACTTCAGCAAAGAAAGTTTTTTTTTCTGTTAAATTGTGGAATTTCTTGTCCAAGCATGTGTTAATGGCATATACAGTGGATACATTTAAGAGAAGATTAGATGCATTTCTAGAAGAAGGGAACATACAGTTATCATGTGTATTAGTAGGTAAAACAAGAAGTTCTGGCAAACAGAATAATACCGATTTAGGCATTGGAACGGTTTATTTAATTCTTGTTTTCTTGGTTATAATGTGGCAAAGGTTAAACTTGATTGACTTGTGTCTTTTTTCAATCTAATTTAGTATGTAACTATGTGATAATTGTCATTTACCATGAGAGCAAATATATCTTAAATACACTGAGTACTAGGGCAGTCCTGCTGGGAGATTTTTCATTCATTGTGTGCAGTATAATCTTGGCTGTACGTTTTATGGGGATGCTGGAGCTGTTTCTGTTTGTAGATGGCTTATATTACTCACAGTAGCTCTCCCCACAGCATGGCAACAGTATCACTATAAAATGAAAAGGCCATGAATATACTGAACCCACAAATTGAAATTTTGATCTATGGTAACTTCTGATTGAAGTACAAATAGAAAGTTGGCAGGGGCCGGGTTGGCCCGGTGGACGGGGTGGAGGGCAGTTTCCCCCTGGGTCAGTCATAAGCAAGGTTGGTGGGCTGCTGCCCAGCACTTAATCAGGTTGCCCATCTGACAGCGGTCAGTCCAACAGAATATTCATATCCTGGGTAGCATGATTGAATTTGCCTTCCAGTTCATCACTTGCCTCTGTCTTTTCAGGACATGCCACCACGTCCTGTCTTCTAGTAGTGCAACCAGACTCAGGTTGCACAATGAGAAAATAAACAAAGTAGACAGCAAATCCAAATGTGCCATGTGCCGGACCCACCCTGTGCACAGATAGAGGGAGAGTGTGGTGATACCACACAGCTTATAATGAAAATGGAGCTACATTAGTGATACCATAGTTTGCAAATACATTTGAGCCTCATTAGTAATAACCACAGGTCTTGTAATTTGTGTCACTAGTAGTGTTATCACTAGTATTGTAGCTCCATTTCAGTTGTAAGCTCCGTGGAATCACTAATGTAGATCCACATCAGTTCTAATCTCTGCGGTATCACTAGTAGTGTAGCTCCATTTCATTTGTAAGCTCTGTGGTATCGCTAGTATAGCTTAATTTCAATTGTAAGCTCTGTGGCATCACTAGTGTAGCTCTATTTCAGTAGTAAGCTCTTCTGTATCACTCATAGTGTAGCTCCATTGCAGTTTCTCTCTCTCTGAAGTATCAGTCGTAGTATAGCTCCATTTTCTCAAATTTAAACTCTGCGGTATCACTTGTAGTGTGCTTCCAATTCGGTTGTAGGCTCTGTGGTGTCACTATTGTAGCTCAGTGCCATTTGTAAGAGCTATGGTATCACTAATGTAACACTAATTTATGTTCGCTGGTGCTACACTAGTAATATCATTGAGTTTAAATTGAAATATAGCTACATGAGTGAAATCATAAAGGGTGCAATTGATACTCGGCTACACTAGTGATAAGCAGGCCTTACTAATGTGGCTCCATTTCAATAGTAAGCACTGTGGTATCACTATTGTAGTTTCATTTCAATTGAAAGCTCTGTTTATCACTAGTGTAGCTCCGTTTCCATTATAAACTCTATGATATCACTTATGTAGCTATATTTCAGTTGTAAGCTCTGTGATATTACTAATGTAGCCCCATTTCAATTGTCTGCACTGTATTGTCACAAGTATAGCTCCATTTAAAATGTCAGCTCTGTATTATCACTACATTTCAATTGTAAGATCTGCAGTATCACTAAGGTAGCTCAATTCTAATGATAGGCTCTGTGGTGTCAGTAGTGTAGCTCCATTTCAATGTTAAGCTCTGATAATTTAATAAAATAATGTAGGCTGTTTGTCTTTGTGACTTTAGACACTTGCAGGATATGTTAAGTTGTATATGTCCTACTGTCGTCTCCCATTTTCCCTCAAAATGATATACTTCACAACAACCTTGCCCCATTACCAACCCATCACCACCTGTGAATTAAAAATTCAAGGCACCTATGTGTGGCAAATTTGTCATTTTTATTTAACTAATCTTAACAGTCTAATAAATAGGCATTCTTCCCAACCTAATGTGGCTTTCCCATCACCCAGAGAGGTGGCTGAGCCACTCCTACAGTCAGCCTCCTGCAATGGCCAGATCTTGCTTATATATGTCCACCTTTTCAGGGTGGAGTCCCACCACATAGTATAGAATAGGATGGAATTTCTCACAAGCCCCCCCCCACACACACACATACACGTACACCTGTTAGCCAGCTGTGCCACCCCACCACCCCACTCAGCTGCTATTGTGACAGGCTCTCCAGGGCCTTACCAAATCTATTCGCACCAGTGCCCCTTCCCTATTGACAAATGTGAATTCCTGGAGCTAAACCCCTTCTCTGCTCTTGAGCAGACCTAATCACATAGAAACCTGTTACAATCACTGGCATGATAGGCTTGGGTCAACCATGGTTGTTTCCAGAGCTGACCACAGAGTCAGTACCTGAAGTGGCCCGAACCAAAATGGGTTAGGGAATGTCTCATTACTACTGCCCCTTCTTGCTTGTGATTTCTTGGTGTTTTAATGGTCTCCATCCATGGGATTGCTTCCTACTATGGATTAGGTGGGTGGGAAGACAAAAAGACAAGCTTTGTTTTATGACAAGCAAGTCTTACTGGCTGATTCCTCCCTCAATTTATCCTACTATACAGAATGGCCCAGCCTGCAGCCTAAATTATTTTCACGAACCCCAGCTGCATGCTGGGCCATACTGAATGCCACCTTGGAGTTTCTTGAAGGCAAATCACCTTAATGGCACTCACTCCCAGTCAGCCACTCGCTATTTTCAACGTCAAACAGAATGTTGATTGGTTTTCCTTTGGAGTAGATCCACTTTAAATGTATACCCGTAGCTTGTATCAACTATTTCAATTATTTCATCCTTCTTCTATCAGTGATGTGAGTGAGACGCTCATAGACTGAGAGGGTTAGATTTTATTTAAATTTACTTTGTATTAAACCTCTACTTAAAGGACAATTGTGTTTTTGCAAAGTCTGTTCATATGGGATCTTGCTTAGAGGTCCTTTTGGCATTGTACAATGCATCCCCAGGCCTTTTACTGTCAGGCATTCCAGGCTGGAAAATGGACCCTTTCTGCTGGAACACATTGGTGCTTCAGGGATCAGTCCTGACTTAATCGGCAGGTCTGCCAATAGGGCACTATCCATGTGATATTTGCCCTTTAAGTAGATATTACAGGGGTTTTCTCAGTGGGACATTAAATATTTGCACCAAGTCTTATAATGTATATAGTATAATTACTTTGTATAAACCATGTTGCTACAAAGTTATTTCTTTGCTTCAATATGCATATTTTAGCTCTTCGTCTTTTAATAACACTGGCCAATACCATTTAAAGATATTCTAAAGCACTTTATAATCACTTTTATTGTTATACTGAGTGATAAATGTTGACCCCATGTTCTGTCTAGCTGTACGTTTGCCCTTTCTTAAGTGGCTCGTATTTGTCTCATTTAATACTTCCATTTTAGTGTGTTCTAAAGTACTATGATCCTAGCCCTTCTGTATAAATAGTGCTTCCATATCCAAAATCTATTGCTTACATACCACTTCATCCGTGCAATTCCTTTATGGATCCGTGGTTTATAGTGGCAACTTTTAGGGTTATTATAACTGTTAGTGTCTGTTGGTTTCTTTAAAGTGCACGTCTTAACACAATATTCTTCAACATAAAATGGAAGGTCTAAAAAAAAATTCACATTCATTTTACTGGAAGTCAATGCAAACTTAAGACCCACAGAATTATCATTAAAAAAAATCTAAAAACTGTAACACTGATGTTTCTGAGCCCTTCCATATACAAAGGCAGTCATTAATGTATCTCTTACATATTGCCAATCCTTCATTACATGGGTTGCATTTGTTAATGAATTCCTCTTCCCATGTTCTCATAAAGATCTTGACATAGCTATGTCAAGCTAAGTTTACTACTCATAGCTATGCCAAGTAACTGAAGGTAAAGTTCCCTTCTACCTAAACATAGCTCTTGGTAGATATTAAAGAGATACATTTTGTTATAAATGAAATTTGTTTACCATATAACTCGAATTTTCACTGCCCGAATACCGAAATCATGCTTAATCACCATACCTGGGAACTCTCCGGATTTGCCCCGGAGACTCCGGTTCTGACAGAACTTTACCGGGTCTCCGGGGCAGAGGCTGATTCCTCCGGATGTGGAGAGTTTCTATTGAAACTCTGCCACATCCGCTTTTTCTCCTGCTGATACTCAGTCCCTAGCCCTCTGAGTGCCAGAGTGGTAAGGAATGCATTGCTTTGCAATGCATTCCGTACCACTCTGGCACTCAAAGGGTTAAGCCCCCCCCACTCGCAGCAAGCCCCGCCCCTTTTTGACGCAATTAGCGTCATTTTTGTCACCCCCTGGTGAACAGAGGACTACCCTCCGGGTAGCCCTCGACTGGAAGTTCCCAGGTATGTTAATCACTATATACAATGATGCTATGTTGCAAGTTGTTAAGTAATAATTCAGCTTCCGTTCTACATTTTTTAAACAATTGTTTCCATAGTACCTTTCAAATATGAGGGCAACTCAGTAACTATATATTGTAGAACAATGTCTACATAATGCAACAAGTTGGCTGTTAAAGACTTAATACCCAAAATGATGTCTTCCTGGGGAGTTTCAGGATCCTTATGGATCTTCGGTAAGTTTTAGAAAACAGGAATTCTGGGGTTCTGTATATTCACATATTCATACTCATAATCATTCAAAATACTCCTGTCCTTTCCTTCCAATAAGAGTTCTCCCAATTCCTGTTTAAAACACTTTGTCGGGTCGCCTTTCAATTTATTATAAGTATTAGTGTCTTCAACTTGTCTCAGTAATTATTTAATATATCTGTCTTTATCTATTAGAACTATCCCACTCCACTTATCAGCCGGTTTGTTAATCAAATCCTTATTTTCTCCAACTTATTAATTGGAGCTTGTGATGGATACCCGTACTCAGACTGAGTAGCTGAGTAGCCCAGGGCGACTCAGCAATTCCACCAGCCAGCACTAAGGCAAGACTCAGTGTAGGGTGAACACACTCTGGATACAGAAAGCTTACCCCAAGCACCAGGTAACACCAGTGTAGAGGTAACACAAGAACTGATTTATTGTAGAACACACAGAGTTTATATACACACATAACTAGTTATCCACACATATATCAGAAAACAATAGGATATAGGTTAATGCAAACCACATATGGAGAGACAATGGGGCCGTTGGTGGAGGGGCACATAATACAAAGAGGCACAATGGGAACAATACACAGGTTATACAATGGGGGCCTCCACGGGGGGGACAAAGGACTGTAAACAGTAAACATTATTACATCACACATAATTAAATGACAAACATCAGACCAGAGCATAATTCTCTCAACAAATACACTACCCTGTTCCTGTGCCAGTCTGTAGAGTGGGGGCTTGGCCCCAGTACTGTCCAGGAGCACAGGGCACGGAGGCTTCCTGACAAGGGGCAAACAGGGCAGTGATTAATCTTAGGGGGAGGTTATACCCCTTTCCAGGGCCAGGACCATACTCTGTGGGCAGGAGGCTGGCCCTCAGCCCCCTCCAGGAGCCCCAGTGAATGGAGGGCTCTGTCGTACATCTCTTTCTTTTTCATTGTGTTATGCGTCACTTTTTTAATTCTAATTCCAAATAGTGTAAAACTAACTTCTTAAAGCTATCCGTATGATTGCTGGAACTACCTGGGGGCTTAACTGTGGTGTTAACTTTGCACTCTCTTTATTTAAAAAATATTTTTGCGTTGTAGTTTCCACATGAACTTATTTATATCTATATAGGAGTCAGATGTATTCATTCTTTGGATAGGCGCAAATTTTAACCCCTTTTGCAAAACTTTTGGCTACAAGCAATGATACTTTGGATCAACTACAGTTCATACTGGACATGCAAATATTGTGTGTTAGTAATACATAAATTGGATCACCAGGGTAATATATGTATATGTTCTAGAACTTTGCATTTTTTTTCTACACAACTGATTTGGACCAAATTTGAAGGTTTTGTGATAATGGACATCAACTCTGAAACTAAACAATTTCAGATTAATTGGCAAAAAGTGTTTGAAAATGTGCATATAACAAAGAAGACACATTCAAGCAAAATATGGCTGTGTGACTACATAGGCCATAATTTTAACCCTTTGAGTGTCAGAGGGCATTGCGTTGCATGTCTTGGGCATGCGGTAATGATCCAAGTAAGACACACAGACCATAATATGGATGTAAAACAGGCCACAGCTTTATTGAATTAACAACTTCCATACAACAACCAGTGTATGAACCCTTGCCAAGAATCTGGGACATAATCCTATGTCCCCACCCCTACTGAATGTAAAACCCAGCCCCTTTTAAACTCCACCCCACCACACCCCATTAGCTGGTCTGTGCAGCTCAATGGAGGGAGATGACCAGAACCTGCAACCGTGGTCCGGGTGTTTACCTAGGCCGTTGGCCTAACATCATCCTGTTACAATATATATACCACACAACTGTTTACCATTGTACCCCTTGGCCAGGGCCCAAAGCGCCAACAACTGTGACAAGAACCAAATCCCAACAGGTGCTTTTACTACCTGAACAGTGAAGAACCCCCACCCAAAAGGCCCAGACAAATAGGGAGGGAGGACGGGCAGATTTCCACCAGATCCAGAAGAGGAAGTGACTGGTAAGACAAGCATATTTATAGCTGTCCCTCCCATTCCCTCCCCTCAACTTCTTTTCCCCAACCAATAACAAGGGGCCTTACTTAGACCCCTCAACCCAGACATGATTCCCCTTCTTAGTTTCTTGTGGGGAATTCTTAGTGCTCTGGAACTCAAAGGGTTAAGGCTGGTGGAGAAGACAGTCATTACGATAGTTCAGGCACACAGAGTACCTTAAACACAAAAGAAAAGAGGAGCAATTCTGGAGCAAAATAACTTCAGCATAAGGGAGATAAAAATAATTCCCAAATTGTCTAGTTGAATTAAATGAGGCTTTTTTGACCTTTTGATACCTAGAAAGCTATCCAACGCAATGTAAAATTTGAAAGTGTGTTGCTACTGACAAGGGCTGGATTTCCCAATAGGCAGGGTAGGCAGCTACCTAGAGCTCCAGCTTTTGAAGGGTTCAACTTCTCTTTCTTGCATAAAGCCAAGAATGTTACCCAATAGCCACCTACTGTAGATAAATGTGAATACCCAAGTGATAATTATCATCCATTGCATACGTTTGTAATAACACAATCCATCCATGGAGCCCAAATTTTCTCACACTAGATAGCCTCTTGCATATACATTAACAGAAAGGACATAAATAATTAATCAGTTTGCACCTATTCTTACAAATAGGGATCCTGGGGATTTTGAGGAAATAATTGTCTTTCTTGGCAGAGAACAAAAAAAAAGCAAAACATATTTTTGGGAATCATCTCCACCTCCAATTACACAAAACAACAATTGGTGATTTGATATGAGCAAAGTCTAACTGATCTTGACTGATCGATCATACATGTCATACTATATACATACAAGAGCCAATACTAAATCCTCATCTATTACATAAATGACTTATGGCTCTACCATGGGTTTTACTGGAGGAAGCATAATTATATAACAAGAAAGGCAACACACACTTACTCTCTGTCTCTATATCTCTCGGCCTCTGATACTTTGCTTATCAACATCATCATGCTTCTTCTGTAATCAGGGATTTATTTTTGTAATGCTTACCAATTGTTTATAGCTGCTGAAGCTTATGTGTGTGGTTAACAAGGCCCACAGGAAGATTGTGAGACGATATACCCCCACTAAGCCTGAGTTCATCTCTCCCTGGGGCAGTTCCTTGGGTCTGAGAGGGTGATTGTGCAGGGTGGTGGCTGCACCCAATGCCTACATATTTCATTTATTTATATATATATATATATATATATATATATATATTTTTTTTTTTTTATTAGAAGTACTGTGATTAGCTGATGGGTAGCCAATCACAGCATTGTATGCTAAAAAGGCAAAAATCTGGAACATTTAAGTGTTCCAGTTAGCATCACTTGGACTAGCTCTATAAAACTAGCACTGTCTTCGGAAAACCGGAATTTATGGGTGCACTAATTAAATGGCCTTTGGAATTAACCAGCGTGTTGAATAAATGTTTTATTGCAAAGCGCTGGATGCTTCCAAAATGCGTCTGAAATGTCACCAGCATCTAATTATTTAATACTCATTATTGTAGTGGTATATAATTATTTATTTATTTACTGGCTTTTTTTTTCTTTCTAATTTTATTATGCTGGGTACTTACCATGAATCAACTACTCGACTTTTTCTTTTTTTTGCATTTTGTGATGTGAGCACCCTCTGTCTGCAGTTTTTAAAATAGTCTGTGACTCAGCTGCATCAGCAATATAAGAATCCTCTCTGTGAGTGGCTTACTTTTTATTAATTCTCTGTTCAGCTGAACAGCCAGTGCATATATGTCAAGAGAGGCAGACACACAGATCCTTTGCTGATAGTTGAGTCACAGATGCTTTCTACAGATTATAAGGAGCTCACATCACCGACAGTGGAAGAAAGACAAGAACTAAATTGGCTACGTTAAGATGAAAACAAAGATTTAACTGAAATGAAAGTCAGCAGATAAAATATGATTAACTTATACTAAAACTATAAAAGTTAAATTAAAAAAATGCTATTCCTTTTTAACATATTAGAGTTAATTTCCTCCCAGTACTCAAAAGTTTGATAGCTGATATCCAAGACAGCTGGGCAACCCTGCAACTCTTACCAGATCATCCAACCCAGATCAACTTCAGCAGACCACTGGCTCTTATAGGACTATGGGAGTTGGAGTCCAACATAAGCTGATTAGTTACAGGCTGCCTACATCTGATCTATGATCTAATTTCAAAAGGCTTCTTATGCCTCTCTGCTTCTCCTCTTTTGAGTCTCATGCTGTCTGTATCTTTGTTCCTGTATCTCTACAGCTTGCTGTTATCTATCGCCCACCTACCAACACCTATACACCTTCAAACTTTCTTTCTGACTTTGAATCGTGGCTTTCCTTTTTCCTGTCATCAGACACACCTTCACCTCTTCTGGGGGGCTTCAACTGTCATGTGGATGATCTTTCAGTCTCCTGGGCATCCCGCTTTCATTCTCTAACATCTGCGTTTGGACTACAACAGTGGACAGATGCTAGTAGTCACAAAGATGGTCACTTCCTAGACCTTGTGTTGACTAGAGGTTGTGCACTCTCGGATTTTAACATCTCCCCTGTTCCACTATTTGATCACCATCTTCTAACATTCAGCACTGTTTATACACCTTCTACAGTCCCTGCTTCCTGTCCCTGCTTCATGTGTAACCTCAAATCACTTTATCTCACTTCTCTTCAATCCTTCCTGGCTACTGGACTTTCATCCATTCCCGCAAAAAGCAAATGTTTGGGAGCACCCTCTGGTCGGTGAGTTGTTTGTAAATTATAAAAAGCAGTAGCTCGGAGGTGTTAAAAAACTGTAAAATGTATTCATATCTTTAAAAGGATAATAGAGTCCAAACACGGAGGGAGTAGGATACTATTCCATCCATTCCCACTAATCCTGACATTAACAGCCTTGTCAAAACCTACAACTCAGTCCTGTCCTCCTCTGTGAACCTGCATGCTCTTCTCTCTCTCTCAGATGCATCCATAAAACCAATCCATGGCCCTGGCTTAATAAGGACACCAGCTTCCTTCACTCCTGTACCCGTTCAGCTGAATGACTGTGGAGAAAGCCGGGCTCTCTGGCAGAATTTCTTCACTACAGATTCCTCCTTTCTTGCTTTAACTTTGCTCTGTCCCTGACGAAAAAACATTATTTATCACAATTAATTAGCACTCATAAATCCAACCCCACCACCTTTTTCTCTACATTTGACTCCCTTCTCCACCCTCCATCTGCTTCCCTCTCAAACTCTATACAGCCACAAGACTTTGTTGAGGTAGACTCCATCCGGGATAATATTCTGCCCTGTAAATACCCTCCTATCCTCCCTCAGTCCCCTCCTGCCACTCTGGACTCTTTTTCACAAGTTGCGGAGGAAGAATTGACTAACCTCCTGGCCCTCCACTACATGCACACTTAATCTGCTCCCCTCTCACCTCATCCAGTCTCTCTCCCACACACTAATCTCTATCCTATTACAGATTTTTAACTCCTCCTTTGCAACTGCTACATTTCCTGACAACTTCAAACATGCCACAGTAACACCTATTCTCCAGAACAATTCCTCTGACAGTACCACACCCTCTAGCTATCAACCGGTTTCCCTCCTGCCGTTTGCCCCTAACCACTTGGATTGCCCGACCTACTCCCATCTGCTTGACTTCCTTAACATGAACAACCTGCTCGACCCGCTACAATCTGGCTTTCACACTGCTCACGCCACTGAAACTGCTCTCACAAGAGTGGTCAGTGATCTACGTATTGCCAAATCACAAGGTCACTATTCTATACTTATCCTTCTTAATCTCTCCACTACATTTGATATCGTTGATCATGCACTTCTCCTCCAAATTCTTCACTCCTTAGGAATCTGTAACTTAGTACTGGACTGGCTATCCTCATATCTAACTAACCAATCCTTCAGTGTCTCCTCTTCATCCTCTCCTGTCCACCTCTCTGTTGGTGTTCCTCAAGGTTATGTTCTAGGACCGCTTCTGTTTTCTCTTTACACATTAACTCTTGATGATCTTATTAACTAATTCGGACTCAAAATATAACTTCTATGCAGATGACACCCAAATTTATTTATCTACACCTCAACTGACTTATGATGTTCAATCTAAAGTCACAGATTGCCTCTCAGCGATCTCAGACCGGATGACTCATAGGCACCTCAAGCTCAATATATCTAAAACTCATCCCACCTAGATCTGGCCCAGTAGTTCCCTTCGAGGTGACTGTAAATGGCACTACCATAAATCCAGTATCAGCGGCACAGTGCTTAGGGGTGATAATTGAAATGTCTCCCTCATTCTTTCATCATATTAAAGCCATCGCTAAATCCTGACGCTTTCTCTTGTGTAATATAGCTAAAATCTGTTCCTTCCTTTGTTCCTCCACAGCCAAAGTTCTTACACAAGCATTCATCCTTTCCCACATGGTCTACTGTAACCTTCTTCTCTCTGGCCTTCCTGCCTCCCAACTCTATCCTCTTCAATCCATAAAGAATGCTGCAGCACAAATTACCCTATTGTCACCTAGGTTTGTCTCTGCCCCCTCCTACTCAAATCTCCAATGGCTGCCTATCAAACTCCGGATCTCATAGAAAATTCTGCTTCTCTCATTCAAAACTCTCCTCTATCCCTTCCTACATTTCCACTCTGATTTTCCGCTATCCCCCATCCCACCACTTACGATCAGCCAATAACTATCTTCTCTCACCTCCTTTTGTGTCTACAGCCCTCTCATGTATCAAACCTGTTGCTACTTATCTATGGAATGCAATACCTTCCACCCTGCCCCACTGAACCTCACTGATGGTCTTCAAGTCATGATTGAAACTACACTTCCTTAACAAAACTAAACATGATAGATGGCACTGACTTTGTACAACTTAGGCTATTTATACATTTTTTACTTTATTTATGTCCCCTATCCTAACCAGAACTGGCACTGTATTCAGCATTTTAACCTTATGTACTCTGTATGTCTCCCATTATCACTTTAGATTGTAAGCTTTCGGGCAGGGTCCTCACTTCTAGTGTTTCATTTGGCAAAACACTTGTAACTCTGTATTATCTAAACACTTAAATTGTAAAGTGCTGCGTACACTTGTGGCATTGTATAAATAAACATATTCATTAATTCATATCAAAGAATGTATACACAGTGGGCCATTTTCTCAAAGAAAATGGAGCAATTCTGGAGCAAAGCTACTGCACCATAGCATACAAATTATTGTCCCTACTGATTTAAAGGGCAACTGTCTGTAGGATAGTGGCAAATCTGCATATCTGCTCCCTTGGGAAGTTTGAAGTTGCATTGTAAGCCCCAATGGACAAATGGACCCATGGGAAGAGACTGCTCTTGCAATAATGAAGTATTGCAGTGCAGTCTCTTGTCCGGAGTAGCGCTGTCCCCATGATGACCTATATCAGGTTCTAAATCACATTATAGAGGGTGGATGGAGACTACACACAAAACACTGAGAGTCACAGACTTCTAGGTGATGTTCCAGCTGAGGGAGTCAGTTTTCTAATATCACCCCCACCAAATGGCTGATAAGAGCTGTGTACAAAGTTCCACAGGAGCAGACTTAGTAAAACATAATAATTGCCCTTAAAATGGGGCTTTTAATGATATAGAGGCGATAGAGGCCTCCAGAACTTTACTTCCAACATTCAAGTGTTTAAAAGCTCCATTTCAATAAATGGGTACTTGGGTAAATTGTTATTTGTCGGTTATATTGCATTTGGTTTGCTCCAGAATAGTTCCTCTATCATTTGCGTATATGGCCCTAAAATACTGGAAACTCACTTGGTTAGGAACAATGTAAGAAGTCAATAATTAGTCTGGTATACAAATGTATTTGTACAAATTGTATTAATATACCAGGCCTACTAGTGGCCACACCTGCTGGGCTTCTCTATGACAGGGCTTTGTCTTAAGTCATTGTTCATCTCACCAACCATGACTTGAGAGAGTGACTGTTTAAAGTCATGCACCTCTTTCACGCCAGCAGGAATTTATGTTCAATATTCGTGCACTTAGTCAAGCAAGCTGAAGCGAGTGATGACATAGTACGTGGTAGGGTGAGGACATTACTGGACTTGGTAAAGCCTGATGAGTGGAGAGAGAGCAGGAAAAGTGTGAGACACCGAGTTCTAAACACTAGGAGGAGAACTGCCCACTGACAGCTGTTACAGAAAATTGAGGCCGAGTGCTAATGTAGGAGATGATGTCTGCCAAGCCCCATGAAATGCACTATGCCCATGTGAATGTACAGATATATAATCTATCTGTACACAAAACGGAATCCACAACACAATGACTTTCTTACAGTGATAATCAATGAGCGTGCAGCAGCCTTACACTAGAAGAATATAGAGCTGCAGATCCTGGCAGGAAGAAGAGCTCAGTTGTCCTTGTAGTTTTTTTTACAATTCTGTGGTGTGAGTATGGAATAATTTGGGAATAAAACATTACCAAGTAGATAATTTGGGTTAATAAATACAAATTGCATTGCACACCCTACTGGTTCTTGAATGTTTAAGATTATCATATGCAGTGAGTAGAGTTTGAGGTCCTGTGGTCGTGCTGCTCTAATGTCCGCCTCCATAGACATGACATCCAGTATTAACTGAAGATGTTTTCTTTTGAACACGTGCAAAATTCATTAGGGACATTAGGATTTTCTTGCCATATTATAATGATTGTTTATTATTAGCAAGTGTTCTCCTTGAAGAAGGGTATGCCTTGGAATTCCATCAAATGACAGGTCATATATGTAACCTAGCTGCTAATGTGAGATCATTTTACAATAATTGCTTGTTTCTTACTGTGCTTTCTTTGCTTTATTATCAGGTTCCACTGACTTTTCTTCAGCAAGACCAAGAAAAGGTGAATGAAAACTATAAGAAGCTTGAAGAGGAGCTCCAGACACTGCGTGTGTACTACAGGTAAGTGAATGGAGCCCTAAAGTCAAAGTAGAATTGTAATACATCATTGCCTCAGGCACTGCATGTGTATTAGAGTAAACAACAACTGCTGTACAAATGTATTTCACCACTGAGCTTAATTACATTACAGCAGAGATGCTCATTGAAAGCAGGACGACCCTTTCTTGGGTTTTTCTTGATCCGTTACATGGTGCTACTTCAGTGATTTCGTAAGCTGTCTTAGTGGAACATCGGGACTTGAATTTTATTGTAAACAGACTTTTAGCCATTACGTTGTAACTGATTGGGACACTGAAAGCCATTTGTACTCTTGCTCTGATGGCTAGAGGTGCTAAATTTCACAAATCTAAAGAGAAATGCAAGGAAGCAAATTGACAACACAGAAGTTATAAAATTAAAAGTAAAAATGAGTGTTCAAGGAATAATTATGCGTTGAAAACTGGTCGACCCCATCTGTCTTCTATAAAGTTTTGTTTAAAATCTCATATTTTTCTATTTCAAATATATGTGTTTAACCCCTTAAGGACCAGCTGTCCAGGGAAGTTACCTTCCCTTAAGGACCACTTTGATCCTTGCCGAAGCGCCAGTACACATGACCTGTTACGCGTACTGGCGCACCACTTTGAGGCCTAAGAGATCACGATCAATTTTAGGCCCCGTTTTTACTTACAGCGCTCCCGGTAGAGCGCTGTAAGTAACAAATATGTGACGTGCTATGACCGTCACTGGTCCTTAAGGGTATAAGGACCGTGACGATCATAGTACATCACGTAGTCCTTAAGGGGTTAAGGAACGTTAATGGCTTTGGTCATCTGTAGAATAATCACTATTATTATTATTATTTTTTATTTCATCATAAAGGGACTTGAGAAGTCTCCATTTTAAAAGATGAATTTCTACATCATTGGGAATTTGGGAATGTTTTACATCTCTCCCTAATGGCCTTCACTAGCTTAATTGCCAGCGTTCCCATAGACAAGCTTATTTGGAAGACACATTCCTAAACTGCATGGAAATGTAATCGCTCGAATGACAAATCTTAGAATACTCCCAAATAGAAAATAGCCATATAAAAAGTCACACTTGGCCCTAATGTAATCTAGCCCTCTGTTTCCACTAGAACCATATAATTTGACGGGAGATAAGAACCATTTGGTCCATCTAGTCTGTCCATTTTCCTACTGTAAAAACCTCAAACCTTGTTTGGTCCTTGATCTTGTCTTATGTTAAGGACAGCTTATGCCTCTCCTACACTAAAGGAACCTTAAAAGGATAGTAATAGTTAAAAAATACTAATCCCAATATTGTAGTAATAAAAAAAATAAATTAATTGCTCCCAGTGACATCTCTCAAACCTTTATAGTTTGAAAGATAGTCACTTTCAAAGTTCCCCCCTCCCCTTTCCCTAAAGTCAGCATGTAGCTGACTGCATAGGAAGCCTGTCGTATGATCATCCAGCGGCTCTGCGTATAATTTTAGTATTCAGCATTGTGTGTTTACATGTTTTGTTTCTACTTATTTTGTGTATGAAATGCAAACTATAAGCAAAACACATAAGTTTTTCTTTTGCTAATTTTGTAGGAAATCCTACCTATAAAACCAATAATTTTGGTGCTGTGTTAAATTAAAGGGTATCACAGTGCCTTACCTCGGCCTGCACCATTTGGCCGGGAGCAGGGTTCTGGACTGACGCTCCAGCATCACTAGCTTTCCTCTCTGCCTGCAGCCTAGCCTGGTTCCTTGTTACTGGCAGCATTGAATCAGGCACTTGCCTGGACGCCTGTTATAGGCCCAGCCTGAGGGACCTACTTGGTCCCGCCTTCTCCTACTCCTTTATAAATCTCAATGGGCCTGTGTATCAGTTACCCTTACATTGTTGTTCTGAGCAGTTCATTGATTTGTATTCTTGATTCCTGTGTATGACCTGGCTTGTCTGTCCATCCATCCTGGTGTTGACCTGGGGCTCTGTCCACTTCGCATCCAGCACACCAATGCTTCAGTGGATATTCTGTCCAGTGCAAACGTGTGGCTCTGGCTGACTACCCGCTCCGTGTATGACCCGGCCTGTCTGACTATCCTAGCTGGTGCTGACTAGGGGCTCTGTCTGTTTCCTATGTGTGTTGGCTCCCGCTCCACAGACATCCATCCTAGTGCAGACCTGGGGCTCTATCAGACTCCTATCTTACTGACTGCAGGCGTGAGTCAGTAGTCTCCTTGGTTGCGTTCATTATTGGGGACATCTCTCCTAGACTGACTGCAGACTCAGAGTCAGTGCTAGTCCGTTGGGTGTTTCTCCATATACAGAGACTATAGTGGGCTGAGGCCTAGTCTCTAGCAGTAGTGGTGGATCTTTTGGCAGACTCCTATTTCTTATAGAGTCATAGCCTCTTTGGTCACCCTCTGCCTGTTATTTATATTTTTGCATTACTGCTATTATTCTAACTCCTTGTCTTGCTTGCCAGCCGAAACAAAGGGATAGTAATGTTTCAAAATGAAAGCAGCTCCTATTAATCTTCATAGTATTTGGGCCATGGAGAGTGTTATTTCAATACTGTCAGAGTTGTAGTTCAAGAGTAACTGACTGATAAAGTATCCCCCTCCTGCCCCTTTTACTGATGTAACACTGCTCACCTCAGGACAGGAAGGTGGTGTCCAGATGGCTTGCAGACAGGGACAATCTTCAGTTAGCACAAGGGAAAACCTGAAAAACCTGTGAAGGGGGGCAGGGTGTTAATTGTTCTCACAGTAAGAAGATTGTCCCTTGCTGTGAGCTGTCTGGTCTTAAGACCAGATTCCACATCTGAGGGGAGGTGGCTTACACTAGGTAAAAGGGGCGAGAGGGGGATACTTTATCATTCAATTACTCTTGAACTACAACTCTGACAGTATTTATATAACACTCTCCATGGCTCAAATACTATGAAGAATAACTGGAACTGCTTTTATTTTGAAACATTACTATCCATTTAAGCATTTACTGAACAGAGAATCATAAGCATTTCCTAGTGGGGCAACTGGCGAACAGTTGTTCACTTTTTTTTGCATTCTGGGTACCTCTTATTGCTCATGTTAGGGATACATACCAACCACTCCTATTTTTTGAAAACACAGGATAAGTGAGTTGTTACAAACAAATTTACTGAAATATTCAGTTGATTGCAAACAGCAGCTAAAATGTTAGAACATGCTTAGCACAGGGGTGACTACCTGGGAACTGTGTTTTTGGAACCCCCAGAGAAGGCTCATGGGCTGTGAATGGGAGTGTCTAAATGACACAACTTGGGTAATACAGTAGGTGGGCAGGATTGAGAGAAGAGATGGATTTTAGAATGGCAGGAAGTAGGTGGAACAGATAGGAAAGGATGTGTAATGGATGAGAAATGGGCAGAATTACCTGTAAAAATCATCAAAGAGAGAGAATTAGCCTCTGTCCATGGTGACCCAGTAATTAACTCTACAAACCGGAGTCTAATGGGCAGATCCAGAGAGTTCCCAGGAGTGGAAATCCCTCCACAGTGAAGAAGTTAAAGGGAAAAGATCACTTATTTTGACAGGAATATACATTTTGTAGGGCTTTTCTCCCTGTGTAATACACGTTTATGCCTACCACTGGCAGATGTTTCACTGAAAATGTATTGCATTTTTTTTGGATGCGTTACTTCCATATCCTGTGCCTTGTCACTGACAGTAGTGCTCCATAGACTGCAATAGTAGCATCTCACATCACTGAGGGTAACTCAGTTCTACTCTGCTGCAAAAGTCCCACAAAATATTCAGTTTTTATAAGGGAGTTCTCATGAAGACTCAGGGCCGTATACAGGGAGCTAAAGAGGTGCTGTTCTGAAGCAAACCAACTGTGTCATGGGGGATAACGAAAAGTACTCAAAATTCCCATTAATTTACCCCTCTGAAAGCCAGAGAGGTAATAAACACATATACCCCTCTGACATGCTGTCAGCGTTACAAGGAAAACAGGAGTCAGACAGTATAGTAATTCACCTTTATTTGAAATTATAATAAATAGCAGAATAAAACAGTGAGTCTCCTGAAGGAGCAGAGGGTAATCAACGGGGCTGAGCCCCTATCAGAAATAGGAGGTTGCTTCCAAGTTGGGTGCTAGTCGAGACGGGAGCCTGCGCAGGTGTTCCCTGAACGAGGGTCTCTCCCTAATCCTTGTGTGAATCAAGATGGTGAATGAGATAAGTTCATCCAAATCTTTAGGTAAGTCGCGGGCAGCAATCTCATCTTTTATGGTGTCGCACAAGCCTTTGAAGAAGGCCGCCACCAAGGCCTCATTATTTCAACCCACCTCCACTGCCAAAGTACAAAATTCAATAGCGTACTCGGCCAAATTTTGATTGCCCTGGCGGATGGTCAAAAGGTGTTTGGAGGCAGAGGCCTGTTGACCCGGCATATCGAATATGGTTATTCGGTTGTCCGTCTCCCACAACGGATTGGCCCATGCCAAGGCCTTGCTGGACAGGAGTGAAACCAGGAATCTGACCTTACTGCGCTCGTTGAGGAAGAGTTGCTGTACCATGTCCATATGTATTCCCACTTAATTTAGGAACCCACAACCCACAACCCACAACACAGAACTGGGTCCCTGTCATACTGCTGCGGAAGTGGAAAAAACCCTGATCATGCCTGCCTGCAACCAGTGCCAAGGCAGAAGCGGAGGAGACCACCGGTTGCAGGCCAGGGCGGTCAAGGTGTGCAGTTCAGTTCAACAGAGTCTGCAAAGCCAGCGAAATATGATCAATACATTGATCTTGAGTATCCACCCTGTCTAGGATACTCTGCAAGGAAGGGTTACCAGTACCATCTGTAGACATGACCCTTTCGTACTGTCAGTGTTACAAGGAAAACAGGAGTCAGACGGTATAGTAATTCACCTTTATTAGAAATGATAATAAATAGCAGAATAAAACAGCGAGTCTTCAGAAGAAGCAGAGGGTAATCAAAGGGGTTGAGCCTCTATCAGAAATAGGATGCTGCCTCCAAGTTCCCAGCCTGCAGAGTCTAGGCCGAAGCCAATGGTAGTCTCATATGTCAGGTAGGCCCCGCATTGAACCAAATGGTCTCCCCAAGGATGTAAGCGAGAAGGAGTCTGACTCACGCCTACAGTCAGTAAGGGGAAGGCTGACTCCCAGAATGGAAGGCAACAAGGGAGATTACTGACTCACGCCTGCAGTCAGTAAAGCTAGAGTCTACCAAAGCCAAAGGTCCACACCATATTGGAGATCTGATTCTAACTGAAGGCCACACGGTGGTGTAAACAGACAGAGCCACAGGTCGGCACCAGACTGGATGGTCAGACGAGCCAAGGGTCAATACGCAATGGGTAGTCAGCCAGAGCCACAGGTCAGCACCAGATTGGTTATCAGACCAAGCCAGGGTCATACACAGAGCGGATAGTCAGACAGATCCACAGGTCAGCATCAGAACGGATAGTCAGACAAGCCAGGGGTCATACACGGAACAGGTAGTCAGCCAGAGCCGCAGGTCTGCACCATATTGGTTGTCGGACTAAGCCAAGGTCATACACCGAGAGGGTAGTCAGACAGAGCCACCAGTCAGCACCAGAACGGGAAGTCAGACAAGCCAGGTGATAAACGGGAAACACAACAAGCTGATGAACTGCTCTGGACACCAACGAAAGGGCGAATGAGCCCTGTGTCCAGGCAGTCTTTAAAGACCTGCCCCAAGGAGGGAGGGAGGAGCACCAGATTGGCCAGTATCCATTTAAATGGTGCACACATCCATGCTTCTGGACTTGCTCCTGATAGTGACGTCACCCGGCAGAGGCGACCCGCCGAGAGCTAGAAGCAGTTGGAGCCGCGAGAACCACAGAACGCGGCTGAGCCACGAGGTGCAAGGATGCAGCAGAGCCACCGGAACAACAGCTGTGGCTGACACAGCAAGAGGTAAGGATGCGGCTGGCTTGAGCAGCCGCCGCACATCACACTGACACATGCAAAGGGTTAAATGGGACTTTTAATCGCTTGAATGCTAGCGAGGTCTCCAACACATTGTAAAACAAAATAACCAAAATGCGAGTACATACTCTAAACGTAAACATATAAAAAAAATTGTGTGTGTCAATGTGCCACCTTCATCATACCCCAAAGGTGGGGACTCCATTCCAAAGGAGGCTAGAACAGCCTTTTGGTTACAGGTTTTTACCTCTCTCAGTTGGAAATGAATGGCGCATTTGTAAGTGATGTAACTAGGTTGGCCTCTTATTTCAGTAGGAGGGTTTTTTTTTTTTTTTTTTAGTAGGAATTGGTCACATGAGCATGCACCACCAATAGGGCAATATTCACTTCTTCGTGACAACATCATTGTGAGACTGAAGTAACAGGATATTGCTTGATTGTAGACTATTTAATCTGGGATTTGAAAGGTCAGTTTATCTTCTTTTTTCTGCCCCTGAAGAAGTAATGTTTCTGTTAGGAAACGTGTAGGGTCTGTATATTTTTAACTGCATATATGCATATTTCATTTGTTCTATTCTATTTCATGTGTGCTTCTTAAGTTTTTTTGTATTAAACTATTCCTTACACTGCACTCTGTTTGAGTTCATCATTCTGTTTGCATTGGGAGAGTTCTGCTTCATCTTTATACTAGACATCACTAGAGAGCCTTGCCTGGGGCTGATTCTAGGCACTGCTAGTTATCACTAGAGACAGTGCCTAGTCTCTATAATATTTTAATAGCCCATTTATATTTGGGTGTACATTGGTGGTGGCTGTATCATAAGAATACTACACTTAGAAGTCTCGTTTGGATTTTATTATATTTTATATGGGAGATCGGATAGCAGTGACATCATCCATTAATCTCTCTGGGATAGAGACCAGATATATAGTTAGGTCCGCAAATATGTGGACACTGACACAAGTTTTGTTACTTTGGCTGTTTACCAAAAGAATTTCAAGTTACAGTTAAATAATGAATATGCGCTTAATGTGCAGTCTCTCAGCTTTAATTTAAGGCTATTCACATCCAAATTGGAGGAAGGGTTTAGGAATTACAGCTCTTTAATATGTAGCCCCCTCTTTTTGAAGGGACCAAAAGTAATTGGACAATTGACTCAAAAGCTGTTTCGTGGACAGGTGTGGGGTATTCCTTTGTTATTTCTTCATCAATAAAGCAGTAAAAGGTCTGGAGTTGATTCCAGGTGTGGCATTTGCATTTGAAAGCTGTTGCTGTGAACCCACAACATGCTGTCAAAGGAGCTCTCAATGCAAGTGAAACAGGCTATCCTTAGGCTGCAAAAAAAATACATTAGAATATAGCAGGAACATTAGGAGTGGCCAAATCAACAGTTTGGTACATTCTGAGAAAAAAAGAACGCACTGGGGAGCTCTACAACACAAAAAGGCCTGGATGTCCACAGAAGACAACAGTGGTGGATGATCGTAGGATCCTTTCCATCGTAAAGAAAAACCCCTTCTCAACATCCAGCCAAGTGAAGAACACTCTCCAGGAGGTAGGCATATCATTATCCAAGTCTACCATAAAGAGAAGACTTCACAAGAGCAAATACAGAGGATTCACCACAAGATGCAAACCATTCATAAGCCTCAAGAATAGAAAGGCCAGATTAGACTTTGCCAAAAAAAACAAAAAAACTAAAAAAGCCAGTCTAGTTCTGGAACAGCATTCTTTGGACAGATGAAACTAAGATCAATCTGTACCAGAATGATGGGAAGAAAAAAGTATGGAGAAGGCTTGGAATGGCTCATGATCCAAAGCATACCACATCATCTGTAAAATATGGTGGAGGCAGTGTGATGGCACTGGGTTACTAGTGTTTATTATGATGTGACAGAAGACAGAAGCAGCCAGATGAATTCTGAAGTGTATAGGGATATAGTGTCTGCTCAGATTCAGTTGATTGGACGGAGCTTCACTTTACAGATGGGCAATGACCCAAAACATACTGCAAAGCAACCCAGAAGTTTTTTAAGGCAAAGAAGTGGAATATTCTGCAATGGCCGAGTCAATCACCTGATCTCAACCCGATCGAGCATGCATTTCACTTGCTGAAAACAAAACTTAAGGCAGAAAGACCCACGAAGAAACAACAACTGACGACAGCTGCAGTAAGGACCTGGCAAAGCATCACAAAGGAGGAAACCCAGTGTTTGGTGATGTCCATGCTTTCCAGACTTCAAGCAGTCATTGCCTGCAAAGGATTCTCAACAAAGTGTTAAAAATGAATATTTTATGTATTTTTGTTCAACCCTTTGAATTAAAGCTGAAGGTCTGCACTTCAATTACATCTCAGTTGTTTCATTTCAAATCCATTGTTAAGATGTACAGAGACAAAATTATGAAAATTGTGTCAGTGTCCAAATATTTCTGGCCCTAAGTGTATGTGTACTATTAGAGCCCATTATAGCCTCCTTTGGAAGGGAGTTTCTACTTTTGGGTTGTGATGAAGGTGGCACATAAACACATACCCAAATGTTTTGATATGTTTACATTTAGAGCGTGTACCCTTTTTTGTTTTTCACTATAGGAATATTGGAAGCCCTATTATTTTTTTATGCAAGAGACTGTATGGGACTTAACACATTCTATTATTTTATATTTTATTTTTTTTCTTCAGAGTTTTGGGCACTTTTGTTTTCTTGTTCTGTTTAGATTGTAAAACAAAGCTTTGGAGACCTTGAGCATTCAGAGTGTTAAAAGTGCCATGCAACCCCTAAACCCCTTAAGTACCAGCGGTCCAGGGAAGTTACCTTCCCTTAAGGACCGCTTTGATCTTTGCCGACGCGCCGGTACACGTGACCTGTTACGCGTACCGGCGCGCCACTTGGAGGCCTAAGAGAGATCGCTCTGGTCTTGGAGCGATCAATTTTAGGCCCCGTTTTTACTTACAACGCTCCCGGTAGAGCTCTGTAAGTAAAAAGTACGTGACGTGCTATGACCGTCACTGGTCCTTAAGGGTATAAGGACCGTGACGGTCATACCACGTCACGTAGTCCTTAAGGGGTTAAGGACCCAAGGGGTCTCAACACATTGCTTTGCAGTGTTCTATCAGTGATATCGCTAAGTTATTGCATGTTAATGGTCCCTTGAGGACTGATCAGAGCCGGATCATCCATTATGGAAACCTAGGCTACTGCCTAGGGCCCATGGTAATATGAGGGGCCCTGGCTGCAAGTCAACTGGTCACAGACAGAGGCCCTTCTGTTGCTGCCACTAACATCTTGTGTCAGATGCCTCTTTAGTTGAAAGAGACCAGCATCACCTTGTTGCTCCCACTTGCATTACAGCCACAATGCCACTACCTGCTAGCACCACTGTGTCTCAGAAGCACCAGATCAAAAGACGTGGGGCCCCAAATTGGTACCTTGCCTGTTGCAATATCGACACAGCTAGGAACTCTCCGGATTTGCCCCAGGCATTCTGGTTTTGACACTGCATTACCAGGTCTCCAGGGCAGAGGCTGAGTGTCCGGATGTGGAGAGTTTCTCTTGAAACTCTGCCCATTTCTGCTCTTTCCCAGTCTTTCCTCCTACTCTCTGCCCACTTCTGCTCTTTCCCAGTCTTTCCTCCTACTCTCTGCCCAATTCTACTTCCCCAGCCTATTTTTACAACTTTCTTCATGCCCGCTAATCCCCATCCCTTTTTGAGGCAAATCAAATCATTTTTCTCCCCACAGCACACAACAGGACTCCTTTCTGGGGAGACCACACATCAAAGTTCCCAGGTATGCCAATGGAGCCTTAATCTTTCTCTGGGACTGATTGGGGCATCAGAAAATCTAAATTATAGGAAATGATAAGGGTTAATATTTTCAAGGTCTCAGAGCTCATTTTGAAAGTTCTCAGGTATGGCCATACTGACGTTATTAATCTGCAGACAGGTTTGGGAAATTCTGATTTAGGAAGACTACAGCACTGTGATTAGTATGAAGAAATAGGTGTGCAAGAGGCCTTACATTTTCCGAAAGAGGTCATCCAAAGTTCAGCTAGCTGCACCTATGCTAAGAATCAGGCACTTTTCAATAGATCTGGTTTATTACTCATGACACAGTGAATGTGTCTATATCTTTTTTTCTATATAACTGTAACCTGGGGATCAGGTTTATCCTGTTCTTGGATTTATCAGTATTGCTGTTTAAAGTCACAGTTCCACATTCACTACTTTAAGATAATGTAAATGTTTCATTTCTACATTACTCACACATGCTCCCCATCTCACTATATTATAAACTACCCCCCCCATTACTTTTAACTCTGAAGCTGATCTAGTAAGAAGAAATTGAGGAAACCAACTGTCCATTGGTTACAAATAACCACTGTCCCAAACAGTTACCTGCCTTGTCATGTGTAGGATTCATTTCTGTGCCAACCTAATAATGTACACATTCGAGTAATTCTGAAGTGGCGGGAGCATATTAAAGCGTGTCAACAATGCTTTAACCCTTTGGATAGCTCTCTGGCACTCAAAGGGTTAATGTGTCCCTCTTTCCCTTCAGACAACTTTCTCAAACTCCATTTTTGGACTAGATCTGCAGTCGGTAGGCTGCACTGCATTTGCAATCTATTCAGCCGAAATGCATAAGTGAAAATGTACTGTAGTGCGGCTAGGCTGACATCGGACTCGCTTTTATGGGTCAGAAATTCAATATGTCTTGCTCCTCTATAGCCCATAATCACATTGGTCGCATTGTGGATCTGTAGGCTGCTAGAGTGTTTGCGTCAATGAAGGGCTGAATCCCTAAAGTCAGTGCTTTTTCCATGTAATTTGACTGGCATATTTTTTTTTTCTTTTAAGTGAAACAGTGGCCAGTGTGTGTACAGCACTCCAGCTAAATTTACTTGGCTGGGTCATACTGCTTGCTAGGCTGTGGCCTAATAGATTTAAGTTAGCACTCAGAGAATCTGATGGCCAGTATGCAATATGTAATAATACTAATAATATCAAAGTTTTACCAGGAAGAATATGCTCAGATTATCTCTAGTTTTCTAGTATGCCTTGGGGTATAGATGTTATTATTACCCATTTTAATGATACTCATTTTACCTTAGAAGGATGAAAGCCTGTGTTGACCCAGCAGGGACTAGAATCTGCATGGGCTCTGAATGTGGTCTATGGTGGTGACCTGAGAACTCTGACTTGGGGATGTGGGATCCGAATACGGGATGGTCGGGGACTGTGGTAATGGGACAATCAGATTTTGATAAAGAAAGCTGAATAAGGACTTGTTATGTGTCTGTGGAGTGGGGGCTGTGGGCTCTAATGGTAGGGCTAAGCTTGCTGCTGTGGGAGTAGGGAAGAATAAAGGGAGTATGGCCGAGGAATGACATTGTTAGGTAACTGATTGCTGAGTCCTTTGATTAAGGAAGGGGTGGAGGACTGTTGGTGGGAGTAAATATTTTCTTAAGGGTGGCTAAGTGTTTTTATTTCAATCATTTTTTTCCATTTAAATCGGATTTCTTCTTAAAAGGATTTTGGAAAAATATAGTTTTAATTAAGATACATTGTAGCTCAGATATTTAAGTATGACATACTCTCATAATACAGAGTCAGAATGTTTAATCTATCAGGAGAAGTACTAGTCCTCCAACACAATTTATGGTCTACTCTGCAGGTCATCCTAAAAATGACATGCTTGTAACTTGTCCAGGGAGGGTTGAAGCAAGTAACCATAAACTGGGCAGACATTCAGGGGCATTTCTGGGGACAAATTGTCTTAAACCAGAGGGGTGAGCACCCAAAAGGTTGGTATGAGACCCATGTTATGTATTGTCTGTAAACGTTGCCCTGGGATTTACAGAGATACAGGTACATGGGAATAGCCTTTGTACTGATAGAACCAGAAAGTAGCTATTTTTTCAGATAAAGTGTTTTGGATATAGGCGTTAGGCTTATTTTAGCACAGAGGTCTAATGGCATACCTGTGAACCTTCTTGTCTCCAGCCTACCAAGAAGTGAGTGGGTGGGAATGTTCAAAAGATGCAGTTCATGTCATAGTGTAGCTGTCGCTTGATCTGTGAGCGCTATCATCTCTCAAACCATAAGGGTTTGAGAGATGACACTGGGGGCAATAAGTTTCTTTTTAACAAAGCTACAATATGGGATTAGTAATTTGCAAGTATTACTATCCCTTTAAAACTGGAAAGAAGAGTAATTATGAGACAAACCAACTGCATCACAGTGTCTACATAACAATGGGGATTGTAACCTTACCAGTTGCTTTAATATGCTTTGAAGACATCTAGCATTCAAGGAGTTAAAATGTTTTTTAAACAAATGGGAGTTTCTAATTATCCCTAGTGGGCAGATGGTTTGCCCCACAATTGCTTCACTTTTGGCTTTATACAATATCCTCTTCCGTGTAACCACTCAGTATGAATCCTGTAGGCATGTGTACCCACTTTATACACAGATGGGGAACAGCACCCCAGACAGACGTACTTGTCTTTATATTTTATAGATAAAAAAACAATGCAGTTCCGCAGAAAACAAAGCAACTCTCTTATGGATTTCTTTACGGTATGCAGTTCTTTTCTGTGGATACTTGACATCAAACATATCCAGTAATGCCACATTCTTCTTTGCCTAGTTGTTCCCAGTGCTTTGAATTGCACAGTATGAAGGGATATTATGTTAGGGGTTAATCTCACTTCCCTGCCCTGAGATAAGAGTTGATATGTAATCTGTTGGTGAGAGCGGATTTCAGCCAGTCCGTCAGGGCAGGTTCTGCGTGTAGAGAACGTCACGGTTCCACCTGCTTCCTGCTGTTATATGACAGGAACACAGTTAAAAGGAACTCACATATGGCAGGTGTGCTCACCTTTAAAGGTGCAGTCCATATCACAAATGTTTGCAGTTGCAATAAAACAGTGGTGAAGGTTACACCTCATTGTAAAAGTTAATTTACAAAAAAAAATATGTAAAATCGTGTTTTAACCCTGAATGGCAGAGTATATGGTGCCAGCTGTTAGCTTTTTGAGTACTCTAGTGCTTGTCAATGTGTTGCACAAACCTCTGGCAATCATAGGGTTAATTTGAAGGCAGTTCTCTCACATTACTCTGCATCATTCCCTACTGTGTATTTCACATGTGAGAAGGGTGACTGTATGTCCTGAATTGCCCAGGACAGTCTCATAATATAAAGGTGTCTTGTTTCCCAGGCAGCCCCTTCTGGGACAGTACAAAGTCCTAGAATGAAGCTGCTGGAGCACAGAGTTCTAACCACTAGAGGGAAATATACCCAGTGACTGCTGTGACAGAAAGTGACACTTGTGCCGAGCTATGAGAAAATGGCCTCCGCACAGATTTCCAAACAGTAGGAGAACTGAACCCTACTTCCTGCTGCCAAACAGGAGCTGCAGTGCTATTTTCTTGCAGTGTAAAAATACACTAAGATTTGTAGTTTGACATTTATCTTGTAGCCTGGCACATATGTCACTTTCTGTCGTAGAAGTCAGTTGGGCAGTTCTCCCTGTTTAGAACTCTGTGCTCTAAAGAAAGCACAGGCTGCATAGTGATGGACAGTGATGTCAATTACCGTGATGCTCTCCACTTGACAATGTCCCTGAATGGCAGAAGGGAATCTGTCCACCCTACTTATGAGTGTTCATTTTTCTATTACTAGATTTCTGATTTATTACAGTACTAGTTGAACAGCCCGTTACATGGGCCACAGTGCCTCTGGCAGCCGGTCGCGGGGCAGTCACGCGCAGTAGAGACTACCCGCGCCACAGCTGATACAGAGCTGGACGCTCCTTCGGAGCGCCCAGTTCTGTATCAGCCGCGGTGCGGGCAGTCTCTACTGCGCAAGACTGCCGCACGCGCAGCAGTGTCTACTGCGCCTGTCGGGCGTTACACACTATTTAGTGAATTATTATATAGGATTAGCTCTCTGCTGTAAGGGTATTGCTAGGTACTATATGAGGGGGCTAAAGCCTCATGTCTTGTTGTTTGCCAGCTTGGGGCATGTAATGGTGCTATTCTCCCTACTAGTACTGGTGCAGTTTGCTTGCATGGTAATGCATTATAATGACGAAAGCCCAAGGTCTTTTGTGAACCTACCAAGTCCCCTTAATACTCCCCATCACACTGTTTATATGACGTGCAATAAAGTGCTGTTAGCAATGGTCATAAAACCGTGCCGTCCTCTGCCAATCTCCCATTGGATAGACATAACTCTATCTTTACCAAAAGCTGAAGAGGTAGTGTGGCACACATTCTATTTTAGGACCCAGGGATATCAGACTAGGAAAAATGGACTTAAACCTTTAAGGACCAGAGTGTTATGCTAAGCATTGCTTCACATTGCATTCTGCACTACCCTGGCCCTTGTAGGGTTAAAATATCTGTTAAAGCACAATGGTGCATATTTTTCAGGATTAAATAAAACAATTCTGGGACAAAACCACTGCACCCATTAATTTCAGTGTGAATTTTTCTTTGATAAATATGGAGTGGTTGTTTTGCTTTAGGATTGCTGTATATTTAACCCTTTAAAGGGATAGTAATGTTTCAGATAAAAGCAGCTTCAATTAGTCTTCATAGTATTTGGGCCATGGAGAGTGTTATTTCAATACTGTCAGAGTTGTAGTTCAAGAGTAATTGAATGATAAAGTATCCCCCACCCACCCCTTTTACTGATGTAACACTGCTTACCTCAGAGCAGCAAGACTGTCCAAATGGATCGCAGAGAGGAACAATCTTCAGTGAGTATAAGGAAAAACCTGTCAAGGGGGGTAAGATTTTCCTTATTCTCACAGTAAGAAGATTGTCCCTTGCTGTGAGCTGTCTGGTCTGTGGACTAGATTCCACATCTGAGGGGAGGAGGCTTACACTAGGTAAAAGGGGGCAGGAGAGGGAAACTTTATCATTCAATTACTCTTGAACCACAACTCTGGCAGTATTGAAATAACACTCTCCACGGCCCAAATACTATGAAGATTAATTGGAGCTGCTGTTTTTGTGAAACATTACTATCACTTTAAGGAACAGAGGGATGGGCATCACATTGCTTCTCAATACGTTGCACATCCCTCTGGTCCTTAATGGAATGATAAATTTGACCTAATGTCTCACTGTACTTGTACATACTACAGGTTATAATTTCTTTCTGTTGCTCTGAATTGTGTTTTTTTTTACTTATTAATAGTCAACTTGCTCCTTAACCATTTGAGTGCCAGAGGGGTACGTAACACAATGTTTTCAATGTGTTGTGTACCCATCTGGCACTCAAAGAGTTAAATGTTGCAACTCAAAGTCTGAGCCATTGCAGCTCTTCTTAGGCTTCATGTAGGGGGAGATATTACCATTCCTGAGTAATTTCTATATGAGCCATCTCTGAGATCTTTGAAATATTAACCCATAAAGTTCCCTAGAACATCTGTTTAAACTGATATATCTCTGCTTACTCTAACCGGTAGATGCTCTTATTGGTAATCAAGAAACCTGTAACTTTGTTTTCACCGCCTGAACATACAAAAGTGAAGTTCGATCCTTCTGTCTTTTTGGGAGAAATTATAGCAATTTAGGGACTAAATAAGCAGTTATGGGTGCAGATGAGAAATAGGTAACACTCGGCTCTCTCACCCTGAGATTTGGGTCAACACCCTGAGATTTCCCAGGTATGGATATGACAACCCCATCTATGTGTGCCAAGCAGCTTCCATCCAGTATTTCTGTCATTACTGTGGATGGAACCAGCAGAATATGGCTGTTGGCCATCTGGAGATGAATATGGCAGCAGTGCTATAGTACATTTACTGCTAACTTAGCTGCTGTTTTTGACAGGGCTGGATTTACCTCTTAGCATGACTGATTTTCAAACAGGTTAATGACGTGGTATCTTTTTTTTTATTTGTAATTATATTATACTAGCAGAGGAAAATACCATTACAGTAATGGAAGATTCATGACAGTTCTGTTTTTATGTCACATATAGTGGTGTATTGATTGTCTGTCATATAGATTGTATATTGTTGTACAACACTAGTATAGAACTTGCACAGCCAACTCTCTGCGTCTCTCTTTCTCGTGTTCCAATCTGTTATTGGTTTGTTTGTCTCTATTTGTAGCAAACTGAAATCCTGTATCTTTTGCCGGACTACAATTCCCATCATCCTTGTCAAGTCAGGTTGATGGGAATTGTAGTCCAACAATAATAGGAGGACAACAGGTCCCCTCCCCATACTTGATAACATTGAAAACAACTTTCCAGGGATGATTTGCCATGTGACTCTCCAGACAAAAAATGACGTTAGTGTCCATAGTACTGCAGTCTACACAAATGGAAAGGCACTTACAGCTGACACATAACTCCACTTGTACAAGAGACCAGGAATTACGCACTTAAAAATACTGCAAGACATAATAAGGATACGCAATATTAACATGTTGAAAAGTTTATTGCCTTTTAATGATGAGCACATAGAATATGAGGATAAAATTACCTTAAAATCAGGGACCGCAGGATACGGGGACTGGAAACCAAAATCAGAGACTATCCTTAGAAATCTGGGACAGTTGACAGGTTTGCTTATAGTCTATGCACCTGCATTGGTATTGTTGTTACATTCTTATTTTAGGTAAAGCGTGGTACCGTGTTCGCCATAGAAAATGCAGGAAACTAGTGGTGTAAAACTCTCCCATTGGTACAGTCACCCCAGGAGATTTTGGGACATGGAGAGACAGTGATCTGAGAGTGTGAGTTGACAGCCAAGTTTGGCACTGTGGACTGTGGTTTGGACCTTGACAGGGAATTTGCATCACATTGTCCTATAGGGTGAGCGTTTTTTGGTTCCTGTGGGTGCCAGGTGGGTGCATGGTTCATTGCAGGTGATGGAATGTTCACCCCACTGGCGCTTGGAGGGTTGACCCATACATATTATAGACTAGAATGTAGAATTCACTGGAACATAAAATAGATAATCTTGTTTGAATCTTCTAGTCTACTTCATAGAGACTTCACTAACGCCTAGGGAATGAATTATGGCCATACTGATAAGTAGTAGAATTTACATGTTAAAATAACGTGCATGAGTTTTAAAGTCATGTAATGTGCATTTAGATTTCATTCTTATTATGCAACAGAGAACAAGTTCATTCTAGCACACCAAATAATGGACACTGTACCTTGTTAAACAACTTCCTTCCAAGTCATCTAGGTGCAAGAGCCATACCGGTTCTCCATAAGCTGGGTCACAAGATATAAGCACAAACGTCACAGCTGCACACTGATATCCATACAAACATGTTTCTGACTTTGTATTAAAAACATCCTTTATTGAAAGTAGATTAAAAACCAAACACAAAACAGCAGAATAGGGTCATGGTGAGGGTAGACACAAACAGGGAAGACCCCTCAAATTTTACATGTTTCGGCTAAATCACTCTGATAGATTCATGCCGTTTTGGGTTTGGTTTTTAATTTACTTTCAATAAAGGATGTTTTTTTATACAAAGCCAGAAACGTTTTTGTATGGACGTCGGTGTGCAGCTGTAACTTCTGTGCTGTTCGTTCTTATTACTCCTGAATAAAAGACCTAGTTGTCTTGAAAGCTTGCATCCTAGAGCCGATAAAGGTATCATTTTTACTCTACTAGTCTCCTGCATTCTTATTTTATTCATGGGAAACCCCTCTCTTGAGAACTTGAGTTTACCCCTTCCATAGACCAGTTTTGCTGTGTGATGCACCAGTACAGCAGTGTGGAACTTAAGCTGTGAACTGAGATGTGAATATGAAAAGGAATGGATGATCAAGAATGAATATGTCTATTTATATAGCCAACAAGTTTACACAGTGCTTTACATTTTAAGGGTTTGGACAATACTAGGTGACAAATGCTTACGAAAATGAAACATTGAAAATGAGGTCCTGCTCAAAAACTTACACTCTAAACTGGTGAAGAGAGACATTCAGAGAACATAAGGGTTAAGTACGGAATACAGTGCTGTATTTCTGGTTGGGATAGGAGAACATAAATAAGTATATTATTAAAGCCATGGATGGATGAAGTCAGTGCCTTCTAGCTTGTTGAAGCCTTGTCACGTTTACTACCTCTCTGGTACTCAAAGGGTTAAGTGAAAAGAATTGAATCATGCCTGATTTATATTACATTATCAATGGTTTACAGAGACAAAGTGCTCTAGACGTTTCCGGTGAGTTGCAAACCCAGGGCTGATCAGTTCTTGATACCAGAGATATGACAGCCATGGGATAGCAGTACAGGGCAGTATACGGCTTTTCTGTTTCTCAGATATTGCACTGTTTTGCTCTTATCAAATCAGAGAGGAAGAAAAAAAGCTTTAGCTCCCCAACAGTAATAAATATTTGTTCTTGTTATGCATAAGACTGTAAGGGGTTGGCAGCCTGAATTCTTTTAGCTGTTGTTGAACTACAACTCCTATCATCCTTAACCAACCAAAGGTCAGCTGACAATGATAGGTGTTCAAGCTCCAGTCCAACAACAGCTGGAAGGATGTCATACTCTCCAACAATACCGTTTAATATGTTTGGTACCATTTTTGTTCCTTATAAACAGCTTGACCACTCTTTTACCTTTTTAAATAAAGTTGTAACATTTCATGCAGTAAGTGCTGGAACTTGCAGTGCTTTGTCTCCTCCAAGGCTATTGAACGTGCATACTACAACTTCTAGCTACTAGTCATCCACTCAATGTGCAGCGGGTGTGTGCATGTAACGGAGGAGGTGCTCTAATTGGTTGATTTTGCTGGTAAAAGAAACTCAGCATAGGAGCTTACTTTACAACTGTGTGTTTCAGCAAATACTGTACAATTCATGTGCTTTTGTTTCTGATAAAACAGGGTGTACTTTTTTAAAAAACCTTTGAAGCATTGCATGCTGGGACTTATAGCATACCTCCCAAGTGTCCCTATTTAGGTCCCTCTTTTAGACCCAAATCCTTCTGTCCCTCTTTCCCACCCTGATGTCCCTCTTTTTAGGAGATCAGATTGTGTGGTGTGTATATAAGTGTATCACACAGCATCACAGCATTAACACTCACATTATTGTTTGTTTAAACAGCAGTATATGTTTGTAGGTTGCACAAGGAGGTGTCAATAGGTCGTGAAATAGCTTAAAAATGATCGGCAATGCCCTGCACAGAAGCCACGACTCCAGAAACACCCCTTAAAACACAAGTGTCCCTCTTTGGCAATTTGAAATGTTGGGAGGTATGTTGTAGTCTTTTTAAGCAAGCAGTGCTTTGTCTCCTATCATAGCTATTGCATTTGCAGATTACACCTACCTGCTATAGATAGACAGACAGATAGATAATGTGTGTATATGTGTGTGTGTGTGATTTTGCTAGATCTGTATAAACACAGAATCATATGTAGGTGTGATATATGAATGTGGGCTGGTGGCAGCGGCTGAGAGTGTGCCTTTTTTGTCTGTGAAGTGTTGGCGTGTATGTAGAATTGATCATAGAGATACACAGTAATGCGATTTTATTTACAAGACCATATCATGCCATGTAATGCAAGTCATATTATGCATGCCCCTTTGTCCTTTGATAGAGAAGGTGTGATATGTGTATATGCAAGTTTAGAACATGATCTAACAAGTACAGTGCTGCAATATACCATCACTTTGTATAGTGTTGGCGGAAAATCGGATGCAGGTTTTATAACCTTGTTCTCTTTAAAGGCAACTGCACTGGGTTCTGGATACAAAATGCACAACTGAAACTTGGTATTATTGCTTACGTTTTTTTTTGTTTTGTTTTTTTTTAAATCCCTCTCTGGAAATTCTGGACTTGCCCTTGAGTTGGGAGTGGAAGCTTGATACAGCCAGTGATCACACTGTTCCTTTTTGTATGTCATTGGCTAGATATTAAATATCATAGGTGGTAAGCGGTGACAGTTGGTGGATTTGCAGCTGGAATCTTTTAGTAACAGGCACACAAGGAGAGAGGAGAGATAAGGGCACTTTAAAAAAGAGTTCTTCAGCATATCAGTGTGATAACAGGTAAAACACCTTTACTGCCATTAAATATTTACCAAGACTTGGCTCTAGGGCGGGTGCTGCGTAGTTCTGAGTGTGGAGCCATTGATAAGCTATCAGAGAGGGACGGAGTTAATGGATAACCAGCCAGGGCGCACATTCCTTTTAAGTCTCACTTCTTCCCTGAAATAAAGCTGCAGGCTCTGCATCGCCATCATCTCATTTCACAAGAGTGGGAAAAGGCAGTGGCGGGGTTAAGGGTAATGTGGGGATGGAATTGTGGTGCTTTGGCAAGAATGATTGAGAGAATGAGATGAGTGGCCTGGGAGATAGAGATCTCAAAGCAGAAATGATTAAGGAGAGGGACATCATAAATTAGAGTGGACAACATGTAGGCAGGGACAAATAGGTCACTGATAAAATATCAAGAATGTGCATATGTGGAGGTTCAGGCAGGTAGTCCAACTAGTATTAACCATATGAGTGCTAGTGAGATATGCAATGCTTTTGATACCTCTATAGCACTCAAGAGGTTGAGAGTAACAGCTACCAGCGTGACAATGTGAAATCAAGTAGTAAGACTATTGAAGTGGTCAGTACTTGTAGGACTTGATTAAAACATACACAGACTTTATTGGATATCCCGAAGACTCCCTTCACCTCTTTCATTAGAGCTTGTGTGGGGCCCAAGACTTTATGCTTTCCTATGAAACGTCTTCACTTTTACTAAGAACAAAGAGTGCTGATAGATAGACACAGACCGACAGACCAACTAACCTGGGAACTCTCCGGAACTGTCCTAGAGACTCTATTTTTTATAGTTAATGGGTCTCCGGGACAGAGACTGATTCTTCAGTAGTGCTGAGTTTCTTAGGAAACTCTGCCCACTTCTCCTCCTTCCCACTGTGTTTCTCCTACCTCCCGCCTACTTCTTCCCACCCACTTTGACACATGGATTGTAAGCCATGCCCACCAGATTAAGCTCCACCCATTTATGACGCTAATAGCGTAATTTACATCCCCCTAGTCGGCAGCACATGAGCCCTCTCTGGGGGCTCAAGGAAAGGAAGTTCCCAAGTATGTAGGCAGATAGAATCGCTCTATAAAAAGCAAGACCTATAATCATTCTTAATTACATCAAATTTACCTCTATGCCTTTATCGTCCCCTGCTCTCTACTTTTCTGTCACTTCTAGCAATAACTCACAATCATGTTTTAACCATTGATTCTCCAGTCTTTCTTTTAATCAGTAGGTTTTACAATTCTCACAAATTCCTGATTCCTTATCCCTTATACCAACCAATTTCTTTTTTGGGGTCTTTTTCTGACACTATGGACCATATGTCCAAAGACAACTTCAGGGCAAACCAACTGCACCATAGGGAACAATTAAAAACGACATTGATTTAACTGGTTACTTTAGTCAACTAAATGCTAGAGAGTTATCTAACACATTGCAGAGCATTCAGGGGATAAAAGCCCAATTTAAATCAATGTAATTTTGTATTTGTTCCTTCGTCTGGTGCAGTTAGTTTGACCTAGATTCATTGTGGGTAAAGGGTGAGTGGCTATCTGAGTGGCTCTAGGATGCAAGCTTTCAAGACACCTTCAAGCTTCATTCTTATACGCATACCTGGGAACTTTACAACATGGACTACCTGGAGGGGAGCCGATGGGTGAGCTCTATGACGCGATTCGCGTCAGAATAAGGAGTGGGGCTTAATTGCGACGGGGTGTGTGTGTGTGTGACAAAAAAAAAACGCACAAAAAGAAAAAAAATAGGCAGAACAGCCTGGGGAAGTAGGAGAGTAGGAAGAGGAGTGGGAGTAAAGGGGCGGGATGGAGCACAAGTGGGCACAGTTTCAACAGAAACTCCCCACATCCGGCAAATTAGACTCTGCCCTGGAGACCTGGTAATACAGTGTTAAACCCGGAGTCTACGGGGCAAAACCGGAGAGTTCCCAGCTGTGCTTATACGCCTGAAGAAGAGACCTATGTTGTCTTGAAAGCTTGCATCCTGGAGCCACTCAGCCAATAAAGGTATCACTTTTACTCTACCTGTCTCCAGATTCATTCACTCCAGGTTTCAAGGAATTAAAAACCCCATTTAAATCAAAAGGGGATATTTTGTTCCCCTTGATTTGCCCAGAAATTGCCCCACACTTTTTTTATATATGAGGCCCATACTGTTACAAAAAGACTCCTAAAAATAAATTAGGAAGAACTAGAGATAACTAAGCTGGAACTGGTACAAACTGCAACGGAAACTAAAGGTCAAATGAAAAATTGGAGATTCAGTGGTCAAGAAAACATAGTGAATCATTGTTGAGAAACAGAAAGGGACACAAATAAACACAGGTGAGGATAAAATGAATGAGGAAGGTGTGTAAAGCCGAGATGAATAATTACAGGAGTTTCTTTTCTAATGTGGGACGTGATAAATGCCATAGTTAAGATTATAAAGAACATGTAAAAGCTGGAAGACTGGGAGCTGGTTGAGCAAGACAGAGGAAGTGTTGGGAGGGAGCGATAAGGGAGGTGGGGCACACGTAGACTCTTGTGTGTAGCAGCCCTGAGAGATGGCTGGACTTTGATACCCAGGACTGTGTTTACATTTAATTAGACAGGACACAGTGTGACACTGTGCCTAGGCCATCAATATCCAATCTGGCATTGATTTCCACTCTGTCTCTGCTTCAGATCTCAGAGCAAAAGATGTGAAATTGTGGTCTACACATAAGCACGGTTCACTTAAAGGAACCACTAACACCTCCAAATAATAGTCCCCTATTAACATGAGCAGGAAATCCTGATGGACACTACATATCAATTTTCTGTGGTTTGGATCTTCAAAATGAATCTTCAATTAGCAATGAACCTTATGTCCATGGAGGCAGACATGATTTATTCTGCAGGACTCAATGACACCCAAACTCCCCCTACTGGAAGCTTCCTGAGAAGTATTTCAGTAGATGGGGTTTGAGATCCTTCAGCCTTGCAAAAATAAACATTTGCCTCCAGTGATAATTACAGATTAATTTTGGAGAACCAATTCAAACAATTGATTTGTACTGGACATTAGGATTTTCTGCCCATTTTTAAGGAGAGAGAGTTAAAATTAAGAATTGTTAGAGTGCCTGTAACCCTTTGAATGTCAGAGAGGTGTGCAACACATTGCAAAGCAATGTGTTTTATACCCCTCTGGCATTCAAAGGGTTATATACCATGGGACAGGATACAGCATAATGTATCCAGGGCAGGAGATGTCACTACTGGTTCACCTATGTATAGAAAAAAAAATATTAACCTTTTGTGGTCACTAACTGATCATTGGCACCGATCCAACTTTTTACCAGTCTGCAAGTATTTTACCAGTTAGGTGTAACCCTAAGAGTGCTGAGGCTTCTGAACATGCTATGAAGTGGAGCTAGATTTATTTATTAACATAGCGGTGAACTCTCTGGATTTGCCCGGAGACTCCTTTTTTTTGCTGTTGATTACAGGGTCTCTGGTGCAGAGCCTGATTCTACAGACGTGGGAAGTTTTTAATAAACCTCTGCCCACTTCTACTCCTTCTCTGTCTGTTCTGCCCACTTCTACTCCTTCTCTGTCTGTTCCACCCACTTCTCCTCCTCCTTCCCAAACCCATTCCTAGCACTTTTTTTACGTCTATGAAGCTCAACCCCCACTTGCTATTACCCCCTACCCGTTTTTTGCCACTAATCGCCTCATTTATTTCCCCAGTGGCACCAACATGACTCCCCTCAGAGGAGTCAAGAAGTCATAGTTCCCAGGTATGTCTATTTAGCGACACCATATTGCCTTATAGTACTTGAAACACAGCTGAAAATCAAATACAAAGTACAGATACTAAAGGCATGTGGGCTCAGTTTGTGTCCACTCACAGACTATGGACCATATGCAGAAAGAAATTGTGTCCGTAACAGGACCTGTTTTATTGATACCCCGATTGAGCACAGTTAGGCCAGTGAAAATTATTAACTCTTTAAGGGTCAGAGAGTGTGTAACACATTACTTTGTGTACCCCTCTGGTCCTTAAACAGTTAAAGGGGAGCTAATGCATCTTAATAATAACTCCCCAGCGACCTTATTACGGCTAAAAAATCCTAATGACCCCTATATTTTTTCCCTTCAATCAAGAGATAATATCTAAAGTCAGTCCTGGATGTCACGTCCATGGAGGAAGACAAACTACATAAGCCTAGTTAACCTTTTAAGTGCGTTGCATGCCTCTGTTGTCCTTAATCCTTTGCATTGTGTACCCCGCTGGCACTTAAGGGTTAAACGGTTATGATTACCATGAGTAGTGAGCAGAGTTTAAAGTCTTCTAGACCTCAATGGACGTGATGTCCAGGAATGTGTGAAGATAGTATCTCTTGAGCAAAGGCACAAAGGCAAAATTCGTAGTGATCAGTAGGACTTTCTGATATTTATCATTAACTCCCAATTGCCAATTATTAGCATTTATATTCTAGACATCCTGTTTGGATTTCAGACAATATGGTCTTTTTTGGCTTGCAAATGGTTAGCCCCTTAACTACTGCCTGATCTGGCAGGAGACGGCCGTTAAGGATTATGGAGCATTTTCTTTTTAGCATTGAATTCTGGGATCACTGTGCGCTTGCACCCTGGAATTCCATGACGTGCCAGGACCGTCGCTGGTCCTTAAGTGGTGGGCTATTATGACAGTCCTGTCACGTTATTAGTCTTTAAGGTGTTAATATATTTTAAGAACACAATCAAGCCACTCCAACCCAAAATATTTGCAAGTATACATTCACAAAATATTTTTCATCTGTGGACAAAAATGAATTTCTGTGATTCCTTAATAACGAACACACCATTGATCCACCTTGGTGTGTGCTACCACAGGGTTTCTTCTAACATCCCAATATATACAGAACCAATATGCATATACTCAATGTGCGTGCGTGGTGCACCTATCACATATTCGCTAATATATTTTCACAGTTCATTGAACAGTGTTCTCAAATTAATGAGCCAAATGTGATTCCAACAGCAGGTCCACTCAGACCTTTTTTTCTTAAATTCAGATAATTTTTTATAAATACATTAATACAATTTTTAAAATTGATAACTCCACCTGTAGCTGACATGGGGAGGACTATGAGACAAAAAGAACTGAGGGGTACACATAACATATGTGTGTATATATACATTATATATATAACCATTTGAAGAGCCCGTTACACGGGCCACAGTGCCACTGCCAGCCGGTCGCTGGGCAGTCATGCGCAGTAGAGACTGCCAGCGCCGCAGCTGATACAGTGCCAGCCGATCGCGGTGCAGTCCTTCGGAGCGTCCAGCTCTGTATCAGCCACGACGCGGGTAGTCTCTACTGCGCATGACTGCGTTGTTACACACGTTTTAGCGAATTATTATATAGGATTAGTGTTGAGCGAGCATGCTCGGCCGATGCTCGGATCGGCTCGAGCATCGCTCTGCTCGGCACATGGCGGTACTCGTACGAGTACCGCATGTGCTCGCCCGCCATGTTCGGGTCTCCTCCCCGCACGTTTTGCGGCTGCTGCGCAGCCAATAAACGTGCAGGGAGGCTCTGACATCGGTGTAATGCCAGCAGCCATGTTGGCTGCTGGCATTACACTGATTGGCTGGCCAGAACCCGTGGTCAGGTGCTGTATAGCACCTGACCATCGAGTTCGGCTCAGTCTGAGCCAGGGAGAGCTGAGGATAGGAAGGGAAAGGCAGTGTAGGGAGGAAAAAACAAAAATTGTGACAAAAAAGAACCAAAAGTCCTTTTTAGGACTACTGTGTGTGGGGGCAGCAGGTTATATTGTGTGTGGGGGGAAAAAAACAAAAAAAAAAAAAAAAAAATATTCTGTTTAGTGTGAAAAGTTGCAGATTAGAGCACATTCTGTTTAGTGTGCACAGTTGCAGATTAGAGCACATTCTGTTTAGTGTGCAAAGTTGCAGATTAGAGCACATTCTGTTTAGTGTGCAAAGTTGCAGATTAGAGCACATTCTGTTTAGTGTGCAAAGTTGCAGATTAGAGCACATTCTGTTAAGTCTTCAAACTAAAATATCAAAGTCACGTATTCCATTCAGTGTGCGTCGCCGCAGTTTAGCAGCACATTCTGAGTACTGTGCAGAGTTGCAGAATAGGAAGAAATACTGTTAAGTCTTCAAACTAAAATATCAAAGTCACATATTCCATTCAGTGTGCTTCGCCGCAGTTTAGCAGCACATTCTGTGTACTGTGCAGAGTTGCAGAATAGGAAGAAATACTGTTAAGTCTTCAAACTCAAATATCAAAGTCACATATTCCATTCAGTGTGCTTCGCCGCAGTTTAGCAGCCTATTCTGTGTACTGTGCAGAGTTGCAGAATAGGAAGAAATACTGTTAAGTCTTCAAACTAAAATATCAAAGTCACATATTCCATTCAGTGTGCTTCGCCGCAGTTTAGCAGCCTATTCTGTGTACTGTGCAGAGTTGCAGAATAGGAAGAAATACTGTTAAGTCTTCAAACTAAAATATCAAAGTCACATATTCCATTCAGTGTGTTTCACCGCCGTTTAGCAGCCTATTCTGTGTACTGTGCAGAGTTGCAGAATAATAAGAAATACTGTTAAGTTTTCAAACTCAAATATTAAAGTCACATATTCCATTCAGTGTGTTTCACCGCAGTTTAGCAGCCTATTCTGTGTACTCTGTACAGTTGCAGAATAATAAGAAATACTGTTAAGTTTTCAAACTCAAATATTAAAGTCACATATTCCATTCAGTGTGTTTCACCGCCGTTTAACAGCCTATTCTGTGTACTCTGTACAGTTGCAGAATAATAAGAAATACTGTTAAGTTTTCAAACTCAAATATTAAAGTCACATATTCCATTCAGTGTGTTTCACCGCCGTTTAACAGCCTATTCTGTGTACTCTGTACAGTTGCAGAATAATAAGAAATACTGTTAAGTTTTCAAACTCAAATATTAAAGTCACATTTTCCATTCAGTGTGTGTCACCGCCGTTTAGCAGCCTATTCTGTGTACTCTGCACCGTTGCAGACTAGGAAGAAATACTGTTAAGTTTTCAAACTCAAATATTAAAGTCACATATTCCATTCAGTGTGTTTCACCGCCGTTTAACAGCCTATTCTGTGTACTCTGCAGAGTTGCAGAATTATAAGAAATACTGTTAAGTTTTCAAACTCAAATATTAAAGTCACATATTCCATTCAGTGTGTTTCACCGCCGTTTAACAGCCTATTCTGTGTACTCTGCAGAGTTGCAGAATTATAAGAAATACTGTTAAGTTTTCAAACTCAAATATTAAAGTCACATATTCCATTCAGTGTGTTTCACCGCAGTTTAGCAGCCTATTCTGTGTACTCTGTACAGTTGCAGAATAATAAGAAATACTGTTAAGTTTTCAAACTCAAATATTAAAGTCACATATTCCATTCAGTGTGTTTCACCGCCGTTTAACAGCCTATTCTGTGTACTCTGTACAGTTGCAGAATAATAAGAAATACTGTTAAGTTTTCAAACTCAAATATTAAAGTCACATATTCCATTCAGTGTGTTTCACCGCAGTTTAGCAGCCTATTCTGTGTACTCTGTACAGTTGCAGAATAATAAGAAATACTGTTAAGTTTTCAAACTCAAATATTAAACTCACATATTCCATTCAGTGTGTTTCACCGCCGTTTAACAGCCTATTCTGTGTACTCTGTACAGTTGCAGAATAATAAGAAATACTGTTAAGTTTTCAAACTCAAATATTAAAGTCACATATTCCATTCAGTGTGTTTCACCGCAGTTTAGCAGCCTATTCTGTGTACTCTGCAGAGTTGCAGAATAATAAGAAATACTGTTAAGTTTTCAAACTCAAATATTAAAGTCACATATTCTGTGTAAGATGAAGAAGGCGGGTAAAAAGGGACGGGGAAGTGGACGTGATCCTGAAAGTTCAGGGCGCGGGTCAGGACGCGGAGAAACTGTGCCTGGTGCCAGAGCACAAGAAAGAAAGACATCCACCATACCTAGCTTCATGTGTAATTTTACAGGGCGTCGCAGGACATCACTCTCGAGGTCCGACCACTGCGAACAGGTGGTCGGTTGGATGACAGCTGATACTGCTTCCAGTCGGTTAAGCACCACCCTGTCTTCCACCAAGTCCACTCTCAGTAGCCAAGAGTCTGGTCAACATAATCCTCACTCTGATCATCCTTCCTCCCACCATACACGGTCTGGTCAAAGAAGTGATCCCACACTGGGATATAGTGAGGAGCTCGTCTCATCACCAATCCTTCATTTGACCCTCTCTCCAAGCACGCTTGCAGAGGAACATGACATCTTGTGCCCTGATTCACAACCTCTAGAGGCTACCCAATCTCAAGAAGATGACAGATGTGAACGGCATTTAAGGTCAAAGGAAGTAGTGGATGATGATGATGATGATGAGACACAGTTGCCATTAAATCAACCACTATTTCCGTCTCAAGACCTTGTTGAGGAGAATGTTATACAGTTGTCAATGACTGAGTATGTGGTGGGATCAAGACTTGAGGAGGATGATCAGAGTGAGGAAGTGGAGGAGGACTTGGTGGACGATGAGGTGACTGACCCCACCTGGGAAGGTGTAGAGCCGAGCGATGACAGCAGTCCTGAGGGTGAGCCATCTGCAGCACCGCAACAGGCTGGAAGAGGCAGTGGTGTGGCTACAGAAAGAAGGCGGACCGCACCAAACCGGCCCGCAAATGTTCCACGGAGCACCCCCTTGCGTAAATCTACCTTGCCAAGGGGTAGGTGTTCCGCGGTATGGCGTTTTTTTAAGGAAAGTGCGGACGACAAAAGAATTGTAGTTTGCAACCTGTGCCACACCAGAATGAGCCGAGGCATGAACACTAGAAACCTCACCACCACCAGCATGATCCGACACATGGCATCCAAGCACCGTAGTAAGTGGGAGGAACGCCTGGATCGCCCATCTGTGTCTGCAGGCCACACCACTGCCTCCTCTTCCCCTGTTTTCGGTGCCGGCCAATCGCCTGTCGAAGGCGCAGGCCCGCATACCTCCCGCCCTGCACCTGTAGCATCTGAAGCACCATCAGCGACCACATCCACTTCCCTGTCCCAGCACAGCGTCCAAATGTCGTTACCCCAGGCATTTGAGCGCAAGAGAAAGTACCCAGCCACCCACCCACAGGCCATAGCACTAACCTCACACCTTTCCAAATTACTGGCCATCGAAATGCTGCCATTTAGGCTTGTGGACACTGAGTCCTTCCGCAGCCTGATGGCAGCAGCTGTCCCTCGGTACGCGGTCCCCAGCCGCCACTACTTTTCCCGGTGTGCCATCCCCGCATTACACCACCATGTGTCCCGTAACATCACCCGTGCCCTGACCAACGCAGTTACTGGGAAGGTCCACTTAACGACTGACACATGGACAAGTGCTTGTGGCCAGGGACGCTACATTTCCCTGACGGCACACTGGGTGAATGTCGTGGAGGCTGGGAGCGACTCGGACCCTGGGATGGCACGGGTGCTACCCACGCCGAGGATTGCGGGCCCTACCTCCATCAGGGTTTCCACCAGCACCTACGTTATTGGCTCCTCCTCCTCCGTTTCCACCTCCGAATTCTCTACACACACCGCCACTCCCCCATCAGCCAGTAGCTGGAAGCAGTGTAGCACTGCAGTGGGGAAGCGTCAACAGGCCGTGCTGAAGCTGATCTGCCTTGGGGACAAACAGCACACGGCCTCAGAGCTGTTGCAGGGGATTAGTCACCAGACCGAGCAGTGGCTCTCGCCACTCAACCTGCAACCAGGCATGGTTGTGTGTGATAATGGGCGTAACTTGGTGGCGGCTTTGGAGCTCGGCAAGCTCACACACGTACCATGCCTAGCGCATGTATTTAATTTAGTGGTGCAGCGATTTCTAAAAACCTACCCCAATGTGCATGATCTCTTGACCAAGGTGCGCCGCGTGTGTGCACATTTCCGTAAGTCATCAACAGCTTCAGCCGGCCTGTTGAAGCTGCAGCAGCGCTTACAATTGCCAGCTCACCGGCTGCTGTGTGACGTGAGCACGCGCTGGAACTCCACCTTCCACATGTTGGCCCGGCTTTGTGAGCAGCAGAGGGCAGTAGTGGAGTACCAGCTGTTACACGGTCGTCGCCTCTCCGTTCAACTTCCTGTAATCAGAAGTGAGGAGTGGGAATGGATGTCAGACCTCTGTGAGGTTTTACGCAATTTTGAGGAATCGACACAGATGGTGAGCGGCGATAACGCTATTATCAGTGTAACCATCCCACTTCTGTGTCTACTGAAACGCTCGCTGCTCACAATTAAAACCGACGCTTTGCATGTGGAAGAGGTGGAAATGGGGGAGGAAGAGCTTACACAAGGTGATAGCCAGAGCACCCTCACTTCGTCTTCTCAGCGACAATTGGAGGAGGCGGAGGAGGAGGAGGAGGAGGAGGAGGAGGAGGAAGACACGGTTGTCTCCGCTACAGAGGGTAGCCATGGAACTTTAGTTCCATCTCTTCAGCGTGGGTGGGCAGAAGAGGAGGAAGAGGATGAGGAGATTGAGAGTCATCCTCCTGGTGAGGACAGCGAAATCTTGCCTGTTGGTACTCTGGCACACATGGCTGACTTTATGTTAGGCTGCCTTTCCCGTGACCCACGCGTTACACGCATTTTAGACAACACGGATTACTGGGTGTTCACCCTTCTGGACCCCCGCTACAAAGAGAATTTCTCATCTCTCATTCCTCCGGTGGAGAGGACAAGCAAAATGGTGCAATACCAGAAGGTTCTTGTTGAAAAATTGCTCCAAAATTTTCCATCTGACAACGCTGGCGGCAGAGTACGTGCTACCTTGGCCAACCGAGAAGGGGAGAAAAGGGGAGCACACAGCAGTTCCGAGAAAGGCAGGGCAACACTCTCCAAGGCGTGGGACACCTTCATGACACCCCGCCAGCACCCTCACCCTGATGCGCAGCCTAGTGTCACAAGGAGGGAAAAGTTTTGGAAGATGGTGAAGGAGTACGTAGCAGACCGTGTCAGCGTCCTCAATGATCCCTCTGTGCCTTACAACTACTGGGTGTCCAAGCTGGACACGTGGTATGAACTGGCACTCTATGCCTTGGAGGTGCTGGCCTGCCCTGCCGCCAGCGTTCTGTCTGAGCGGGTATTTAGTGCTGCTGGTGGCATCATAACAGATAAGCGTATCCGCCTTTCCACCGACAATGCTGATAGGTTGACACTTATAAAAATGAACAAGGCCTGGATTTCCCCTGACTTCTCCACTCCACTGGAGGAAAGCCCCGGGGGAACATAAACTCACTTTATATATGTTATTTACAATGATGGGAATACTCTGTATTCCCATTCACCCCTGCCACCCAAAAAACGGGTATATGGTTGACTCTTAATCTTCTCATCCTCCTCCTCCTCTTCCATATGCCCTGGGATATAATTTTTATATAGGGCCAGCTCACCAGCGGGCCCTGTGATATAATTTTTATATAGGGCCAGCTCACCAGCGGGCCCTGTTTGACAATTTTTATATAGGTCAGCTCACCAGCGGGCCTTCTCATATAATGTTTTATTGGGTCAGCTCTCTAGCGGGCCCTCTCATATAATGTTTTATAGCGTCAGCTCACTAGCGGGCCTTCGCATATAATGTTTAGGATGGTCAGCTCTGCAGCAGACCCTCACCCATAATGTTTTAGATGGTCGGCTCAGCGCACGTTTCCCTCTTAATCATGGCCTCAGTTCAATAAAATCAAGGAAATTTTTGGGAGAATTTGCCTCTGTGCACGTTTCCCTCTTAATCATGGCCTCAGTTCTGAAAATCAAGGAAATTTTTGGGAGAATTTGCCTCTGCGCACGTTTCCCTCTTAATCATGGCCTCACTTCCGAAAACCAAGGAAATTTTTGGGAGAATTTGCAGATGATATACAAGTAAATATACAGCAAATATTGTTTGGTAACAATTTTTCGCCTAAAGTCGTTTTTATTTTCCTTTTTGTGTGTTTTATGGTCAGTCTGTAAAAATGGCGTACTACGGGCGAAAGATCGTTCCCAGCAGCGATGTTGGAGTCCAAGATGCATCCAGACATCCTCCCTATGCTGTCCCTGAACCATTTCTGTGGTGTTTCCATCCTTTTCTGCCCTTTTCCTATGGACCAGGCACCCTCCCCTCATCAGAGCAGGGGGTGCCTGGTGTAATGCTCGAGTCCTCCCATTGACTTCAATGGGGCTCGGGTGCTCGGCCGAGCACTCGAGCCTCAGGGGGTGCTCGGTTAGAGCACCCGAACACCCGAGCATTGGGGTGCTCGCTCATCACTATATAGGATATATTAGGGGGTGCCCTGAAAATTTGTTAGCAGAAATGTTTTGGGCGAAAATGGCATTTTCAGCAAAAAGCCCGAAATAAAAAAAATGGCTGAAAATCCGTGGAGGCAAGAAATAGTAAGTACCTTCACTGAAGCTGTGGGCAAGCCTGCAAAAAAAAGTGCTGGCAGTTCAGGCACATCACGCAACAGTTCATCCGGATGACATCCGGATCTGTCATTCTCCCCGTCAGAGGTCATGTTCTAGTCCCCGTCTCACTTCTGGTTCCAATATAATACAATTATCCCAAAACTTACTTTAAAAAAGGTGGGTGGAAAAAAAAAAGTCATTTTCGGTTTTGGTTTTCGGACAAGTACATCCTGAAGTTCCAGGTTTCGGTTCAGAATTTTCATTTCTGTGCACCCCTAAAATATATCATTCTTGGAATTAGGTGTCTGCTTGTGCTAATCCAGAGATGCTGCAATCAGTCCACAAACAGCCACTAACATGAAACAGCTTAGAAATCTTCTGGTATACATGGCACCAATTTAGAGATTAGAAAAGCAATTAATCGGTGCAGATACATCTAGAAATTAACAATGGACCCTAAGAATTTCTACCTTCACCATGAGATATGGGTCAAAACCCTGAGTCTTAGAATCAAACCCTATGAGTTCCTAGGTATGACTTTACATTTTGTATTTACAGTATTGAGATATTTATACTCAATTTATTTGTCAGTTCATGCAAGTTAGACAGTGCTACCTGGCACAGCCGTGTGCCAGATGCTTATACTCTACACTGCTTTCCTTCCCAGCTTCCCCTCCCTCATACTGTGGCCCAAATGATTTAAATTAAGCTTATACTTGTTTTTTGACTATACAGAGGAATTTTATGAATTTCCTTTCTCCATTTAACTAAGTAGAAGAAAAGAAGGTAAGACATGAGAGAACAGTGTATGACAAACACATAACGCTGAATATCTCTATTATGGTGATATAGCTGGTGATTTTCAAAGGTATTTCAAATACACCTAAGCTGTCATAAGGTATATCTTCCATTTTAATATATTTAGTTTTCTATCATATCACCCCTCTCCCTCCTCATCCAAGCTGTACTTATTAAGAAATATCAGGATAGACTAAAGGATCTGAACATGTATAGCTTGGAGGAGAGAAGAGAGAGAGGGGATATAATAGAAACATTCAAATACACAAAGGGATTAATCAAATGCAGGAGGGAAGTACATTTCAAAGGAGTAAAAATGTTAGGACAAGAGGTCATAGTCTAAAACTAGAGGGACATGGGTTTAGAAGTAATGTGAGAAAGTTTAACTTCACTGAGAGGGTAGTAGATAAGTGGAATAGCCTACCAGCAGAAGTGGTAGAAGTTAATACAGTGACAGAATTTAAGCTTGCATGGGATAGGCATAAAGCTGTCCTTAACATAAGAAAAGACCAAGGACCAATGGGAAAAATGGGCAGACTAGATGGGCCGAATGGTTCTTATCTGCTGTCAAATTTTATGTTTCTCTGTCTTTGAGTCTATCCTGGTGTACTTCGTCATGAAGACCCTGTACCATTATAGTGGCTCTTTTTTTAACTGACTCCAGTTTGCTCATGTCCTTCTGGAGATGTGCTAAAGGTGTGATAAGGAGCAAATAACTTCTGCAGTGTGATAAACTCCCAATTTCGCATGAACTGAGATCTGTCGAACTGCATATAGTATTTTGAAAGTTTATCACACCATAAACCCAGAGGTCTCCAGAACTGTACACAGTACTCCAGGTGAAGCCTTAGCATTGATGTATAGAATGGCACTAATACCTCTCTTCCTGCTACTGATTCCGCTTCCTATACAATCCTGTATCCGATTATCTTTTCCTTGCTGCTTTAATGCATTGCTTGTCCACCTTCAAGCCATTAAGTAACAACTCCCAAGTCCCTCTCCTCCTTTTTTGTTGTCGGCTCATGTTCTGCTCTTACATGTTAGCTTAAGGATGGAAACTGCCTTACTGCAACAGAATTTTCATAGATGCTTACCATCACTAGGAACCTGATCCATGCCTTCCGCCTTGCAGTTGTGTTGCAGCCTTTATCAGTACCCAATTTCCTTAAGATGTCTTTTTTGGCAACTTTGATAACCGTACGCCAGATGAACTCTGTAGTGATGGTATTTGAGAGAAATCCTGACATCTCCTGAAGGAAAAAAGGGCAGTTTTCAATATGTGTAAAGCTATTTAACAGGAAAAGTGAATGCAAGAGCTCATATACGCTGTCAACATTCCTCAAAAAACACCATAGCTATGAGGTTCATCTAGCATTCTGCTGTCAAATCCAGAACGACCCACTGAAGACCAAGCAAATGACAATACAAGAAGTTGAGGTGCCTACAGAGGTTATGGTTTAGCTTCATGGAGGCACACCACTGAAAAATTAAGAACCAATTGAAACTAAAGTTCCCCTTTAATATCAATGTACAGTGAGTTTGTACATTGATATTAAATGGGAACTTTAGTTTCAATTGGTTCTTAATTTGTTTAACAAAAGAACTTACCTAGATGGTTGTCCTTCATACAGCATTTGGGTATATCTGTTGCCTTTATATTATGATCTCTGTTAAGTCTGTCTTTAGTTCACACCACTTCATATCAAACAACTGATTTCACTAGACCTGAATGGCTCATAAAGGTAATATCTCTTTACCAGGTTGTAAACTGAAACAAATGATGAAATACACAAAATAAACCGTATCGATGTACCAGGCTGCAGAATAAATTAAATCATTCTGTTAAAAGAAGAGACACTTATTTCTGCTATAATTCCCTTTTAAGTAAATGACATTTACACTACTTACATTGTATTATTGGGGAATAGCCAGCAAGTACTATTACACACCTGTTACTCACACGATGTACCTTTGCACATATAGCAGCTTTGAACAGTGCATCATAAAAACCTATCACCACCGCCTCCATTTTCATTGTACCTATAACAGACATAATGTTCTCTTTGTGTCAAAGCAACTCTCTCAGGAAATATGACACCATTCATTATACAATATCAGTAAGCTTTCATCTATCATTTCACAACAGTCCTCAGTCTATCCATCATGTACTATGTATATCTCTTATTAGTATTTTAATATACAATAGAGACTAATATCATGATATAAAGCAGCAAAGCCCATCTCAGCTCCAAGTGAGAATGAGAGCTTCAGCCATTGTCATCCACCCAAGAGACACAATCTATGCGCATCATAAACTCAAAGAGAATGATGTACTAGATGATCTGGAACAAACCAGCTGCATCATTGGGGACATATAAAAGTCCACTTAATCCCCATGGATTTAAATTCAGCTTTTAAGCCATTGAATGCTAGAGAGGTCCCCACTGCATTGGAAGGGATAAAAGCTCCATTGAAATCAATGGTAATTTTTATTTCTCTATCATCCAATGCAGGTTACTAGTAACTTTGGGTAGGCGATCAGCCCCTTTAAGTAGGCAAGAACAATTCTGAGATGTAACTGCTGGGTGGAGCCTACCTCCACTCCTTTGCTTGCAGCTAGCCAATCCCCATCCAGTACGATTTGTTGCTTGGTCAAGACACAAGGCAAGAGAACAGTTCTGCTTTAGTTTTAGCTTTATTATTCTATTAGATATGGGATACCATCATTAGGCGGATTACCATCACTGACAATTCTCATCACCCAAATGTGGATAGCTCAGTTTATCAGGCGCTTTTGTGGACTTAAGCCCTGGGGGGAAATCTTGGCTGCAAGTTCTTTTCTCAGGAGTTGTCCACTGAGGCTTCTTCTTGATATATGCTAATCTGAAGATAGAAGACCTGCTGAAAAGGTGAGCACCCTTTGAGTGCTGAGGTTCACATGTCCCATGCTTCCCCTCCGCACAGGGGTCTCATTTGGAGTTCCTATTACATACTCATGCACTCAATGGTTTTATCTGTATGTCTGTGGGGTGTTTGGAGCCCATTTATGTGGTAACTTAACCCTTTGGCTGCTGGTTTATTGGGGGGTTGTTGGCACTTTCCCTGCTGGGCTCAGATTTTATTGGCCCTACTGACATGCTCTATTGGCTCTTGGAGTGGTTTTACATTTTGGAATTCACCCTGTAAAATTTGTGTTCTGCACCTTTAAGGTGCGCATTTACCGCATAGACGCCATTGCTCCATTCACTCCTATGGAACTTTACAGTTTGGGACGTATCTCTGCAACCGCTCCACGTAAAGAGGTCAGAGATGGCTCATTTGGTTGGTCTGCCCTTGCTCTGTTATCTGGTCAATGTTCTGGGCATGTTGGGGGGCTCAGGGGGCTTTGGGCACTGTTGGGGTACTTTTTCAGTGAAACTACAATTCCCATGAGCGCTTGCTTCGCTCGCTCATTTCTGATTGGCTCCTGCCGCAGCAGCCATTTTGTGCCTTCTCTGATCAAGTATCCTATGCAGGGCTTGGACTCTCCTTCTCTCCTCAGCAGTTTAAACCTTTGCCTACCAGATATTTTAGCATTTCTGGAGTTATTTTAGTTATTATGCTCACTGTTTTTTTTTTGGTGTTTCTGATACTTTGACCATTTGATGTCTATTCCATTAGACCTTGGTGCTAGACCTAAGACTAAGGACACTGGGGTGTCTGTGTCCCCCATTGCTCATTGCTCCTCATGTCACTCAGGGTTACCTAGAGAATACTTAGGTCACGTTTATCAGCATGCGTTGCTGCCCCTGAGTCTCCTGCAGGGGACCTCCAGCCATGCACTAGAGCCAGTCTGGATCCAAGAGTTTCAGGCTTCTACCAGGGACCTCCGGTCTACCTTACAAATCCTTCCATCCACCTCGCGGGGGGTCTTTCACTCGTGGCAGGCCCCCACCCCTATCAGATCTTCCCTGCCTAAACCGTCGGGTGTACCTGATGTGCCTGATTCCTCTGAGGAGGAATTATTGGTGGACTCTGATGAAGGCTGTTCTGCTGTCCCTTCCTCTTATTGTTTTGGGGTCCCCTTTGAGGCTGATCCAGTTCCATCAGCTGAGGGCCTGAGCAGGGCTGTGTTGAACACCCTGAACAGGAGGTGTCCCATCTGATGTCTTTCAGGAGCCTGTTAGGCCCCATACTTGTTTTCCAGCTAACACCACTTTTGACCATTTGGTGTCTGAGGAGTGGAAGTTTCCAGACAGAAATCCATCTGTCTCTAGGAAATTTGCTAAGCTTTACCCATTCTCTGAAGCAGCCCTAGCTCAGTGGGTTCATCCTCCTAAGGTGGATACCCCTGTTTCCGGGCTTTCTAAGTCCACAGCCTTGCCTGTGGCTGATGCATCTGCTCTGAAAGACTGGACTGACAAAAAGATTGAAACCTCTCTCAAGGCCATTTTTACGACAGCTGGTTCTGCCCTGCGTCCTGCATTCGCTGTGGCGTGGGTGAATAGGGCTGTAGCTGTTTGGACTGAACAGCTCACTTCAGCCATCTGGCAGGGAGCTCCTATTACGGACATGTTGTGGCTTCTTGCCAACATCTCTGAGGCTCAGCATTATGTTTCTGCTGCCCTGTTTGGTGCTGTGAGTATGGTAGCAAGGGCATCCACCATGTCTGTGGTAGCCAGACATGCTCTTTGGCACAAGATCTAGTCCGCTGACACTGCCTCCAAGAGGGCTCTCCTGTCTTTGCCCTTTCAGGGCACCTCACTGTTTGGGCCTGATCTCAATGATCTAATCAGTGAAGCCACTGGGGGGAAGAGTACTCACCTATCAGTGATCCCTAGGAAGAAGGCGCCTCTCAAGTGGAATAATTTTTTCTGTCCCTTTCAGGCTAAATCTCGCCAGGCGACCCAGGCAGTGCCTCAGTGTCCGCACGCCTCATTAAAGCCTAAGCAGCAATGGAGGCCTAAGCCCTCCACTAAGCCCAAGGCTTCCAAACCTTCTTCTGCATAACTTGCAGAATCCAGGTCCCCACCCGCAGGTGGGTGTCGACTTGTGCCACTACCTCTCGACTTGGGAAGCCTCTGTGGTGGACCCGTGGGTTTTGCTGGTAGTGGCTGCATGGTGCAGGATCCCCTTCACCACTCTTCCTCCTCCTCAGACCTCCTCTTCTCCTCTGGGAGCAGAAAAGCTCTGCTGTTTTGAGGGAACCATTCAGTCCCTTCTGGACAAGGCGGTCTTGGAACCAGTTCCTCCTAAGGAAAGGGGGTTGGGGTTCTACTCCAACCTCTTTGTGGTTTCCAAGAAGGACGGCGACTGTCGTCCCATTTTGGATTTGAAGGATCTCTTCTCCTTTGTGATCAGGTCCCAGTATCGCCAGGAGTCACTATGCACGGTGATCGATGCCTTGTCCCCTGGGAAATTTCTGGCTTCTTTGGATCTTCATGATGAATATTTGCACATTTCCATTCATCCAGAGAGTCGGCAATATCTCCGCTTTTCCTATGACTGAGGGCATTTCCAGTTTTCTGCCCTCCCCTTTGGCCTGACGACGGCTCCTCAAGTCTTCAACAGAGTACTGGGAATCTTGATTTCCATTCTCCATTGGGACAGCATCAGAGTTACCCAGTACATGGACAACCTCCTACTGAAGGCATCTTCTCCAGAACTCCTTCATCAGCAGGTGCTAGACTGCATTCATGCTCTATCGAGTCACGGGTGGATAATCAATCTGGGCAAGTTGGATCTTGTTCCTTACCAGAGGATAGTTTTTCTGGGAATCCTCTTCAACACTCAGAGAGGGATGGTGTTTGTCACTGACGAAGTGGCTCATCAGATAGCACTGAAGGTTCAGGCTGTCCTGAATCAGGATCCAGTTCTGGCTAAGAAGTTGTCATCCCTGGTGGGGAAGTTCATTTCCACCATAGAATCGGTCCCGTTTGCCATGGCTCATACCAGGAAACTCCAGAGGTTTCTAATCCTGGCATGCAGGGGTCGACCGGATCTCCTGGATAGGTCCCTGTCTCTCCCTCTTCACATGGAGCTGAGCTTCTCGTGGTGGCTCAACCTGGACAATCTGCTGAAAGGCAGGCCCTTCATGGTGCCATTTTGGACAACAGTGACGACGGATGCCAGCCTCTCTGGCTGGGGAGCAGTCCTGGGGCACTTGAGTGCTCAGGGTCGGTAGTCCCAGGAAGAATCTCTCCTTCACATCAATGTCTTGGAGCTTTGGGCACTATTTCATGCCCTGAGTCACTGGACGTGCCAACTGGAGGATTGCCAGGTCAGGGTCCAGTCGGACAATGCCACAGCAGTAGCCTACATCAACAAGCAAGGTGGCACAAGAAGTGTCGCAGCTTGGCTAGAGGTCAAGGCTATTTTGTCCTGGGCAGTGGAGCATGTCATTGCCTTTTCCGCAGTTAATATTCCTTGCGTAGACAACGTTCTGGCAGACTTCCTCAGTTGACACACAGTGGACAGCGGAGAGTGGGAAATGCATCAAGAGATGTTCAACCTCATTGTCCAGTGGTGGGATCTTCTTTGCACTGACCTGATGGCAACAAGACACAGCAGGAAGGTTCCAACATTCTGCTATCACTGGGCGGACCCTCTGGCTCTAGCAGTGGATGCCTTGTCGATTCCGTAGATTTATCCTCTGGCATACCTTTTTCCTCCCATTCCCCTGCTGCACAGGGTGATCAAGAAGCTGCGACTGGAGCATTGCCCAGTCATTCTGATTACTCCTTACTGGCCTAGACAGGCTTGGTTTCCGGAGCTTCTGGATCTCTCGGTGGTGGAACCTCTTCGGCTCCCCTCCCATCCAGATCATCTCTTCAGGGTTACGTGTGGAAGGAGGATGTTAATTGTCTGGCTTTGACGGCATGGAGGTTGGATCCTCAATTTTAAAGAAGGGTTTTTCTTCTAGTGTGGTGGCTACTATGCTTAGTGCCCATAAGCCTGTTTCCTGTAAAACATACCATCAAGTCTGGTCTACCTTTCTCTCTTGGTTTGCTGATAGGGACCTGTCTCAGGATTTTGATCTTCCTACAGTCCTTTCCTTCCTCCAGGATGGTGTGGATAAGGGTCTCAGTCTGAGTCCAATTAAGGTTCAGACTTCTACTCTCTCTGTTTTCTTACAGAGGCGCCTTGATATTCTTTCTGATGTCAAGGTTTTCTTCCAGGGTGTTGCTCGTACCCATCCTGTGTTTAAGGCTCCCGCTCCTCAGTGGGACCTTAACTTAGTTTTGGGCATCCTTCCACACCCCCTCCCTTTGAGTCCTAGGCCACTATTTCTCTACGTTTGCTGACATGGAAGGTGGCTTTTCTTCTGGAGAAGGCTCTTCACTTGTTGGACATTGTGTGTTGTCTCAAGTTCCATGTGCATCACACTGAGCCCTTGCCACAGTCTGACACACTTTTTGTCATTCCTGAGGGTCCCAGAGCAGGGAAGCCTGCTTCCAAGGTAACCATTGCTTTTTGGATCAAGTCCACGATTTATAAGGCTTCCAAACTTAGGAAGAAGCCTGTCACCTTTTGGGTCACGGCTCATTCTGCGAGGTCTATCGGGGCATCAAGGGCCTACAAAAATCAGGCCTCAGCTGATCAATTGTGCAAGGCGGCCACTTGGTCGTCTGTGGATACCTTTTCAAGTCAATATCTTGTGGATGTGCTGGCATCGGATGATGCCAGTTTTGGGAGGAAGATCCTGGAGGCAGCCTTGCCTGTCTAGGATCTCCTTCATCTCTTCAGTACTCTTTCACTTTTGAGCCCTGTTGGCTCTAGTTCAGTGTGCTGTGTACCAGTTCCTGGGGTCTGTTTTACCCCTCTTTGGTGTCCGTTGATACTTTGTGGTTATTGTTGAGCTATTCATGATCTGTTGGTTCATTGGTGCTCTGGTGACTTTGGGGGCCTGCGCCTGGTTCTTGGCTTTCTTTCTATCCTGGAGAACTTAATGGTTGGACATCCCAAAGTTACCAGTAACCTGTATTGGATGACAGAGAAAAGAGGATTTTAGTCTTACCTGTTAAATCTTTTTCTCTTATTGCATACAGGTTACAGGAAACTTTGGGTAGGCGATCAGCCCCTTTATGTAGGGAGGAACAATTCTGAGAAGTGACTGCTGGGTGGAGCCTACCTCCTCTCCTTAGCTTGCAGCTAGCCAATCCCCATCCAGTAAGATTTGAAAACTAACTATTGACTAGGTAGTAAGAAGGTAAAGGAAGACACCTGTGAGCATGAACGCGAAAGGACCCCCACGTTCTGCCACAGGAGATCCAAGCATGGTCCCTTGACAGGGTGGGAGACCAGTAACCTCTATAGACTAAGAGAAAATGATTTAACAGGTAAGGCTAAAATCCTCTTTTCTCTCTTATGGATTGCTCATGAATTATTCTAGTCTTTTAGTACATCAGCCTCAAAAAACCATAAAACAAATTTAAAGAAGTAAGACATGTTAATAATAATCATCCACGTATCTTTGGCCAGAAAATCCTACTAGCCCCTGTGAGTTTTGCCCTTGTACAGTTGTTCAAGTGATAACAGCTTCAGTCATGGATGTCCATGGAGGCAGACATGACAGTTTGCTAGTAGCAGGACCACAGGACATCAGACATTGCTCACTGCACTCAGTAATATTAACCCTTTGTGCACAGAGGGTTGTGCAATGCATTACATCACAATGTGTTTCACACCCCTCTATTCCTTATTGGGTTAAATAGGCCATACACACTGTCTGCTTCAATTTGAAATAGAAAAAAAAAGCTGCCAGCAACTGTCATGTCCGTGTCCATGGACAGGGTATCCAGGACTGATTAAAGAGCTTATCTCTTGAATAAAGGCAAAATTCATATGGCCCATTAGGATTTTTGGCCTTAGTAAGGAAAATGGGGGCTTATTTTAAGGAGTGCTCCTTCTCCTTAAAGTAGCAGTCCTTTCACAGAAGATGCAGAAAACAGATTGATCTAACATAATAACCCTTTAGATGCTAAAGAGGTGTCCAACACATTAGAAGCAATACTTTTGAGTCTTTTTTTTTTACCTTTTGTGTGGCAGAGGGGTCCGCAACGCATTGCAAAGCAATCAAAGGGTTAATATCCAAGGCGTTATTGGGCTTTTGCTACTCCCATGTTCCTGTAAGGAAGACCCATCTGTCTCTAAATTCTTAGACTGTGCCTTTATAGCTCAGAGGTGACCTCAGATAGCACCTTCAAATAAACCACCCAAAACCTCTCTCCACTCTCTCTATGTGTTGCTACAAGGAGTAGGGTTATTACTGTCTGTGCTCCCAGCAATTACAGCCAGTAATGTATTCAGTGACATTCTGCAGGAATATTACTTTCTAATATTGTGTGCTGTTCTTCTTGCGTGCATATTAATCTCCCCCGGTGCCGGACGCAGCTGCTGCTGACATTTCATGATGATGGGTAAACGGCATGTTTCATTTCAGAGCTCAGGTCAAACCTCCTCTGTTAGTGGAGGTAAATACTCTGAATAGAAAACTACAACCCAAGCTGCAGGCTGCCTGTATCAAATTAATTTGCATTGCCCAGGGAGAGCTGACCAACATTTAGGCTTGGATGGATCTGTAGGTTGGGCCACTGGTTTCTAGCAAGTAAATCATATGCTTTCTAATTGCAATTTTTCAAAGGGTTCAATTGTGATTTGTAGCAAGTTTTTTTTTCTTCCTCTCAGCATTCCTTGCTCTCTATATAAACAGCTGATCAAAACACAATAAAAACACAGCTACTTGTGTTTAATGTAAGACCATACCTAGGAACTTTGTCTTCTGTGTGGTGCCACTGGGGGAGATAGATGATATCAGGACCGGCGCCACCTATAGGCGAGATAGGCGCCAGCCTATGGCGCACATTCTCTGGGGGCACATCGGGGCCCACCCCACCACCCCTGCTCATCGCTTATTGCCCAAGTCAGTGGCACAGCAGGGGAGGGAGAGCCCACAAAATATTAGCCTGCCCATCTTTGTTTCGGTGCCCTTCCTTGACTGGCTATTTTTTTAATGTAGCACAGCGATGCCTGTTTCTCTCTCCCCCTCCACTCCTTCAATCCTGGACAAGGATTGAAGGAACAGAGGGCAGAGAGAGAAACGGGCATCGCTGTGCTACATTAAAAAAATAGCCAGCCACGTGAGGGCACCGAAACAGAGAGAGAGAGAGAGAGAGAGAGGAAGAAAAAATGAACATGCACCGGGAAGAGTAAGTGGAAGGGGGGTCAAGAGGGGATAAAGAGTCAGACGGGGGAAGAAAGTGTCAAAGAGGGGATCAACAGTCAATAGGGGGCGAGAGAGAGTCAAAGGGGGATCAACAGTCAAGACGGGGATCAACAGTCAAGAGGGGGAGCGAGAGAGTCAAAGGGGGGATCAACAGTCAAGAGGGGGAGCGAGAGAGTCAAAGGGGGGATCAACAGTCAAAGAGGGGATCAACAGTCAGACAGGGGAGAGAGAGAGTCAAAAGGGGAGAGAGAGAGTCAAAGGGGGGATCAACAGTCAAGAGGGGGAGAGAGAGAGTCAAAGGGGGGATCAACAGTCAAGAGGGGGAGAGTCACATATAGAGAATATACACTCCATCGCACTGATACGCATATAGAGAAGTACACACACACATACTTACAAACTGATATCCTTACAGAGACTCACACATACTGACACACTTATATACATATAGGGAACACACACTGACACACTTATATACATACAGGGAACACTTACTGACACACACACATACACATATAGAGAACACACACAAACTGACACACATATGCTGGAGGAAGGAGCAGAAGTGGGCGAGAGTGGGAGGAACAGACTGGGAAGGAGCAGAAATGGGCAGAGTTTCATTAGAAACTTGCCACATATGGAGAATCAGTCTCTACCCCGGGGACCCGGTAATCAGCAGCAAAAAATTGAGTCTCCAGGGCAAATCTGGAGAGTTCCCAGTTATGGTATAAATCCTATATCTGGGAATTTTCTTCTTTGAAGCCCTGGAGAGGTCTCATGGGCTGGGATTGTGTGCGACTAAATGGAGCGAATCGTGTTGTAAAGTGGGTAGATGGGATTCATATTAGAAAAGGTAGAGTTTGATTTTAGAATGGGCAGGAAATGGAATGTACTAGAAATGGGCAGTCTTACCTGAGAAAATCACCAAAGCCAAAGAATCAGACTCTATCTCTATTTGTCTCTGGAGCAGATCCGGAGAGTTCACAGGTATGGTGATTCCTTTACAGTCTCATTGAAGCCAATAGTAAAAGTATGATAGAGCTCTCTCAATCTCAGACCAAACTACATTGACATATGTAAAGTAAATCACCTTTGAGAATATCCTTATGAGAGAAAATTGGAATAACCGGCTGCAACTAGGGGAAAAAATAAGAATTCTCCAAATTACCTTAGATTCTAAATTGGGCTTCTAACTTATTTTAGCATTCAAGTAGTCAAATGTCTTAAATTAATCAAAGGGTATGTATGAATGTATATGTCCCTTATGCTATGGTTGGTTTGTGCCATGATTACTCCAGTTTTTATTAGTTCACCAGCCTCATTAACTTATTCAAAAATTCCTCATTGTTTAGCACTAGGCCTATAACTGCACTTCTGTACTAATTAAGTGGTCTGAGGTTTTCTTCTTACTCCTTTGTATTTCTATTTTTGAATGATCAACAGGCTACAATACACCATTGTTATCAATAAACCATTTTAATGAAAGTGGCAGACATTTGATGTGGCTAGCACAGTGCTGGACTGAGCAGCTTTAACGTACATTGAGTGAATCACCTGTGGGAACATCCTTATAAAATACAACTGGTCCTAACTATAAAAGAAAAATGGCTCAATTATGGGACAGACCAGCTACCATACCTGGAAACCTTCTTGTCCCAAGTCCATGGAGAAACAGTGAGCTGAGGATGGGAGTATCCAGATTATGTATTTCATGTCATGTTGTGCGTTAGGCTTAAAGAGGAACTATCACATAGATATAAGTGCCCTCAATTAATTGGTAGTATAGCGGTAATCATTGAAATACTGTTATAATGTTTATTAGTGCCGGCATTATTTGGAATCATAAGTTCCTATGAGACTCAGCTCCAGACAACATCACAGACATCTTGCCAGAGAGGGATCTGTTCCCCTGAGCTGTCCTTCCCTGCCTGTACTGTGCAGTACAATTCAACTTCCCTTTGGCAAATACCCTATCAGTGAGGAGACAGGGATGGACAGTGCTGGCACACAGATTCCTCTTCGACAAGATGTCAGTGCTGTTTTCTAGAGGTGGGTCTCATAAGAACTTATGATTCCAAATAATGCCGGCACTAATAAATATTATAACAGTATTTCAATGATTACTGCTATACTACCAGTTAGTTGACGGAACTTAATGAACATTATAACAGTATTTCAATGATTACCGCTATACTAACAATTAATTGAGGGGCACTTACAGTTAGGGAAAAATTATTTGATCCCCTGCTGATTTTGTATGTTTGCCCAGTGACAAAGAAATGATCAGTCTATAATTTTAATTGTAGGTTTATTTGAACAGTGAGAGACAGGAGAACAACAAAAATATCCTGAAAAATGCATTTAAAAAAGTTATAAATTGATATGCATTTTACTGAGTGAAATAAGTATTTGACCCCTTTGCAAAACATGACTTAGTACTTGGTGGCAAAACCTTGTTGGCAATCACAGAGGTCAGACATTTCTTGTAGTTGGCCACCAGGTTTGCACACATCTCAGGAGGGATTTTGTCCCACTCCTTTTTGCAGGTCCTCTCCAAGTCATTAAGGTTTGAGGCTGACGTTTGGCAACTCGAACCTTAAGCTCCCTCCACAGATTTTCTATGGGATTAAGGTCTGGAAACTGGCAAGGCCACTCCAGGACCTTAATGTGCTTCTTCTTGAGCCACTCCTTTGACTCAAAACACACGGGCAAGGCAACATTCTCATGTTGGAATACCCATCCACGACCCATTTTCAATGCCCTGGCTGAGGGAAGGAGGTTCTCACACAAGATTTGACAGTACATGGCCCCTCGTCCCTTTGGTGCGGTGAAGTTGTCCTGTCCCCTTAGCAGAAAAACACCCCCAAAGCATAATGTTTCCACCTCCATGTTTGACGGTCGGGATGGTGTTCTTGGGGTCATATGCAGCATTCCTCCTCCTCCAAACACGACGAGTGGAGTTGATGCCAAAGAGCTCGATTTTAGTCTCATCTGACCACAACACTTTCACCCAGTTCTCCTCTGAATCATTCAGATGTTAATTGGCAAACTTCAGACGGGCCTGTGCATGTGCTGTCTTGAGCAGGGGGATCTTGCGGGTGCTGCAGGATTTCAGTCCTTCACAGGTATAGTGTGTTACCTGTTGTTTTCTTGGTGACTATGGTCCCAGCTGCCTTGAGATCATTGACAAGATCCTCCCGTGTAGTTCAGGGCTGATTCCTAACCATTCTCATGATTATTGAAACACCACAAGGTGAGATCTTGCATGGAGCCCCAGACCGAGGGAGATTGACAGTTATTTTGTGTTTCTTCCATTTGCGAATAATCGCACCAGCTGTTGTCACCTTCTCACCAAGCTGCTTAGCGATGGTCTTGTAGCCCATTCCAGCCTTGTGTAGGTCTACAATCTTGCTCCTGACATCCTCGGACAGCTCTTTGGTCTTCGCCATGGTGGAGAGTTTGGAATCTGATTGATTGATTGCTTCTGTGGACAGGTGTCTTTTATACAGGTAACAAGCTGAGATTAGAAGCACTCCCTTTAAGAGAGTGCTCCTAATCTCAGCTTGTTACCTGTATAAAAGACACCTGGGAGCCAGAAATCGTGCTGATTGATAGGGGGTCAGATACTTATTTCACTCAGTAAAATGTAAATCAATTTATAACTTTTTTCAAATGCGTTTTTCAGGATTTTATTGTTGTTGTTCTGTCTCTCACTGTTCAAATAAACCTGCCATTAAAATTATGGACTGATCATTTCTTTGTCAGTGGGCAAACATACAGAATCAGCAGGGGATCAAATAATTTTTCCCTCACTGTACATGATATTTTCAGTTTAATCAGGTAGGAGTTGGGTGGTTGTTCGAAACGAGGGGGGGAGATTCACTAAGTGGCGATAAAGAGGGGATAAAGTGGAGATCACTTCTGCAGTGATGTCAGTTCTCCAATTCCAATGTTATTCTATGGAACCTATGCACTAAGATCGCCAAAGTTGAAGAAATCTTAGTGCATAGGCTCTATAGAATAACGTAGGAACTGGAGAAATCATCACCACTTTATCACCACTTAATGAATCTCCCGAGACCCAGTAATCCAATCCAAAAACCAGAGTCTCCAGAGCACATCTGGAGAGAGTACAAAATGGTATATATACCCGTGGGTCAATACCACAAGGTATTGACCTATGAGTATATATACCATTTTAAAATAGCAAATAGTTTTAGTACTTTCTCTTTTGTTTTCCCCACTTTTTTTGCATTCCTGTTATTTTACTGAAACTAAATAAAGATTTATATATTGTATACCTTGGTGGACGACACTTAAACAGGCTTCTTCAGGTTGGGACCCTTTGTACTTTAACTTTCCTTCTTCAATACAAGTTCTATGTTTTCCTGTTGGCACCAACTCTGAGTAAATGAATAATATCTCAGCACAGGTACTTGTTTGGTGTAAGATCTTCTCTTTTTCTAAAAATAAAAACCAAGCATTAGAAGCATTCCTTTACCCACAGAGCTTACTATTAGAGGCAGTTTTAATAGAAGAACTAGATCAATTTGGGGCAAACTGGTTGCACCATAGGTGAAAAAAAATTGGCTTGATGTAAAAAAATATTTTAACCTCTTGAATTCTAGAGAGAACTCCTTAGCATTGCTAAGCAATGCATTGGAGAGCTCTTTAGCATTCAAGAGGTTAAAAGCCACCATTAATTGGGAGTTTTGGGAAATGTTCATTTGTCCCCATGGTGCAGTTGGATTGTTCTAGAAATCACCCTATTTTTCATTCTGCAGTTTCACCCCTTAAAACCAATATAGGAGAAGCCAGCTCATAGAAATGGCATATTTCCACAGTGTATTCTTGCAGTAAACCACTGACACGTGAGTGAGTACATCTTCACTGATATAAATGCTAAGAGTTAAACACATGGAAATACCATTGTTCCTTTTCGATAAATAGGACTCCTAGTGTGTCGAATACAGATGGCTTCCTATTGTTCAGACTATTTGCCTGATAGTAGACAAGTAATGCATAGAAAATGGACAGTTCCACAGCTGGTTCAATTGCATATCCAATAGGGAGAAACCAAATTAGAACCCTGGTTGTGTTACAAAGTAAACATAAGTGAAAATAAAGTTTCACTAGTCTTATTGGATTGTCTTTGAGATTTATGCCAGGCGTAGGTTAACATACTTCCCAAGTGTCCCTCTTTAGGAGAGACAGTCCCTCTTTTAGACCCAAATCCCTCTGTCCCTCTTTCCCACACTGATGTCCCTCTTTTAGGACATCAGACTGTGTGGTGTGTATATAAGTGTATCACACTGCTCTACAGCAATAAAACTCACATTATTGTTTGTTTAAACATCAGTATATGTGTTTATGAATTAGTTTGTGTAAATAAAATACTTTGGTCCTGTTATAAGTCATTTATAAGGTTACACAAGGAGGTATCAATAGGTCATGAAATACCCTAAAAATTCTCAGTAATGCCCGCCCACCAGCCACACCCCCAGCAACACCCCATAAAACACAAGTGTCCCTCTTTGGCAATTTGAAATGTTGGGAGGTATGGGTTAATGGTACAAGGACGTGAAATACAGTTTAATGAAAGAGTTTAGAGTGAACATATATTGTTTGTTAGAACAAGCATGGATCTATATAAAAGAAACAAGATGGGCCTATATTTTAAAGAGATAGTAATAAAGACGAGCCTTACGGTCGGCAGACCAAAATCTAAGTTTGTCAACTAGATTGCTGACGTAGGTAAAAGGGGAGGGAGTGGGGAAACTTTACATCAAGATTACACTAAAACTACCAAAGTTATAGCAAAAAGACATATGCTTTGCTTTATTCATTTAATAACTACAATATTAAACCTTTCATAATATTAAAGTATTAATATACCTTTAAGGAAAAAGTAACACATAAAATAAAATGGATATAATGTTTAATATCGTATACTTAACCCTTTAAGGACCAGCGGCCCTGGGGTATGTGTTTCTTTATGGACCACATAGCGAAGTTTGAAGTGCCGGCGCGCGTGACTGATCACGTGTCGGTACGCCGAGCGGGGGACTGATAGTGACTGCTCTGGTCTTGGAGTGGTCAGTTTCAGTCCCCGCTACTATTCACAGTGATCCAGTTCCCATACCTGTGAACTTTCATTTGTGGAGTCCCCTCTGATGTCGCTGGGGTGTATAAGGGGGAAGGGTTTACCTGTGAGTGGATGCGGAGCTTTCTGGGGAATCACACAAGTGGGAACAACTACATGGGAAGGAGCAGAAGTGGGCAGAGTTTTAAAGCAAACTCCCCACATCCAGAGAATCAGCCTCTGTCCTGGAGACCCGTTAATGTACTCTCAAAATCCAGAGAATTCCCAGGTATGACTGCGTTGTAATACGTTAAATACCTCTGTGGAACTCAAAGGGTTAATTTATTGTTACATTACCTCAGCCCATTTACAGACAATCCTGAACAAACTCATCAAGATTGCTATGGTACTTGGAATCCTGGAACAGCTTCTCTCTCAAAGCATATGTTACTAGCAATGTGGGGCAGTGTTTGTAGGAAATGTGCAATATGTGTGCAGTGAATGTTAGAAAACATATGGTTTTGGGTGTAAGTGTGTGATGCAACAGTGATGGAGAGAAACACGCATGCAACAGGCATGCTTACACACACACATATACACACACAAACACACACATGCGCTGACATACATAGAACATGCCTCCCAAGTGTCCCTATTTAGGAGGGACAGTCCCTCTTTTAGACCCAAATCCCTCTTTCCCACCCTGATGTCCCTCTTTTTAGGAGATCAGACTGTGTGGTGTGTATATAAGTGTATCACATGGCATCACAGCATTAACACTCACATTATTGTTTGTTTAAACATCAGTATATGTGTTTATGAATTAGTCTGTGTAAATAAAATGCTTTGGTCTTGTTATAAGTCATTTATTAGGATGCACAAGGAGGTGTCAGTAGGTCATGAAACAGCCTAAAAATGATCAGCAATGCCCTGCCCAGAAGCCACGCCCCCAACAACACCCCTTAAAACACAAATGTCCCTCTTTGGCAATTTGAAATGTTGGGAGGTATGCATAGAATGAGATAGACACACACACACACACATACATATAGAGAGAGACACACACACGTGAGCCATGAGGGTGTGTGTTATGAGGGGCCCAGCCCACACGCCCTGCTCTCCTCCTGTAGTCCCAGCCCTCGCTCCCTGATGTCCCCTCTGTGATCCCATTCCTCAGCGGCTGCTTCCCCTTTCCCATAGTGTTGACTTAACTGTTTATAACTGTAGTAGTGGTTATATACTGGAGGATTGTGCCCTTTTCACTTATAGTGGTTATTAGGCTTTAACCCTTTAAAATGTACTATATACTGTAATACAAATTCACTGGGTTGTGATAATTACCCTCAGATAGGTGGCTTCACAGCTAAAGGGAAATATGTTAATGCCATGTCAGTGCTGTGAATTTGGATAGTATATAGTAAATGTTATCGGCGGTTTAAACCTCGTTTTAACCCGCATCAACTCTCATTAGCAGGAGGTGCAGAGTTTACCATTCGAAGTGGCACTTCATATGTCGATGACCGAGGCAGTGACTGGTTGTAAGACATTGTAAACATCTTACCCCCATGCTCCCTGGAGCATGTGGCCGCTTGCCCTGCCGCCATCTCCCGTACACTGAGATAGTCCAAGGTCCCGGCTTAAGGGGGAAGGCGTGTGGGTGTACACAGCACGCTGTGCCACAACCCAGGTCCCCCTGCAGGTTGTGGTGCAGGGGATTTGCAAATAGGAGCTGCTGCGTCACCTCATGGTTGCTACTTACTGGTTATTCACCCTCTTCTAGCTCTATTATTAGTTTGTGTTATGTTTTAAGATTTGCATCGATGCTGTGGTTAAATCAAGGAGTACATTTTCACACTTAGAGAAACTTGAAAAAAGAACTGAACAACATTAATTGGGACATTATTGGCTTATGTGAGACTCATAAAAAAGATGAAGATTTAGTCAAATTAAAAGATGAACACTGGCTATACTATAAAGGAATCAATGAGGAACTATGTGGATGAATCGGATTCTTGATTAACAAATCACTGACAGACTCAGTCATAAAAGTAGAAAGTATTTCTGAAAGAGTCACTTCCTGTGACATCAAACAGTTGCTATGTTCTTCATTTTGAAATTTATGCCTCAAAAGTAGCCACAGTGATGATGAAGTTGAAGAATGTTATGATAATTTATTACACCTCTACAAACAAGACAATTACAACTACAAATTTATAATGGTAGATTTCAATACAAGAGTTGGTAAGACACAAAATGATGAAAAAATCAATCAGACCACATGGAACTGGAAAAAGGGAGGCTAGAGGCAACCACTGTTCTAACTTGCAGAACAAAATTTGTACATAATGAATTATTTCAACAGGAAAAAGGCACAGAGAAAATGGACATGGAAAAGTCCTAATGATAAAACAATTGAAATTGACTTCATATTTGAAAATAATAAAACAATATTCACTGACTGCTCAGTCCTAAATCGTTTTAATGTTGGAAGTTACCATCATCTAGTGAGTGCAAAACTCAAAATTCACTTCAAGAAAGAAAGAAAATTATCAAGTCAACAAATGTGAAGATCGACTTTAGCAAACTATTGAAAATTTATTAAGAATTTTGAGATGGCACTGTCTAATCACTTCAGTGTGTTGCAAGGCTTTGCAGGCACAGACATTTCAACCCACCTTGAAAAGGTTATTGAGACTATCGTAGACACTGCCCATGCTCTTGCACCTACTGTAAAACAAGAAAACAAACCCAAATATCAAAAGAAACAGTTGCCATGATGAAAAATCGATGAGAAACAAAGCAAAACAGTAATATCAGAAACAGAGTAGAATTAGAAATGTGCAAGACCATAAGGAAGTGCAGTAAGGTGGAAATGCATAAGTACAATGTTGATCACATCAAAAGGACAGTGGAAGAAAATCAGTGGCTAAAGAAAGCAAAACAAAATATGGCCACACATAAGAGCCAGATGTTTGCATTAAAGCTTGAAGATGGTACAACAGCAAAAACTGAACAACAAATGCTAAAACGAGTGGAATAATTTTATTCAAATCTTTATAGGCATGAAGGACAACAAATGAATGCAGGGCCAGAAGCTTGGGTAGAAGAAGGAGAAGCTGCAATGCAATCTATGAAAAATGGCAAAGCAGCTGGACCTGATAAAGTTAATATTGAAATGTTGAAAGCCGGAGGGCAACGCTTATTCAAAGCGCTAGCTTAAAGGGATAGTAATACTTCATTTTAACTTTATTTTATTTTGTAGGCATTAAAAAAACATGAAGAACAGTAAAAGTATTATTTCTCAAACGTTTATGGTTTGAGAGATATTCACAAGCAAAGTTCCACTCCCGCCCCTTTTACCTAGTGTAAGCCATCTCTTCTCAGATGTGGAATGCAGTCCATAGACCAGACAGTAACAGCAGGGGACAATCTTCTTCCTATGAGAACAATGAAAGCCCTGCCCCCCTTGACAAGTTTTTCAGGTTTTTCCCTTATCTTAATTGAAGATTGTCCCTCTCTGCAGTCTACCTGGGCACCTCCCTTCTGATCTGGCTGAGCAGTGTTACATCAGTAAAAGGGGTGGGAGGGGGATACTTTGTCATTGAATTACTCTTGAACTACAAATCTGATAGAACTGAAATAACACTCTCCAAAGTCCAAATACTATGAAGATTGATTAGAGCTGCTTTTATTATGAAACATTGCTATTCCTTTAACTACTTTCAAAATGCCTACTACTTGGCAAAGTGACTGAAACATAGAAAAATGCAAAAGTTAGCCTACTGCACAGAAAAGGTGATCTAAAGAAAACTACCAACCAATAAACCTATTGCTAGTGGTCTAAAAGGCTTTCACAAAGGTACTATGGAGAAGAATGGACACAATACTTAATGCTGCACAACCTAACGTAAAAGCAAGCTTCAGGAGCAGTTTCAGTATAATGGACCACATTCAGACAGTGCAACAAGTTATAGAGTGACATAATGAATACAACCTTCCATTATGCATAGCCTTCATTGACTCCGTGAAAAAGCAAGCAATAATTGATGACCTGATCAACCGAGGAATAGATAGATCTTACATCAATATCCTCCAAAAATGCAACTACATCAGTACAGGTCAACAATGATAAAGTCCACATCAACATAGAAAAGGTGCCCGACAAGGAGACAATCTCCCCAAAACTATTTTCTTCTTGTTTAGAAGAAATTTTCCACAAACTAAACTGGGACAAAAAAAGGATTAAGATCAATGGAGACTACCTACATCAGTTACATTTTGAAGACAATATCATACTCTTTGCCAGAAGTTCTGAAGAACTGCAAGAACATATTGAAGAACTACAACAGGAAAGCAAAATGTTTAGTCTGAAGATGAATATCAACAAAATAAAATCATGTTTAACAAATGTACCATACCAAGGAAAATCACAGTAGATGGACAAGAACAGAAAGATGTGGACAAGTATGTTTGCCTTGGACAGGAAATGTCAATAGATGGGACCACCATGTTGGCAACTGAGCGTCGAATAAAATTGGGGTGGTTAGCATTTGGAAAACGTAGAAGTACTGTCTTTAAGACAAATTTACAACTCTGCCTCAAGCGAAAGGTTTTTGACCAGTGTGTCCTCCCAATCCTTACATATGGTTGTGGAACATGGATACTGAATGCTAATTCTTAGCATAAAAAAAGACCAAAAAATGTGTGTATGGATTCAACAGCAAACAAATGTCTATGATGTCATTCAAAGAGTAAAGTGTCTGAAATGGAAATGGGGAGGCCACACAGCAAGAAGACCTGATGGTACATGGACCAAACGAATTTTCGAATCTATTCTACTTGATACTAAATGCCCAAGAATAAGACCAAAGACAAGATGGGTAGATGAAATTACAAATTTGTTGGTGCACAGTGGCAACAAAAGGCACAAGACCGAAGTTGTTGGAGGCTTGCTGAGAAGGTCTTCATCCTACAGTGGATCTATACTGAGTGAAGATGGTGATGATGAATGTATATATGTGTACTGAGCGTTTGGTTTTATTTTTTAACTAATTAATAAGATATACTTATTTTAAAATCAGGTCACCATAATTCCATCCCTACTGAACAGATATATTTAACCCCTTAAGGACTGGCCACGCACGTGGCCATCACTTAAGGACCACAGAGCTTTTTTTTTTTTTTTTTTTTAAATTTATTCATTTCCGGACTCCCCGATCAGAGTGCAGCCACGCGGGGAGCCCGGAATTCCATGATGGTCCTGGCACGTCTTGGGTCCTTAACTCAAATCCACCCATGACGTGCCAGGACCGTGAAGGGTCCTTAAGGGGTTAAAAGAGATCCGATTTTAAAATATGTATATATACATATATGTACAATTTGGGTTAGCCTTGTTAGTCCACCAGTGGTGTAGAGGTCACATAAATGAGTATTCCAGTATGTAATAATACCTTTTTTATTGGACTAACATTACATTTTATGAAGACAAGCTTTCAAAAGATAATTCTCCCTTCATCAAGTCAAAAGTCTTTAATGTTAGTCCAATAAAAAAGGTATTATTATGGGTTACTATTTCAAAGATCTCAGGTCCAGGTCATTTTGAAAGTTTCCAGGTATGGCCATATGTGAGCAGCGTGTGGCCCTCCACCTGATGTTGAACTGAAATTCCCATCATCCTCAGCTGTCCAGCCATTGAAATATATGTATATAAAAGTTTTGTTGGTGCACTTGCATGTTACTTCTGCCCTTTCAAGACACTTAAAAAAAACCACTAAGATTTGATATCTTATTTTTAGAAATTTATCGTTCAGGTACTTCAGTCACTTGCAGAAAAAATGCTGGTAGATGTAAAGATTTTTAAGAAGATAAACTGATTGATCTGCTTCATTCTAATGTGATTTTTAGTCACGTTGCCTGTTCTGTTCATGTAAAAGGAAGTGAAATTCAAAAGACAGCATTGATCTCTAGTCGCACAAAGGACAAAGGACCTTATTCATCAAGCTGAAGAGGAGCAATAAAGGAGCAAACCAACTTTTGCACCGTAGGGAGGAAATGAAAATGTGTAATGATTTTAGTGTGGCTATTAACCCCTTTGAATGCGAGAGAGTTCTCCAAGGTACTGCAAAGTCTTGGAGACCTTTCTTGCATAGGAGGGGTTAAAGACATATTTAACTCATTGGGGATATGTGGAGTTTTCTTTTCCGCTCTATGACACTATTGTTTCAGTCCAGAATTGCACGTCTTCAGTTTTATGTATAGGGGTACGCAATGCATTACTTTGCAATGTGTTGTGTGCCCCTCTGACATTCAAGGGGTTAAAGATACATGGCTCGGAGTACATATATTCATTAATAATATTAACATAGTAACATAGTTGATAAGGCTGAAAAAAGACATATGTCCATCAAGTCCAACCCATGTCAAATCACCCCTGTTGATCCAGAAGAAGGAAAAAAACAAACAATTGAAGCCATTTCCAATTAAGCCCCAAGGTAAAAAAAAATGGGTAAAAAAAATCCTCCTGACTCCAAATTACAGTGATATATTTCTCTGGATCAACATCCTATCTGTTTTGAAGCCAACTGTCATAATTCTCAATATTGTTCTGTGCTAGATAGGTATCCATTACTTTTTTGAACACAGTTACAGTCTCTGCAAGCACAGCATCCCAAGGCAAATAATTCCATAGCATTACCTCCCTTGCTGTAAAAAATCCTTGCATTTGTCATAGTCGAAAGTGCCTTTCCTCTAGTTTTAATGGGTGACCTATTGTTCAAAACTTAGCTCTATGACTAAATAGTTTATTGGAGAGTTATTTGTATTAACTTTGAATGTATTTGTAACTGGTAATCATATCACCCCTTAGATGTCTCTTCTCTAAGGTAAACAAATCCAGTTTGGCTAGTCTCTCTTTATAACTCAGATCCTCCAATCCCTCTCAGTTTTGCTACACGTCTCTGCACTTTTTCCAGTTTAAAAACGTCTTTTTTAAAAACTGGTGCTCAAAATTGTACTCCATATTCTAGTTGAGACCTTACCAAGGATTTACATAGAGGTAGAATTATATTAGCATCCCGTGAATCTAAACCTCTTTTTATGCAGGTTAGTACCCTATTTGCTTTTGCAGCAGCTGAGTGACTGTGAACACTGCTGTGAAGTCTATCTTGTATCAGAACTCTTAAATCTTTCTCTTATGAGGATTCCCAAGTTGTTTCCCATTTAGTGTATATGTAGCATGTATGTTTCTACAGCCCAAATGTATAACCTTACATTTATGTACATGAAACCTCATCTGCCACTTTTTTACCCAATCACTCAGTTTATCTAAATCTTTCTACAGAGAAAAAACATCCTGCTCTGGATGTATTTTCTTACACAGCTTAGTAACATCAGCAAAGATTGGGGCATCACTTTCAATTACCACGTCTAGATCATTAATAAACAAGTTAAAAAAAGCATTGGGCCCAGGACTGAACTCTGTGGCACCCCATTTATAACTTTACCCCAACTTGTAAAGGTTCCATTTACAACAACTCTCTGCCATCTATCATTTAACCAGTTCTCTATCAATGCATAGATATCTCCTCCCAAAATTAAGTATTTTAATTTATGCAGTAACCTGTTGTAAGGCACTGTATAGCATAGTAATCTAAATAAAAATTTAATGATCTAATTAATTCATCTTTTTGTTTTCCTGATTGCTCACAGAACTGCAGGGACCAATGATGCTTTACGGTAGAAATTTCAGCACTTTACTATCAGCTGATTTCTATGGGGAAGACCTAGGCATTCCATTGTTTACCTAAATGTAACAAGACAAATCATTTAGATTTATTTAGCAGATTGGGAGAGATAAGAATAGTAAACATAAGGAAATCAAGCAAGAATACAGCAATCAAAACCAGTATTTATTCACACTGCAAAGTAATGAAACAGAAAACTACAGCACACAGGTCAAGGAGCATGTCTCCGAGGATAAAATCGTTACACATACAATAGCATGTAAAGTGAAGTAATTAAAACAGATCTGGATTTTTATTGACACATATCTTGTTAAAGGAGCACTCACACCAAAAACTGATTTTGGAGTTATAAACACTTAAACAATGCGTTGCACACCCTCTGGTCCTTAAAGGGTTAAACACCTTGTACTGCATTCTAACGTCTGTAACAATTCTGTTTGCAGTGGCCTAAAACCTAATATTATCCCTCTGGGGGTAAAAACAGAGATGCAGATGAAAGATGCACAAATGGAGTGCCTTACAGAATGTAGCAGGGCCTTCTGTTTACATAAATCAGCTGACTGGCAGATGTAACAGTTGATGAGACGAAAAAAAAAGACATGCATCCAATCAAATTCAGGCCATGCCATATCTCCCCTATTGATCCAGAGGAAGGCAGAAAAACCCACTGAAGCAATTTCCAATTAAGCTCAAGTGGGTAAAAAAAATTCTTCTTGACTCAAAATGGCAGTTGGATATTTCCCTGAATCAACATTCTATCTACTTTCAAATCATGATCCTAATCAATATTGTTCTGAGCTAGAAAGGTATGCATTATCTGCAAGCACAGCATCCCGAGGCAAATAATTACATAACTACCCTTACTGTAAATAAAATCCCCACCTGTTTTAGAGCCTTTCCTCTAATCTTAACGTATGACCTCTTGTTTTTGCTCAGCTGCTTGAGTAATAGTTCATTAGATGACTTTTAGTACTGACCTTGAATACATTTGGAAACAGTAATAATTTCACCCCTTAGATATCTTCTCTTATGTAAACAAACCCAGTTTGGCTAGTCTCGCTTTACATACTAGTCAGCTGTGGACTTGAAACAGCTGATCAGTTGGTTCAGCTAAATACAGCTGATCTGCCAGTTCTGTGTGTATTTGAATCATCTGTTAAGTGGAACAGGCAATTCTTCATGTTAAAACTCTTTGAGTGCCTAAGGGGCATGTGATGCATTGAACATCCCTATGCAGCTCAAAGGCTCTCCATTTGAGACAGAAAATTGTCCACCGTGGCTCCATAGAAAGCTATGGTAATAGCACAGCTTCACCATCTCAGATTGGCAAATTCAGGACTGCGAACTCTGACAGTATAGCCAGCTATCAGAGCTTAGTGCATGTGGTGAATAACCACATTAACATATAAACGCACCCACAGGCTTACAAGAATGGCACATTAAACTATATTTGAGTATGCAAATTACACTGCATAGACCCGGTGAAGGCCTGAAGAAAGCATGGTAATGTCAGCACAGTCACTGTGTGTTTACAGGAATATGATAGAATCAGTACAAATATGCCTCAATATCACCAAACTGTCCCTTATCAAACCGTAGTGCATCTCCCCCTCCAAGTATTTACAGATGTGGCTGGAGAAACTATACTGCCTACGAACACTTGGGTGGTAGAAAAATAAAGGAGTTTTAAAAGTTACAAAATTATTGACTGGATACATTGTAACTAGCAGTGTGAACTATCTAATTGTAATTGTAAATTACATCAAGAAAACTTAAGAATAAGTTCCCTGAACATTTGAAAAATTGTCATAATGGCGTGGAATCCCATTCCCTGTCTAAACATTGTAAAGATTAACGCGTGACAGTGACATCAGCTGAACAGGTAAAAAGTGAATAGAAGAAGAGGAGACAGACTTTTGTACTTAAAAGAACAATAACCTAAAAATGATCTGGGGTGATACACATTTATATACCATATACCCCATGCTAGCCTCTGTTTGTTTTCTGAGGCCTAACATTTAGTTTTATGAGTGCTCTGTGGGGCTCCCATTTCCATACCTGGGAACTTTAATTTGTGGAGTCCCTGAAGGGGACTCCTCTGATGCCGCTGGGGGGTATAATTGCCACGAATCAAGGCAAAAAGGGGGTGGAGTTTACTTGCAGTCGGGGGTGTGGCTTTTAGGGGCATCACACATGTGGGCGGGAATTGGGAGGAACTGGGTGGGGAAGGAGTAAAAGTGGGAGAAACTGGGTGGGGAAGGAAGAAAAGTGGGAGGAACTGGGCAGGGAAGGAGGAAAAGTGGGAGGAATTGGGTGTGAAAAAACAGAAATGGGCAGAGTTTTAAAAGGATAGTAATACTTCATTTTAACTTTATTTTATTTTGTAGGCATTAAAAAAAACATGAAGAATTATATAAGTCTTATCTCTCAAACCTTTATGGTTTGAGAGATATTCACAAGCAAAGTTTCCCCTCCCGTCCCTTTTACCTAGTGTAAGCCATCTCTTCTCAGATGTGGAATGCAGTCCATAGACCAGACAGATAACAGAAGAGGACAATCTTCTTCCTATGAGAACAATGAAAACCCTGCCACCCTTGACAAGCTTTTCAGGTTTTTCCCTTCTCTTACTTGAAGATTGTCCCTCTCTGCAGTCTACCTGTGCACCTCCCTTATGCTCTGGCTGAACAGTGTGACATCAGTAAAAGGGGCAGGAGGGAGATACTTTGTCATTGAATTACTCTGGAACTACAACTCTGACAGAATTGAAATAACACTCTCCAAAGTCCAAATAGTATAATGATTAATTAGAGCTGCTTTTATTATGAAACTTTACTATCCCTTTAAAGAAAACTTCCCACATCCGGAGATTCCACTTCTGCCCCGAAGACCCAGTAATGCACTTTCAAAACGGGAGTCTCTGGGGCAAATCCAGAGAGTTCCCAGTTATGCCCATTTCTGCCCTTTTCAGGGTTCCACAGCTCCAGTTACAATAGCAGTCTTGATAGGGTGTTTAACCCCTTAAGGACCGGCTGCGCACGCATGCGGCGGTCACTTAAGGACCACGGGGCATTTTTTTTTTTTTTTTTAAAGAATCTGATTCCGGACTCCCCGAATGGCGTGCAGCCACGCAGGGAGCCCGGAATTCTATGACGTACATGTACGTCCTTGGTCCTTTAGGGACCGCAACCTCATGACGTAAATGTACGTCATGGATCATTAAGGGGTTAAGAAGTGATTCTTCTGCATTGTCTTCAAATGGACTGATATAATGTACCAGCCTTTCTGAATATGGGAGTTAGCAGTGTTACATCTGCACAAACAGTTAACCAGAACACATCTATAGGATAGTTTAGACACGCATTAAATATGCATATTTAGATGTTAGGGATTTAACATAAAATAATACGTTTTCACAGATGCTCGCTGGAAGTAGAGGATATTTAAGTTATATAACCAAATTTAGTTTTTTAGGCAATAGTGTTTCTTTATTAATATAAAATAAACATCCATGTTTCTTGTGTTGCTACAGCAGTGGAGAAGAAGATTACGTGCTCTTAACATCTTCTCCGGTGCCGTCAGCATGAAATCCTACCTACACCTCTTAGCTCATTCTGATCCTTTACATTTCCCTCGTGCTTGAGTGATGTAATCAGAGGGACGTTTATAGGAAGGAAGCGGCAAGAGTATCAAAACCAGCAGGATTTAGCACAGCAGTTAAATTCAGAGAAGGGTGGAAATATAAAATTCAAGATGAATATTTTTTTAGGTTTGAGGTGATACGTAGGATTGCAAGGGAGCTAAATGCCAGTGAGATAGCTCAGCTGGTTAAGGCACCAGCTGTAGAATCTGTTCAAACCTCTGGGTCACAGGTTCTAGTCCTGGCAAGGTCACCTCAGCCCTTCACCCTTCTGATGTAGATAAAATGAGTACCCAGGACATACTTGAAAATATGTATTGCATACCTCCCAAGTGTCCCTCTTCAGGAGGGACAGTCCCTCTTTTAGACCCAAATCCCCCTGTCCCTCTTTCCCACCCTGATGTCCCTCTTTTTAGGAGATTAGACTGTGTGGTGTGTATATAAGTTTATCACATATTATCACTCATATTAATCTTCATTACATGGGTTTATAAATTAGTTTCTGTGAATAGAAAACCTTTGGTCTTGTTAGAAATCATTTATTAGGTTACACAAGGAAGTATCAATAGGTCATGAAATAGCCTAAAAATTATTGGTAATGCCCCACCCACCAGCCACGCCCACAGCAACACCCCTTAAAACACAAGTGTCCCTCTTTGGCAATTTGAAATGTTGGGAGGTATGGTATCGTTCCTGGTAAAATACTTTCATAAGAAAAAAAAACATTCTATAGAAGCTTAAAATAAGTTATTTGAAAATAATTCTAGTTTCCCCTTAAATTGCTATTTTGTGTTTCTAAATAATATAACATCATTTTTGGGGAGGAAATTCATATGTTATTGTGGTTGCTAGCCTACAATATAAAGAAAGAATCACCTTTAAATTTAAAGCGGAGCTACCACCCCTTACAAACATGGCCCAAAATAATTAACCATCTGGCGACTAGCTGCTCAATTGCGCTAGCTGCCAGAATTATTACCGCATTAATGAGAATTATAGACTGCTCCCAGACTGACAGGCAGGAAACAGAGCAGACATCTTTCCATGGTGACGTCTGCGCGCCTGTCAGTCCCTTCCGTACCTTAAGGTTCCAAGCAATGCCTCTTACAGTGGACTGGGACTGACAGCACAGGAGTGCAGACGTCACTATGGAAAGATGTCTGTGCTGTTTCCTGCCCGTCAGTCCGGGAGCAGTGTATAATTCTCATTAACGTGGTAATGATCCTGGCGACTAGCGCTACTGAGCAGCTAGTCGCCAGATGGGTAATTATTTGGGGCCATGTTTGTAAGGGATGGTAGTTCCGCTTTAAATATACTTTTACATATAATTCTACTCCAGTAATTCATTGTACACGTTCATTCTTTGGGAAAACAGACCTAAAATTTGGTCTGAAATCAGTGATATAGGTATGTGCCCCATTAATAGTATTGAAATAAAAGGTGTTTGGCTTATGTAGCATGGGTTTGAATAAATTTGGCAGATTGTTCGGGGAAAAGGGCAGGGACTAAGTTAAACAGGGGTGGGAAACGAGTGGAATAAGGTAATTGTCTGAGCCAGACAAAGAGGCTCAGTGCCGAGTCCCAGGACTGAACAGTAAATTCTGAGTTCCCAGAGGCAAATCCAAACTTTTTACAAGCATGGACTTATGGGGCACTACTGTATTAGGAGCTCATACATTTAAATTTATATTTGTTTGTAACTTCTCTGGTAAATATTTCACTTTCGGCTTCCTACTTCTCCTTGCTCGTAGCCCCTAAAAACAGCTTTGGCCCTGGACTATTATATTTTTGCCACTGCATCCCATAAGCTTTGGGAACACAGCAGTGAAGCCACCACATTTCACTTGCCAGTGTTTCTTATGTTTCCCCAGTGATCCAGTTGCTGGAACCATGTGGTGATTGATGGCTGGCCTACATCTGTGTAATCTAGTCATGACCTGCTGAAATTCATGTGACTTAGCCATTTAATGGAAGCAACCTCCAGTGTTGTTTGTGTGATTGTTCAGAAATTCCCCGGAGTGGACCGCAGGTTAATGGAGGGGAAGCATGTCATGGGGAGGGTTGATTCAGGAAGGAAGTGTGTGTGTGTTAGGGGAGGAGCAAGAGGGAAAGGGCTTAAAAGGTGCTAGAGACAGGAAGTGAGCTGTTGTGTGAAAGAAGAAAGGACAGAGGAAGCGTGATAGTGGAGAGGGAGAAGGAGGGCATGCTGCACTACCTTGGTTTACAGCTCACAGTGCTGTGCCTGTGTTTATACGCTTGAGACACTGATGAACTACAGTAGTCAGGCCTGGAGGGAGATCCCCTGAGAAAGCATCTTCTCTTCACCTGTGCGGAATTTAGAACAACAAATCTGTTTGTGCAGCTTACACTGGGCTGCACTCTGTGCACTTTTCAAACGAGTGAGGAACGCTACAAACTGCTTTATGAAGTTTCCCAGCTCCTGGATGGGATGTTCCTGTGTGCCCTGTTCCTGTGCTGCGGATGGGGTGACGGCTTGGAGATCCTGGCTGTTTTCCTGCTGGCGGGCTTCCGTGGCCCTTATGGATTCCTCTTCCTTCCTGGTTCCTGGCAAGCCCCGGTTGGTTTCCTCGTGGTGCGGCCCTTGAGGAGCGGCTCTGGACCTTTCTCCTCCTTGGATCTCTGTGGGATTGAGCGGTGGCGGTTCGGGCCTTCCGCAGGCCTAGTCTGGGTCAGCTGTGCTGCTACACCCCGCCCCGGGGGTCTCCTCCTGAGTGTCGCCCTACTGGCTCCGCGTGTCAGGCCTCCTGTCGCTAGGGTTTGTACCCCCTCTCTTTCCTCTTTTTGCTTGGCGTGCTCTCCTCTGTGTCTGCTTGCTGCTTTCTCCCACTCTCTTTCCTTGTCCTGGTCTCGTTGCATGTCTTTCTTTAGCGCTCTGTTTTCTTTTTCTTCATCGGTTCTCTCACAGCAACTCTGGTGTCCCCCCCCCCCCCCTTCCTCCCCTTCTCTTGTGCGGCTGCTGGTTCTGGCTGTTTTTGTTTGTCGTTCTGTCCTTCTCTAATTTTCTTTGGTTTGTCTCCTGTGTTTTCTTTATGTTTCTATCTTTTGGGACAGTCTGGGATTGGCCCCTCTCGGCCTGTTTTCTCTGTTGCACTTATCGGGGTCTTTCTCTCTCCTTCGTTTTGAGGGTCTTTGTCTTTTGCAGTTTTTCTCTCCCCCTCCCTCTCCGTCCCTGTTCTGGGTGTTTTTTGTTCTTTCTTGCTGTTCTTGGGGCCTGGCCGCGGGAGTTTTAGGGGTTTCTTCCTTTGGGGGGTTTCCTACCCTACGCCCGACCTCTCCAGCACCACCGGCTGGCCAACGGAGACATCCTTGTTTGTTGTGTGTATGTGGCTATATCGGTTGGCCTGTTTCTGTAGGTCTCAGTGTATATATGGGGCTGCTTGTCGTTATGTATGTGTGCTTATATGTGTCTTTTGGGGTTGTATGTCGGTGGTTGGGTGTTAGTGTGCACGTGTGTGTTTTTGTTTTTGTGTGCACGCGTGTTTTTGTGTGCACGTGTGTTTTTTGTGTGCGAGTGTGTGAGTGTGTTTTTGTGTGCGCGTGTGTTTTTTGTGTGACGGTGTTTTTGTGTGTTTTGGGTGCACGTGTGCTTGTGTGCATGTGGTTCTTTCTGTGCATGGGGGTTTTGGGTGCCGGTGGGTTTTGTGTGTTGATGTGTTTGGGTGCCTGCGTGTTTGGATGCATGCGTGTGTGCATGTTTGGGTGCATGTGTGTTTTGGGTGCATGTGTTTGTGTGTGTCCGTGTGTGTATACCTGGATGGAGAACGACAGCAACGACTGGTGCGGCGGTAGATACATACAAACCTCTGTTGGTGAGTCTGTGACTGTATGTTTGTGTGTCTTGTCTACTTTCTATGCGTCTGTCTGTTTCTGTATCTGGATGTGTTGGTTTGTGGATGTGTGTGTCTGTTGTGTGTGGTGTCCTACAGCGTCTTATGCAAATTTAAAAAAAAAAAAAAAAAAAAAACTTCTGGGTGTCTGTGTAGGGGTGGATACCTGTGTGTATGTACATATCTATGGGGTTGGTGTATGAGTCGGTGTGGTATTGGTATGTATCTGTGATTTAATGGTGTCCAGGACTTGGCTCTGGGTTGGTGGTGGCCTTGGACGGGCACTTCCGCAGCTTTGGTTGGTTTTCCCGGGGTCCGTGCGGAGTTGCTCTGGTGACGAGCTGGGCTTTTCGGAGTTCAGGCTTGCTGGAGGGCTTTGGGGGTTCCTGATTCTTCCCACTGTGCGGTTGTTCTAGGCAACAGGTGGTTCCTTGGCTTGGTGGTGTTGTCGCCATTGGCGGTTGGCTGGGTGGTTTTCCAGTGGTGTCCCCTCCCTATTTTCTTTTCACAGGTGGCGGTTCGATGATATGCCCGGGGGTCCTTTGGTGAGGTCTTGCTGGTGGAGTGTTTCAGTTATTTCCCATCCCCCTGTCTCCTTCTGCTGCTGTGCAGGGGGGTTGTGGTGAGGAGGTGCCCCTGGTGATGTGGCGGAGTGTGGGGTCTTTCGGGATGACATCCTTCGGGGTCAGAAGCTATCATCTGCGGGCCGGGACGTGGCCTGTCGTGTGCCTGGGCACTCTGTGGTGTTGCTGACTTGCTGCAATGCTGCTGTAGGGTGGTATTCTACAGTCCTGCTGCGGGTGGTGGAAGCTGCAGATGGTGCGGCCAGTTGGGGGACTGGGCTTTCCGGGTTGCTGTGGGGGTCCGTGTTCCGGTGTCCCACTGCTTGTGGGGACATCCTCGGCAGGGTGGTTTGTTATGGGGACGCCGCATGTGGCCCGCATGGCGGTTCGGTCTTCCTGTGCCTCTGGTCATCGGTTCCTCAGGATGGTGGTGTTTCTTCCGTGATAGTTGTGCGGGCCCTGTAGGTGGGTATCAGGGATGGATGTGGCTGTGTGCGTGTTGGTGGTCTGTGTAATGGTTGTCCACAGTGTGGGCTGCGGGATGTTGCTGCATGTCCTTGCGCGGTGGGATCTGTGGTGGAGGGGATTCCGGATGGTGTGTGGTGTTGCTTTTCCTTTGTCCTGCTGCGGTTGGCCGTGGGTACGGACACTGCATGGGGCCGGCCTGGTGGTTTTTTGGCATGGGTTCCTCGGGTTTTTGCTAGGGGTGGTGGAGCGAATGGGCTTAGTGGTTCGGGTGTTGTGGCTTCCGTGTTGTGGTGGTGGTGGTTTTTTGTTTAGGGTGGCTGATGTTTGCTGGGCGTGCATGTGGGATGTTTTGTTCTGTCTCGTTACAGTCTGTACGGGCTCCGTGGCTGTTGGTGGGTGGTTTTATCGTCTCAGTTTTGTTGTGTGGGTTGGTAAGGGGTGTATGGGTTTCTGTTTTTTCGTACTGGTTTGGGTGTGCGGGTTTGTCTGAGTATCGTTCGGTGTGGAGGTGTGGGGTATGTATGGGTGTGTTCAGCCTGGTTGTTTTCTGGTGTTTTTTCCTGTGGGCTTGGGCTGGTTGGGTCCATCTGCTGGGGGTTTTTGTTATTTGCTGGTGCTTGCCCTTTGAGTTCTGCCAGTGCCTCCTGCCCTGTGTCGGGTTGGCTTGGGGGGTGCTTGGCAACTGCGAGTGTCTGCGTGAGTGTTGCCTTCTTGTGTTTTCTGCTCCCTTCTGGCATCTCCTGTGACTCCTGGCTGTTTGGTGGTATGTTCTGGGTGAGTTCAGTATGCGGTGTGTGGGAGCTTGGATGTCGTGGTGCTCGGGCTTGGGTTAATGGATCGGGTGGTACCTAGGTTTTGTAGGGTTGGGCCTGCTTCGGTGTGTGCGTGGGGGTTGGATCTGGCCCTTCTGCTGTTCGTTTGGTGTGTGGCCTGGGGTTGGTTGCCTTGGGGTTTGGGGAGTTGTTGGGGGTGCTTTTTGTGGTGGTTTTGGGGTTTTTGATTGTGTGATCTTGGTGTGCTGTTCGGGACTGGCGGCTGGTCTGTGTTCGGTGCGTGTCGGTTGGGGAGTGGTTGGTTTTTTTTTTTTTGCTTCTAGTGGATTGCCTGGTGGTTCAGTTCTTTGGCAGTGGTTGGGGGTGACTCCCCCCCCTTTTTGGGCGTACATGTGGTGATTTTCGTGGTGGGGATACAGGCATTGGCATCTGGGGTGTGGGGGGCCAGCTGGTCCTGGGGTTGCCAGTCTGGCCTGGTGGCGGGGGCCCAACTGGTCAAGGGATTGACAGTTGGGCCTTGTGGCGGATAGTCCTTGCATGGTTTTCAGAGATTGATAAATGAGGTGGTAAGTTAAGGGATTTTATCCTCGGGCGGAAGCCCTTTGAGAGTTTGCCCCGGACTTAGGTCGCGGGAGGTGACGTTACCTATTGGACCTAGAGTGGATGGCCAATGGGGTAATTCATTGGGAATCAGCTGGAAGTGCTGAAAATGGTGGAATCAGCTGTAAGTGCTGAAAATGGTGGAATCAGCTGTAAGTGCTGAAAATGGGGGAATCAGCTGTAAGTGCTGAAAATGGGGGAATCAGCTGTAAGTGCTGAGGAATGTTGGGATCAACGGTAGTGTGGAAGTGTGGGAATTTTAGCATGAGCCCGTACAATTTGGCCATGCTTGGTTTCAAGGGAAATGGATTGGAAAGGACTGTCAGTTTAATTAAAGAGTATTGATTACTGTTCATTGTTATTGTGGTGTTTGGATAAGGAAAATAATATAATGTGAATAAAATGTTAAATAAAGCTCTGGTCTGTTATCCCCACCAATGGATGTGTCTGTTTTATTGATGGATCATACCCTATCCCTATGACAAGAAATTCCCCGGAGTGGACCGCAGGTTAATGGAGGGGAAGCATGTCATGGGGAGGGTTGATTCAGGAAGGAAGTGTGTGTGTGTTAGGGGAGGAGCAAGAGGGAAAGGGCTTAAAAGGTGCTAGAGACAGGAAGTGAGCTGTTGTGTGAAAGAAGAAAGGACAGAGGAAGCGTCCCGCCCTCCCGCCCCCTTTTTTTTGCAGGTGTGGTTGTGTTTTCTGCTTGGCGGATAGTCCTTGCATGGTTTTCAGAGATTGATAAATGAGGTGGTAAGTTAAGGGATTTTATCCTCGGGCGGAAGCCCTTTGAGAGTTTGCCCCGGACTTAGGTCGCGGGAGGTGACGTTACCTATTGGACCTAGAGTGGATGGCCAATGGGGTAATTCATTGGGAATCAGCTGGAAGTGCTGAAAATGGTGGAATCAGCTGTAAGTGCTGAAAATGGTGGAATCAGCTGTAAGTGCTGAAAATGGGGGAATCAGCTGTAAGTGCTGAAAATGGGGGAATCAGCTGTAAGTGCTGAGGAATGTTGGGATCAACGGTAGTGTGGAAGTGTGGGAATTTTAGCATGAGCCCGTACAATTTGGCCATGCTTGGTTTCAAGGGAAATGGATTGGAAAGGACTGTCAGTTTAATTAAAGAGTATTGATTACTGTTCATTGTTATTGTGGTGTTTGGATAAGGAAAATAATATAATGTGAATAAAATGTTAAATAAAGCTCTGGTCTGTTATCCCCACCAATGGATGTGTCTGTTTTATTGATGGATCATACCCTATCCCTATGACATGCACCACAGTCCACAAGTTGCTTTGCTGATAGTCTTTGCTGCAGTTTTCTTGTATTCTTCATTTAATGTAGGGATTAACCTTTTGAATGCCAGAAAGTATCCAATGCATTGCACTGCAATGCATTAGATACCTGTGGCAAGGAAAGGGTTAAGGTTGTAGTATGCAACAGGGTGCATCATGTGGGGCAAAATGTACTTGTGTGAAGGGCCTAACAAGTCCGTTTTTTCTATATTTGACATATTAGTGCAGCTTTCGAAATACCAAGTTAATGTAAGCAGTGTAAATAAACCTTAAAGAGATAGTAATGTTCACAATAAAAGCAGCTCCAGTTAATTTTCATACTAAGTGGGCCATGGACAATGTTATTTCATTGCTGTCAGAGTTCAAGAGTAATTGAATGATAAACTACCCCCTCCCACCCCGTTTACTGATGTAACACTGCTCACCTCAGAGCAGCAAGACTGTCCGAATGGATCATAGAGAGGGACAATCTTCAATGAGCATAAGGGAAAACCTGTCAAAGGGGGTCAGGGTTTCCCTTTTGCTCACAGTAAGAAGATTGTCCCTTGCTGTGAGTTGTCTGGTCCCAGGACCAGATTCCACATCTGAGGGGAGGTGGCTTACACTAGGTAAAAGGGGCTGGATGGGGATATTTTATCATTCAATTACTCTTGAACTACAACTCTGACAGTATTGAAATAACACTATCCATGGCCCAAATACTATGAAGATTAACCTGAGATGCTTTTTTTTGTGAAACATTACTATCCCTTTAAATTGGCATATTTCACAGTCTAGTGAAGTACATCATGGAGTATAGTATTAGTCGCTTGCAGAAAAAAAAAGAAAAGAAATTCTGTAACAAACCAACTGCACACTTGTCAATGTTTCAAAAACTTTCCCAGAAACACTTTTCCTGTGGATAGTCACATTACAGAGTGTCACTAGAGTTCCATAGTACAAAATAGCTCAACACAGAAAGCCTTGTACAACTAACTTAAAATTGCACTTCTATAACAGAATATACATTACCCACACCTAAAAACTACATGTAATCATTTAATAAGCTATATTAACATGATAAACTATTAGACTGTTCTTGACAAGCATATACAATATGGAGCTGAATTAAAAAATTGGTTTTAAAGTGCTAAAACTGGGGACAGAGAGAAACAAGGATCCAAAACAAGGGATAGTCCCTAGAAATCAGGGGCAGTTGGCAGCTATGCTAACTGCACCATAGGATACAACAGTTGCTCTCAAATATTTTTTTCTGGTGGCTGCCAATGTGGCCACAGCAATGTTCTGGAGGCCACAATAGCAATGAAAATCACATGTGCAAATGGTACAATGTGATTGTAAGACATTTAAACATTCCAGAATGCACTAAGGATTAAACACTACCACATCAAAGGTTCTTAAAACTTACATACTGAGCCTACAGCCTTGTCCCACTGCACTGGTAGCTATAGAACCACACATACTGCCCCAGCCTTGTGCCAATGCACTGGTACCCATAGGACCACACATACTGCCCCCCCCCCCATCTTGTCCATCTGCACTTGTTGCCATTGAACCATTCACATACTGGGCCACCAGCCTTGTGCCAATGCACTGGTAGCGATACATTCACACAAACTGACCACCTAGCCTTGTGCCATTGCTCTGGTAGCCATAGACCCATACATATTGCCCCCCCCAGCCTTTTCTTTCTACACTGGTAGCCACTGAACCATAGAAATACTGACCCCATCATTGCTTTGGTAGCAATAGTATCACACATACTGACCACCTAGCCTTGAGCCACTACACTGAGAGCCAAAGACCCATACACTGCCCCCTTCATTGTCTCACTTCACTGGTAACCATAAACCCACACATACTGACCCCTCCACTTTCTCCCTCTGCACTGGTGGCCATAGTCCCACACATACTGACCCAACAGCCTTTTACCAATGCACTGGTAGCCATAGACAGGGCCGGATTTGCCATAAGGCAGAGTAGGCATCTGCCTACAGGCGCACCCCACAGAGGGGCGCCTGTCATTGGAATCAATTATTTATTTTATTTTTTAAAATATTTTCATTCACCCTACCTGCTGCCTGCCTGCTTGCCTGCCTGCCGCCCGGTGAAATCCTGCTGTTGCTCCCTCGGTGGCTCTTTAGTAATGCAGAGCGCTGGGAGATTACATCATCTCCCAGCGCTCTGCATTCCTAAAGAGAAGACCGCGCAGGAGCAACGGGAAGTACAGTTCTGTGCAGAACTGGTACAGACTTATTCTGCCGCTGGACCACCAGGGAGGTAGGAAACGGGGCAATGTGGAGATGATGGGGGTAATGTGAGGGCAAGTTGGAGCTGATGGGGGCAAGTTGGAGCTGATGGGGGTAATGTGAGGGCAAGTTGGAGCTGATGGGGGCAAGTTGGAGCTGATGGGGGTAATGTGAGAGCAAGTTGGAGCTGATGGAGACAATGTGGAGATGATGGGGGTAATTTGAGGGCAAGTTGGAGCTGATGGGGGCAAGTTGGAGCTGATGGGGGGCAATATGGATATGGGGGGTAATGTGGAGATTTGGAGCACTGTGGAGGCGTCCAGTGGAGATGGCCAATGGGGAGGGGGGCGCAGGGGGGAGCTTCAGATTTCTGTGCCTACAGGCTCCTGAGATGTAAATCCGGCCCTGGCCATAGAGTCACATATACTGTCCCCCAGTCATATCCTTCTGCACTGGTAGCTACTGAACAATTCACATACTGATCCCACACCCTTGTGCCAATGCACTGCTAGTCGTAGACTCACATATACTGACCATCCAGTCTTGTGCAACTGCATTTGTAACTATATAACCAAACGGGCACCCCCATCCTGGCCATGCAACAGCCATAGAACTGCACATACTTACCTCAGTACAATCGTAGCCATACCCCCAGCAGCCTTTTTCCACTACATGTGTAGCCAACCTAGCTCGCTCTGCTTCTCCTTGTGGCCCCACTCCAATACGCGAGACGTCATGACAGAGCTACACTAAAGCAGCTGCAGCAGGATGAATTTGGCAATATCAAACGGAAGCCTCACCCTGCCAGGATCAGGACCTAGAGCACAATTCATTTCTAGCAGTGCAGCCACCATTACTGCGTGCGTGACTGGGGGAGGAATGCAGCCACCATGACTTTATTTTTCATGGTGGCTGCAAACATCCGCTCTGGTGGCCACACTTTAGAATGCTGGGATACACATTTTTTATTACCCAAATTCCCCCTGATTACCATAAAAATCAGTGAGTAATTTCATGTGTCACCTGTTCTGCAAAATTGTTCCACTTTTGTTTCTGTGGAAGACATTATGGGATATATGTTCAAAAGAAAAGAAAGAAAGAGTGCTGGGAAAACCATTTGCACTATAGCGGAGAGCTAAAAATTCCCATTGATTTAAATGGGCATTTTAACCCACTGAATGCTGTACATGTTGGAGACCTCGCTAGCATTCAGTGGGTTAAAATCCCCATTTAAATCGATGGGAATTTTTATCTCTCCCCTATAGTGCAAATGGTTTGCCCCAGAACTTCTCCACTTTTCTGTTGAACATATGGCCCTATATGACCAAGGGTTTAATAAATAACTTCCCATAAGACCTTATATAACCAAGGGTTTAATAAATAACTTCCTGTGCTGTAAAGAATCCAACAAATTGCATGTTTTTGGGAATACTTTCACATCCTGTCTGACTAGAGTTGCCACCTGTCTGGTTTGGACCCAGACAGACTTCCCTGCCCAGTTTCCTATAGATCAGTGATTCTTGGCCCCAGTCCTCAGGGCACACCAACAGCACAGGCTTTAATGATATCGCTAATTGAGCATGGGGGAAAAAAATACTGAACCACTGATTATCCACCTGTGAACAAGCAGGGCCACACTGAAAATATGATCAGTTAGTATGTCCAAAGAACTAAAGATGAGATGAGAATCACTGCTATAGGCTGTCTGGGTTCAGGAGTCCTGAAATCCTACAAAGCAACTTGCAAAATACTGTAGGAATAAGAGCACTGGATGGGCAAGGGGAATTTTCATAAACTGGGGCCGGCAGGTCAGAAGCTGCAATATCTATTATTGTGGTTCACAGTGAAAAACTGCAGTGCAAGCTATGGGAGTCATCACTCACTACTACTACTACTTGTAGTCGCCACTTACACTACAGATTGTATTATTTGAAGCAGATCATGTGTGTGCTGACTGCTGCTAGAGTATCCAGCTTGGCAGCCTTTTCTGGCACTACACTTCACTCTGTACAGCCTGCATTTAGGCTATCTAATGGGTTGTAGGGCTGCCGTATGGATTGCATGGCTCCTCAAAATCACTTATCTGTATATCACATATGGAGCTCAGAGACAGATATGTAGGGCAGTGACAGGTAGAAGAAAATGGAGATCCAGAATCAACAGGTCTGATGGAGGTGCATCCCGTTTAGATCAGACACAGTTTCTATACACTTATAGGCTACTGCTGCATCCTCATTAAAGGGATAGTAATACTTCGTTTTAACTTTATTTTATTTTGTAGGCATTAAAAAAACATGAAGAATGATATAAGTCTTATCTTTCAAACCTTTATGGTTTAAGAGATATTCACAAGCAAAGTGTCCCCCTCCCACCCCTTTTACTGATGTCACACTGTTCAGCCAGAGCAGGTGCCCAGGTAGACTGCAGAGAGGGACAATCTTCAATTAAGATAAGGGAAAAACCTGAAAAGCTTGTCAAGGGGGGCAGGGATTTCATTGTTTTCATAGGAATAAGAGTGTCCCCTGCTGTTATCTGTCTGGTCTATGGACTAGATTCCTCATCTGAGAAGAGATTGTTTACACTAGGTAAAAGGGGTGGGAGGGGGAAACTTTGCTTGTGAATATCTCATAAACCATAAAGGTTTGAGAGATAAGACTTATATCATTCTTCATGTTTTTTTAATGCCTACAAAATAAAATAAAGTTAAAACGAAGTATTACTATCCCTTTAATGATCTTTATAATAAAGTCATTTTATGGTGTTTTTGACATGTAAAGCACACAAACATTTGTGGGTTTTCATTAATTTTTATCATTGAAGCTGAATTCTGAAAGAAACAAAAAAATGGCACTGATTTAAATGCTGTATTTTAACCCCTTGAATGCTAGAAATCATTGCAAAGCTTTGCTTGGGGGAGATAGAATACAGACACACACACACGGTTTACGTGACACAGTTCTGCCCATGTCTGTTTTTGATCTCTGTAAAATGTGGCACCCCTATGTCTGACCCCAAATGTAGTTTAGTTTTTTCCCCCGCGTAGGATCAGGGTGTACCAATACAAATAAAAAGAACCAGGTGCTGAAAATGTAATTTTGTTTTTAGTTAAAACTGGGACTTTGGACTGGGAGAAGGGCGATCTGCAGTTTAGTTTGCTTTAGCCAGAGATAAGGTAATCAGATCACTAAACGCCCACTCCATATCATGGGGTCAGCTAGCAATGGGGCAATGATATGGAGGAGGTGGGCAGACATAAGACCCATTTGAAAGGGTTATGTATCAAGGCTGCACTAAAATTAATTATTAATGTGCTTGTTTTTCTTTTATTTCAGCTTGAGCATGCAGGTGTATACCAGGAGGCATGATGTGTGTAAGAGACTCACTATATTGGCAGAAGCTTTAACCTTATAAGTGGAAGAGGGGTACGCAATGCCTTGCTCTGCAAGGTGTTGCGTACCACTCTGGCACTCAGTGGGTTAAATGAAATTGGGCTAAATATGAGAAATTTTGGTGCAAGCCAGTATATGGTTCCAATGAAAATTCCCAGTGACTTAACCTCTTAAGGACCACGTGCTATGGCTGTCACACGGTTTATACCCTTAAAGACCGGAGATGGTCATAGCAAGTCACATACTTTTTACTTACAGCGCTTCTCCGAGAGAAGGTAACTTCCCTGGAATGCTGGTCCTTAAGGGGTTAAAGTGGGCTTTACTAGAGGTCTCAACACATTTCTTCTGCCAACTTAAAGGGGATGTATCACCCCTATACAAGTTAGCCTGAATAGTTACATTCTATATAGCGATTATGTGTTAAAGTGTATTCATTTCTTTTTTAAAGCTCTATTTGGTCAAAATTGAAGTAATAAACGATGCCTTCTACCTACTGATGTTACCTGCTCTGTACCGCAGTCTGTTGCTCCGCCTTTGCTCCTCTCCCTCTATCCAGCCTCCTCCAATGACGGAGGCTTTCTGCCTGTAAGCTGGAGCACTCTCATTGGCTAGATATCGATCTCTGCCAATGAGACCAATGAGGCAGAAAGCCTCTGTCATTGGAGGAGGCTGGATAGAGGGAGGGGAGCAGAGGCAGAGTGACAGACTGCGGTACAGAGCTGGTAACCACAGTCTATCCGGACGTAGATGCATGGCAGTTTTTATTCCTTCAATTTTGACCAAATAGATCTTTAACCCCTTAAGGACCCATGACGGTCCTGGCACATCATGGGTTGGGGAGCGATAAGGACCAGTGATGTGCCAGGACCATCATGGAATTGGTCTCCCCATCCGACTGCACGCCGTTCGGAGAGCCCTGAACTGGATGCTGTAAAAAAAAAAAAAAAAAAAAAAAAAAGTCCCTGGTCCTTAAGTGCCGGCCAGGTACGTGATCGGCTGGTCCTTAAGGGGTTAAAAAAAAGAAATGAATACACTTTTACTCATATTCGTTACATAATGTAACTATTCAGGGTAACTTGTATAGGGGTGATACATCCCCTTTAATTTGGGGAATTTTCATATGTCCACTGTGGTTCAGTTGTTTTGTATGCCTTTATCCTTCTGCATGTGGACTGCTGTGCTTTACAAACCTTGAATCTTTGGGCAAATAAAGTGCAAACCCACGAATCACTCCCTTTTGGCCCTTTGATTTCTATAGAGAGGTCTCCAATACATCACAATGCAACAGAGACACCTACAGCGCCCAAGAGGATAACATGATGCATCTTCTGATGACTTTGACACATAGGCACAAGTTATATTGTGCACAAAATTGTTTTTCATATTTTTTGCAAATGGTCCTCACATATAGATTAGCTCATAGGACCCCAGTATACAAAGTTCACTCAAAAGTAATTTGTGTGAATTTTTTTATTCTAATGGGTCTAAACATATACAATTTGCTTCTATTTGGAAGAACACAGTGTAACACACTATGGGAATACTTCCTCAAGGTGCAGAAAAACAACTTTCTTAGAAAGTGCCATTATCATTGATGGAGACCTTTGGGTATATACCAAGGATTGATCATAATTTAGCTGGGGGCTGCAAACATACAATCCGTCTCAGATCGCTATATGTGTTCTCCTTAAAGGAGACTTAAGTGTTAGTAATGTCCAAAAAAAAGTTTTTTGCATTTAGAAGAGCTTAAAAAGCTGAGCTAAATGCAAAAAAACGTATCTCTCAAACCACTATGGTTTAAGAGATCCAGGCGTTTAACCCCTTCAGTGCCAGAGGCTCGGGCCATTTTCTGAACCCTGCAGGCCAGACACTTTTTCAACATTTTTGCTATCCTTCCGTTTAGGCTTGATTTCCTCTGGGGATTTTTAGTTACATATGGAAAACTATATATTGTTTTTTTCAGAACGAATTGAGCTTTCTTGTGATACCTTACATGAAGAGAATTTTACATCGTGCAAAAAGCTATGATGTCATAATGACAAAAAAAAGTGAAAATTTACTCATTTTGCTAAAATCACATACTATGTATCAAAAACATTTACCTTGATTGAAAAAGTTTCAATTATTTGAAAAAGCCTCGAGTCCCCCGAGTAAAAAAATACCAAATTTGTATAGTTTTACCTACGTCCATGGCTAGCGTAGAGCCCTAATCACCAGCAGCACAAAATGACATTTTCAACTTTATAAACTAATATGCGCATTCTAGGGTTTTTGTGGTAAAACTACCCTAAAACAGTGGAATAACTATATAAAACTATATATTTCTGGAAAGTAGACAACCTGCTGCATCTAATGAGGGGTGGTTTTCCTTGTTACCCCAAGCCTGGTGTGCACAAATGCCTCCAGAAGATGGCGCTAATGAAAAAAAAAGGCATTTTCTTACATTTCTGCCCCTTCAAATGTACTAAAATGTGTGAAAACCATGGCATTTCCAACTGTATTCATTAGCTAGTGCTCTTAGGAGAAAAATAACACCCCATTGGTATGAGTTCACCTACCTCAGGGGGCGCTACAAGTACAAAACTACACCTATTGCAACCTCTAATTTTTCTAACATTTTCTCAAACATTACCTGTCTGTACAAAAATGGTTATAACAAATACAGAAGTGAAGAAAGGGTACACAAACCATACCATTTTGAAAAGAAGACACCCTGCCGCATCTAATGATGGGTGACTTGCCTTGTTACCCCAAGCCTGGAGTGCACAAATGCCTCCAGAAGGTGGCGCTAATGAAAAAAAAAGGCATTTTCTTACATTTCTGCCCCTTCAAATGTACTGAAATGTGTGCAAACCATGGTATTTCCAACTGTATTCATTAGCTAGTGCTCTTAGGAGAAAAATGACACCCCATTGGTATGAGTTTAACTACCTCAGGGGGCGCTAGAAGTGCAAAACGACACCTACTACAACTTCAAATTTTTCTAACATTTTCTCAAACATTACTTGTCTGTACACAAATGGTTATAACAACTACAGAAGTGAAGAAAGGGTACACAAACCATACCATTTTGAAAAGAAGACACCCTGCCGCATCTAATGATGGGTGACTTGCCTTGTTACCCCAAGCCTGGAGTGCACAAATGCCTCCAGAAGGTGGCGCTAATGAAAACAAAAAGGCATTTTCTTACATTTCTGCCCCTTCAAATGTACTGAAATGTGTGCAAACCATGGTATTTCCAACTGTATTCATTAGCTAGTGCTCTTAGGAGAAAAATGACACCCCACTGGAATGAGTCGACCTACCTTAGGGGTGCCAGAAGCACATAACTACACCTACCTGTTTGCTTCTTCGAAAATGGCTGCTTGTACTAAAATGTCCATAACTGTTAGAGACATGAAGGAAAGGTATAAAAGGTATACCATTTTGGAAAGTAGACATTCTCCCGCATCAATTGAGGGGTCACTTGCCTTTCTACCCCCTGGGCTGAAGTGCACAAACATTTCCAAAAGGTGGCGCTATGGGAATAAATACATGTTTTTTTTACATTTCCACCACTTCAAAGATACTAAAATCTTTGAAAACCATAACATTTCCTGCTGTATTCAGTACCTGCTACCAACATGAGAAAAATGGTAGCCTATTTGTGTGGGTTAACATACAATATGTGGGTGCTAGGAACACGTACGTAAACCTGACACTTTTGTTTTTGAAATTATCTGCTTGCACTAAAATGGTTATAACCATAATAGATATGCAGAAAAGGTAGAGAAACAATGCCATTTTGGAAAGAAAACATCCTTCCGCATCTAATGAGGGGTCACGTGCCTTCTTACCCAAAGGCTGGTATGCACAAATGCTTCCAGGAGGTGGCGCTAGTGAAAAAAAAAGGCATTTTCTTACATTTCTGCCCCTTCAAATGTATGGAACTTTGTAAAAACCATGGAATTTTCAACTGCATTCATTAGCTAGTGCTCTTAGGAGTCAAACGACACCCCATTGATATGAGTTGACCTACCTTAGGGGGTGCTAGAAGTAGAAAACTACACCTACTACAACCTCTGATGTTTCTAACATTTTCTCAAATGTGACTTGCCTGTACAAAAATGGCTATAACACATTCAGAATTGAAGAAAAGGTAGATAAACCATACCATTTTGGAAAGAAAACAACCTGCCGCATCTAATGAGGGGTCACTTGCCTTCTTACCCCAATACTGGTGTGCATAAATGTTTCCAGAAGGAGGCGATATAGGAAAAAAATTGAATTTGTTTTACATTTCTGCCCCTTCAAATGTATGGAGCGCTGTGAAAACCATGGAATTTTCAACTGCATTTGTTTGCTAGTGCTCTTAGGAGTCAAATGACACCCCATTGGTATGAGTTGAACTACCTTAGGGGGTGCTAGAAGTAGAAAACTACACCTACTACAACCTCTGATGTTTCTAGCATTTTCTCAAACCTGACTTGCCTGTACGAAAATGACTATAAAACCTTCAGAATTGAAGAAAAGGTAGATAAACCATACCATTTTGGAAAGAAGACAACCTGCCGCATCTAATGAGGGGTCACTTGCCTTTTTACCCCTAAGTTAGTTGGCACAACTATTTCCAGAATGTGGTGCTACAGGAAAAAAAAAATTTTGTTTTACACATCAGTCACTTCAAAGATACTAAAATGGTTCAATGGCGTGGGATTTCCTAGGAGGACTTCTTGCCAGCCTAAGAAAAATGGTACCCCACTGCTGTGGGTTGACATACCAATTTACACTACAGGAGCGTAGCTACCAGTGAAACAGAAATCGTAAAGCAAACAGTGTATGTGTGATTTTATGGCTAACAGATGAAAGAAGCTAGGGCGTCAGCCGGTGTACGTGCGGACCTGTGACTACAAGTGTAACAAAGTATGTGGGAGGGTGAGGGATTAGGCAGTGTGTGTGGGTATGAGCAGAGGAGCAAGGATGGTGGGGCAGTGTTTGATAGTGTGTATGGGAGATCTGTGACTACCAGTGTTGATAAAAAGTCCTGTGTGTGCCACAGGAAGGGGGTCGGCATTGAACTCCCCTCCTAGTGGCACACACAGGGTTAATTTGTGTTTTAATTTTTTTTTTTTTATTATATACCTCATTGAGGGGCATAAGGACCCCCTGATCCCTCCCCAATGAGGTCTTAGTAAAAAAAAATATATATATGTCCACAAACAGGGGACCCTGAGAGTGCCACAGGGGTCTCCAGCGCATTGCAAAGCAATGCATTGGATCCTTGTGGCACTCAGAGGGTTAATTTTTTTTTTTTATCATTACTTGGTAATCAGAGCTTGTTGGGGGGCCATCAGGACCAATCATGATGGCCCCCAACAATCTCTGATAACGAAGTAATGATAAATGCCCTGTGTGTGCGCCGCAGAAGGGGGGCTGCATTGGCCCCCCTTGAGGCACACACATGGTTAATTTTTTTTCTTTACTTTTTTTTATTATGGACCTCATTGGTGGGTATCAGGACCCCTTTGATTCCCCCCAATGAGGTCTTAAAAAAAAAAAAAAAAAAGGAATCAAAATAAATGTCCCTGTGAGTGCCAAAGGGGTCTCCAGCGCATTGCAAAGCAATGCATTGGACCCTTCTGGCACTCAGAGGGTTAATTTTTTTTTTATCATTACTTGGTAATCAGAGCTTGTTGGGGGGCCATCAGGACCAATCATGATGGCCCCCCAACAATCTCTGATAACGAAGTAATGATAAATGCCCTGTGTGTGCTCCACAGAAGGGGGGCTGCATTGGCCCCCCTTGTGGCACACACAGGGTTAATTTTTTTTTCTTTACTTTTTTTTATTATTGACCTCATTGGTGGGTATCAGGACCCCTCTGATTCCCCCCAATGAGGTCTTAAAAAAAAAAAAAAAAAAAAAAGAAATCCAAATAAATGTCCCTGTGAGTGCCAAAGGGGTTTCCAGCGCATTGCAAAGCAATGCATTGGACCCTTCTGGCACTCAGAGGGTTAATTTTTTTTTTTAATATTACTTTGTAATCAGAGCTTGTTGGGGGGCCATCAGGACCAATCCTGATGGCCCCCCAACAATCTCTAGTAACAAAGTAATGACAGAAGCCCTGTGTGTGCCACAGGAGGGGGGGGGGGTGCATTGGACCCCCCCTGTGGCACACACAGGGTTAAAATTTTTTTTTTTTTTTTTTTTTTAATAATAGACCTCATTGAGGGGCATCAGGATCCCCCCTGATCCCCCCAATGAGGTCTTTAAAAAAAAAAAAAAAAAAACCCAAAGAAAAGACCCTGTGAGTGCTACAAGGGTCTCCAGCACATTGCAAAGCAATGTGCTGGGGACCACTGCGGCACTCACAGGGTTACTATTGGTTTTTTTTTTTTTTAATTTATTTTTTTTAGCTATTCAGACCTCGTGGGGGACATCAGGACCCCTCCTGGTGTCCCCCAAGTAATTGATCTATCGGCTGGGAGACCAATTTTGCGACTGCAGGAGAGCAGAAGCTCTCCTGCCTTTCACTCCTACCACCGGTAGGAGTGAATGGGACCGGGGAAACTTCCCCAACGTTATCAGTGACATGTCACTGATGACGTTGGGAGGCTTCCCCCGGTCCCGCCCACTCCTACCCGGAAGTTCGGGTAGGAGAGACGGAAGAGGAGAAGCTGCGCTTCTGCTGCGCTTCTCCTCTTCTTTTATTGATCTCCCAGCGCGATCGGCTGGGAGATCAATAACAGGGGGGATATGAGGAGTGATCCTCATGTCCCCCCACGATTGCCCACTTTTTTTTTTTTTAAAATGCGGCCACTGCATGCCGGTTATACCGGCTCATGCAGTGACCGCATTTTAGTGGGTACATTGTACGAGCTTGGCACAGCGGGTACAGCTGTCCAAACTCGTACAATGTACCCACTTGGCACTCAAAGGGTTATAGTCCGCTGTTTCCTACTGACAGCTGTAAAGCTGTCAGCAGGAGATTCGTGTCGGTCGACACGGAGGCGCTTGAAGTGCCGAGATCTTGTTACTTACACGGAATCCCTTCATTGTAATGGTCTAAAACGTGTGCATGGTGTTAGAATGGCCTAATAGAAAACGGAGAAAGTCTGTCCCTGCCAGAAGTAGCCTGCAGTTTAGTGGGGTGGGATTGGTAGTTTAGTTAGGAGGCTGTCCAGGGGTTAGATTTGGTTGCAGTGTAGTGAGGGTTATATAGGGAGCTCCTCTGAGGAACCGCTTCTTTTTGAGATACTTTCTTTTGTTCAGCATCCCTCCCTTTAAAGGGATAGTAATACTTCGTTTTATCTTTATTTTATTTTGTAGGCATTAAAAAAACATGAATAATGATATAAGTCTTATCTCTCAAACCTTTATGGTTTGATAGATATTCACAAGCAAAGTTTCCCCTCCCGCCCCTTTTACCTAGTGTAAGCCATCTCTTCTCAGATGTGGAATCCAGTCCATAGACCAGACAGATAACAGAAGGGGACAATCTTCTTCCTATGAGAACAATGAAAGCCCTGCCCCCCCTTGACAAGCTTTTCAGGTTTTTCCCTTATCTTAATTGAAGATTGTCCCTCTCTGGAATCTACCTGGGCACCTCCCTTCTGATCTGGCTGAACAGTGTTACATCAGTAAAAAGGGCGGGAGGAGGACACTTTGTCATTGAATTACTCTGGAACTACAACTTTGACAGAATTGAAATAACACTCTCCAAAGTCCAAATACTATGATGATTAATTAGAGCTGCTTTTATTATGAAACATTACTATCCCTTTAAGTTTGTTATATGGGTTTTTAATTTCAGGATATTGTTCATGGATGTTGTTTATGCTTTATGTATGGGTTACGCCCTCACCCTACGCTTTTGCCAGGTATCTGTGCAAAGTCACGTTGGTTGTTTATTGAATTATAGCGAGGGTTTATGGCTATGTTGAAGGCTGGTTAGGGTCCTGGCTGCTTGTGTCATGGCCACATACCTCCACTTTCATGTTGTGTCCTTTCATACAGTCAAGGGCCTTATTCACAAGAGGAGCACTGATTCTGGGACATACCAACTGAACCATAGTGCAGAAGTAAAAAATCCCATTGATTTAAAATGGATGTATCCCGCTGAATTTTTGTTACATATTTGAAAACTTAATTCAAAACTGCTTATGTTTCATGTTAGCCAAAATTCCAGTAAATGTATAGTTTAGTAGATATTCACACTTTTATTTCTGGGAAAAGTGAAATTCTCCTGTTACTGCACAGAGCTTCATCAGCATATGAACCGTCACAGAAAAGGCTTCATCAGCAAATGAAACGTCACTGAAAAACCTAATTAGCATATGCAACATTACTAATGCTACACAAGTACCACAATTAGCATATATTAGCATACAGTAACAAATGTGAATCTTGTTTTTGTCCTGGTTTAATTATATAGTTTCCTACCTGCCGGGCACCAAAAAACATCAGAGCAGATGCTCTGTCTCAACAATTCTCCTCCTTATCTAAAGAGGAGATGGTTCCCACCTCATCTGTGTGTCCAGATCGGATTCTGGCTACTGTATGCACCAGTATTACCTCTCCTTTAGGTGAAGAGATCTTGGCAACTCAACCTTCTGCTCTGCCCGAGAAATGTAATGGGAAATGCTTTGAACCGGACCATCTTTGGGTCTGTCTGCTTCAAACCTACCATAGTACTAAAGCAGCCGGACACCCTGGAAAAAAACAAGTGATTTGATCCATTTCTCGCCTCTTCTGGTGGCCCAAGCTTAGAGTCAACACCTTTGTGGCAGCTTGTCATATTTATGCTCAAAATAAATCTCCCCGGCACCTGTCAGTGGGACTTCTCCAACCCTTACCTATTGCGACCGTCCTTGGACACACATTTCCATTGATTTCATGATAGATCTCCCTAGCTCTCAGGGCCACACGGTTATTCTCATGGTTGTGGATCGTTTTTCGAAGATGGCCCACTTTGACCCTCTCAAGAAACTACCTTCTGCCCAGGAGTTGGCAGTGATCTTTGCCCAGGAGGTCTTCCGACTTCACCGTTTACCTGAGGTGATAGTATGCAATCGCGGAAGTCAACTTGTTTCCCGGTTTTGGTGTTCCTTTTGTGGTGAAATGGAAATCCAGATCTCCTTCTCTTCTGCCTACCACCCACAGTCCAACGGGGCTTCTGAACGGTCTAACCAAGCTTTGGAGCAGTTTCTGCATTGTTATATTTGAGACCACCACGTCAATTGGGCGAACCTGTTACCTTGGGCGGAGTTTGCACTTAATTGTGCTGTCATCTCTTCCTCGAAGATATCGCCATTTATGACCAACTATGGGTTTCAACCCTTGCTATTGCCTGAATCTTTTGGGACTCCGAGCATTCCTATACTGGAGAAACATCTCAGGGAACTCTGTTCCATGTAGGTACAGGTTCAGAGAACCCTTCGATGGTCCATGAAACAACAAAAGCTCCAGGCAGACCGAAGATGTCTTCCTGCTCCATCCTACCAAGTAGAGCAGAGGTTCTGGCTGTCCTCCCACAACCTTAACCTCTGCGTGCCGAGGTAAATCCTGTGGCTTACGCTCTAGACCTTCCACCCACTTTGCGTATTTTTAATGTTTTTCATGTATCTCTCCTCAAACCCCTGATTTGCAGTTGATTTACTTCTTGGTCTGTCTGGCAACATCCTGTTCTTGTGGACATCGTTGACTCTTGTGTGTCCAGGGGTTGGTTACAATACCTTGTACATTGGAAGGGTTATGGACCCGAGGAGCGATCTTGGGTGCCTTCCCATGATGTCCACGCCCCAGCTCTCCACCAGCTGTTTCACTCCTGATTTTCAGCCAAAACAGGGCCCCTCGTGTGGAGGGGGGGCGTGTTAAGGTGAGGGTACTATCAGGGTTTCTCACCTTCCTACTCCTGAAGCCTCCATATGTTGCTGTGATCCCCGTTCTGGCACTCCACTTTTGCCCTTGCGTGGTGCCTATGTGGTCCCCTTACTCCTTTTCTTGTGCTGTTTAGGTTACGTTTGGGCTTGTCTGACTACCTCCGTTGTCTACCTATCTTGGGCTTGCCGGACTACTTTCTTTGGCTACCGATCTTAGGCTTGTCTGACTACCTCCTTTGGCTACCAATCTTGGGTCTGCCTGACTACCTCCTTTGGCTACCAATCTTGGGCTTGTCAGACTACCTCCGTTGGCTACCTATTTTGGGCTTGTCTGACTACCTCCTGTACCTCCGATATTGGGCTTGTTAGACTACTTCCGTTGGCTACCGATCTTGGGCTTGTCTGACTTTTCCCTGGCCCTTTTTGCTTGCCTGTCCCAACTGGCGTCCGGGTTGGGTATTATATTTTCCAGTACCTGCTGGTATCTAATATTGTTGTATTGTGTTCCTTGTTTTATGCTATTTGTATATTTTCTTTAATAAAGTTTTTATTCTCTTACTACCGGTTTGGTTTTTGCCTGACTCATGACAACAGTGGACTGGTGCACCACTACTCTCATGTCAACTATATTTTCCTGCAGGTCCTTTGCAGTGATATAGTGATTTTGGTTTGCATTCCTGACCAGTCTATGAGCAGTTCTATCTGAGATCATTCTTGGTCTTAAAGATCTTGTCTTGACTTCAACAGTTCCCTTTAAAGGGATAGTAATGTTTCAAAATAAATGCAGCTCCGATTATTTGTTATAGTTTTTGGGCCATGTAGAGCATTATTATCATTCTCTATAATGTGTAGTTCCAGAGTAATTGAATCATAAAGTTTCCCCCTCCTGCCCCTTTTACCTGTATAAAGCTGCATAGCAAGACCATCCAGATGGATTGCAGCAAGGGACAATCTTCTGTTAGCATAAGGAAAAATCTGCCCTCCTTCTTCAAGGGGGCAGGATTTTTCTTATGCTCACCGCCAGAAGATTGTCCCTCACTGCTAGCTGTCCGGTCAAGTGACCGGATTCCACTTCTGAGGGGAGGTGGCTTACAATAGGTAAAAGGGACAGGAGGGGGACACTTTATAATTCAATTACTCTGGAACTACACATCGTAGAAAATGATAATACTGCTCTACATGGCCCAAAAACTATAAAGAATGATTGGAGCTGCATTAATTTTGAAACATTACTATCCCTTCAACTACTATTTCTTAATGACATTTTGGACAGTGGCAGTTACAAGCTGGAAGTGTGTGCATATCTTTTTATAACCTTCCCCTGCATAGTAAGAGACACGTACATTCACATATGGTCAGACTCTGGGAATAACCAGGACTCTTGGAGATTTCACACCATCTCCACTTGGTGATACCAAAGACCACTCCGTTAGTTATAGCTTGATAAAGCAATGTTTTTGCTGTGAAACGCGTAGCCCACGGTTGTTGAGTTTGAGCTCAACACCCTCAGAGGTTCAAAGAGTCATGGAATTTATTAAGCTCCGGAATTGTCATAGCCTGACTTAGATTAAGGCCTAACAAATAAATCAAGTTATGAGATCTTACAAAAGAATAACACTAATATATCGACTGGAAGGATGCCAAAACTTTTGCACATCACATTTTCTGTTTATGTAGTTTTCAATGTTATATTCAGCAAATAAATAGTCATTGTACATTACAATTTGCAGAAATATGTTGTTTGTTCGTTCACTGCAGAGGTTGTATTAAAACAGAACTACCACCTTTAAGCAACTTTAGCTTCAATAACTCCCCATCTGGCGACTAGCTGCTTAGTAGCACTAGTCACCAGAATTATTACTTTGTTTAATAGATTTATCAATTCTTCCAGGGCTGACAGGCAGGACGGATTGCGGACATCTTGCCATAATGACGTCTGCACGCCTGTTCTGTCAGTCCCTTCCGGAGCCGAACGGCTCCTAGCAATGCCTCCTACAGCCGGCTAGGACTGACAGAGCAGGCTGCGGACGTCACTGTGGAAAGATGTCTGAGATCCGTCCCTGCCTGTCTGCCCCGTAAGAATTGATAAATGCTGTCACTGCAAGATGTCTGAGTTGTTCCCAGCTGCCTGTCTGCTGAAAACATTCTCTCTCTTATTAAAGGGATAGTAATACTTCGTTTTAACTTTATTTTATTTTGTAGGCATTAAAAAAAACATGAAGAACGATATAAGTCTTATCTCTCAAACCTTTATGGTTTGAGAGATATTCACAAGCAAAGATTCCCCTCCCGCCCCTTTTACCTAGTGTAAGCCATCTCTTCTCAGATGTGGAATGCAGTCCATAGACCAGACAGATAACAGAAGGGGACAATCTTCTTCCTATGAGAACAGTGAAAGCCCTGCCCCCCTTGACAAGTTTTTCAGGTTTTTCCCTTATCTTAATTGAAGATTATCCCTCTCTGCAGTCTACCTGGGCGCCTCCCTTCTGCTCTGGCTGAGCAGTGTTACATCAGTAAAAGGGGTGGGAAGGGGATACTTTATTACTGAATTACTCCTGAACTACAACTCTGACAGAATTGAAATAACACTCTCCAAAGTCCAAATACTATGATGATTAATTAGAGCTGCTTTTATTATGAAACATTACTATCCCTTTAAGGATTTGGGGCTAAATGTGATGTTGATGAAAGTTCTGCTTTAACCATTTGAGTGCCAGAGGGGTCTCCAACGCATTGCAAAGCAATGCATTGGATACCCCTCTGGCACTCAAAGGGTTAATGAGATTTTATTTGTGCACAGCACAATGGGTTTGTTTACATTTGACATTACATTTAATTAGATTCTTAATTTAAAGTGGAAGATGTCTTCACCAACGGAAGACAATTAACCGAAGATCTAAGACTAAGATTTTCCGTTTTCTTGCGATGCTGAAAATAGTACAAGATGCAAATGTTTACCATTGTTCTAGCTCCTTAGGGTTTTTGGCTAATGTTCAGTCATGATTAATTTTAACCCCTTTTGAGATGTCTTGCATTCCGAGGGATTAAACAAAAAGGATTCTAGAAAAGCAAGTGAGCTTTAATATAATAGAAGGCAGAGCCAAATTACAGCATTGTGTGTTTTGCTCAAAGTAGAATGTTTATATTACTATCTGTTTAGGGCTTTATTCGTGTGACCCTTTGACACCAGAAGGTGATCTACTAAGATTAACCGGAACAATTGAGTCCTAGGACACAAAAAAATGGATTCTATCCAGGGACAGATTTACCAATAAGAAAAATATGCAACTTCCTAAAGTTCTACATTTTGAGTGTCATCAGAGGCGTAACTAGAAGCCACCGGGCCCTGGTGCAAGAATTGCCATGCCCCCCCCCGACCACATTGGCCCCCCTCAACTACATTGGCCACCTCCACATTGCTCCTTCCACAATGCACCTCATTCTCCACAGTGCCCCTTCATCTCCACAATGCCCCTCTTTCTCCATATTGCCCCTTCCACATTGCCCCTTCAACAATGCCCATTCCACATTGCCCCTCAATCTCCATAATGCCCCTTCCACAATGTCCCCATCACAATGCCCCTCATTCTCCACAATGCCCCTTCCACAGTTCCCCTCATTCTCCACAATGCCCCTACTGACCGCCCCCCTCCTCCTACCTCGAGTCCCTGGTGGTCTAGTGGTGAGTCAAACTCCCGTGCGGTTGTTAGTAATGCAGAGCGCTGGGAGATTATGTAATCTCCCAGCGCTCTGCATTACTAGATCGCCGGCAGATCACCTGTGCTGAGGGCGCGTGGTGAGGGAGTTGCAGGGGGCGGCCGGGCCCCTAAAAGTGACGGGCCCGGTCGCAGGTGCGACCCCTGCGACCCCTATTGTTACGCCACTGAGTGTCGTGTCAGCTGTGCTGGCCACACCCACATTCTGAATTGTCTCAATGTCCCTCCACCTGTTTTATACTCATTTACAGGATATTATTTAACCCCTTGCGTGCTAGAGAGCATACATGGGAACTCTCCAGATCTGTCCCAGTGACTCCGGTGTGTAGAGTTTATTACTGGTTTTCTGGAGACAGAGGCTTATTCTCCATCTTTTTTCAGCTACCTGGGTAACTCCGCCCACTTCTAATACATTCCGCCTACTTTCCACCCTGTTCTGCTCACTTCCCACCCAATGTAGAGTCAAACCCCACCCTTTCTCCACTCAGTCCGACCCACCCAATTAAGCACCTCCCATTTTATGGCAAGATTCACTTCATTTAGACACTCCAATTCCCAGTTCATAAACCCTCTCCGGGGGCTCCAGAGAACAAAGTTCTCAGGTGCACTAGAGCAATGCAAAACAATGCAGTTGGAGATCTCTCTAGCAAGCTTTTTATAGGCCAAGGGTATTTACTGTGCCAGGAAACAGTGGACGGGACTGGGGGAGGGTTAATGTGTGGAGCAAGGGTGTGGTCATGTGTGGCGCTAAGGGCACCTAGAGCGCCTTGCCTAGGGGCAACTGAGATGTAAATCTGAGTCTGATTGTATCTGCTAATTACTGGGTCTCCAGGGTAGAGGCTGATTCTCCGGATGTGGAGAGTTTACAAAGAAAACCTCTGCCCACTTCTGCTCCTTCCCAGCCTATTCTACAAACATTTTTTTAAAGCTTTCTAAGTCCCTCCCCAACTCGCAATTAAGCCCCACCCCTTTTTGCCACAAATCATGTAATTGATCTCCATCAGCGGCGCCACAAGACTCCCCTATCCCAGGTATGTAGATGTCCGAATCACAAGAAAACAATGGGGGAGATGCACTAAGGTGTGATGAAGAGGTAATAAAGTGGAGATGACTTCTCCAGTGATATCACTTCTCCAGTTCCTATATTCTATGAAGCCAATGCACTAAGGTTTCTAGAACTCTGGAGATCTTAGTGCATAGGCTCTATAGAATAACATAGGCACTGGAGAAGTGATATCACTGGAGAAGTCATCTCTGCTTTATCAACTCCTTATCACTTCTTAGTGCATAACTCCCCAGGATCACTTTTCTCATTAAATACTGTGTGTAATGTGGATAACAAGGCATAACAAGCGATATGAAAAAATAGAGGTTAAGCTGCCGCCAGGGGTGTCCACAGGAAATTTTCAGAAGGGGGGGTTAATCCATAATATGACCCCCAGACTAGTCTGCCCAGCCCCTATGTTTATATATGGAGGGGGTAAGTGTAGGGGGCCCCCCTTGCCCCCTTCCAGACATCCATGGCTGCCCCTGTACAGGAAACTCTGGTACGTTTAGACTCCTTACAGTTATAAAACTGATGGACGATCAGCAGAGAATTAGGGTGGTAAAACTTTATTAGAAATAAAAATAGAAAATCATTTTAAAAATATTCTTAAATTGTTTTTATCGCTTTTTATTTTTATTCAAATAAAGTTTCACTGCTATATTCTTCTGCTGATCGGCCATCTGCTTTATAACCACCAGGAGTCCGAATGTACCGGTTTCCTGTACAGGGGCAGGGTAACCCAGATTAACCCCTGTTGTGCCATACCTGTTGTTATCCATTCAACCTGTTGATCATCTCATGTGAGAACATTTGAACCATCATTTTATTTAGCAATATTACATATTTAATGAGAAAATCTCTCCTGGTTTTCTTGTAGTTCTGGTATCATTTCTCATTTTCTTTTGGAGGAGTATTCGCTGATGAGTAGTAGCTGTTTTATGATATCTGTGTGGAGGGCAGTAAAATATCCCCTGTATATGTTCTTTGCCCTAAGATTCATTTTGCAGTGTTGATTCCATGTGAGTAGAACTTCACCTGTTTTAATTATCTTCCATAAAAGGCTTATTAACCCTATCAGAGCCTCCCCTTGTGTTTTGTGTATTGATTGATAGAAGTGTTAGTGGCTTGTTGTCTGTAAACAGCATAAGGAAGTACCAGTCTTTCAGAATACAAGAGTGCTGGGTACGAATCCCAGTACATTAACCCTTCGTGTGTCAGAGGAGTACACAACATATGCGTTGGCTTTCCTCTCTGGCTCTCAAAGGGTTAATTGCTTTATAGTGGTGTAACAATAGGGGTTGCAGGGGTCACACCTGAGACTGGGCCCGTCACTCCAGGGACCCGTCTGTCCCCTGCGACCCCCGCCGCCCGCAAGTAGCAATGAGCTGAGGTCTGTGCCTTCTTCTGCACAGACCTCTAGCATCTGAGCTGGCCCTGCACTCTAGGAATGCAGAGCACTGGGAGATGACATAATCTCCCAGCGCTCTGCATTACTGAAGAGACTACCACGCAGGAGCTCCAGCTGTAGAGGTCTGTGCAAAAGGAGGCACAGACCTCTCCTGCCATGCCACTGGACCACCAGGGAGGTAGGAGATTGGGAGCGATGTGGCGCTTAGGAGCAATGTGGAGGCAATGTGGCGATTGGAGGCAATGTGGAGATTGGGGGCAATTTGGAGATTGGAGGCAATGTGGAGATTGAGGGCAATGGGGGAGCAATGTGGAGATGGGGGCAATGTGTATATTGGGGGGCAATGGGGGGGGGCAATGTGGTCGAGGGGGTGCCATGGCAACTTCTGAACCAGGGCCTAGGGGCTTCTAGTTACCCCTCTGTTGCTTTAGCTCTCAACTTTCATTACAAATAGCAAACAATTGTATTGACTAAATGGTGTCAGAGTAGAACAGATTAAACTTGCCTTTTAAGAGTTTGGGGTTATATTTTAGGGAGCAGACATAAAATAAATGGTTGTTACACAAGCTATAAATGTAAGTAAATGATGTTTAATAACCCTTTGAGTGCCATCTCTCTGGCAATCAAAGGTTTCAACATAAACCAACTAATTTTTAGTTTCGGTATTAGTGTTGTTTTAAAAGTCACTCCTTTGAGGTAAAGGATTTATTGTTCCTGTCAATAGCGCATTGTTTTTATCTTTACTATTTTTCAGTCATAAACATGTGAATTGTATGAGTCACTCAAAAGTGTGATTGGGAAAGCATCCTGCTTTAAGTGATATAAGTGCAGTGTATGTAGAACTCAATCTGTCCTTCCGCTGCCAGGGAGAATATAGTGACTCTCTAAAATTAAGTCTGGGATACAAAGCTACAAAAGGTTTATTATTAAACCTGCAGACATGGACACTGGACTGTGTTGCAATGAGGGAGCTTTAAATTGAAGATTGATAAGAAAAGTACACATTTCAGTGGCCTGGTATTCCCTCCTGTCCTTGTTAGATTTTCAGTTTACCATTGATTTCACTGGGCATCCTATTACTGCTTGGATGGCAAAGCTTTTCCAGTTTAGCATTGAATAGGCCTATCAACACAGTGGTATAATATATGCTTTATACAGGGTTCACATTTGAGTAACCTGTATGGAGAAGCACAGGTTTGTTTTTCTGTCTTACCACTGTATTATCTGTTCAATATATGGCAATTGGTAACATTTACTGGTAACACTGGGAGGCTTGTGTAGAAAGAACAGTACTACAATTCTGGGGAAACCAGTTGTACCATCAGAAACACACAAGTAGTAACTTTTTATGTCTGCCGTACAGTTTGGTACCTCAGAATTACACCACTTCTTTGTACATACAGCCCAGGGTTAGGCAACAAGGGCCCTTGTGCTGTAGTTAGACAAAGTCCAATCATCCTTGGCTGGACAATAACCAGTTGAGGATGATGTGAGTTTTAGGATGATTACAGTTTGTCCACTTACGGTAACATGATCTGTTGGTCCATTTATACAGTTATTTAAATTATTAGGATAAGTAACACCTGCTAGTAATAGCCTCCTCTCTCACTTACCTTACCATGGGCAGAAAATCCTAATGGCCATTGTGAATTTTGCCATTGCGCCTTTGTTCAAGAGAGAACATCCAGAACAGACTGAAGAGGTTATGTCCATGGAGGCGGACATGACAGTTGCTGGCAGGTTTTTCAGACTGAAGCAGGGAGTGTGCATGAGCATACATACCCCTTTAACTCCTTAAGGACTGGTGACATGTTAGAATCCAACCCCAGGATCACTGGTCCTTAAAGGTAACAAAGTGGCTTGCAAGCAATGCTTTGCACACCCTTCTGGTCCTTAATGGGTTAAGGTTATCTTGTTCTGTGAGAAGAGGCTGAGGTCCTATAGTCCTGCTATCAACTGTCTTGTCCACCTGTGTGGTCATAACATCCAGGACTGATAAAAGAGAGGCACAATTGTGACATTCATAGGGGTCATTAGGATTTTCTAGCCATAGTAAGATAAGTGAAGGGTTATTATTAGAGGAGTTATTTCTTCTTTAATGGGATTAATCATACTGTACTGATGAACATTATGCTGTTGCAGCTTGCACCAGTCCTTGTCCCAGGAAGCGGATCTGAAGGAGCAGTTCTCCAGAGCTGTAACACTCTATGAAGAAGCTCTGAAGAACAGAGAAGAACTTCTTGGTATCACCCAGCAGCAGAACCAAGAGCTTTGCCGCCAACTGCAACAAGCTGATCACCAGAGTCTGGAGATGCAGGAGTCGCTACAAAGGGCAACAGCATGTCAACATGAGGCAGAGGAAAGGGCACGCAAGTAAGTCTGCTTTATTAATTAATGCAGTCTACAGAAAGATACCTAGATTCCTATGCATGTTATAAGTGTTATCTCACAGATTCCTGCTGGTCTCTATGGGGAAATGTGTAGATGAAACTGAACGCAATGTTAGGAACTGAAATGGAAACCAGGCCAAAATCACAACAGTTTAATTTTCTACTAGTTTATCTAACAGTGAATGACTGCACTGTTGCATGTTCACAAATGTTTCAAGCATACACAATCTTTGTCAATATTTTGTTTGAACGGCAGATGCCTTTTGATTCAGTGGGGAGGTAACTGTGTGAGAGGAGGACCCAAACAGAAGACACTTGACCTTCCTTTCAACCAAAGACCGTTACATAATTGCATATTTAATGAGGTTGATAAAAGATATATCCGCTTTCTAAATAAAAAATATAAGAGATCTTTCAAAACACATTTCTCTTATGTCCAATATGGATCACAGGTACCATAGGACTGAGTTCCCTCCTCGTGGAGGGCAAGGCACATCACAAAAGCCAGGGTCTTTGGCTTGGAGACTACATCTCCCAGCTCAACTCCATTCCTGCAATCTCCCAGAATTTATGTGTCCTGAGAAGCAGCCGGGGGTATAGTGTCCACCTTGTTAGTTTTTATTATTTTTCTTTAAATAAGGGGCTGTATAGTCCCCTGTTAGGCAGGTTACCATAACTGGGCTTCTCTGGAGTTGGAGTGCACAGTTCACATGTGCTCTGTGACCCTTGTTACCCTGTGGAGGGTGGCTTTATGTCAAGTTTTCCCTAATGGCGGAGTTTCCTGAGATTCTGCCCTCTCCTATGATAGTAACATAAAGAAAGAAGACTGATAAGTAACATTTTGAGTGCCTTGATCCACTGATCTGTCCCCGTTTGAGTTGTCTCTCTGTATAGAGGCTGATGTGAGCATGGCTCTGCTTTGGCACTTTTGGTACTTTTGTGGGGGTTATTTCCCTCTCCCCACTTCTTTAATCTTATCATTTTCATACTGCCAGGTGTTCTGAAACTTTTAGATTATTCTTTACTTAGGACCGATTTCAGTGCAGCAGCTCCCTTAAAAGGATAGTAATACTTCTATTAAAGTGGAGGTCCGAGTTTTCTTTAATTTATTATAAGCAGGTAGAGCTATATTTCAATACTTTTAGTTATGTAGTTCAAGCGCTATTTAATCAGAAAGGATCCCCCTCCCGCCCCTTTCCCCTGCATCACTCTGCCTCTCAGTCTTCTCTGGATGGAGAGTGGCGAGGGACAATCTTCAGTAAGCAAAAGAAAAATCATGCCCTCGTTTATCAAGGGGTACAGGGTTTTCCTTGTACTTACTGAAGATTGTCCCTCACTGCGTCCATTCCTGTCCCACGACTGGATTACAGATCTGATGGGAGGCGGCCAGAAAGGGAGGGAGAGGGATCCTTTCAGGCTGAATAGCGTTTGAACTACAAAACTGTAAGTACTGAAATTTAGCACTATGTGTTCAAATTAAAATAAAGAAGGCTTAGACCTCCACTTTAATAGAAGTATTTCTATCCCTTTAAGAACTGGAGCCCACCCATGGCCATCTTTGCTCCATTGACATCTATGGGAAAAACTTCTTCGGGACAAATCTCTGCAACTGTTTGGGCTACAATGGTTAGAGAACACTCTATCTTCTTGTCTCCACATGCCCTGTCACTCAGTCCATTTTCTGGGTGTCCATGGAACACATCTTGGTCAGTGTAATAGGCATTTGTCAAGGATGCTAAACACTCTGGAGCATGGGATGCTTGAGAGCGATGCTAGACAGCAAGGTTCGGGTACAGTGCTGGTCACCAGACTCTCTTGCTGCAGCCAAAGCCACGGTAAAGGTGTTGGCCGCAAAGCCAGATATCTGACCCCATTTGCGCCGGGGGCCCTGACCAGGATAAGAGACAGGTGAACCGTTGGAACTACAGAGATGTCCCTAGAGAAACTAACCACAAAACTTGCTAGCAGATGAAAACCAGGACAGTCAATAGGTTGAAGAGGGTGGAACAGATGCAGGATAGCAGCACCCCTTCGACAGATCTAAAGACCCCTGAAGTGTAGGAATAGCAACCAGAATAGGTGACTGATAGGACAGGAGGACCAAGGCCCTTACAGCACCGGGCAGGGTATGACTGCTACACTGGGGTTGACTGCTACCCAAAGGCTCAAACAGGCTGCTAGGCTGAAGATAAACTAATTTCAGTTTTTGGTATCAGTGATCCTCTAATGGATGTTTCTTGTTTTCAAATCAACCTTACTAAATAGTCAGTTTAGTGATGCTCTGAATTCCAATATACTGACCCAAACCTACCTTTTATTTTGTTTTCTGTAGACTAGACTTATGGAGTTTCAGTTAGAAAACCACACGATTCCTATCAATGTCCAATATTTTGTAGACTATGTAATGCAGGGGACTGTAAGATACAGCCAAGTGCTTTGCATGTAATACCCTTTCTAACACATATATACGTGAGACTGGAGTGCTTATGTGTGGCTGAGCAGTGCAATATTGTTAACCCTTTGAGTGCCAGAGAAGTAGCCAACTCATTGCAATGGATACATATGGCCCTCAAAGGGTTAATCTACCTTTTGTAGTATTCCAGATGACTATCACAAAACAGAACTGTGTGTTCTTATGTGCCTGTGTTTGCATCTGCGCGTGTGTGTGTGTGTGTCTTTCTGTCTCTGGGCCGGTATATCTAACAAACAAACCACATGTGTCCTTACTCCACAATCTTACCAGTTTGTAGTAATGATAAGGTTAAAGCTATATGTAAAATGTCAGTGTCTCATATGCAGTTCCCATATTGCAATTGTAGCTTGTCTGAAAGAAGTTGGCACCCCAACAAATACACCCCAGACAAATACCAACAGTGCAGAAAGTCTTAAATGGATATTAATGGTTCTTGTTAACCCATTTTAATCTTGTAGACATTAAAAATATGAATAGAATGCGCTATGTCCCATGTCTCAAACATTTATAGTTAGAACAATCGAAGCATCTAAAGTTCTCCCCTTCCGCCCCTTTCAGAGATGTCAGCGCTCAAGTTGACAGAAGCTAATCCTGGTCCCATGATTGGCGGAGGCTCTTCAGCAGAGCCGGAATGGACTAAGAGAAAAGGGTTTAACAGGTAAGACTAAAATTCTGTTATAGAAAGAACTACTTCATTAGAATGGTCTACAAAGTGTGCTTGCAAACCAGGCACACTTTGTAGACTGTTCCAATTAACTATTTCTTTCTATATATCGCTATTCCGGCTCTGCTGGAGCACCGGTCCAGGGACCAGGATCAGATTCTTTCAGCTTGAGAGCTGACATCTCTGAAAGGGGCAGGAGCAGAGATGGATTAAGGCTCCATAGGGCCCTAGGCAAGGTACCTATTTGGGGCCCCACATCTTTTGATCCAGTGCTTCTGACACAAAGTGCTACTAGCAGATTCTAGCACTGTCATTGTAATAGAAGTTGGTGAAACTGGATGATTCTGGTCTCTTTCAACAAAAAAGGCACCTGACACAAGATGTTAGCAGCAACAGCAAAGGTCCTCTGTCTGTGACCCATCGCTTGCAGCAAGGGCCCCTCATGTTGACCTGGGCCCTAGACAGTAGCCTAGGTTTCCATAACGAATGATCTGGCTCTGGGCAGGAGGGGGAAACTTTAGATGCTTCGATCGCTCAAACTATAATAGTTTGAGACATGGGACATAGTGCATTCTATTCATATTTTTAATGTCTACAAGATTAAAATGGGTTAAAAAGAACCATTACTATCCCTTTAAGTGTAGTATATGGGCGATATTACTGTTCCACAAACAGACATTTTTGTGCACTTACTAGAAAGATGCTTCCAAGAACCTGGCCTGGCCTCTCAATTGTAAAAACAAGCTCTAATTTATACCCCAGGCTGGTGGAATTATCCTGGTTCTCTGAGTCTCTCCTTCTCTTATACGCCTCCTCCTCTGGTCAATTCTTTACATCTTTGATGCAGTTTGTTGCTCCAGATCATCCTTCTGGCACACATAAACTTTCCAGCTCTGTAGTATATAGGTGGCCTACCTCACTGCTTGGAAATGAAAAAATATCTGTCTGCTGAGAGCACAAGGGTGTCTGGTTGAGGCAGAATAATTCACATGTACTACAGGTTTTCTACTATGTAGATGTAGCTGCATGTGTATTAGTGTGTCTATATTTCTGTTTGTCTAGATGTGCATCTGTGTCTGTATCAGCATGTGGGTGTGTGTCTGTCTATGTGTGTGTCTGTCTGTGTTCCTGCAGGAAAAACAAATAAATCAAAAATGAAATACAAAATATGTCTTGTTCCTTTAAAACCCACCAGCTTGGGACGAATACTGAACTTATAAAATTGGTTCATTATCGCGACCCAGGAGACATAAACAGGACAGATTTTAGGGACAACATATTTCTTGGTAACAAATCCTGGTCTGTTTGCTTTACAGATGCATTACATTAAGGACATTTCACATATTTGGATTGTCTATGCCATGTGAGGACTGAACGCCCATGAAACTGTTTATACTGTTTTAGAATATTTGAAAGACATAGGGCAAAGCTGGGCAAGTTCCAGGGCTCCACTGGTTGGTGGGCTACTAATACCTATCATCTTATTCCAGATAACATATGGCTGAGGATGATGGTAATTGTATTAAAACCATCACTGATGATCCATAAGTTGTCCACCCCATAAGGGTGTTCTCAGTGTGCTATCCCTTTCTTATTGTTAAGACAAGGCGAAGCAGAGTATAATAAATATACCATTTCTTCTTCTTACAACTCTTTGTTTTGCTAAAAAAAAAAAAAAAAAGTCATAACCCTTTAAGTACCAGAGAGTTAGCTGATAACTCTCGGGCACTCGAAGGGTTAAAATAAAGATGAGGTTAACACTTTCAATAAAATTCCCTCCCTGTATCTCCACATTGAACAGTTAGTTCATGATTTCTCAGTCAAGGCTACTCCTCTTTCCTGTTATTATGGCGAGTGGAACGTAAGCTGTGCCATAAAAACATCTTCCACCACACCAGCTCCCTGTGCAGTATAAAGAGACCTTTCACATGCTCAGCCCATCACCTTGCTGCTATATATTAGTCTGTGTTTGTTTCCAGGCAGCCATAGGACACAAGCTTTACACAGCACAGCAATCTCTTAGGGGTATTCAAAGTGGTGACTGCTCCCACACATTGTACAAGTTACACACGGCCAAAAACACACACAGTAAAACAAAGCCCACCCACTGTTAAACTCACACAATCACAACAAGATGCATAAAAATGTCACTGCCTTTTATATCTGCCGAGTCCCTGCCTCAAGGCTCAAGATGGACAAACACACTGGAACATCTGTTCCAGGCACTTCTGAGGTGCACAACAGAGGAAGACAAACTCGGAGACACGTCAGCTCAGTGTGAAGTGACTGCAACTTGGCAAGGGCTCATCAAGAGAAGGGGGAGGAAGGTTAAGGCTTGGTTACCTTTTCCTAACACAGCTGTGACAAGTATGCTGCTGCATCTTGCCTTTTAGAAGACGAAACGACAGAGGAAACCCTCAAAAACTATAGGGAATGTAGCACTGGGGTGTGAGAGAAGATGGCCCATTCAGTCCATCAGAGGCACAGGACTTACTATGGTGGCAAGGGAGGAATGCTAAAAACTCCTTTCAGATGGAAAGCTGGCAGTCAGCAGCATTTTTTTTCTGTCCTTCCCCCATCAGTCTGGTGCTTAATATAATATGGCTGGCTGAAAAAGCACTGTGCAGTTAATGCCGATAAAGCCCCACTTGTCTGCCTGCATCCAATAAAAAGGTGGCATAATGAAAGATCTTTGTAGGATCTCACATTTTTCCAAACTGAATGGTATCCCTAGACCAGGGTTGAGAAATCTGCCTCTTTCCCACTGATCCTATCACCTTCAACCAGAAATTAGAGAGGAATGCAAAGGAAAATAGCTTCCCCCAGTGAGATAAAAAGCAGCTTCTGCAGTATCTATAGATCTTAAATTCAATCCAAGTATACAATTTTATCATACATATATATATATATATATATATATATATATATATATATATATATATATATATATATATATATATATAATTTATGTATTTTAAATGTCCTCTTTATTATTTTCCAAGAGGAAGGTATGATTTGTTTTTCCCTCATACTATCAGAAGGCAATGTTTATAAAGGCCAGATTGTAATTTACTGACAGGCATAAACACAATATGGAATGGATGATTGGCTAAGATGAACTGGAGCAATTCTGCAGCAGACCAACTGTCCCTCTGTGACTTTAACTGCTGTGTTTTGTGCTCTTCCACCCACATCACACAGCCATAAATGAACTCTAAACTAGGTAGCAAACTCTGTACAGTTACTCCTGTGGGTAGGTGTGGTACACAGGATAAACTAAGTAGTGTAGTGTCATTTTCAAATTCAAAATGGCTCCAAATTCTGTGGAAAAGCGTTCAACATTATCTCATAAATATAAAATAAGTAGAATTTCTTAAACCTGGTGAATACTTCATATTTTTACATTTTTTTCCATCACTTGCATCAGTTGGGAGGTTGGAGGATTTATGAGGCCAGCTGTGGGTGCAGCCACTCATTTTTAACCATTTTAGTGCCAGAGAGGAATCCAATGCATTGCGTTGCAATGCGTTGGCTACCTCTCTGTCACTCAAGGGTTTAAAGCTCTAAACGAGCAGTTATGAAAAACAGTTCCTGCTGTGACTTAACCCTTTGAGTGCCAGAGTGCAATGCATTGCGTTACCCCTCTGGCACTCAAAGGGTTAAACAGTTACAGACTTTACAGTACAATGTGTCAAATTACCTTTGATCACTGAATTCTCAAAATGTAATAAAAATCACAAAAAATACAATGTAGAGTGGAGATTGTAGCCGTATTAGTCCAGTCATGCAGATGTAAAACAACAAACAAAATTAGTATCTTGTAATACCTTTTTTATTGGACTAACAGAATTTTCAGCACACAAGTCTACTTTGAATTCTATATATCAACTGTGAATTCTGTGTCCTTGTGCTCAAAAATGCTTTAGACTTGAGAAAGGGAGGTTCTCCCGAAAGCTTGTCAATCCATAATTCTGTTAGTCCAATAAAAAAAGGTATTACAAGATACTAATTTAATTTGTTATTTTACAAAAAATACAGTGGCAGACATAATCATAAATCCGGGGGATGTATATAACGTAAAGGCTGATAATTATCATTTCAGTAATACTGATGAATGTCATCCTGTGTTTAACCCCCTAAGGACCGGTGTGCGGCCGCTCGGGGAGGCCGGAATTCCATGACGGTCCAGGACCGTCATGGGTCCTTAAGGGGTTAAGGAATAGTAATCCTTTATTTTGACTTTTACATTGCCTATATTTATGTCATCTTCACCTATTTTTATTCATGTTTTATCATTTCATGTCCCTGACAGTGAGCTACTTGGATGTCCATTTCCTGAGAGTTTTGTAGGGGAACATCAAAGCATGAATACAATGCATCAGTCTGTCTGCAACACTGAGTGCTCTGTGCCATCTTGTTTATATCATTTCTCCTTTTACATTTACAATCTAGACCTGCTTTATGTTCCCTGACAGAAAGTTGTATGCAAATAGATCTAGGTAGCTCACTGCCAAGGACAAAAAGTGTAAAAAATAAATAATAATAATAATAATAATAATAATAAACTTGTAGAATATGTAAAGTCAAAATAAAGGGTTACTATTCCATTAGCCCTTTAACCCCTTAAGGACCCGTGACGTACCAGGACCGTCACGGTCCTTGGTATACTCAAGGACCGATGACGGTCATAGTACGTCACGTACTTTTTACTTACAGCGCTCTACCGGGAGCGCTGTAAGTAAAAATAGGGCATGAAATAGACCGCTCCAAGATCGGAGCGATCTCTTTCAAGCCCCATAGTGACACGCCGATACACGTGACAGGTCATGTGTACCGGCGCGTCAACGTGCCCCTATGCGGTCGTTATGGGACGGAAATGTCCCATAACCTCCGGTCCTTAAGGGGTTAAGGACCAAAGCAGTATATGTCTTGGCCTATCAGGTTTTCTGTATCGTTGTACAGGCAAAACTTCATATATGTGATTCCCCTCTGCTGGCCTTCCTTGTATGTACGGGCGGTAGTCCTCTCTTTCATGCTATGGTGCACATAAGTGGGAGCCTAATCATATGATTGGCCATTTGCAGTTCAGTTTGTATGTGTCTGCTAATGACCATGTACCCTCTAGACCTTTGTCTTTGCCTCTATGATGCTGGTCCTCAGTTTCTGCGGACATTATTGTCAACCTGCTACCGTCCTTCTTTTTCCCCACCAGGGCTGGATTTCCTAGTAGACAGAGTAGGCAACTACCTAGAGCTCTGTTTTTTTGAGGGGCAGTGCCCCTGCTGTGCTGGTCACACCCATATTCTGAATTGTAGATGTGGTCAGAACAATTTCAATGTCCCTGCACCAATTTTTTCTTACTCTTTTAAGGCTGTTATTCAACTTCTTGGATGCTAGCAAGATCTCCATTGTATTGCAAAACAATGCACTGTAGAGCTTTCTCTCCAGCAACCAAGAGATTAAAGGTATTTTGGGTTTTTTTTCTGTCCTTGATTGTTATAGACCAAGAGTATTTTCTGTGCCAGGAAAAAGTGGATGGGTCTGTGCCAGGATTCTGAGAGGAGTGGGTAAAGTCATGGGTGGAGCTAAGAGCACCTAGAGTGCCTTGCCTAGGGGCGACTGGGATGTAAATTCAGCCCTGTTCACCATCAAGGACCTTGCAGAAATTTACCAAAATTAGCTCATTTTGTTCATTCAAGACAAATTCCTTCAGATTCCGAGACTGCCACTATATACATATGCAAGGTAGTCCATTGTCATTGATTACCTAACAGAGTGGTTTCTGATTGGTGCACTGTTGCACAGCCTTTTACATACTTGTGTCTTTGGCCTCAGCTTTTCACTCACAAACTAATGGACAGCTGGAGCACACATAATAGTCCAGTAAGCAGTCCCTGCATCGTTTTACCTCTTACCAGTAGGATTACTGGTCTGATTTCCTCCCACTGGCTGACTTTGCATACAGCAATCATTTCCATTCTACCACTAAGCTCTCTCCCTTCCTTGCCAACTTTAGGCTTCATCCAGCATCATTTCCTGCTTCCCAAATTCCCAAAGCTGCAATCGGGTTTTGGCCTAACTACCTGTTACTGAGCTCTGAAAACTAACCTCATTAAGGCACAAGCCTCATCTGAGAAGTATGCCACACTTTTTGCCTCAGGATGCTGTGTTTTCAGACACTGTAGTTGTTTTCAAGAAAAGTAATGGATACCTTTCTAGCTCAGAACAACACTGATAATTATAACAGTTGGTTTCAAAGTGGAAAGGATATCAATTTAAGGAAATATCCACCTGCTTTTTGGAGTTAGGAAGGACTTTTTTTTACCCACATTGGGCTTAATTGCAAATTGTTTCAATAGGGGTTTTTCGTGTTCATCTGCTTCTACAGGAGTGATATGGCATAAGCTGAACTTGATGCTCATATGTATTTTTTCAGCATTATCAACTATGTTATTAAACTCGTGGGATATTTTTCTCACTTTTCACCCACCCCTAGTTACTATGACTGAAAATGTAAACAATTGGTGAACTTTCATGTAAGAGATAAAGTGTGGATTTCTACCAGAAACCTGAAGTAGTTCATCCCCTCTAAAAAGCGTGGAGCATGCTTCATTGGCCCCTTCAAGATTCTGCTCCAGGTCAGTGATATGGCTTTTCAGTTGAATCTTCTCACATTTACCTGCTGCAGCCTATTACTCTTAAACTCCTTTCTGAAAGGGTTCATTCCCTCCATCTCTTGATGTGATTGATAGGCAAGAGCAGTTTTAAACTGAAACTATGCTGGATCCCAATCTCCACAGAGTCCAGCTTCAATACCTGTTCCATTGCAAGGGATACATTCCAGAGGAATCCTGGGAACCTGCCTCTTTTTTCAACACTCTTGACTTGCTGTAGCTTTTTCATCACTCTCATCAAGATTGCCCCAGTCCTGCCACCCAGAGGGTGACCTTGAGGAGTGAGCAACATCATGGCCTACGTGGTTTTCAGCATCTTTGCACCCGTAGAGCTTCATATACATGGTCTTCATCTGCTGAACATTTTTGTATGTAGGTGTGATTCCTTTCTTTAATGCCATGGTCTGTGTGCACATACACATGAGCCAAATTGTATGCAAAGCTGATGTGAACACATATGTTCAATTATTTGTACACTGACCTTTGTGTTGAAGACTTGGCGACTAGATTCCTGGCTTGATTTCTTGGTTTCTTGATTCAGTTTTTATCTTTGACTACACTTAACACTTTGAGTGCCAGAGGGGTATGCAACGCATTGCAAAGAAATACTTTGCATACCCCTCTGGCACTCAAAAGGTTAATCTCTACCATCTCAGACCCCTGGCTTGACCACTGATTTTGCTTGAATACAGTCCGCCTCTACCTGATTCTGCTCTGGTGTTCATTCCCTCAGTACCTCTCTTCAGTTTTGCCTGTAGTACATTGAAGTTGACGCACCCTATGGGGTTAATCCCCAGGATGCAAGTGGGGAGCTCTACATGGCTTGAGCTCTTCAGCTCTGCTACCAAACCAGTCTTCCTCAAGACAAGTACTAGCTCTCGTTGAGTCCAACCAGTGGTGTCTAACCCAGCTGCAAGTCATTACAGAGTGCAAAGCATTGATTTGCAATATTTTATACACCACTTTGGTCCCTAAAGGGTTAAGAACTGTTGGATTGGCCTTTAATCACCATTATTCCTCTCATACACTTCTACACGTATCAAAAAACTTTATTTTACCACATCGGTGAGAACAAAGTAAAACCTTAATCTTTTTCATGTGTACCCATTGACAGGGAGGGCCAACTGAGACCTAGTAGAAAACACTACTGCTGTTTTTCTTGTATTAGGATTAAGCAGGTAGAGCGCAAGTGACATGTTTATCTCATATAAGGTCCTACAAGCAGTCAGGGAACATATTACTTAAAGATTAATAGGGTGCATATTATTGTAATATCATGTATTCCTAGCTGCATTCATAACATTGAGTGGCAGAGGGGTACGGAAAGCAATGAGTTGATTACCCCTCTGGCACTCAAAGGGTTAAACATCAAAAGATGAGTTTTCTTATCCAATTCATATACAGGTTGTTACTCATTACCTCCTGACCCCTGTTTGCATATGTAAGCTCCTAAAACAACTGATAAGTGTGATTTATGTAATGATTGAGGTAAACAAATAGATAGGAGATAAGTGTCTGCGAGCTGTGAAGGCACTGGTTCTGCTTTCAAAATGGTTATCTTTGTTTAACCCATTAAGAACCAGAGGGATGTACAACACATTGTGATTCTTGAAAATTTGAGGGCTTTTATTAGTGTGGGGGTTTTACGCTTACTAAGAATTGCATACCTCCCAAGTATCCCTCTTTAGGGGGGGCAGTCCCTCTTTTTGAACCAAATCCCTCTGTCCCTCTTTCCCACCCTGGTGTCCCTCTTTTTAGGAGGTCAGACTGTGTAGTGTGTATATTAGTGTATTAAATTGCTCAACAGCCATAAAACTTACATTCATGTTTGTATAAACTTCAGTATATGAGTATATAAATTAGTCTTTGTGAATAAAATACTTTGGTCTTGTTCTAAATCATTTATTCAGTTACACAAAGAGGTGTCAATAGGTCATGAAATAACCTAAAAATACTCGGTAATGCCCCAGCCACGCCCCCAGCAACACCCTCTAAAACGCAAGTGTCCCTGTTTGGCCATTTGAAATGTTGGGAGGTATGGAATTATAACAAAACTGCAGTCTCAGACCTTTCTACATAGTTGTGACACATTTTATTACTCATACCAAAGACCAAAAAAAATTAACCTTTTGATTACCATAGGGGTAGGCAATGCGTTGCTCATCAATGCGTTGCCTATCTCTCTGGTACTCAAAAGGTTAAAACACTTTCATACAAGACTATACTATTTTCTCAGTGCTACAAAAGTGTACAGTGGCAGTTGTAGCTTTTAACCCATTTCAGTGCTAGAGGGGTGTCAAGCGCATTTCCCACTTACAGAGTTATCCTTTTTATATCTTTAAGTGTTAAAGACTGCTTTAAGTATAGCTTACACCTTTGGCACCCAAAAGGTTAAACCAGCCATTACCAATTTTTAATCTTTTTTTTTCTTTTCTTTTAAAGCTTTGATTGCCAGAAGGCATTAGACACCCCTCTGACACTGAAAGGGTTAAGCCACAACACATACACACACACACACACACACACACACACACCTCCCAAGTGTCCCGCTTTGAGACCTAAATCCCTCGTTTTCATGCCCCCAGCAACACGACCTAAAACTAAAGTGTGCACACACACACACACCATTTTAAATATGAAATTTTACAACATATACTATGTATATAATATAATACACAGCAATGTGCAAAAGCTGTAGTCAGGTGTGGAAAAATGCTGTAAAGTAAGAATGCTTTCCAAAATAGACATTTCATAGTTTATTTTTATCAGTTAACAAAAATGCAAAGTGAGTGAACAGAAGAAAAATCTAATTAAATCAATATTTGGTGTGACCACCCTTTGCCTTCAAAACAGCAACAGTTATTTTAGGTACATTTGCACATAGTCAGAGATTTTGTAGGCAAAGAGTCAGGTGTATGATTAAGCAATTATACCAAACAGGTGCTAATAATCATCAATTAAATATGTAGTCTGAAACACAATCATTATCTGAAATAGAAACAGCTGTGTAGGAGGAATACAACTGGGTGAGGAACAGCCAAACTCAGCTAACAAGGTAAGGTTGCTAAAGACAGTTTAATGGCAAAAGTCATCCACCATGGCAAGCAACAACACACAAGGCAGTTATACTGCATCAGCAAGGTCTCTCCCAGGCAGAAATCTCAAGGCAGACAGGGGTTTCCAGATGTGCTGTGCAAGCTCTTTTGAAGAAGCACAAAGAAACAGGAAACGTTGAGGACCATATACACAGTGGTCGGCCAAGTAAACTTGGTGCAGCAAATGAAAGATGACACATGCTTACTTCGTTTCGCAATCAGATGTTCAGCAGTGCCATCAGCTCAGAATTAGCAGAACAGTGGGACCTGGTACACCCATCTACTGTCCAGAGAAGTACGGTCAGAAGTGCTATTCTTGTAAGACCTGCGGCCAAAAAAGCCATACCTCCGACGTGGAAACAAAGCCAAGCGACTCAACTATGCATGAAAACACAGAAACTGGGGTGCAAAAAGAAAGGTATCAGATTCTCTGGACTGAGTCAAAATTTGAAATCTTTGACTACAGCAGAAGGCAGTTTGTTCGCCAAAGGGCTGGGGAGCGGTACAAGAATGAGTGTGTGCAGTCAACAATCAAGCATTGTGGAGTTTCCTTATAAGTTTGGAGTTGCATTTCTGCAAATGGTGTTGGGGATTTGGGCAGAATTAATGGTATCCTCAATGCTGAGAAGTACAGGCGGATACTTATCCATCATGCAGTACCATCAGGGAGGCATCTGATTGACCCCAAATGTATTCTGCAGCATGACAACGACCCCAAACATACATCCAAGGTCATTAAAGGGATAGTAATACTTAAGTATTACTAATCCCTATAGTAAAGCCCTAGTAAAAAAAAACGTATTGCCCCAGTGTCATCTCTCAAACCTTTATGGTTTGAGAGATGATTGCTTCTAAAGCTGCCCTCTCCCTCCCCTTTCCCCGAAGTCAGCTTTGTAGCTGACTGAAGGGAAATCCGGTCATAGATCATCAGGCGGCTCTGCAGCAGAGCCGCAATCGCGTTAACTAAAAAAAAAACTTTCACTAAAATGGTCTTCTATGTGTGCTTGCAAACCAAGCACACGTAGAAGACCATTTCAGTGAAAGTTTTTTTTTTAGTTAACACGATCAGGCTGTGCTGGAGAGCCGCCTGAAAGTCGTACGACTCTCTTCCCTGCAGTCAGCTAGAATGCTGACTACGGGGAAGGGGGAGGGAGAGGGCAACTTTAGAAGCGATCATCTCTCAAACCATAAAGGTTTGAGAAATGACACTGGGGCAATACGTATTTTTTTACTAGGGCTTTACTATAGGGATTAGTAATACTGAAGTATTACTATCCCTTTAAGAACTATCTTCAGAGTAAAGAAGAACAAGGAGTCCTGGAAGTTATGGTATGGCCCCCACAGAGCCCTGATCTCAACATCATGGAGTCTGTCTGGGATTTCATGAAGGGAGAGAAGAAACTGAGGCTGCCTAAATCCACAGAAGAACTGTGGTTAGTTCCCCAAGATGTCTGGAACGACCTACCTGCCGAGTTCCTTAAAAAACTGTGTGCAAGTGTACCTGGAAGAATTGATGCTGTTTTGAAGGAAAAATGTAGTCACACCAAATATTGTTTGATTTCGATTTTTCTTCTGTTCACTCACTGTCATTTTGTTAATTGATGAATATAAACTATTAACATGTCTATTTCTGAAAGCATTCTTACTTTACAACATTTTTTCACATCTGCCTAAAACTTTTGCACATTATTGTGTGTGTGTGCATCTCTCTCTCTATGTATTATATACAATATAATGTAATATAGAAAACAGCGCTCACTGGACTTGATAAAGGTGTCAGGAAGCACCACAACTTTGACTGCACAATAAACACAGCATTTTGCTGTTTTTGCCACATTTAAAAGCCCAGTGAGTGCTCTTTTCTATATTGCATACTGTTGTTTATGTCCATTTGCACCCTGGCTCATGATCCTGATAACTGGAGTGTGGCAGTGAAATTATTTCTATTTTTGGGTGTTTTTTTAATTTAAAACACTGTATTTAATTATTATGTAATATTTTAATGCAATGTTTTAAAGTAAAAAAAAAAAAAAAACCACCCAAAAATATAATGCATTGCACACCCCCTCTGGTCCTCAGTGGTTTAATAGATTTGAAAAGGAGTAACATATATTGCTAGGTTCCAAGACACAAATCTACAACAATGCCTGCTGGGAATAACAGGGTTAAATAGTTGAATGAAAAGGATTGCTAGAAGTGTACAGAACTCATTATTTGGTGTAACCTGTTTGTTTGCAGGGGGATGAGGCTAAAATACTCCTTTCAAATCTGTCACCGCTACCAAATTTACTTAGTAAACACAAAGCAGAGAATTAACTGTTGTTGCTTTAAGCCAGAGATACGGCTCTTTTTTCTTTTTATTTTAATAAATACATATTCCCTTTTTTCTAATCTGTAAGTGAACAGTTTGCAATAGAGAGAGGCTGTTGTATACTTTGAAATACTATGTAAATATGCTTTTTTAATTCTGGATGATGTCTACAATTGATAGACCAAATTTGTTTGTGCTTTCGGTCTTACTAAATATTAGTCTTGACTTTGCAGCTTTTGCCTCTGCCAGACACTAGCTTTTGTGTCTGAAACATCCCACAACAATCACATCCTCCCGCCGCTTTTCCTTTCTGCCGTTTACCTACTTAATGCTCCGTATATTCTGCTTCTGATAAATCAATAGCGCTGTGTTGTAATGTGCACATATCCAGCTGTAGACTACTTATGAGCAAACTCTATCCATGGGAATAAGTTGTTGTTACCCTTGATCCTGTTGGCGTATGAAACTTTTGGCTTGCTTCATGTGTAGTGTTTTGTGTGAGCGCCCAGTAGAAAGTGAATTGTGAATATATATGTACACACATCTTCCTCTGAGGTCTGTATGCTCAGAAGCACAGCGGAATCATTATGGGGCTTTTTTTTTAACCCCTTGGCTGCTAGAGTAGTTTCTAGTGAATTGCAAAGCAATGTATTGGAGACTAGTATCCAAAGAGTTAAAAAAAAAACAAGCCTTAATTTAAATCAATCACTGAATTTTATTTGTCCCCTGTGGTGCAGTTGAGTTGTTCCAGTATAATTCCAGTTTGCTTTGGAACAAAACAAACACAAGGACACAGTGCACATATGTATCTAAGAACTCCCAGTTTTGCTCTGACATCACACATGCGTTTAGTTTTCTACTTATAAACTAAGAGGCTTCTTGCAGCGTATTGAAACAAACTTGAAATTGCACACCTCACCCGTCAGATCCACCTCCCAACACTTCTGCTGGACACAGGTGCATAATTACTGAGGGTTCAGTTGTGCCAGGGATCAGAATCTAAGAGCATACCTGGAATCTTCCTCCCCCTGAGCCCCCGGAGACGGCTCATTTGCTGCCACCAAGGGTATGTAAATGATGCAATTCACATCATAAATGGAGTTGGACTTAATTGGGTGGGTGGAGCTTCCCATCCTTGCATCATAAAGTGGCGGGAAGGAATTGGGGAGGAGAAGTTGGCAGGAAATGGAAGGAATATGGTGGGAAGGAGGAGAAGTGGGCAGAGTTTCAGGAGAAACTCATCCTCACGGAGAATCATCTGTCCCCAGAGACCAGGTAATTAATTGTAATAAAAACAGAGTCTCCAGGGGCAGATCCAGAGAGTTCCCATATATCATCCAAGAGGGTAATAAAATCAAACCTTTCAACTGCACTAAATAGATGAAAAGAACACTATATGTATTATATGACCTGGAAAAACAGAGAGTCTCTTAAAAGTCCTCCACTAGTAGTTGCTGCCGTTCTGCCACAAACCTCTGGTAACAAGTTCTCCAAAGACCATGTAAAAAAGACACAAAAAAGAGGAGGCGCACACAACCTAAGTGTAGTAACAAGTTCTAGATTGTGTGTGCCTTCTCTTTGTCCAACAAGGTCCCATCTGTCCCAGGGTCCAATATGTTCTATTTATCCTTCTGTGAAATTACTGTTTGGAGGGCTCCCCCAAAAAGGTTTGCAACAGGGCTGTGCAATGACTAGTTATGCCACTGCCTGGATACAAAGTGAGGAAAGGAGATAATAAGGAAGGAGAGTGGGAAGGGGGAGGAAACAGAATCTTCTGGTGGTATATAGATAAACAAGGGACTATGAACTTAAAGGGATAGTAATACTTCGTTTTAACTTTATTTTATTTTGTAGGCATTAAAAAAACATGAAGAATGATATGTCTTATCTCTCAAACCTTTATGGTTTAAGAGATATTCACAAACAAAGTATCCCCCCCCTGTTCAACCAGATCAGAAGGGAGGTGCCCAGGTAGACTGCAGAGAGGGACAATCTTCAATTAAGATAAGGGAAAAACCTGAAAAACTTGTCAAGGGGGGCAGGGATTTCATTGTTTTCATACAAATAAGAGTGTCCCCTTCTGTTATCTGTCTGGTCTTACAACCAGATCCACATTTGAGAAGAGATTGCTTACACTAGGAAAAAGGGGCGGGAGGGGAACTTTGCTTGTGAATATCTCTCAAACCATAAAGGTTTGAGAGATAAGACTTATATCATTCTTCATGTTTTTTTAATGCCCACAAAATAAAATAAAGTTAAAACGAAGTATTACTATCCCTTTAATTCAGGATTTTAAATATAATTTGTCTTCAAGCATAAAAATACAATAAATATGACCTAACATATCTTCTAACTTTTTCAAGGACATCCGATTTGTTTGTTAAATATGGTATAGTATCTATTATATTTGAGTATATGTTAGTGGGATTGATTGTTAGGTTTTGTTTAACTGGTCTTTTGAACATAAAGCCCTTAAGATTCTTGGCTTACAAAGAGAATATGCCCAGACCTGTTTAGTAAAGTTATTTTATTACAAGTTTTGAATCACCGTCAGCTGAGAAATTATTTTCCTTTATTCTTGTACTTAAATGTACTTTGTATAAATCTGTATTGATAGGTATCGAGTTAGAATCTTTAGCTAGGAATGACTAACTTGCAAGCAACATCTAACCTGTTATGTTATTTTCCAGCCCTCGGCTATGTTAGTAAGCAAGATAACTGCGTTGTTAGGCATATAGATAAGGGTGAACAATCTGTGGTTCTCTGTATATTGTAATAAATACACAGTGTTTGGTCTACAACTTGGCCAGGCAAGCAGTAGTTCTTCAGCTGTTGTTGGAGTGAAATGCCTTTCTTGTCGAAAGTGACATTATGGCTCATGTACAAGGTAAAGCCTGGAACCGGCTGTCAGTGACAACCAGAGTCCCTTCTTACTGCAGGAAGCCGATCTGATTGGCTTCCTGTAGTCATGTACAGTTAAATATATTGAGATCTCTGGGGTCGCAATGCAGAAGTGCACAGGGAATGCTGTCAGTAGTGATATCCTACTCCCATAAACACAACCATTGAGAGGGGATCAGGCAATACTATACCATATAAAATAAAAATATATTTGCAGGGCCGGATTTACATCTCAGGAGCCTGTAGGCACAGAAATCTGAAGCGCCCCCCCCCCCCATTGGCCATCTCCACTGGACACCTCCACAATGCTCCAAATCTCCACATTATTCCCCACATAACCGTAATGCCCCCACGTTGCCCTCCATCAGCTCCATATTGCCCCATCAGCTCCATATTGCCCCATCAGCTCCAACTTGCCCTCACATTGCCCCCATCGGCTGCAACTTGCCCCCATCAGCTCCAACTTGCTCTCACATTGTCCCCATCAGCTCCACATTGCCCCCATCATCTTCACATTGCCCCCATATCTGTTTCCTACCTCCCTGGTGGTCCAGTGGCAGGACAGGTCTGTGCCTCCTTCGGCACAGATCTGTATGCTGTTGCTCCCGCGGTCTTCTCTTCAATAATGCAGAGTGCTGGGAGATGATGTCATGGAGATGATGTCATCTCCCAGCGCTCTCCATTACTAAAGAGCCGAGGAGGGAGATCTGTGCCGAAGGAGGCACAGGCCTTACTATGCTGATAGTTACTGCTGCCACTGTACGCAGCGCCAGCGCTTTAATAAAAAAATAATAAGTAAATAAAAATGACTTCAGTGACAGGCGCCCCTCTGTGGTGTGCGCCTGTAGGCAGATGCCTACTGTGCCTAATTGCAAATCCGGCCCTGTATATTTGTAACATTTTTACCAACACAGGGATCTTGAAACCTCTCTACATCAGTGCCTTGTGCTCCCAGGTATACATCATGTGACGTCTCCAGATCCTGCCTTTCTAGTCTCCAACGTGTGTGTGTAGTGAACACTTAACATATGGCTGGATGCCAGGGGTTAGTTAACAGAACATTAAGTTTTTTTACCAGGTGGCCTCTCTCCTAATAGGGGCTCTGCTACGTTCCTATATTCTAATGCTACCCTTGCGATCTTCTGATGCTGTATTTCCCAGGCTCCTTGAGGGGAAGACCCTGGTTTTTTGCTTCACCTCAATGTAGTATTCTGAAACACATACTCCTTCTCTCACAGGGGCTCAGAACACTGTGGGGCAACCTCCTATTTATCACTGCTCTATTTCACACCTATCCCTATGGGATCACTAACACTAACCACAGTGACCTTGGGCAGGGCAACTAACTCTGCACCAGTGTTGTACCTTAAGGGAACGGTAAACTGTCCTAGGGGCACCTTATAATTACATTGCATATATATAAAACACATATAAAATGTGTGTAAATGGCAGAATTATTTGAAATTATTTTTGGGTACTGCATTCAAAAACAGTGAAAGAATCCTAATAAAATGTTTTATTTTTTTTCATGTACTTTAAATACATATCAAATTTTGCTTATGCTATTCTGATAAAAAAAATATGTAGTCTCTATGGATGCACTAAGTGATAAAGTGAGGAACCCTTGCTTAATATAGACATAAAAAAGCATTACATTTGACAAGGCCCTTAATAAAATAGTAAACCTTACTAGCAATGTGTCTTAGTCAAATGCTCATGTTGCCCTAATTAGCCCTATGGTGTTCTGGTCACTCAAACTGATGATTGCAGTCGCTCACCAAGTCCCGTGCCAAAAACCGCATTGTAGAATGAATTCCTTATCTTCTTCTGACTTGTTTGGTAAATGGGAATTTGCGATATAAACAGGGTCAATCCTCTTCACCTTTGCAAACCCAATTTACTAATAAGATTGTGCAAAGTATGGATTTCAATAATCATGCACATAACGATAAGCATATCCATATTAGTATAATCCTGAATAACTCCAGTGTTACTGAGAAGTCCAACTCGTTCTGAGATGGTCAGACAGGCATCTTGCTGTAGAGGCATCTGCATGCCTGCACCATCAGTCCCTACCTGTACCTTAAGGTACAATGCAACTCCTTCCACAGGAGACCGGGGAGGACAGCACAAGCACGTAGATATCTCTTTGGCATAATGTCTGCGCTGATGCCTGCTTGACCGCCTCAGAACGAGTTGGATTTGTCAATAACGTTGGACTTATTCTGGATAATACTAGTTATGTGCATAATTATTTGGGAGTAACTTTAATACAAATATTCAATATAATGAACCATTTCCAATCAAATAGTAATTACAGTGGTAAAAGAGTGATCATAATCCTTGCACCAACCATTTCCCAATTTTATTAGCATCCTCATTGCATGGCCAAATACAAAACAGGCTCATGCTTAAACCAAACCATTATCCACATTTCCAAAGTGCAGTTAACTAGCTACCTCAATTGTGCCAAACCCAGCCAGATGCAATTGGTAATGTAACCACCTGTGGCATTAGCCCGGTGCAGACCTCCCTAGGGTTACCTCCCTAAGGATCTATCCTGAATTATGTTATCAACAGTCAACATACCCCCCATATAAGGCAAGTACATCACAGCTCCTCACCACAATCCCAACCACCTCAAAAGGGAACGGGCGGGCGGGCTTGCTCACCCCTTCATCTCCTTGCATTACCAGATCACTGTTTTCCCCTCTCCTTAAACCCTACACTCCCACCCCTAACCTCACCTCACTTCCTAACCCTCCCCTTTTGCATGCTCCCCATACAATATCCGCTCCAGGTGATCTCTTTATGGGGAAAGCACTGTCTTAAATGCCACCAGGAGAAAGCAGATATAAATTACAAGATTATATAAAATAAGATCCTTCAGGTAAGTAGAAAACGAAATACATACTGTAACAGAAAGCTAAACTACTGCATATTATCTTATAATAGCAAGGTGACAATTTCGCCAAGTTATATATTATAAGGCAAGAACCTTATGATAAAGCCAGTGTTCCAGTTTTCACTAATGTACAAATGGAAATTCAGGGTTGTCGCTCAACAAAGTTTAACTTTGCCCCCTGAAGTGCTCTTCTTATGACACGAAAGGTAATTTGAGAATTAATATAATTAAAGGAAAGTCATGAAGGTAAAGTTTACTGAACTATAACCCTGAATTTCCATGCTTTTATATTCCTGATTGTGAACTATATGTTATGGTATTCAAGCAAAGAAGGACAAACACAGTAATAAAATATAACCACCTTTATTAGAATATACAGTGATAATAATATATGAGATATAGTGATGATAATATCCCTCACAACCACAGACCACCAGATAATAGGGACCAAGGTCCTACCCAGAGCTGCACACTGTGCTATGCACTGCACTACTGCGTGGTACCGGAGACTAAAGGCAACAGGGAGCGAGAGTCGGATAGAGCCGCTGGACACAGAGGCTAACAGCCAGGTAGGCTAGGAGTGTACAGAGCGAGTAATCAGCCAGAGCCACAGGTCAGACAAGCCGGGGATACACTGATCCAGATAGGAGTCGGAGGACAGACAAACCTGGGACTACATGGACCGAGTGAGTCAGCCAGAGCCACAGGTCAGAGCCAATGTGGGTAGCCAGACAAGCAGGAGTAATACACGGAGTAAGTCAGCCAGAGCCACATGCCAGAACCAATGTGGGTAGTCAGACAAGCCGGGGTTATACACGGAGCAAATTCTCAGATAAGCACAGTTCACAATGGAGCACAAGAGTAACTAACAGGAACACAACGTAAGGTCAATGACTCCTAGCCCCAAGGAGGATTATAAAGGAGCAGAAGGAGGTGGGACCCAATTAGGCCACCCAGAATAGGCCCATAAACAGACGTCCATGCTAGTGCCTGTAACTTGATGTCAGAATGAGGAAGTGGCCGGAGGCCATGCCGGCCTGCTGCCATACAGAGGTAGGAAGCACAGGAGCGCTAGGTGTGATATTACCCCCCCTTTACTGACCTCTCCCCCACGGAAGAGGACCAGCACCAGAGGACGTGCTGGATTGGCATTCTTGGAGCAGGGCAGGTGCATGCAGATCTCTCTTGGCGACCCAGGAACGCTCCTCAGGCCCATAATCTTTCCAGTGGACTAGATATTGTACCTGGCCTCTGACCCTGTGAGAGTCCAAAATACTTTGCACCTCATATTCCTCATGGTCCCCCACTTGGACAGGTCTGGGACGGACAGGAGCAGTAGTATATCTGTTACAGACCAGTGGCTTCAGTAGCGATACATGGAAAGCATTAGAGATCCGCATATTAGCAGGGAGTTCAAGGGCATAGGTTAAGGAGTTAATCCTACGGAGAACCCGAAAGGGACCCACAAATCGCGGAGCAAGCTTTTTATAAGACACCTGGAGATGGCGATTGTGTGAGGACAGCCATACTCTCCCACCTGGAACACTGGAGCCGGTAGCTGTTTACTGTCTGCTTGTCTCTTATAGCGCAACATGGAACTATGCAGGGATATCTGACCCCGTACCCATGTGGAGCAGAGTGCCCGCAAGTGCTCCTCCAGAGCAGGAATATTCTGAGCCTCGAAAGACTGTGGCAGCAGCGAAGGTTGGAACCATAGTTAATCAGAAAGGGAGAGTTATGAGAGGTGGAATTGACTGCACTATTTCTGGCCAGCTCTGCCCACGGTAACAGGTTCACCCAATTGTCATGATGGCCCGAGATAAAACAATGAAGGAACTGTTCCAATGCCTGATTAGACCTTTCTGCAGCACCATTTGACTGTGGATGGTAAGCCGAGAACGAGAGCTGGATGCCCATCTTACCGCATAATACTATCCAGAAATGTGAGACAAACTGGCTCCCATGATCTGAGACTACAACCTTGGGTATACCATGGAGATGAACCACCTCCTTGGCAAAGATCTCGGCCAACTCCTTGGAGGAAGGTAGTCTTTTATGTGGTTCAAAATGAGCCATCTTAGAAAACCTATCCACAATCATGAGAATGACGGTGTAACCCTCTGAGACAGGCAACTCCACCATAAAATCAATAGATAAGTGCAACCATGGACATTCCCCATTCGGAATGGGTTGCAGGAGACCATCCTGGAGGAGTCTTAGTCCGCGCACAAGTAGAACGTTTTTTAATCTATTATGTTTTGTTTGATCTGTTGCAATTCTCTGGCTTATTGATTAAACTTTTTTATTTAATATTTTAAAAAGATAAAATATATGTTTATCCTCTGTTTATTAATTTTTTATGATTACTTAAATCAATGAAGCATGCTGCACATGATTGATCTGAAGTATACATTACTCAATTAGCTCCTGCCTGTGGCAAAGTCGGTTGTAGTCAGCCTCATAAATTATAACTATTCTGTAAATACAGCCCATGCTGTAAGCCATATAAATCTAAATATTTCAGGAAGGGAGCACATTCTCAAACATGATGACCCAGGAGGGGACTGCATCACACAGGCCAAAGAGAACTAACTATGAGTTCAGTTTTTTCTCACGGGGACAATGAGGGAATCCAGGGTACCTTCCCCCATTCTGCTCCCCTGTTGGATATCCATGCCTCACAGTGCAACCCCAGCTTCATTAAGACCCATTTGTTTAACAGAATTAAAATCTGTGTACATATTGTTATATCCAGTTTTTCTGTAAAATAAATCATTAGAACAGCATGCTAAAACGTATTTCTTGCTGTGCTATTAGAAATTACTCCATATTGCGTGGACTAATTTGGTTCAAAGCACAATGAAGCTGTTATGATAAGAAAAAAAGTGCATATCTGGGGCAAACTGGGTTTTTGCACCAGAATTGCACCTTGTTTTCTTAGTACATCAGCCTCTGTGTGTGGCAATATTGGACCCAGGACAGAAATTAGCATAAAGTGCCACACTGTGCCACCAACTAAAGGTTAAAGGGATAGTAATGTTTCATAATAAAATCAGCTCTAATTAATCATCATAGTATTTGGACTTTGGAGAGTGTTATTTCAATTCTGTCAGAGTTGTAGTTCAAGAGTAATTCAATGACAAAGTATCCCCCTCCCACCCCTTTTACTGATGTAACACTGCTCAGCCAGAGCAGAAGGGAGGTGCCCAGGTAGATTGCAGAGAGGGACAATCTTCAATTAAGATAAGGGAAAAACCTGAAAAACTTGTCAAGGGGGGCAGGGCATTGTTCTCATAGGAAGAAGATTGTCCCCCTCTGTTATCTGTCTGGTCTTACAACCAGATTCCACATCTGAGAAGAGATGGCTTACACTAGGAAAAAGGGGCGGGAGGGGAAACTTTGCTTGTGAATATCTCTCACACCATAAAGGTTTGAGAGATAAGACTTATAACGTTCTTCATGTTTTTTTTAATGCCTACAAAATAAAATAAAGATAAAACGAAATATTACTATCCCTTTAATTTTATCAAAACTATTGCTATTACAAACAAATGGCAGCATGACCTGTAGCAGTTTGTATTCTATTTAGAATTAGCTAAACTTTTGTTAAGGTGACACGTCCACTTTAAGGTTCCATGTCCTTAATATAACAATTCTGGATTAACTGCAAATTCAAAGAAATAAAAGTTTAAACGATTCATAAGAAAGTTCTTAAGTGTTGAAAAAATGGATTATATATGTATGGGTGCAGAAAATCACTGATGGCATTTGCAGAGAAGCGTAACGGAGATGGAAAAAAATGGAAAAAATATTTTTAGAGCTGAGTGCTGTAATAAGGTTTAAGGTTTTATACTTTTATCTTACAGGCCTGGTTCATTGTTCTTTATTTTATTTCTTTTCATGAAATATTAATGCGTGCAGGGGCATGTGGCACTGCCGTTTTGCTTTCAAAAGCAGTTTGACTTTAAGAAAACTAATCTCCTTGTTGGGGAAGGGAAGTGTGTTAAATCTGCAAAACTTGGCAGCACCCGAGATGGCTGTGATCTTTGCAGCACTAGTGTTTGTGAAATGTAATCTAACCTCATTGCTTCATCTTGGGATCCTTAATTCAGGTTATAGTGCTTTTTTTTTTTTTTTGCATGAGACATGTTGACTATAGGACCAGTCATTCTTCCATTTCCTTAGTATCTGTACTATTTGCCTTATTTAGAGGTCACTGTTGAAACTGATGTACTAAGGAAAAAAGAGAACGGTCCTGGGGCAACCCAACTATACCATAGGGAACAAATAAATATTTAAATGTTTCTTTGTTGCTTATAAAACATAAATAAATCTCGAAAACCGACACACACACTATCTGCATAAGCCTACATTGTATTTGCATCCAGTACCATGTGAATAAAGAAAAGGTGGAAAAATTCTACAGCAAGCCAACTGCATTACCGGTGACAAATAAATGCCCACAAATTATTTTTGAATTAAATGGGGCTATGCATTTGAGGCCTGTCTAATATTCAAGGGGGTTAAAGGTCTCATTTAAATCAGTCAGAATTTTAACCCCCAGTGTGTTTGCTCTAGAATTAATCCTCTATTGTGTTTCTCTATACAGCCCTTTCTCTTGGACAGCACTCTTACATTTTTTTTGGAAAAACCACAAAAGGGAAAATGGGTTCAAGACATATCCTAATTCATGTAAAAAATGCCAATTCAACTTTTAGGGGCATACTATAAGATTAAGTGAAAATGTTCTCTACGAATACAAAGGTAGGGAATTTTTTTTACAGTAAGGGCAATAATGATGTGGATTTCTTTATCTAGGAAGGCTGCAGATATAGTAAATACTATACTATACTAAAAATGTTGGATATCTTCTTGGATCAGAATAATAGAGAGTGTTATGACAACTGGGTACAATGCAAGTAGGAATCTGATTTTGAGGTCAGATTATTTTGCTCCCCTGAGGACATAATTGGAAATGGCTATATATATATATATTTTTTTTTTTTGGCCTTACTCTAGATTAGGGATGTCCAACAGTCCAGGAGTTAAGGATTTCATCTCATTCATTTTGATTGGCCCCTGCTGAAGCAGGAAAATCCTTATATGCTGGAATGTTGGTAGCTCTTGAGGACTGAACTTGGACACCTCTGCTCTAGATCTGCAATTCTCAACCAGAAGCGTATCTAGAAACCACCATGCCCTGGTGCAAAAATTTCCATGGGGCCCTCCGACCACAGTGACCCCACAATGCCCACCTCCACATTGGCACCCATTTCACCTGCTACCTTACCTAGTTCAGGAGGGGGGGGGGGGCTCATCCCTGAGGTCCACCAGCATGTGGTGTGGCAGGAGAGGTCTGTGCCGTCTTCTGCACAGACCTCTATCAGCAGTTCCTGTGCGGTCCTCTCTCCAATAATGCAGAGTGCTGAGAAATTATGTCATCTCCCACCACTCTGCATTACTAGAGTGCCAGGACAGAGAGGGAGCTGCTAATAGAGGCCTATGCTGAAGAAGGTGCAGACCTCAGCAGCTTATTGCAAGTGCCGGACAGAGGGCTAGCAGGGGGAGGCTGAGCCCCTGGAGTGACTGGCCGGGTCGCAGTTGCGACCCCTATTGACACGCCACTGTTCTCAACACAGGCGGGTGTTTCAGTGGCTCAGTAATTTTGATTGAGCTACTTGTGTTTAATTAGGGATTAAAACTTGAAATGTTAGTGTGTCCTAGGGCCTAGAGCTGAGAATCACTGTACTAGATCCACGAACACAAGAGTCATGCAGTAAAGACTGAACTTGTTTGCTGCTTGACTTTGTTTCAACCTCATCGATTATCTTAGTAAGTCTCAGTCCTGGTATATAATATAGATATAAAAGAAGAGCTACAAATACATATAATTCCCATGTTCATAGTAGATATTTAATACATTTAAAAAAATGAACATTATTGTTCCTTCAGGCTATCTCATTAGAACTCAGTCTAACTGACTCACCTAAGCTCTGTGATGTAACATCATTTGCATGTGATTTACAATGGTCTGAGTATTTGTATGAACTGTTGCTGCCAGAGGCTTCTAGAATGTCTTTACTATGAAAATAGGCTCAAGGTTTGGCCACTAATAGCCCCTAAGGATAAGTGGTGTCATTGTGGGGCAACTTGACCTTAGGGAACAAATAGACATTTACAGTAAATGTATTTTAACTCCTTAAATGCTAAAGAGGTCTTAAACTCATTGCTTCCCAATATGTTGGCGACCTTTCTAGCATTCAAGAGGTTAAAGTTCTCATTTAAATCAATGGGAATCAGGATTTTTTTTTTAATTTGTCCCAAAATTGCTTGTTCTTATTATATCCACCTCACTGTGTTTGTTACTTTTACTACAATATAGTAAAGTTCAGGAGCAGGCTATCTGTGGTTCTCCAGCATTGTAACTCCCAACATCCACAGCTGACCTAAGGCTATGTGTGGACAATATTATTGTTGTCCACCAACAGCTGGAGAGCTCCATGTTGCTCACCTCTGGGCTGTCTGGTCAGGAAGAAATTATGAGAATGTGATGCCTTTGATTTCAGTGGTGTGCACGTTTTAGGGAGTTCGGACCTTATGCAAAAAGGAAAGAGGAGTAATTCTGGGGCAAATCAACTGCATCACAGGGAATAAATAAAAATCCCCTTGAATACTAGATTTCCAGTGGATTACAAAGCAATGTACTAGAGATCTCTCCAGAATTCAAGAGGGAGATTCACTATGCGGTGATAAAATAGAGATAACCTCTCCAGTGATATCACTTTTCTAGTTCATGTGTTATTCTATACAGCATATTCGCTAAGACAGTGGTTCTCAACCTGTGGGTCGAGACCCCTTAGAGGGTCGAATGACGATTTGCCAGGGGTCGCCTAAAACCATCAGATATTTATATTTCGATTCATAACAGTAGCAAAATGACAGCGGTGAAGGAGCAACGAAAATAATATGGGGCATCTGTCCACATAAGCAAGATGTGTTTCCTGGGAGCAGTTGGCAGTGTGTAATAGTCATTACACTGTTTATGGCTGCTCTCTAGTACAGGAATGTAGCACAGTGTTCAGTGTATTCACAATGGCGATATTCACAATAGCGGCTGTCATAGCAATCAAGTCACCCACAATAGACACACTTCCTCTTTAGGAAAGTCTTCACACCAGTGACAGTCATCAGTGATCCTTATGGACAAAAGTAAAGAAGAACAATTCTGGGGGCAAATTAACTGCACCACAGCAGAGAAATGAAAATCCCTATTGATTCAAATGTGGACTTTTTAAACCTTTTGAATGCTCAAGTGATCTCCACGGCATTGCCTTGGAGTCCACTTGAGCATTCAAGAGGTTAAAAGCCACGGTTAAGTCAATGTTTTGTTTTTTTTATTTCCCCCCTTTGAAGAAGTTGGTTGGCTCTTGAACGGCATCATATGTCTTTGCCCAGTGAAAACCATCTAAGTAATGCATTGCATATCCCTCTGGCACTCAGAGGCTTAAACAGTAAATTAGGTTGAAAAAAGAAACAAGTCCATCAGGTTCAACCATTAACACAGTATAACTCAAAAAGTGAGATTACATATTCCTTCCCAACTCCAAGATGGCTATTAGTAGGCATACCTGCAGACTTTTTATTCTGGACTCCCCAGAGGGGGAATCCTGTGGTGCTGTTGGGTAGGATAAGTGATGCAATTTGTGTCAAAAGTGGGTGGAGCCTAACCACGAGTGGGGTGTGGCTTCAAAAACTAGCAAAAAGTGCCTAGAATAGGCTGGGGAAGGAGGAAAAGTGGGAGGGAAGTGGGAGGAACTAGGTGGGAAGGAGCACCAATGGGCAGAATTTCAATAGAAACTGCCCACACCTCGGAGAATCAGCCTCTGACCTGGAGACGCGGTAATGCAGATTAAAAACCAGAGTCTCCAGGGCAAATCCAGAGAGTTCCCAGCTATATTAGTAGGTTAAAGTGTTAGTAATGTCTAAAAAAAACTTTTTTGCATTTAGAAGAGCTTAAAAAGCTGATCTAAATGCAAAAAACCGTATCTCTCAAACCGCTATGGTTTAAGAGATACGGGCGTTTAAAGTTTGATTTCTCCTACTGACAGCTGTAAAGCTGTCAGCAGGAGATCCGTGTCGGTCGACACGCTGGCGCTTGAGAAGTGCTGAGATCTCGTTACTTACACGGAATCCCTTCATTGGAATGGTCTAAAACGTGTGCCTAGTGTTCAGGCACATGTTTTAGACCATTCCAATGACGGGATTCTGTGTAAGTAACGAGATCTTGGCACTTCTCAAGCGCCACAGTGTCGACCGACACGGATCTCCTGCTGACAGCTTTACAGCTGTCAGTAGGAGAAATCAAACTTTAAACGCCCGTATCTCTTAAACCATAGCGGTTTGAGAGATACGTTTTTTTGCGTTTAGATCAGCTTTTTAAGCTCTTCTAAATGCAAAAAAGTTTTTTTTAGACATTACTAACACTTTAAACAGAAACGTCCAAGAAATAGACTAATACATTGCATAACCCTGTATGTTCTCTTCTGCTAGAAATGTATCTACTCTCTTAAAAGTATCACTTATATCTTCCATTACCCAACCCTGGGCAACGAAATCTACAATTTAACAAACCTTACTGTAAAGAACCCCTTCCTTCCTTAATGAATCCCACAAGCACTTTATGCAGTTAGTTTATGTGTAGTGCAGATATAAACATGTTGCAATTAATGAATTTATGAAGAGCCCACACACTGGAGTCATCCTATATAATTATTCGCTAAATCGTGTGTAACACCGCGACATGCGCAGTAGACACTGCTGCGCGTGCTGCAGTCATGCGCAGTAGAGACTGCCCGCGCCGCGGCTTATACAGAGCTGGGCGCTCCGAAGGAGCGTCCATCTCTGTATCAGCCGTGGCACGGGCAGTCTCTACTGCGCATGACTGCCCCGCGACCGGGTGGCAGTGGCACTGTGGCCCGTGTAACGGGCTGTTAAACTAGTTTCTAATAACAAAGCAAGCAATATATTTGGCCTCAAATAGAAACAATTAGCAAATTCTTCAGGAGTTGACATGAAGTGCCACGAAAATATAATGGTCCACTTCTTAGGAAATCGGCATCATAGACTTCCTGGTTATAACTGCAAAACAATGTGAAGAAATATTCTATTAACTACAGACCCCAAATGCATTATATACATTGGGTGTTGATTTACTATGTGAGCCAGTGAAAACAAGTCTTTTTGTTTTTTGGGAGTTATACTTCTTAAATCTGGCCTGTTAGTAATTTCTTCAAAATGATTATGATCAATAAATCAAGGACCCTGTTTACCAAAGGGAGAGTGACAAGCTAGTGTGTATATATATTAATGGCGTCAGTGAAAGCAAGCTTAGTCTACAGAAATGCACATTTTCCACACAGCAGGATCTGACTAGCCAATCCTACATTATTTATTAATGGTTCAAGCATATACACATGCAGTGTATGTTAATAAACATGCATTTGATTATTTTATTTATTTAGAAAATGTTTTACCAGGAAAAATACATTGAGATTTTATTTAGTTTCATTTTCAAGTATGTTCTTGAAGAAGTCTTCTTCCTGTTTCTATTGTATTCGGTTTATATATATTCCCTTTAGCCACACCACCAACCGGTGTCCAAAAGGCACAATTCATTTTATAATGCATTCCCTGGGAGGAATGAAGTCTTAGACTACAGCTCTCCATAATATTTGATAGGAATAGCACCACCTAGCCACCAGTATAGAAAACTGCAGTTTCATTGGAATTCAGCTGTAATCCCTTTTGAATGAAAGATCTCCCAGAAGTTTGTTCTACTCAGAAAAAAAAAAAAAAAAAAAAAAAAAAAAAATTATATATATATATATATATATATATATATCCAAAATTGAACAACAGCACTCACAGGTCTTAAAATTTGATAGTGACAAACAGTGGATCTTTATTGGATCAACGTTTCAGATGCTTTACAGCATCCTTCGTCAGGATCCTAACGAAGGCTGCTGTAATGCACCCGAAACGTTGATCCAATAAAGATCCACTGTTTGTCACTATCAAATTTTAAGACCTGTGAGTGCTGTTGTTCAATTTTAGATACATATTGTGGCTTTACACGAGCACCCAGGCTGAAGCCTATGCTAAAAACGTGAGTGCCTCTGTCTGGGAATATATATATCATTTTTTTTTTTTTTTTCAATAAAAAAAAATGTACTGTTCCTTTAATCAGTTTCTCTTTTGACTGGTGCAAGATTTAATAAAAATGTACATAGTACATATGGGGAAGAGCACTTGTTTGTGAAGTCTATCTCATGGCCCTTTTAGCTTCATTAACCCCTTGAGTGCTCAAGGGGTACGCAGCGCATTGCAGAGCAATGAGTTGTGTACCTCTCCTCCGGCACTCAAAGGGTTAATATATTCTGTTTTATCAAATGGCATCATGCGCTTAAAAATCATAGGTGCCTTCTGCCGCTGGCAAAGGATATATCCTGCCAAGAACCCGGACCTCTTTCCTTGCAGGCAATGCTACACATTTCCATTAATCACAATGAAAAGTGACTCAACCAGTTTTGGAGACACTCTGTCCCCAAGTACACATTGTACATCCCCTGAGTCTTAGGCAAGTACTGATCATCCCCCTGCCAAGAAAAAAAGTCAGTCAAGAGACATACTACATTTGCATAGTAACAGTTTTACCCCAATCCTTGTCTCACCTTAACTTGAAAGAATGGACATAAAGTAAGAGCCCCATCGTCCTCAGCCAATCATTGGCCAGCTAAGAATGATAGCTAAATGACAGCAGCTAAATGACATGGGCATTAACCTTTTGAGTGCCAGAGGGGTATCCAATGCATTGCAAAGCACTCAAAGGGTTAAATGACAAAACATACTGATACCAGCATAACAGTCCCTGTGTAAAAAAAAAAAAAAAAAAAAATTTTTGCTTGGAAACTGATCTACATGTAAGTTACATTTTAACACAATTTTTAAGCAATGGTCATAAAACTTGGTCAATTTGGAAAATTGATGGATCAGCAATGTTTTGCTGCAAAATAACAAACGTAAATGTATGTAACAATTGTATTTATACATGATGTTTAACAATGGTTTATTTTTAAATTTAGGATTTGTTTTGACAAATTTTGTCTACACCAGCTTTCAAAATAATCTTTTTAAAATAGCCTTTCATGGTGCTGCCTACATTAAAACTGAAGTACTCCTGACATTAAAGCATTATCAAATATTTTATCACTATAACCATTTTCTCAGTTTTTTTATTTTGAATGTAGGGTAAGAATTGAGACACATTGTTGCCAAGAAGTGCTAAGTTGTTAACCCTTTGAGTGCCAGAGTGGTACGGAATGCATTGCAAGCTATACATTCCATACCACTCTGGCATTCAAAGGGTTAACATATATCTTATGTGTATCATAAATAATGACCACAATTTACCAAACTGCTTTTTGGCCTTTTGGGTTTGTATGGGGGTGGGGGGGTGGGAGAGGGACAAAAATTCCCCTCTCCATCCTATATTGTATAGTTTTGTTCAAGCATTACCCATGTAGATAAAGATCATTTTGCAGATTTCCACCCATGTCTTGGCTACGCAAGTACACACATTTTAATCCATTGAGGACCAGAGGTGTAAGAATCCTTACAAAACTTAGTTTGTATCTATAATTTCAGGCCTAGGATAAACTAAAACATTGTATGTGGCATATAATAAAGAGCCTCTTTGCGTCCCATCATGGCTTCTTTGCCACTGTTGCACCCATGGTAATGTAATAAGTGGGCATGAAATGCCAATCTGATTAGTGTGTGATCAGAAGCCATTTTAAAACTCATGCCTACATTGCATCGCAGTTGATAAGTTGATATGACTAGATTTATCCAACAGATCCTATTGAAGTATATGGAGACATTTGCAGATAACACGCTTGATAAAGTTATCAACTGCAGGCTTCAGTGTGATAAAGAGCACAACAGCAAAGTATTGACACCAACGTGGTAGCAGAGAGGACAAAAGATGCATGCCAAACTAAGTTCAAGATGCTCTTTTACAGACCCAGTAATGTACAAGCCATTTTTGGTTGGAGTTGTATGTTTTATATTTCTGATGAAGTGTTCTTAATGACACAAAACGCGTTGGATACCTTTATAATAAAAGAAAATTGGAATAGTGGCTGTATTATGGATTCAATGAGACTTTGAAAAGTGCTTATAATCGCTGGATCTGGTGAGAAGCTGGGAAATAGGGGGCATATATATATACTACTACTATACAGATATACTCTTAGAGGGTCTGCACCCTGTTGTTTGTTTTTTGTTGGTTGGAGGAGGGTCCATCCAAAGCAAACAGCTCCAATAATGAACAGTTGTTCTGGCCTGAGGGTCGGGTCTCTGCACCCTTAAACAGCCTGCGGGTGTGTTTTTGAATGAGTGTGTGATAGAGGGATTTGAGTGTAAATAACAGAAGGTTATATGTGTATATGTAGTTCTGATCTTACAGTATATTAATACCTGTGCTACTGCACAGAGAAAGTATCAATTATAACTCTCTACAGTGGTAGAGTGATACATTGGATCAAACGTCTTATTTGTGTATAATTTATCACTGTACCTCTGCAGAGAAAGTCAGGAATTATATTTTCTGTACAGTAACACCATACCTCCCAACATTTCAAATTGCTAAAGAGGGACACTTATGGTTTAGGGGGTGTTTCTGGGGGTGTGGCTGGTGGGCGGGGAATTACAGAGAATTTTTAAGCTATTTTGTGACCTATTGACACCTCCTTGTGTAACCTATTAAGTGACTTATAACAAGACCAAAGTATTTTATTTACACAGACTAATGTTTAAACACATATACTGATGTTTAAACAAACATTAATATGTATTTTATTTATGTGGAGCAATGTGATACCATTATATAAACACCACACAGTCTGATCTCCTAAAAAGAGGGACATAAGGGTGGGTAAGAGGGACAGAGGGATTTAGGTCTAAAAGAGGGACTGTCCCTCCTAAAGAGGGACACTTGGGAGGTATGGTAACACTGCTGCATGTTGACAGACAGCCAGACATAAGGACCAGAGCAGAACAGCCTGTACACTATATTTTTGGCCATCTCTGGCTTGCAGCAAGGGTGGGCAACCAGCAGGACTACAGCTATTGTTGGATTACAGCTCATATCATCCTTAGTCAGTGAACAGCTATCTGAAGATGACGGGAGCTGTAGTCCCACAACAGCTAGGACAGCACTAATGTCCACACCTACTGTAACTCCTGTAATGATGTAAGTGGTTATAGCCTATTTCTTGCTTTCTCATTACAACGCCTGCCTTTATCTCTTTAACGCTTTGTCATTCCAATTCTAACTGTCCTATGTCACTCACAGGTTGGAGCGACTGGTGGATGTACTAAGGAAAAAAGTTGGATCTGGAAATTTTCGGACTGTGATATGAACTTCACAACTAGGAGCAAACTCCTCTTACATCTGGTAACCAGGCCCCGAGCTCTCCATGAGACATGTAAACAGCACCAGATCAAACAGCCAAAAGTCCAGATGGAGGAGGAGAAGAGCATGGTGGGAAAACAAAGGCAAGAAGGTAACCGAGAACTCTGCTTGACCCTGCCTGATCTACACTTCAAATGATTAACCACCCAGCCCTCTCATTCTGGGCCCTGCTTGTGAGTCAATAACAGTCTATAGATGGTTTCTTCACTGGTGGACATTGGTCAGTACTGAGGTGATCTATATGTGTTTAGAATCCATGTTCCCTTGTCAGAATAGAAGAAAGAAAAATAGAAATTTGGATAAATTTCTTAGACATTAAAGGGCTCTATTTGTCAGGAAACTTGGGGCAATTTTGGAGCAAAACAACTGCATCACAGGGACAAATAAAATAAATCCCTAATTTCCAGTTGATTTAAATAACCCCACTGAATGCTAAAGAAGTCTCCAGCAAATAGCTTTGCAGTGCATTGGAGACCACCTCCCCAGCTTTCAAGGTGTTATCAAAAATATATTTAAATCAATGGACATTTGGGTTAATCTTCTTTTGTCCAAGTTGGTGCAGTTGGTTTCCCCAGAATGGCTGTAATTTAGCTTCCTGGATAGGCCCAAAGCCACTTCTTCCATTTGGCTATTTGCAGTATTGATCCTGTAGACTTTGGATTTGAGGTCATATGTGCAAAGTCAAACCAGGAGAAATTCTGGTACAAAACCAACTGTACTTTAGGAAGCAAACATTCCTATTGACTTAAATGGGGATTTACACCTTTTGAATGCCAGTATGGTCTTTAACATGAATGGAGAACCTTCTAACACTCAAGGGGTTAACTCTTTGAGTGCCAAAGGGGTAGGCAACGCATTGCTTTGCAATGCATTGCATACCACTCTGGCAGTCAAAGGGTTAAAACCTGCATTTAAATAAGTTTATTTTTTTATTAATGTAATGTATTATTTAATTTTTGAATGTTCCCTATGGTATTGTTGGTTGTGCCCAGAAATTCTCCACTTTTGGTCTTTGTACATATGGCCTTTAGATTTCAATTAAGGGTGTTAAAATGAAGTTGTCAAAGGCTGCAAACAAGCCAGGATTTAACCCCATAAGGACCAGAGGGTTGTGCAACGCATTGCTTAGCAAAATGATGCACAGCCCTCTGGACCTTAAGGGGTTAAAGTAGAACTGTCACCTGTCCACATTCTCCCCTCAGTGGGAGTATCCATCTTGCAGGATTTCCATGATTCTCAGTTTCCAGTTTATGCAAATGAGCTGGCACTGGTCTGCAGTGAGTGGCAGAGGGAAGTAGGGCAGTGTGGAATGTATGTATCTCACTCGGATGCCAACCAGCACCATCTAATGTGCATAAACTGACAAAATAAGCTAAATATATCATACTATTCCTTTAAATGAACTCTATGCATGCCAGCGCTCTCAGTATGATCACTTCAAATGATGTGGTGTTGCAAGGTAACAAACAGTATGTATCAAAAAGCGGAGAGATTTGCAGCAAAATAATGCACTGCCAGAACTATTGTCAATCAGCTGTGCAAGATCGCTGCATTAACCAGTTCAACGTTTCTGAGAAGTGGCCCTAATTAGTATAATAATAATAATAATCCTTTATTTATATAGCGCACACAGATTCCGCAGCGCTTTACACTCATATTGGTTCCTGTCCCCATTGGGGCTCACAATCTAAATTCACCTATCAGTATGTTTTTGGAGTGTGGGAGGAAACCGGAGTACCCGGAGGAAACCCACACAAACACAGTGAGAACATACAAACTCATTGCAGATGTTGTCCTTGGTGGGATTTGAACCCAGGACCCCAGTGCTGCAAGGCAACAGTGCTAACCACTGAGCCACTGTACTGTATTAAAACTTAACCTTAACGATACCTAAATATACAGAGGTATACTCAAAGTTAAAAATGGTGGTCTGTGAATTAATCTAATAAAATCTAAAACAAAATTTTAGTATAAGGGTACAGCAACCAAAATCCTTCTGACTTAATATACCAATGTATCTTAAAGTGATAGTAATGTTTCATAATAAAAGCAGCTCTAATTAATCATCATATTATGTGAGCCATGGAAAGTGTTATTTCAATACTGTCAGAGTTGTAGTTCAAGAGTAATTGAATGATAAAGTATCAGCTCAGCTCAGAGCAGCAGGGAGGTGCCCAGGTAGACTGCAGGGAGGGAAAATCTTCAATTAAGATGAGGGAAAAAGCTGAAAAACCTGTCAAGGGGGGCAGGTTTTCATTGTTCTCACAGTAAGAAGATTGTCCCTTGCTGTTATCTCTCTGGTCAAGCAACCAGATAACACCTCTGAGATTAGCAGTGTTACACTAGGTAAAAGGGGTGGGAGGGGGATACTTTATCATTCATTCAACTGTGACAGTATTGAAATAACACACTCTATGGCTCAAATACTATGAAGATTAATTGGAGCTGTGGTTTTTGTGAAACATTACTACCCCTTTAAGTCAAAGATCACAGTTTAAATTAGACCACATCAGATTATCATCAAGTCCACTGACATACTCATAAATTTGATGCACTTGATTTTGGTAACAGGGAGATAGAGAGCAAAGCACCTATAGCTCGTATGTAAGAAACAAGCACTTGGAATACCTCCCGGGTTCTCATATAAGTCAGAGGAAATAGTGTTGCAATTTCTGACCCTGGATTTTAGTATCACGTGATGAAGCCACCTGTAGTGCAGTGAAACGAGTAGGGAAATCCAGGGTTAAAATTACAACACTATTTCCTCTGACTTATAGGAGATCAGTACTTCTCAGTTTAAATCTTGCTGTATTGAAGTTAAAACCTAACTCATATCAGTCTATCTCTGTTCTTTGTATTTCTGATGTGACTCAGGGCGGCAGTACCCGGAGAGGTGTCTACAAACCAGAGAGGTACTCATATGCTCGTTTCTTACGAGCTCTAGTAAGTCCACCTGTGCTCCATCTGGGATATCCAGAAAACCTGCAATGGTCTTGTGGACCAGAGTTGGCCAACTCTGGCATGGTATAAGCCAATGTAACACTCACAAGAGTAGAGGATTGAAGCCTCTGTGCGACAGCTCATTCTGCACCAAAAGTACTGATAGCTTTCATGAGTCTTACAGTCACTTTTGTCCATGTACAGCTGCTCTGATCTCCAGTCTTTGGCCTGGATCCTGTAATCACAGAGTCAGAAGCAACAAATGTCATCCTCTTACTTCAGGTCTGACACCACTCACAGATGTAAAGTAGATGTTGTGAAACTTTAAAGCAGGATAGTTGAAATAATACGCACAGACTAGCTTGGAGCAAACAAAATCACCTCTCCACCACAAACACCAGGTAGAAGGCATCTGTCTTACGCATTTCACATTCCCTCTGCTTCTTTCTAAAGGCTACCAGGTTCCTGAGGAGGCAGTAGAGTGGCTGAGAAACATTTCAACATGCCTCCTCCAAGCACTGCTTGTTTGTTCCAAGATGGTCTACCGTGTGTATTGTTTGAATGTTCCCACTTCTAAGTCTGTCAACATCTATTTTATGCCTGCGAGTGATGTCAGACCTGAAGTCAAAGAACAATACTTGTTGCTTTGGACTATGTAGTGACAGGATCTGGGCCAAAGATTGGAGAGCAGAGTACACATGGACAGATGAGATTGGGGGAAGAAAGCATGCTGCTGGTATATGTGGCGTTCAGTGGCCTGTTGTAGAGAAGCTTAGAGCCTCTACTTTTGTGAGAGTTGAATTGAGTATAGGTGGGTGACAGGGTCAGTCAAAATGCAAAGTACTCACATGTGTTAAATCTCAGCTATCCTTAAATCCTGGCCTGTTTGCAGCATTTTATGTTCAAAGTTTGACACCCATGAATTAGATGCTGCCCTGGTCACCCCTGAATTAGAAGCTGTCCTGGTCATTTCAGCAAAAGAAGGTAAATTGTACCTTAAGTGTATGGTGTCTTTAGTGTTGGAGGAGCTAGTAAATTGTGACAAGTACATATATTTATATAATACAACTGCCATCACTACTGAGTAGCTTTCTTATAGGAACACTAAGCCTCCTTAAGGCGCAATTAATCTCTGCCTATGAAGCTGTGGCAAAATGTATACTATGAAGTGTTTTGCATTTTATTGTCCATTATCACAGTAAATTGCTTTTGCTGCGTATAATACATTTTTATAACCCATAATAGATAGATTTTTTCAAATTTTGGTTTCTAGCACTAAATAGATTTTGCCACACACACACAAAAATTTTGTGACAAAAAATGTGTATCACACAGAAACTAATGTGGTCTGACAAATCTACATCAAATCTATTCTAAGGCTCAGAACAAAATGTTTTGCACTCCCATTTCAATGATTTATATATTATGCTCAAAATTTGTTATATGCAACTCAATTATCTATTTTATGACACAAAATAAATTCTGTGTGATGGAAACATTTATTTTGTGTAGTAAAATATAATGTTATTTGTGCTGAAATATATATTTTGTGCTGGGAATATTCCATACTTTCATCCCTATATATTTTTTTTTATAGACAAAATAGGTGAACTTTGTACTTTTTACACTGGTAATGCACTCCACGCTAGTAAAACTGCCTTTGTTTTGGCTTTATGGTCCCCCTAGTCTGGGTATTCTTTCACACTAAACTTTTTATTTTTTGCATGTGATAGAAGACTCGTAAGTAGTGCCTGGTCACTGGAGTGAGTCCGCACTACATTTCAGTGCAAGGTTTAGGATTCCCCCTCCAACAAAAGTAGCTAAGAAGCTTTTAAAGTGTGCAAACAAGCCCTTTTAGGTCACTCATTGTCCTTGGGTTTTTTTTGGGAGGTGTTGACCTTTTTATTATCTCTTCTCCGTAACCCTTGATATAATTTAGCAGATTTATGGCTACTTAGGTTCTGACCTTAACCTTTAACCTTATGATAGGTGGATTACCTGTATCCCAGAAATGGCTTTATGTGGAGGGAACACCTGATTGTTAGTCTGATGCAATGAGTGTGTGTCAGACATTCCCTGCCTTAGCTTTCAGGAACAAGGACACAGATGGGCGTTGGCTGGGGACTCTTGAATTAAAGGAAACATTTTATATTAACCCTTTGAGTGCCAGAGGGGTACGCAACGCATTGCTTTGCAATGCGTTGCGTGCCCCTCTGGCACACAGAGGGTTAAAGATAAAATAGACCTACATTAATTTTAACGTGTGATAAAAAACTAAGTCCTTATGTAGCTGTCCTTCATACAGCAGTCATGTATATTTATACACTTTTTTTGCACTGTAGTTTATAGATGAACAGTGTAACGGTGAAAGAACACCACCTAATAATAGGCTCTCACTTAACTTACTATGACCAGAATATGACATTTTCCCCTCATGGTGTTGAAGATATTATCTTTAGAACAATCAGTCCAAGATGTCAGGGGTTATGCACTAAGATGTGATAAAGAGGAGATAACGTCTCCAGTGATATTACTTCTCCGATTACTATATAATTCTATGGAGCCAATGTACCAAGATTTCTAAAGCTGGTGAAATCTTATTGCATTGGCTACACAGAATAACAAAGGACTTGGAGAGTTTAGACCACTGGATAAGTCTTCTCCACTTTATCATCTGTATATAACACCTTAGTGCATCTCCACAGTCATGTTCATGGAGATGGACACAGCAGTTGCTGGCAGTTTTTTCAACCTGAAGCTGACAAAATACATGAGTTTACTTGACCCCTTAAACCTTTGAGTGCCAGAGAGGTATCCAATGCATTGGATACCTTTCTGGCACTCAAAAGGTTATGTACCAGAGGGTGTGCAGCATATTGCAAAGAAATGTGCCGCACACTCCTCTGGCCCTTAAAGTTTTAAGATTAAGACATGCATAGGGCAGAGTTTGTAGTGCCGTGGTCTCGCTAGTAACTGTCATGTCCACCTCCATGAACATGACATACAGAAATTACTGAAGATGTTATATCTTGGAGCAAGAGAAAAATTCTTAGAAGCCATTAGAATTTTTTTGGCCGTTAGGTAAATGTGTGTGTGTGGGGTAGTGGGCTATTATTAGAATACTAACTGAAAAGCTCATGTACATGGGCCACAGTGCCACCCAGCAACCTCGGCTGGTGGACAGATCCTCTCGTCACTGGCGGCACTGCAGTTACGCGCAGTAGAGACTGCCCACCCCGCGGCTGATATGGAGCAAGGCGTCCGAATTCAGACCGGAGTCCTCTCTGCACACGTTCCTGGGAGTTTCAGTATAGGCTGAAACAAACTTCTGCTTTAAAATGCTTACTTGGCTCAACATTTTTGAGACCTGTATCTGGAAGCCGCTACATGTGCACTATACATCCCACTCTGGCCACTAGGGGATATCAAACACACAGATACCAGATGTCTCACCCACTCACTTGTTGACCTTATTTCATCTCTTGGCTTTATTTACCATCTCTGTATGGAAGACACACAGGTCTGCCTCTCTTCACCTGACCTCACTACATCTGTACAGTGCCAAGTCACTCAGTGTGGCACAGCAATTTCTTCATGGATGGCCCACTACCATTTTAAACATTTACATTGTTTGTACATACAGCATTGCCTGGAAGTGATGGGTATGTTTTGTGCTGTACTATAGTCTATAGAGATACTTCATGCAGCACTTCTGTGTGGTGACAGGTGGGACATCAGTGTGCAACAGTATGCAGACCATCACTTCTCCTTCTAGAGAAGTCTTGTGTCAAGAGCTGGATTCTCAGTAGTCATTTGTGACTCATAATTCTAGAGCTGTGAACTTACATATGCTCATATATACAGCACAAATCCATTCAGTCGTCTCGTGAAGGCTACAGTTACTTTTAAGACATGTTGATAATTCGTATTTAATTAAGTTTGATGTGATGCAGTTAAAGCTATACAATTATTAGATCATGGTCCTTAAGATACACATTAGTGATTCGGACTACAAACAACCTCGCAACTAACAAATGAAGCTGTCTCTGTAAAGATGATCTTTATCGATAGGTATAAGGGCTTCGTACCACAACCAGGTTGATCTGTTTATATATATTTTTTGCATTGTACCTGGAGTTGCCTGTATTTAATGAGCTCTATTTCAGACTGTCTTTAGTTAAGACTTCTTCATAACAGGGTTTAAATGGACAGAAATGTCAACATATAAATATTTCATTGTAATCCTATATAATAATTCGCTAAAACGTGTGTAACGACGAAGTCATGTGCAGTACAGACTGCCAGCTCTGTATCAGCCGCGGTGTGGGCAGTCTCTACTGCGCTTGACTGCCCCACGACCGGCTGGCAGTGGCACTGTGGCCCGTGTAATGGGCTCTTCAACTAGTTTTATATAATTCACAGTACCATTTTCAGTGCCGTTATATTTGTATAGTACTTGTAATTTGAGTTGAAAGATTCCCTTTCTTGCCCCTTTCCCTCAGATCTGAAAGCTGGTCACTCTACCAGACAGATCTCAATGAGGGACAATATTGTGTGTGTCTGTATAAGGAAAACCCTGCTCCACCTTGAAGAAGAGGGTTTTCCTTAAAGGGATAGTAATACTTCGTTTTAACTTTATTTTATTTTGTAGGCATTAAAAAAACATGAAGAATGATATAAGTCTTATCTCTCAAACCTTTATGGTTTGAGAGATATTCACAAGCAAAGTTCCCCCTCCCGCCCCTTTTTCCTAATGTAAACCATCTCTTCTCAGATGTCCTAATCTTTATATTCTGCATGTAATTGGAGTCGAAAATTTCCCCTTCTTGCCCATTTTCACTATTTCAGACATAGTTCCCTCAGACCTGAATGCCAGTCTGGACAGATTACAACAAGGGACAATATTGTGTCAGCTTAAAGGGATAGTAACACTTTGTTTTAACTTTATTTTATTTTGTAGGCATTAAAAAAACATGAAGAATGATATAAGTCTTATCTCTCAAACCTTTATGGTTTAAGAGATATTCACAAACAAAGATCCAAACCAGATCAGAAGGGAGATGCCCAGGTAGACTGCAGAGAGGGACAATCTTCAATTAAGATAAGGGAAAAAGCTGAAAAACTTGTCAAGGTGGGAAGGGCTTTCATTGTTTTCATACAAAGAAAATTGTCCCCTTCTGTTATCTGTTTGGTCTTACAACCAGACTCACATCTGAGAAGAGATGGCTTACACTAGGTAAAAGGGGCGGGGAGGGGAACTTTGCTTGTGAATATCTCATAAACTATAAAGGTTTGAGACATAAGACTTATATCATTCTTCATGTTTTTTATTGTCCCTTGTTGTAATCTGTCCAGACTGGCATTCAGGTCTGAGGGAACTATGTCTGAAATAGTGAAAATGGGCAAGAAGGGGAAATTTTCGTACTCCAATTACATGCAGAATATAAAGATTAGGACATTGAAAACAGTACAGTGCATTATATAAAATTAATATTACTTTATATGTTGACATTGATATCCCTTTAATTGTGAAATCATATAAAGAAAAACCCAACTCGTGGCTATTTAGAACCATGTAAACTTTTTAATGCCCAGCTGTAGAATACAACAGAGTTCCAATGAAAAGAAGATAAACCACACTGCTGTATGAATGACAAATACCTAGACAAATCCTTCTGTTAGACAAATTGAGACACTTATTCCTGTAGGTCACCTTTAATTATACAAGATTTGCATTACTGAACTTCCTAACCATTATTATCAGCCATATACTGCCTAAGGCAGAAGTGGGTAATGGGAGCCCTCCAGATACTGCCAGTCTACAATTCCATCATTCAACTGTTGGGGAATGATGGAAGTTATAGTCTGGCAGCATCTCAAGAGCTTCTTATTGCTCACCACTGACCTAAGGGTTACTTCACAAGTCCAGGGTTGGGCAATGTAAGGCCTTTAGCTGTTGGTGGAGTATAATTCCCAACATCCTCTGACAGCCAATGGCTTACAAAGGATGATGGGAGCTATAGTCAGTAGACAGAGGTCTCATATTAATTGGTTATTATCCAATAATAGTTGGAGGGACGATCACCTAAAAAGAACTCTGGACATATTGAAAGAGTTTTCATAATCACTTATATGCATACCTGGGAACTCTCCGGTTTTGCCCCGGAGACTCCGGATTTCAGCCTGAATTACCGGGTCTCCGGGGCAATGTGTGGATTACCGGGTGGGCAGAGTTTAAATAGAAACTCTGCCCACTTGTGCTCTGTCCCGCCCGATTCCTCCCACTCCCCGCCCTCTTAGAGACTTTTTGCAGGTTTTTTTTTTTTTTCTGTCCCGCCCCCCCTCCGTGACTAAGCCCCGCCCCTTTTATGACGCGAATCGCGTCATTTTCTTCCTATGTCGGAACTGACAGGGTTACCCTCCGGGTAACCCTGTTTCAAAAGTTCCCAAGTATGCTTATATGTAATACTAACCATTTTTTTATTTATAAAACTAGTTTTTTGACTTATTTACATTTATAGATTTTGCTACTTAAAGCATACCGGGAGGGTTCTTACTGTTATGGCCCTACATTACCTTCCCCACTCACTGACAGAGCGCAGCAATGCATTTCCCACCTCTCCTAGCACTAAATGGGTTGTGTCAGTAAATAGCGGCGATAATGTGGGACTAAGACAGGAAGTATCTGCGTGGCATGCCTTAAATTATCATAATCTAGAAATCTAAATAATAATAAGAAACAATTTCTAACTAAAAACTGACTAATGCAAACAATTAACCATTTGAGTGCCAGAGAGTTATCTAACACTCAAAGGGTTAAATAATTTTGAAAGCTCCTTTCAAAATCAGGAAAGTTTATTTTTTGGTAATAGTGTCACTTTAGACCAAGCATTTGACCAGCAGCTATAACAGCATGAACACAGAATCCAAAAAAAGCCATGCCTGTGTGTTCTAGGCAAATATTATTAATTATTTGTATTAACATTGTTGGTTATAAGTGATAATTATACAGGACCGGTCTACCTTAAGCACAGTTCATGGAGCGATGTCCAAGTTTTCTTAACAGTTTCTGGGCACTCTAACTCCTGTCATAACCAGGGGTGTATCTAGAACATATTGGGCCCTGAGGTAAAATCTGAGGTTGCCCCCCCACACACACACACACACACCACCACCACCACTACTCCTCACTGGAACAAGTTTATATAACACAAACTGTTAGGGAACTCTGCAATGCATTTTGGCTCCTCTCTGAATCACAGAGGATTGATGAAGAAAAGGGAAGGGGTTAATAAATGCTATCCTTACTGGCTGGCAGCAGCCGTGTGCAATGAGATCAGTAGCCGCTAAATTAAGATAGGAAGCTAACCTGATTGGAAGGGTTTGCAGGATAATGCAGAGCCAACAGGCCCCCTTGAACGCCTGACATCATTACAGCTGTGCGCTCCTGCTCATAGTCCATTGATCTGAAAGCTAAAGACAATAGTAGTTACGGCCCTGACTCTTTGGCCTTCATTCCAGATGGAGACTTGGTTTCCATTACAGTTGATAGCCTTATCAAGTGTTTTAGCTACATCATTTCTCCATACGTGTCAATGGGAACTGGTTAGATAAAACCCAGTGCTAATAATTACTAACCTCAATGTAATCCTGGACATAATTATTAAGTTAACAATACATATTTAATCCTTTGCATGCTAGACATTGTGATGTAATGAGTTTCTCATTTCTCTGACACTCAAAGGGTTAAGACAGTGGTTCTCAACCAGGGTGTCATGGCACTTTGCTGTGCCTTGGACATCCACTTAGTGTGCCCCTTGTTTTCCATAAAGACTTTGACAAACTTTGAATGTCGAGTTTTAAATGTATATTTATGGAAATGTTTATGCATAATATGTTTGTCTCTGTTATTCTGATTACGAGACACAAGTATAACTATATATTACTTATCTGTACCCTTCATAATGCCCTTGACAGCACATAAAATGTCAGGGGCACCCCGTAGAATCTAAATTACATATTAAGGGTGCCCTGAACAAAAAAGGGTTGAGAACAGCTGGATTAAGGTATCCTCTCTGTAGAGAGAAAGGAAAGTGGGAAACCATATTAAATTCTGGAGTTGTGACACAGCCACCAAGTGGATGTGTCATTTCAGGTTAGATTTACTGTTGTTTTTTCAGTTTGCAATTATGAATGAAAAGAACCGCTCCACTTACCTACACAAACATTTACATGTTTTTGTTACACAATTTGCAGATATTTTGTCTCCTATCTGCAATCTGGTATTCACATTTTTTTCTTTGTGTATCCTTGTCCTGCTTAAAATTGCTGCTGATCCCACATTGTTACATATACAATCCTGATTTACTTCCACTTGATGGACATCAGCTAGTCAGGATCATTCAGGGTAACTGCTGCCTTGGCACATGAGTCACTTTTACAATCAAGGAGCCATAAACCTAAAGACTCAGACTACTCAGCTGCAAGTTAGATTCTCAAAACTGGTTTTTTATCATCTTTTTGTTGGAGCTAAGGGCCCAATTAACTCCTCAAACTAAACCGATGTAGTTCTGGAGCAAGCCGACTGTACCCATTAGGATAAAATAAAATTCTGATGCATATAAATGACATATTTTAACATACTGAATACAAAGTAATGTATTGGAGATGTCCATAGAATTCTAAGAATACCTGAGAACTCTCTAGATTTGCCTCCGAGATACCAGTTTCTGAGTTAATAAGCGAATCTCCTGGGGAGGGCGCCACACACACACAGATACACCCTATGCCTTGGAATCCACTATTTCACCTACTCTTGGCGAGCCCTGCCTACATTATGATGCTAATTTTGTCACCTATTCAGTTGTACACTTACATTCCCAGCTCCAATTGTTAATATGTGGACTTGAAGCTTCCCTGGTATGATTCTAAGGCTGAAAAGCCCTGTTTAAATGAATGGAAATATTAATTTAGCCCTAATGATGAAGTGGATGTTCTCCAGAAATGCACCTATTTAACGTGATGAATTAGGCCCTAAGAGCATAATCACACTCAACCTCACCTAAGTCAGTAGATGGTAGTTACTGGTTCTACAAATAGTTTACCCAAGATGCAGCATAAACAATCCTTGTATTTATTTCACAGATTTATTCGTATTTTGTATTTACCAAATAACAAACACTGCCTAAAATCTAATGGATGTCAAAAAAAAAAAAAAAAAAAAAAAAAAGTTGTTTGGAATATTGTCATATGAAGTTTTATTAAACGTATGTTTGTATTAGGTTGTCTTCAATAAAGATTTTCATGTTTTGTTTGTGAATTTACCGATTATATAATCCTTGTATCCTGTTATGTAAATCTTTACCTGCAACAAGTTCTGTTAACCCCTTATATGCTAAAAAGGTGTCTGGTGTATTGCTTTGCAATACGTTAGAGACCTCTATAACATCCAAAGTGTTAAAATGGATGTGGACCACAAGTTCACTGGTCCCCACAAAAGGGTCATGGTGAAGTGCGTGGGAAGGGGAAATTGGATTGAAATTTGGACCCAGTTGTAGGACTAAGGAAAGGTGCATCAAAAATGTGAGCATATCACACTGGTGTTCTTGGTCCTAATATCACATCACAGTGATATAAACTTGTTAACTCACATGAGAAACCCCTATATATCAAGCAAGGAATTGCCAATTTAAAACGTTTCTTCTACGTTCCCAGAATTTGCTGTGCATGGCGGGCACACGGTACAGCCATTTTTTATTCCAAGCCTTATAAATATGGTTCCCTTACATCAGTGTTTCTCAACTCCTGCCCTCAGGACCCACTAACAGGCCAGGATTTAATGATTTCCTTGTTAGAGCACAGGTGAGTTAATCAATGTGAATGAGCCTCTGATCATCACACCTGTGCTCTAGCAGAGAAATCCCCAAGTCCTGTCCTGGTGGTGGGTCCTGAGGGCAGGAGTTGAGAAACACTGCCTTGCATTATGCTTTCTCAGAGCATGGCTTTGAGAGGTGTGTGCCATTCAACCTACCCACAGACAGCTGTTTCAGGACCAGGTGACAGGCTCATGCTAGCATTATATAAGGGACCCATATTTGTATGGGCTTACTATAAAAATGGCTGTACTGTGTGCTTTCACTTGCATGTTACTGCAGGGAATTTTGGAAATGCAGTAAATATGCTTTAGAACTAGGAATTCCTTCATGGAGACAGGTCTTCTGGATCTGTTTCAGACATGTAAAAGTACATGACTGGATTATATAGTTACTGTACTCTGTACTGGAGAGGGGGATTTGTTGAGCAGTTAATCAGAGTTAACTAGTGGTGCATTCATTTTGACTGGACTACCTGTGCCCGACAGATAAAAAAATAGTGGCATATATGTAATCTTGTTTTTGGAGCAGTAGTTTGGCACCACTCTTATTTTTTATATCCCATATAATAATTCGCTAGGATGTTTGTCAGAAGCAGTCATGCCCAGTACAGACTGCTCACGCTGCAGTCATGCCCAGTATAGACTGCCCGAATGCGCCTCGGCTGATATGGAGCGGGGCGTTCTGAATTTGGACAGGAGTCCTCTCTGCGCACCTTCCTTGGACTGCTTGGTCCCAGGAATATATATATATATATTTACATACATGGGAACTCTCCGGATTTGCCCCGGAGACTCTGGTTTTGACAGAGCGTTACTGGGTCTCCAGGGGAGGCTGATTCCGCCAGATGTGGGGAGTTTGTATTGAAACTCTGCCCACATCTGCTGTTTCTCCCGGTGTTCCTCCTTCCCCAGCCTTCTGTGTGACACCGTTAAGCCCTGCCCCCTCAACTCGCATGAAGCCCTGCCCCTTTTTGATGAGATTTGCTTGTCACCCCCTGCTGTACCAGAGGTCTCCCCTCCGGGTAGACCTCAATTGGAAGTTCCCAGGTATGTATGTTTATATATATATTTATATAAAATAAGAAACCTGCATGCCTGGCACACACACACCCGGGGCAGCAGTAAGGTAAACCCTTCGATTTTTTTATTTTTTTTATTCCTCGATTCAAGAGATAGCGTGGTTGAATCATTCCTGAATTTAATGTCCACGGAGGCCAACATGACAGTTGTCAGCAGGACCACAGGACACAAACTTCATAGCACATGGTAATGTTAACACTTTACTGTGCACCCCTCTAGTTCTGAAAGGATTAAGCAGACTTGTGAACATTTCCTGCTTCAGTTTGAAAAAAAACTGCCAGGAACTGTCATGTCCGCCTCCATTGACACCATATCCAGGACTGAGTAAAGAGGTTATTTCTTGAACAACAGCAAAAGTAAAAAAATTATAGGGGACATTAGGATTTTCTGGCTATAGTAAGGTCAGTCGGGGGTTATTAGTATTAGGTTTTAAATCCCCTTTCAAGAGCTGATGTATCAAAATATTATTTTTTATAAATAGTTATTATAGGGATCAAAGGAATTCTGCTCTGTTTGTTTTGTGAGACACAGCTAAATCTAACAGGCTCTTTTTTTGTATAAAATCCTACTGTAATCAATGGGAGATTTATATAGAAAAGAGGTACTTCCAAGTTTATAATCTAGGCATTAGCCTTTTATTGCTCAAATAGATTGTAATCCCTTATTAAGGAGTGACTTTGTTTCCCAATGTAAAATCTTGTGTTTTATATTTACCTTTCTTTTTTTTTTTCTTTAATTCAAAATTAGATTAAAAATGTTAATGTTTTAGGGATGAAAGCTAACAGCAATATTCACTTATGAATTAGAGAACCAATGTATGCAGTGGTTTGACAAATGCATGACTGGTTAAAACATACAGAGAAAAGTTACCGTTCTAGAGACTGAAGAAGCAATTTGCTGTGTTTGCTCCATAATCTATCGAAATAGAGCAGTGAACCTGTGGGTATCGGTGTTTTTAGCAGACCAGACCCCTTCCAGTACGCTAGCCAGTCAGGTACTGTATCCTCACTCACAATCAAATAGCCCAGTCCAATCCCATACAAGAAGTTTCAGTTCTAGTCAATTATTCAGCAGACTACATAGTAAGAATCACTTGGATGCCAGAGACATCTCCAACCCGTAGCCTCACAATGATTTGTAGATGTTCCTAGCATCCAAGGGGTTACAAACATACAAAGGAATGGATATACAGACACAGACACAGTATGGAGCAAGTCTGAAGCGCTGACTTTAGACTCCACAGCAAGTTTGAACCACACACTTACACAGACCCAGGATGCAATTCACTACCAGAGGATCTTAGAAGAATGTTTGGATGGTGGGAGAAGACAAAGCAATTTTTGCAGTGCCAGGAATCTGCTGTATCATAATTCATGGCCTACATGCTATTAACCCTTTAAGTACCAGTGGTGTGTCTAATTTATTATGTTGCAATGCTCTGAATACCTCTCTGGTGCTCAAAGTATTCATGAAAAGGGATGGGGATGAACAGTGCTGTTCCTACCTTACTCATGGGCAGTTGCCATGTGTTATGATATCAGCATCTGTCAGCCAACAGGAAATTGTTCTGATTGTAAGGGATTACAGTACAGTACTGGGTGAGCAGTCCCTGCTGCATCAGAACCCCTGTAGATACACCACAGGTTACAAGCTGAAAGCCACCCATAAAATATGTAACGTAAAATTAAAATCTCTGTGAAACTGTAATTTAAATACAGGGTAATTTGTTTCGTATCCTGGCTATGCCTGTGGTTCTCAAAATGTTTCAGTGGTGGAAGCCTTTTGACCTAACATGAAATCTCTGAGGAACCCTAAGAAAAAATAACCTTAACACCCAGGCTGCAACGCATTGGTGACCTCTAATATCCAAAGGACAAACATAGGATCAAATAATGTATTGAAAGGAAAATGTGAGTCAGAAATATCAGGTAAGTTCGACTAGGAAATTGTACATTAAAAATGGTAGGCCCAGGGTGAAAATCCAGAGGCCCTCCAGGTGTTTAAGTCTATAACTCCCATCATCCTTAGCCAGCCAACTGGAAGTTATGGACAGCTGGCGGACCTCAGGTTGCCCATCACTGTGCTAGGCCATAATGGTGATTTACAAAAGAAAAGTAGAAGTGTTTCAGCTTCCACACTATTAACTGGTAGTCCAAGAACAATACATAAACTATGAATTCTACCTTGTTCCACTGGTAGTCAGAACCACACATACACCTTCTGATACCTTGTCCTACTGTCTGCCACTACAACAAGGGTATTCTGTGGGACCCCATGTACTTCTTCAGGGAACCCTGAAGTTTAGTGGATCTCAGTCTGAGAACCACTCTCCTATTCAAATTAGACTCTTTAAGAAGAAAACAAACAAAAACGTATTGCTTTCAATGGGAATATTTCAATAAATGGATGTACCACAAATCTACTCTAATTCACTGGAGGCCCAGAATGGGTGACAGATGAGACCGCCCTCCTTCCTTGTAGGTAGCACTAAATTCCTCCATGTCATTTGAACACATGTTCTGTGCAGGTTTAGGAGAGCTATTCGAGTTGTTTGAAAGTGATTCAGTGCCAGAGACGAACATAATACACTGTCTTTAGAAAAGAGTTGGTTTATTTTGGCACTGTCTAAAAAGCTCAAATATTTTAAACATTTGTTAAGTTCAAGCTTGCACATTTGAACTAATAGCACCTTTCCAAAATCCCATCTCAAGTTACCCTGTGCACTCAGTGATACACACACGCACAGACAACACACAGTGATGTGTGTATATATTGACTTTTACAGTTTTATACATGCTTATCCAAGCCTGGTTCACAAGAACATGTGTTCACACTCCTAAATGGGCAATGCAACATGGAAAAAATAAACACAAATTGTGTCATGCTCATCTTCTGTGTCAGGGTCAGTATATCAAGGTCACAGCTCCAAGATTTTACTGTTTATTAGTCTACAACATAACTTAGAATTCTGACCGCTAAATAGGTGCAATTCATGAGCAAAAACCACACCATATGGGACAAATGAAAATGTCCATTGATTTCAATGGGACTTTTAAAATCTTGAATGTCCCTTTGCAATGTTAAAAGACATATTGAAATCAATGGACATTTTAGAAAATTGTATTTGTGCCTTGTGATGCAGTTGGTTTGCTCCAGACCTGCATCTCTTTAGCTATGAGAATGGCACCTTTGCTGTCACTCAGATTAAGTTAACAAAATAATGTGATACAGACTGTAATAGAGTATATAAATCTGAAATTGTATGTTGTTTTATATCTAATATACATGTAAAGCAGAACTATCATCAAATTTACATTGAGCCCCACATCCTTAATACCTTAGCAATATACATATAGATACTTGTATTTTGCATTAGTGACAAATAGAACTTTTTCAGCAGACAGGCACCGGCAGGGATCTTGATGTAGGTGCTCTCTCCATCTGCGCAGTTAGTCCCTTCCGTTGCCTTAAAGGTGGAATATTCACTTAAGATAAACTTTCGTGTAGTGGTTTAACAAGATTAGCAGTGGTTTGTTTTTGTTTTTTTTTTAGTTTTACTTGTCTACTATGACAGATCTCAAGCTTTAAAATGTGGCACTTCCGGGTTCCGCGGTACGCTGTATGTGTGGAACAATGCCGCAGGACTTGAGATCTGCGAAAGTAGGCAAGTAAAATTTTAAAAAAATCAAAACAGCTAATCTTGATGTAGTAGTTATAACCACTACATGAAAGTTTATCTTAAAGGGATAGTAATATTTAACAATAAAAGCAACTCCAATTAATCTTCATAGTATTTGGGCCATGGAGAGTGTTATTTCAATACTGTCAGAGTTGTAGTACAAGAGTAATTGAATGATAAAGTATCCCCCTCCTGCTCCTTTTACTGATGTAACACTGCTCACTTCAGAGCAGCAAGACTGTCCGGATGGATCACAGAGAGAGACAATCTTCAGTGAGCATAAGGAAAAACCTGTCAAGGCGGGCAGGGTTTTCCTTATGATCACAGTAAGAAGATTGTCCCTTGCTGTGACCTGTCCGGTCAAGTGACCAGATTCCACATCTGAGGGAACCAGTGTTACATCAGTAAAAGGGGCAGGAAGGGGATACTTTATCCTTTAATTACTCTTGAACTACAACTCTGCCCGTATTAAAATAACACTCTCTATGGCCCAAATACTATGAAGATTAATTGGAGCTACTTTTTTGTGAAACATTACTATCGCTTTAATTGAACGTTCCCTTTTATGGTACAAAGGCATTCAACTCACCAATCGTGGAGGTGATGGGGACGGATGGCGCAGACTCAGAGATGCCTTATCTGCAAGATGTCTGCTATGTTGCCCCTCTGCTGCCTGCCGAACCAGTTCTGTTTTTCACTAATGCCGGACTTATGCTGCACAATACAAGTATTTATATGTATATCGCTAAGGTATTAAAGATTTGTGGCTAAATGTAAGTTTGATGATAGTTCCACTTTAAGGTACAGTAACGCTTATTGGGTGTTCAGTAAAATACCGTTATCTACATTAGGTAGAAATGGAAAAATGCATTAATAATCTTCCAGTGTGTGGTAAAGGGGAATTTATTCCAGTGATATAATTACTCTTAATTTTACAAAAGAAATTAACTACATTTTTTTTTTATTATAGTCTACTGCCATTTAGCTGCTGATTACAATCTGATAAATGTAACTGATTTACAGACCAATCAGGACAATTGAAGCCTACTATTTACTATGAGGATGGGAGAACAGTTTATTATATACAAGCAACTACAGATGGAATTCAGAGTAAAATATGCAGATACCTATGAAAGTAAATGCTTCTTTTAAAGGGACAGTAATATTTAAAATGTAAAAAAATATATTTTGTAGGGTTTATCCCCATGAATAAAACAAGGGTACTCCCACTGCTGAGAGATATTTTATAAAAAAAATTATAACAGCTCAAACTTGAATTTTTTTTAGGTGTAATATCACGGTGGCCTGAAAATTTACAGTGGTACTGTTGCTACGCCATCCTATGGGCTGCTGTGGTCCGTAGACTATAAATCTCCATAGAATGGTGTAGCAACAGCGCCACTGAAAATTTTCAGGCCACTGTGATACTGCACCTAAAAAATTCAAGTTTGAGCTGTTTTAATTTTTTTAATAAAATATCTCTCAGCAGTGGGCGTACCCTTGTTTTACTCAGGGACATAAACCCTACAACATATATTTTTTTACATCTTAAGTATTACTATCCCTTTAACTCTTTGAGTGCCAGAGGGGTACGCAACGCATTGCAAAGCAATGCGCTGCGTACCCCTCTGGCACTCAAGGGGTTAAACATGGAAACACTTAATTCAAGGGTATAATTCCCCTATACAATCACAGGGTTGTGCAAAACATTGCATAATGTTACTCCTTTGGTCTATAAAACATACTCTGGTTATCTTGCATAATGTTACTGTATAGAGAGAAATAGAGATTAATTAACACAATTATGTTGCAGTTGATTTAACACCTTAGATTCTACAGACATCTCCAGACTGATTTATCTCCTTGGACTCTGGAGTCATCTACAACACGTGTGTTCAGCTGATGAGGTACGGAGCACAGAGACATACACAAAAATCACAACTATGTCTGCAAAGAGTCATAACAGCTAAGTCACAGACTATTTTGACTTGGCTACAGATAGAGGGCATCAAGTTACTGAAAATGGAAAGGAAGACAGAAACGGTTGATGCAAGTTAAAATTGGGGAAAAAAGGTCAAGGGGTGAAAAGTATGAATATACACAATCAAAATGTTCAACTAAAAATGTACTGATGGTTTAAGGAAAGAACAGTGAAATCTTCCACTGATTTAATCGCACCACGCATTGAGAAGCAATACGTTGCAGACGTCTCTAACATCCAAGGAGTTTGAAGCCCCATTTAAATCAAAGTGGATTTGGGTCTTTCTTATAGTATTTCTCCCATACGCCACATTTGATTTGCTTGAGAATTGCTCCACTTTTGTCTCGTGCATAAGGCCTTTAGATTGCTAGTGGGATGTGAGGCTCTTTGCGTCACAAGGTGTTGCACATCCCTCTGGCACTCAAAGGGTTAACTATCCACCCATGGCCATAGCGTATTCCACGGTGGGGGTTACAGTGAACCTAACAGGCCCTGTCCTGTTTCTACATAACTTCTCTGTGACATCATTTTATAGAAAAGAAAAAGAACTGACAGACGTGTGGGGATCAAGTTAGATTTCTGCATCCTGGATGATTATTTTTTAATTTAACCCCTTGGGTGCTAAAGATGGTTTCATTCTTCAGAAAAGTGTCATTTGCTGTGTCTATAATCTCATACGTTTATTTCTTAAAGAGAGATTTCTTCAACCCTATGAGTGCCAGAGGGGTACGCAACTCATTGCAAAGCAATGCTTTGTGTACCCTTCTGGCAGTCAAAGGGTTAAGGACCAGAAAACAAGTGTGGCTCTGCATAGGCAGTTTACATTAGGGGACCTCTGTCCTTTGCCTATCTGTGCACTTGAGGCCCTAGAGGGGACCCCCTTTTGGGAACTCTTTCTTCATGGGGTAGGCAAATATATACCTAACACTAAGCTCCTGCTATCTAATTGACAGTGCTGAGATCTCTCACAACCCAAGGGGGAAGTAGACCACAGCCATTTATCCCACACAAGGAGAGAGGGGTAATCTATTATATACATGTCTTTGTTTTATGCTGGAACTCTGTTGTAGTCTGTAATGATATAGTGACATTTCATTATCTGATTCCTTTACAATGTTCTGAACAATTGTGAGTGAGGCTTTTTTTTCCTCACGGTTTTCCCACTCAGACTGTTAAAGTCTGGCTTCAGTGGAGATACAGACAACTGCACATACAACACAGAAACAGATTCCGATTTGTTTAGGAACACCTTTTCTCTGTTGTCCAATACCGGTTACTGGTAACTTTGGGTAGGTGATCAGCCCCTTTAAGTAGGCAGGAACAATTCTGAGAAGTGAAGGCTGGGTGGAGCCTACCTCCTCTCCTTAGCTAGCAGCTAGCCAGTCCCCATCCAGTAAGATTTGTTCCTTGGTGAAGACACAAGGCAAGAGAACAGTACTGCTATAGTTTTAGTTTCTTTATTTTTCTACTAGATATGGGATACCACCATTAGGCAGATTACCATCACTGACAATTCCCATCATCCAAAATGTGGATAGCTAAGTTTACTGGGTGCTTTTGTGTACCTAAGTCCTGGGGGGGAATCTTGGCTGCAAGTTCTTTCCCCAGGACATGCGTCCATCAAGTCCAGCCCATGCCAAAAACACCCCTGTTGATCCAGAGGAAGGCAAAAAAGCCCTCTGGAGCCATTTCCAATCTAGCCCCAAGTGTGTGTGTGTGTGGGGGGGAATTATTCCTTCCTGACTCCAATTGGTACTCAAATAGTTCCCCGGATCAATATCCTATTTGCTTTGAAGCCATCTGTCATAATTGTCAATATTGTTCTGTTGTCGGTACCTCGCCGGGTCCCGTCGGCAGGTGTCCCTACGCACTCCCAGCATCCCGGCGTGCACAACTACTTCACAGCCTCGCTTCCAATGCCGGCTCTTTTATTTAAGGAGCGTGCTTCCGGGGTTCAGCACTCAGTTATTGAGTTCTGTTGGTGGTGCTGTGATCCGTGCTCCCTCCTGTTGCTCTCTGATCTCCCGGTCCTGACCTCGGCTACTTCCTGACCACTGTGCGTCTTCAGTTTGTCCTGACCTTGGCAACCTCCTGACCTTTGTGCCTCTTCAGCCTGCCCTGACCTCGGCTACCTCCTGACCACTGTGCCTCTTCAGCCTGCCCTGACCTCGGCTACCTGCTGTCTGGACCTTGGGCCTGCTACGCTCCCTAGCTCCTGTTCGCTATCTGATCTTCTAGCAAGCTGTTGGATCTCTCAGTCCGGTGCATCCAGCTTCCAGACGTCTGGTACTGTTTCCTTCTCCCCTGTATTTTTTATATATACATGTATATGATTTTTTCTCTTGTGTTTCACCTATATTTATATATATATATATATATATATATATATATATATATATATATATATATATATATATATATATATATATATATATATATATATATCATGCTTCCTCTTTATATATATGTATCTGTGCACTTCTGCTAGGTCTGTTTTTTCTCACTTAGGGCTAGTCCTTGAGAGCTAGAGTTAGGGTTCCCTTTTCCAGCTTAGTTTAGCGCTAGGGTTAGGGTCTCCTTGTCTTGCCCCTTAGGTTCCTCTTTAACTATTTTCTAGCTGTGTACGACAGGTCTGACATTTTTTGTCTTTAAAATAGAAAAAAAGAGTGTCATATACATTAGGCAATAACAACAAAGAAACGTTGGTATACACTGAAACACCTTATTTGTACAAAGGGGCTATACAGCTCATTCAATTTATTTTCATAGGTGATAGGTACCTGCATCAGAGACCAGTTTGGTACTTACAGTCTGGGCTGTAACTGCTGATCTAAGACATAGACTTTATTAAATATAATTAAAACCTACCATAAACATAATCTCACTTATGAATCTGAGAGTATATAAAAGTAAATAACAAACAAACCTGATTGATAATTATTTTCAACAAGGTGTACAGATAACTGATACAGCGAATACTAGCAGAGTTCCACTAACCCGGTAATATAGCCGTAGTATTGAAAGTAAACACTCGTATAACATAAATTCCCACCGCTCAATGAATTCTAGTAGTTTAAATTACAATGTGCTCCATCTAGTAGTAATTAAGTCAATACAAAAGAAGGCCTAGAACTGTAGTGTGCCGGGATTAAGGATCTATAGTATGATGGGTGTTAGGCTGTCCAAGCCTCAGAGCCCCCACCTTCAGCCATCCTCAAAAATATCCTAAATAAATCCACTATCTGCCTCATATATTATCAGTGCTAATATGCTGAAGGCTGTCCACTTTAATTAGTCTGCTACCTCAAATGTAGCGGTGGGAGAGTGCCAGTACATTTCCTTATAAGAATAAATAAAGTACTTGAAATACAGAGAGTTCTACCTCAATATAATGTCGAACCATGGATCACAGCAGAAGGTCCCTAGTCTACTGCTCTAATGGCCATCTGAAAACGGCGTGCCACTCTGCTAGGCCCTAAATTCAATTTTTCTAGAAGTCCATGGAATGCGACATAGTTGAAACTCAGATAAATGAGACTTGTGTATGGTTATATCACGGCTTCATCAGGGGGTCTACAGTCTTAGCCAGCCATTTACCTGCTTTATTTAAACTCCTCTCCCTAGGGGTGTTTTGGTTATGTAACATCACATACTGTAGAGGGTGGCCATGTTATTGTCCTACGTTCCGTATGTCAACTGGTTAAAAAAGTTAATACTATGTTGTTGGATATAATGTATCTTACATACAAAACCAGAAACTTAGTATTCTATCAAATGGACCTAGTTGACAGACTTATCTAAGTGAAAAACAAAGAATCTCATAAATCCTTTAAAAGTCTACTGCATTAACCAGAGTAGAACCCATCTATGTCTAAATTGTCATATAAACCTTTATTACATCAAAGAGAAAAGAGGATTTTAGTCTTACCTCTTAAATCCTTTTCTCTTAGTTCATACAGGTTACTGGTAACTTTGGGTAGGTGGTCCGCCCCTTTAACTAGGCAGGAACAATTCTATAAGTGAATACAGGGGGTGGAGCCTACATCCCCTCCTTGGCTGCAGCTAGCCAATCAACTCCAGTAAGATTTGAGACACTAACTATTGATTACATAGTAGAAGGAAAGAAGACTCCTGTAAGCATGACCCCGAAGGAGCCCCACGGTCTGCCACAGGAGAGCAAAGCATGGTCCCATGACAGGGTGGGAGACCAGTAACCTGCATGGACTAAGAGAAAAGGATTTAACAGGTAAGAGTAAAATCCTCTTTTCTCTGTCGTCCAATACAGGTTACTGGTAAATTTGGGATGTCCAACCATTGAGTTTGCCAGAGGCGGGAAATAAGGCAAGGATCGGGCGCAAGGCCCCCAAGGTCACCAGAGCAGACATGAACCATCAGATCAGAGATAGCCCAACAAAACAAATGAAGTGCCAAAGGACACTGAACATGGGTAACAACACCCAAGGAACTGTTACACAGCACACTGAACTAGAGCCAACAGGGCTCAAAAGTGAAGGAAGCACCAAAGAACTGAAGAAGATCCTAGACAGGCAAGACTGCCTCCAGGATCTTCCTTCCAGCCGATGCCAGCACATCAACACGGTAGTGCTTCGAAAAGGTATGCACAGATGACCAAGTGGCAGCCTTGCACAAATGATCAGCAGAGGCATGATTCTTGTAAGCCCAAGAAGCCCTAATAGATCTAGTAAAATGAGCCCTGACCTGAAAGGGAACAGGCTTCTTCCTTAGCTCGTAAGCCTTACGAATAGTGGACTTGATCCAAGACGCAATAGTCACGTTGGATGCAGGTCTCCCTGCCCTGGGGCCCTCAGGAATGATGAACAGCGCGTCACACTGTCTAATGGACTCAGTTCGATGTACATAAATCTTGAGACAACGCACCACATCTAACAAGTGGAGATCCCTCTCCTTGTCAGATGTAGGGTTAGGGCAGAAAGAAGGCACCACAATCTCCTGATTAATGTGGAACTCAGAGACCACCTTCGGGGGAAAGTCCTGCAAAGTACCGCCTTGTCTTTGTGAAACACCAAAAAGGATGGTCTACAAGACAGAGCATGTAACTCTGCGACATGGCGAACAGACACGATCACCAGAAGAAGGGTATCACGGTGCCCGTGATTCGTGCTATTCTGTGTCTATCACTTGCTGAGAAGTGTTCCAGTTCCAGTGTTCCTGTGTTCCAGCACCTCGCGGGTTAATCATCCTGAGTTCCTGAGTCTCCTGCCTGCCCGCCTCTCCAGCCGGTTCGCTCTCCACCGGAGGTTCCTGTCATCTGTCAGTGCATCAGTCTCGCCCCGGTGGACTCCCCGCTGGAGTATGGGGCTCCTGCTCTAGCTCCGTCGCTCCGGCGACATTGTTCTTTTCGCTGCTGCTCATTGTTGTTGGTTCCAGCGTGCGGACGCTGGTTTACTCCATTTACCTGGTGGCGATATACACTGTTGGTTCCAGCGTGCGGACGCTGGTTTACTCCATTAAACCTGGTTGCGAGATTTACTGTTGGTCCCAGCGTGCGAACGCTGGTTTACTCCATTAACCTGGTGGCGAAACACACTGTTGGTTCCAGCGTGCGGACGCTGGTTTACTCCATTAAACCTGGTGGCGACATTTACTGTTGGTTCCAGCGTGTGGACGCTGGTTTACTCCATTAAACCTGGTGTCGAAACACACTGTTGGTTCCAGCGTGCGGACGCTGGTTTACTCCATTAAACCTGGTGGCGACATTTACTGTTGGTCCCAGCGTGCAGACGCTGGTTTACTCCACTACCTGGTGGCGATTATCACTATTGGTCCCAGTGTGCGGACGCTGGTTTGCTCCATTAAATCTGGTGGCTATTCTTACTGTTGGTTTACTCCATTAACCTGGTGGCGATATTTACTGTTGGTTCCAACGTGTGGACGTTGGTTTGCTCCTGAACTATCAAGTACTGAGGCCAGGTCGCTGTCTACTTCCTTTGCAGTCGTCTGATATTCCCTCGCAATAGACTTCTGCTGAGTAAGACCATTGTTCCTATTCCTGTCTACTGTCATAGTCATCTGACAGCTGGTCTACTCACTCAGGCTGCCCTGCCCGGTATTGGTAAGGCCGGTAGAACCTTTGTACGTTACCATCCTTAAGGTTGCCTTACCCGGTATTGGCAGGGCCGGTAGAGCCTACACTCAGTACTCCTTTGGGCTGCCTTGCCCGGTATTGGTAAGGCCGGTAGAACCGGTATATGTCATCTCACGGTTGCCTTACCCGGTATTGGCAGGGCCGGTAGAGCCAACACTCAGTACTCCTTTGGGCTGCCTTGCCCGGTATTGGTAAGGCCGGTAGAACCGGTATTGTCATCTCACGATTGCCTTACCCGGTATAGGCAAGGCCGGTAGAGCCTGCTGTTATTGCTACTGTCACTTGGGTTGCCTTGCCCGGTATTATAGGCAAGGCCGGTAGAACCTATTCTATGGACTATTATTGTTGTATTGTTATGTATGTTTACCCTATGGGGATTGCTTTAACTTTTCAATAAAGTTACGTTTTTACCAAACCTTAAGTCTGAGAGTCTTCAAAAACCGTGACAGTACGAAAGGGCCATGACCTCAGACAATAAGAGTGATGGTAACACACAGAATATCCATTGGAGGATGGATATGCATGAGCAACGTTTGGATCAGATGGTGGTTGCTATTCAAACTATTCTTGAACGCACGGTACTTGCTGATAAGTCCGGTTCTAGCCCGGTGGTCTCGCCAATTCAGACACCGGAGAATGAGTCTAGGTCCCCAGGGACCACAGTCAAAGGGTTAACGGCTTCTGCACCCTTGCCGCTGAGATATGACGGTGACCCTCAACTATGCAGAGGGTTTATCAATCAACTTGAAATATTTATGGAATTGACGGCGCACGCTTTTCCTAGTGACCACAGCAAGGTTGGGTTCATGATATCCCTGCTGACCGGTAGAGCATTGGCCTGGGCTAACCCACTGTGGAAAACTGCCTTCAATACGAGATCAGGGCATTATGAATACCTAGTCATGCCATTTGGTCTATGTAATGCTCATGCAGTATTTCAAGAACTGATCAATGACGTTCTTAGAGATATGTTACAATCATGTGTCGTAGTCTATCTTGACGACATACTTATCCACTCCAAAGACCTGTCACAACACATCAAGGATGTGTCTGAAGTCTTGCTGCGCTTACGAAAAAATAAATTAGTCTGTAAACTGGAGAAATGCAAGTTCCACAAAACCAGTGTACCATTCCTGGGGTTTATAATTGGCAAAGACGGCATTGCCATGGATAAAGAAAAATTGACTGCAGTCTTACAGTGGCCTAAACCCAAGAGTCTTAAAGCCATCCAACGATTTCTGGGCTTCGCCAGTTATTACAGGAAGTTTATTAAAAACTTCTCCTCTATCGTGAAACCTCTGTCTGACCTCACGCATAAGGGTGCTAATCCATCTGTCTGGCCGGTGGCTGCTGAGTAGGCATTTGAGAAGTTGAAGGTAGCCTTTGCTGAAGCTCCTGTGTTATCCCACCCCAATCCGCTACTTCCCTTTACTTTAGAGGTTGATGCCTCAGATATTGGGGTCGGGGTGGTGCTTTCTCAGCGACAGGTTAAACGCGGTACACTCAGACCCTGTGGGTTCTTTTCTAAAAAATTGACCAGTGCTCAAAGTCATTATGAGATTGGGGATAGAGAATTACTGGCCATTATCCTTGCTCTCAAAGAATGGCGTCATTTACTTGAAGGCACTAAAAACCCCGTGTTGATTCTGACTGATCACAAGAATCTGACTTATCTCTCTGAGGACAAGAGATTGTCTTCTCGCCAGGCCAGATGGGCATTGTTTCTATCCCGATTCAATTTCATTGTATCATATTTGCCTGGATCAAAAAATGGTAGGGCTGATGCTCTGTCTAGACAATTTGAGGCGGAGGTTGACAGTGAAGAAGTACCAGCACCTATCATTCAACCTGATCGAATATTGGCTACCATACGTACTAGTATTACTTCACCACTAGGGGGGGAGATTTTGGCGTCCTAAGCCTCTGCTCCCCATGAAACTCCAGCGGGCAAATGTTTTGTCGCTGAGCCATTCCGTACTCGATTACTTGAAACCTACCACTCCTCTAAGGCTGCGGGACATATTGGTAGAGATCAATTGTTTTGGTCCCTTTCTCAGTTATTCTGGTGGCCTTTAATGAGAGCAGATTGTGCCAACTTTACGAATGCCTGTACCACCTGTGCCTGTGCCAAAACCCCTAGACATCTCCCGGTGGGCTTGCTTCAGCCGGTGCCTAATGGTGAACGCCCTTGGTCTCACGTCTCTATAGACTTTATGGGAGAATTGCCCAGGTCTAGAGGGTATTCCTTCATATTGATGGTGGTAGACAGGTTTTCTAAAATGGCTCACTTCGTACCCCTCCGTGGCCTTCCTTCGGCCAAAGAACTGGCAATGGTATTCGCTCGAGAGGTGTTTCGGTTGCATGGAGTACCCAGGGTGCTGGTGTCTGACAGGGGGAGCCAGTTTGTGTCCAGATTCTGGAGGGCATTTTGCGAACAGATGGGCATACAGCTATCATTTTCCTCTGCATATCATTCCCAGACTAATGGGGCCGCTGAGATGGCCAATCAAGGGTTGGAACAGTTTCTGCGATGTTTTGTGACTGACCATCATGATAATTGGGCTGACTTGTTGCCTTGGGCAGAGTTCGCCAGGAACTGCGCAGTTAATTCTTCCTCTGGGAGCTCTCCATTTCTGATCAATTATGGGTTCCAACCCTGTCTGCTCCCGGATTCCTTTCAGACACAGCAGATTCCAGCTCTGGATGAGCATATAGAGCAGCTCCGCTCCACATGGGCACAAGTTCAGAGGGCATTGGGCCAGTCTTTTCAGCGACATCAGCGTCATGCCAATCGCAGAAGGCTTCCAGCGGTTTCCTTCCAATTCGGGGATAGAGTATGGCTGTCCTCTAAGAATCTGAAGCTCAAGGTTCCATCTAATAAGCTGGCACCTTGGTTCATTGGTGTCCAATCGTCCCCATTGTTGGACACACTTAAACCCACCATACAGGTGGTATTGTCATGGGCACAACGCTCGGTTGAGGTTTTGGCCTTGGTTAATTCTGGTGCAGCTGGGTATTTTATGGACAATATCTTTGCTGAATTGCATGAGGTACCACGGTATCACGGTCCCCGTGTTTTTGCTGTCAATCTTGGCTGTATACCTATGCATTGGAGGAAGCTGATTGGCCCGCCCAGGATGTTCCTTTATATGCTGGAGGTTGGGCACTTGTCAGTCGCCCTTTCGTCGTGTTCCTGTTCCTACGCTTCGTTGCTAGTTCCAGTATCTCCTGTGTACCGACCCGGCTTGCCTGACTACTCTGTTGTTCCTGCTCCGTGATCTGACCCGGTTCTGGCTGATGACCCTGCTCCGTGATCTGACTCGATTCTGGCTGATGACCCTGCTCCGTGATCTGATCCGATTCTGGCTGACGACCCTGCTCCGTGATCTGACCCGATCCTGGCTGAGGACCCGACTTCGTGATCTGACCCGTTGCTGGCTGCCGACTCTGCTCCGTGATTGACCTGCTTCTACGTTTGTGAAGTCTGCTGCCGTCCGGTTCCTGTTCCGGTGTTCCAGTACTCTGCAGTCGCTCCGGTGACATTCTGAACTGTATAGGGACTCACTGTTACTCTCTCTAGCAGTAAGCTGTGACCAAGGGTACTCTGCCTTATGCTGGTTGTTGTCACTCCTTCTCATACCGAACCAATTAACCCGTGCGGTGCCATTAGTCTCCGTGGTGTGCCTTCCGAAATATCCAAGCATATGGTTAACTGCTGAGCCACTTATCTGTGTACCTCTCTGTATCTTACCAGATCCCTCTGTGCGCCGACGTCCGGTGCTCGGTGTCTGTTTGTCTGCTCGCTACATTTGTAGCTGCACCGGAGGGGTGCTCTGGCTCCGGCCTACTCACGATAGAGGGTACGCTTTCAGCCGCACTTCCAGTGCGCCGGCTCCATACAGCTTGTGCAGTAACCTTCACTGTGGCATCCAAGGGGTGTCCAGGCCCCATCCGTTTGGCACTCGCAGGGTTATTACGAAAACTAGTTAAGGGCGTTTATGGTTCTGGTTTCCAGCACTGGCAGTAGTGTTCCCAGTCAGCCCACGGAGGTGGTATTGGTTCAGCTTTGGTCATAAGGACGCAGTCCTATTTCTACGTGAGAGTGTATTCAGTACAGACACTTTTTCAACCATCACTTGCTAGAGACTGTTCGATATATCCTGGGCGTTGGCCAATCCAGATCCTATTCCTCTGTTGTGCACCTATTAACCCTTAGGGGTTATTCCCCATTATATCATTGTGTGCATTCACTTGTCAGTTTTACTATTACTGTTATTCTTGTACTGGCCCTTAGGGGCACTATTTTACAATCCTGTTCAATAAAACTGTGTTTTTACTTCATAACCTGGTCTGTGTGTCAGAAAACCGTAACACACGGATTCAGAGAGAAACCCCTCTTGCTATTGAAGCAATTGATGGCAGACCTTTGGAACCCGCCCAAGTTACTTTTGAAACGATGCCCTTGTCCATGACTATTGGGGCTCTTCACAAGGAAGAGCAGCAGTTCCAATTGATTAATTCTCCTCACCATGCAGTGATTTTGGGCTTTCCTTGGTTACAGTTGCACAACCCACAATTTGATTGGCAGAAATGTGAGATTGCTGCTTGGTCTCAGTTCTGTATGGATAAGTGCGTTACCCATCCTGTTAAGGTCTTGTGCACCTCCCCTTCACTACCTGATGCCTACCAGCAGTTTAGCGACGTTTTCAGTAAGGGAGAGGCTGGCACCCTACCTCAGCACAGACCATACGATTGTCGCATAGAACTGAGTCCTGGAGCAGTACCACCGAGGGGACGCACGTATCCATTGTCTTGTGAGGAGAACCAAGCTATGGAGGAATACATAGCAGATGCCCTCAGTAGTGGGATCATAAGGAAATCTACTTCTCCGGCCGGTGCCGGGTTCTTTTTTGTTAAGAAAAAAAGTGGCGAACTGCGACCTTGCATAGACTATCGTGGGCTGAATAAGCTGATGGCAAAAAATGCCTACCCAATACCACTCATCACCGAGCTGTTTGATAGACTTAAGGGGTCCTCGATTTTCACCAAATTGGACCTAAGGGCAGCCTACAATTTGATACGTATCAGAGCCGGTGATGAGTGGAAAACTGCCTTCAATACGAGATCTGGGCATTATGAATACCTAGTCATGACATTTGGTCTATGTAATGCTCCTGCAGTATTTCAAGAACTGATCAATGACGTTCTTAGAGATATGTTACAATCTTGTGTTGTAGTCTATCTTGACGACATACTTATCCACTCCAAAGACCTGTCACAACACATCAAGGATGTGTCTGGAGTGTTGCTGCTCTTACGCAAAAACAGATTATTTTGTAATCTGGAGAAATGCGAGTTCCACAAAACCAGTGTACCTTTTCTGGGGTTTATAATTGGCAAAGACGGCATTGCCATGGATAAAGAAAAATTGACTGCAGTCTTACAGTGGCCTAAACCCAAGAGTCTTAAAGCCATCCAACGATTTCTGGGCTTCGCCAGTTATTACAGGAAGTTTATTAAAAACTTCTCCTCTATCGTGAAACCTCTGTCTGACCTCACGCATAAGGGTGCTAATCCATCTGTCTGGCCGGTGGCTGCTGAGTAGGCATTTGAGAAGTTGAAGGTAGCCTTTGCTGAAGCTCCTGTGTTATCCCACCCCAATCCGCTACTTCCCTTTACTTTAGAGGTTGATGCCTCAGATATTGGGGTCGGGGTGGTGCTTTCTCAGCGACAGGTTAAACGCGGTACACTCAGACCCTGTGGGTTCTTTTCTAAAAAATTGACCAGTGCTCAAAGTCATTATGAGATTGGGGATAGAGAATTACTGGCCATTATCCTTGCTCTCAAAGAATGGCGTCATTTACTTGAAGGCACTAAAAACCCCGTGTTGATTCTGACTGATCACAAGAATCTGACTTATCTCTCTGAGGACAAGAGATTGTCTTCTCGCCAGGCCAGATGGGCATTGTTTCTATCCCGATTCAATTTCATTGTATCATATTTGCCTGGATCAAAAAATGGTAGGGCTGATGCTCTGTCTAGACAATTTGAGGCGGAGGTTGACAGTGAAGAAGTACCAGCACCTATCATTCAACCTGATCGAATATTGGCTACCATACGTACTAGTATTACTTCACCACTAGGGGGGGAGATTTTGGCGTCCTAAGCCTCTGCTCCCCATGAAACTCCAGCGGGCAAATGTTTTGTCGCTGAGCCATTCCGTACTCGATTACTTGAAACCTACCACTCCTCTAAGGCTGCGGGACATATTGGTAGAGATCAATTGTTTTGGTCCCTTTCTCAGTTATTCTGGTGGCCTTTAATGAGAGCAGATTGTGCCAACTTTACGAATGCCTGTACCACCTGTGCCTGTGCCAAAACCCCTAGACATCTCCCGGTGGGCTTGCTTCAGCCGGTGCCTAATGGTGAACGCCCTTGGTCTCACGTCTCTATAGACTTTATGGGAGAATTGCCCAGGTCTAGAGGGTATTCCTTCATATTGATGGTGGTAGACAGGTTTTCTAAAATGGCTCACTTCGTACCCCTCCGTGGCCTTCCTTCGGCCAAAGAACTGGCAATGGTATTCGCTCGAGAGGTGTTTCGGTTGCATGGAGTACCCAGGGTGCTGGTGTCTGACAGGGGGAGCCAGTTTGTGTCCAGATTCTGGAGGGCATTTTGCGAACAGATGGGCATACAGCTATCATTTTCCTCTGCATATCATTCCCAGACTAATGGGGCCGCTGAGATGGCCAATCAAGGGTTGGAACAGTTTCTGCGATGTTTTGTGACTGACCATCATGATAATTGGGCTGACTTGTTGCCTTGGGCAGAGTTCGCCAGGAACTGCGCAGTTAATTCTTCCTCTGGGAGCTCTCCATTTCTGATCAATTATGGGTTCCAACCCTGTCTGCTCCCGGATTCCTTTCAGACACAGCAGATTCCAGCTCTGGATGAGCATATAGAGCAGCTCCGCTCCACATGGGCACAAGTTCAGAGGGCATTGGGCCAGTCTTTTCAGCGACATCAGCGTCATGCCAATCGCAGAAGGCTTCCAGCGGTTTCCTTCCAATTCGGGGATAGAGTATGGCTGTCCTCTAAGAATCTGAAGCTCAAGGTTCCATCTAATAAGCTGGCACCTCTGTTCATTGGTCCGTACAGAATAATTCGCAAGATTAACCATGTCTCCTATGCCTTGGAATTACCTGCTTCTATGCGCATTCATAATGTATTCCATGCGTCTCTCCTTAAACCTCTGGTTTGTAACCGTTATACTACCACACCTGTGATGCCAGGTCCTGTTGAAGTCGAGGGGCAGGAGGAGTATGAAGTACAAAATATTATTGATTCCCGTAGGCATAGAGGAGGGGTACAGTATCTGGTGCATTGGAAAGGTTATGGTCCTGAGGATCGTTCCTGGGTAGACAGTAAGGACCTTCATGCACCCAAGTTACTACGAATATTTCATACCAAATACCCTCAGAAGCCCAGACCCTACTCTAGGAGAGGGGGTCTTTGAAAGGGGGGTACTATCACGGTGCCCGTGATTCGTGCTATTCTGTGTCTATCACTTGCTGAGAATCCCTCATTGGCTGCCTGCTATTAGCCCTCCTCACACAGCCTTTTTAAACCCAGGTTGGGCACTTCCAGGTTGCCCTTTCGTGGTGTTTCTGACCTTACTTGTCCTGACCTGCATGTCAGGCTTCTGGACCTGCTGTTCCTGCGTTCCAGTGTTCCTGTGCGCTAGTGTTCCGGTGTTCCTGTGTTCCAGCACCTCGCGGGTTAATCATCCTGAGTCTCCTGCCTGCCCGCCTCTCCAGCCGGTTCGGTCTCCACCAGCGGTTCCGGTGGTTCCTGTCATCTGTCAGTGCATCAGTTTCGCCCCGGTGGACTCCCCGCTGGAGTATGGGGCTCCTGCTCTAGCTCCGTCGCTCCGGCGACATTGTTCTTTTCGCTGCTGCTCATTGCTGTTGGTTCCAGCGTGCGGACGCTGGTTTACTCCTTTTACCTGGTGGCGATATACACTGTTGGTTCCAGCGTGCGGGCGCTGGTTTACTCCATTAAACCTGGTTGCGATATTTACTGTTGGTCCCAGTGTGCGGACGCTGGTTTACTCCATTTACCTGTTGGCGATATACACTGTTGGTTCCAGCGTGCGGATGCTGGTTTACTCCATTAAACCTGGTTGCGAGATTTACTGTTGGTTCCATCGTGTGGACGCTGGTTTACTCCACTACCTGGTGGCGATTATCACTATTGGTCCCAGCGTGAGGACGCTGGTTTGCTCCATTAAATCTGGTGGCTATTCTTACTGTTTGTTTCAGCGTGCGGACGTTTGTTTACTCCATTAACCTGGTGGCGATATTTACTGTTGGTTCCAACGGGCGGACGTTGGTTTGCTCCTGAACTATCAAGTACTGAGGCCAGGTCACTGTCTACTTCCTTTGCAGTTGTTTGATATTCCCTCGCAATAGACTTCTGCTGAGTAAGACCATTGTTCCTATTCCTCTCTACTGTCATAGTCATCTGACATCTGGTCTACTCACTCAGGCTGCCCTGCCCGGTATTGGTAAGGCCGGTAGAACCTTTGTACGTTACCATCCTTAAGGTTGCCTTACCCGGTATTGGCAGGGCCGGTAGAACCGGTATATGTCATCTCACGGTTGCCTTACCCGGTATAAAAAAGTTTCTAAAACTATAGCAGAACTGTTCTCTTGCCTGTGTCTTCACCAAGGAACAGATCTTACTGGAGCTGGTTGGCTAGCTGCAGCCAAGGAGGGAAGGTAGGCTCCACCCCCTGCATTCACTTCTTGAATTGTTCCTGCCTAGTTAAAGGGGTGGATCGCCTACCCAAAGTTACCAGTAACCTGTATTGGACGACAGAGAACAACAAATCCTGTTATGAATGGATTATATATTTTATATTTTTGTGTGTCATATAGACTAAAAGACTTGTCCATATCCCATTGTTATTAATCCATTGTTATTAATCAATCACCAAAATCAATTGATATGCAAATAGTAGTTATTCATTGGTTGAGATAACCAAATTTTATATATAATAGTTTCAGAATCTTCTTATAGGCTCAAATAACCATCGTCATTCAAAGAAATATGAGTACATTTGTGATAAATGAGTGACCTTGATCTACCATGCTGTAAATCCTGCTGTTCAGAAAAATCTATAAATGGAAAAAACTGGTATTGGTATAATAGAGCAGAAATAAATCACTCCACTGAAATGAAGCCCAATATTAAATATTTGGTGTAAAGTTAGAAATAAAAGCAAGCCACTTATATGTGTAATAATTTCTAAAAAGTTCATATGGTAATACCCTTATACAAATGAAAATCCAGTGAATGAATGTCCAAAGTATACAAGCATTGATGAGATCACACCAGTTATGATGTACCCTTATTTGATATCAGAGGTAAATGGCATGGCATCAATTCTCCTTGGTGTTAGAATGGCTCCAACCATCATTGGTGGTTCACTGTCTCTCAACCCAGTTTACCAGATCAGTGTATGTACTGGCTTCCTTCAGGTCCGCGTTCTCACTCAGCCATGCCCCCTGGGTGTATCCGCGCCCCTCTCCCAGTCGCGGTTGCCCCACATCAGTCAGCATTGGCCTACATACATGGAGCATACTGCTGCCACATGACAGGGCACCGTCAAGTCATCTACCTCTTTCCCAATTTTACCCCATTTAAACACACACACAGACACCTTGGATGGGTTGAAAAGGCCACAGCATTTATCACCAAGATAAAACAATACTTAAGAAAATGTATTAAATGTATTCTCAATTGAAAACTGAATACATAACCTGTAAACTTAAACTCCCTTGTGCTTGCTAATACATAGTGATTACTTGACTTTAACCATATAACACCCAAACTTTATTAACCCTACATGACTGAGAGCCATGCCACCATCCACCCTAACTATCTGAATGTGGCAAATGTTAGCCCAACAGCCATAACTACAACTCTTAAGACCAAGCCTAAGAGCCATGATCCTGTACCACCACCGTGAAGCCCCTTGCTTCGTCCAGCAAGCACCCCGCCATGCTGTGACACCATAACACCACTAGGCCAGCACAGTGCAAGCCACACATGTTCCTGCAATCCACCACCGCTTTGGACCCTGTACCCATGTGCCCTTAGCGCACACACACACACCGAGATGTGTACCCAGCACATGTCCAGCACAGAGGCAGGTGGGCGGGAAGTTCCTCACTTTACAGCTGTCTCACACCACAATGGCTGTTTAACACAACACCCCCGCAGCCACCACTTTCTGTGCCTCCTCCAAACTTTAATTCTATCCAGAACTGCCCCACTTCCTATACTACGACCTCCTTCCTTCTTAGCCCCGTCAAGCCCCCACCACCTGAATTGCACTCTGCTCCTGGGGTCCCATTACTTATTGTCTCCTAAAATAACTGACTAAGAGAGACTGCTCTCATATCATCACATGGATATATACACCTACTAACATCATGAGGATTGTACAAGCCACACTAAACATCTGGACTTTTCATCACAGAGGAACCTTCAGAGACCGGTAGCAGAGGCAAGAACTCGTGGACACAGTTTATTGGCTAATAGGTGCTGGGACTCTTTATGTGCATAAAGCCCAAGATGGGCAATATGTAAGTGTATCTCATTGTTTTTATATTGTTTCTATTGTAATAAATACTACATTTAGATACTTTTCACTGTTTCCCTGTTCCTGTTTTTGCGCTCCAAGTTCATTTCAAGGTATCTATTGTATTTGTGGACAAAGCCATAACACTTCGTAGCAGTATCAGGATAATAAGGAACAGTGTTTTGGTGTTTTTCTTATCTCTTCTATCATCATTCATCTCATATCATCATCATCATCAGTGTATTATCCATCTCATCATTTTTCCATCCATTCCATTTGTAAGGTACTTTATTTTTTCACTTTGGACATATTCTAAGGACATATATTATTATTTTATCACATTTTGTGACTAGCAAATACAGTATTACTATTGCCATTTACTTACTGTGCAAGTACTTTTGGTTTTATTATTCTTTTAATATCAATAAGTGCTTGAGTTCATTTTAGTAAGTCCTTTCAATAGGTTTTGGCGGTGTTCCCCACCTTCATTAGGAAAGTGGATACAACAACTTAAGGCATTATTACAGGAAGATTTCTCTGAAGTTGAACAATGGATCATTAACACAAACTGTCCTTAAACACTGACAAATGGACACAATAGCATTTGGTACAAAATACAAATTACTTAAATGCCACAATACCCATTTAACCATCGTAACAAACACTAATTGTAACCTGGCCCTCAGCTGACTCCTACAAATATCTTGGTATGTGGTTAGATCCCAACCTCACTTTTATTGCTCATATTGGTAAATTAACATCTATACTTTATCCTAAAGTAGGTTCTTTGTTTAGGAACAAATCCTAAATTCCCTGGTAAGAAAATATATTCCGCAACAGATGTTAATGCCAGTCACTGCCTACGGTAATGCAGTGTATTCTTCTGCTCCACAAATATATTTTTTGCAAACTGGACAAAAAGTCAATATTCCACTTTGTTTTCCAGTACAATTACACTACACATCATTGTGATATGATAAAAGAACTAAATTGGCTAAGACTCAAATCATCCACCTTTTTTTTGTCTAGTTTATAACCACTTCAGTGGAGTTACCAGACTACCTAAATAGAATTCTTGATCTTCATATTTCCTATGACTTCCAGTCCACTGCCAACAACATACTGGATATTCCAAACTACTAGAAAGAAGCAAATCAAAATGGCTCCTCCTACAGAGTTCTGCAATCCTGCAATACCCTACCAGAAAAAAAATCCAAATCAAAGAAAAATGAATGCAGGGCTGGTGGGAGACTAGTTGCTAGTCACTGTAAAATATGAAATACTTACCTTTGTCAGGACCTTTGGAAGGTTATCTGTTTACCCGCATGGTGGTCTGGGAGGGTAATACAGAGTATTAGAGTTGTGTCTAGCACATTTACTCCTCAAATTTTCCACACTCTAGATCATGCCCATGTGTAATGGCATTCCTCCTTCTTTATTTTTTTTAAAATGTTCACCTCCTGAACTAATTAAATCCCTTAACACACTTTAAGATTTCTGTCATATCATCTCTCTCACTCTATATTTCCAAACACATACATAAGAAGTTCCTTGGCTTTATTGTGGTACCATGTACTGTTTTTGTGGTTCTTCTTTGAACTGCATCCAGTTTCTTAATGTGCTTCTGTTTATGTGGTTTCCAGGGCTATACGCAGTACTGCAGTTGAGGCCTTATCAGTAATCTATAGGGTGGCATTAGAACTCCTCTCTTCCTGCTGTTAATAGCTCTTCCTACATACAATATAGTACCCATTTTGTTTTTTCCATTACTTTACAGCATTGCTTGCCTACCTCCAAATCATCTGAAATAACTCTAAAGTTCATTTTCTCTGATGTTTTCATCATCAAAGTACCTTTAAGCCTGTAGTTCACTTCTGGGTTGATGTTGCCTAAATGCATTAGCTTTCACTTTTTATCATTAAACTTTGGATCCCATATTCTTGTCCATTCCATCGATTTTCCTAAACCCTCACTTGGTTTACCCCTCCTGGAGAGTCAACCCTGTTGCAGAATTTTTGTAATGTTGAAAAATATACATTTTTCCTTAAATATCATATGGCCTGATATTACTCTGCAAAACACTATTCAGAGGGGAGACCTCTAGAAGCAGACACCTTAGTAAGAATGGCAGTCCTTCACAGGGCGCCTATTTTGGCTGCAGGCCCAGGTGCCATGCTCAGGCTAAACTGCTGGTAGTTACACCCCTGGTTATAACTATATGTGTGTCTTAGGCACAAGGTCTGAATTATTCAAGGGGATTTAATTAGGATATAATCCAGACTCATACAGCAATGATACTACCACTCAACAAATTCTTAAACTAGAATGGCTTAGACATTTGGTTCTTTAGCTGTTGGAAGCTACAGATAACATCATTCCCAGTCAGCCATTAGCTGATTAGGAAGGATGGGAATTGTAACCTTCAACAACTGGAGAGTCATAGGCTGCTAACCCTTAACTACAGCAGCAAAAAGTTTATTATTTGTTGCCATCTGAACTTAATAGATTTACAAAGGTCATTGTATTGTAAGCCACTATGATAAAACCGTTCCTTTATGATTATCCACCAATTTTTCTTATTCACTGTTTATGAGTGTGTTTGATTGTCCATATATAAATAAATGTTTCCTCATACGCAACATTGTTTGCTGTTTAATGTGTTAAACTACAGCCTGCATAAAAAGAGGTATACATGCATGGGATACAAATATAATTATTTTACCTCTATATAAATCCTTGGTAAGGCCTTATTTAGAATATGGAGTACAGTTTTGGGCACCAGTTCTTAAAAAAGACATTATTGAACTGAACAAAGTGCAGATACGTGCAGCAAAACTGATAAAAGTGTTGCAGATCTGAATTATAAAGAGAGACTAGCCAAACTGGGTTTGTTTACATTAGAGAAGAGACATCTAAGGGGTGATATGATTACCATTTACAAATACATTCAAGGTCAATACAAATAACTCTCTAACGAATTATTTGCTCAAAGAGCTGAGCTATTAACGAGAGGTCATCCATTAACTCCTGTAAACATAAGGAAAACCCTGTCCCCCTTGACAGATTTTTCAGGTTTTTCCCCTCATGCTCCCTCTCAGTGATCCATCTTGCTGCTCTGAGGTGAACAGTGTTACATCAGTAAAAGGGGCTGGAGGGGGATACTTTATCATTCAATTACTCTTGAAGTACAACTCTGACAGTATTAAAATAACACTCTCCACGGCCCAAATGCTATGAAGATTAATTGGAGCTACTTTTATGGTGAAACGTTACTATCCCTTTAAGCACTAATGATGTGCCAGGACTATCATGGTGGTTCTGCACTTAAGGACCAGTGACAATCCTGGTACGTCATGGAATTCAGTGGTCCCTGCGTGGCTGCACAGGGTCCCCTGATTCAGTTGCACTGCATGGCTGGTCATTAAGGGGTTAAGAATAGAGGAAAGAAGCTTTCAACAAAAACAATGGCAAGGATTTTTTACAGTAAGGGCAGTAAATCTATGGCATTTTTTGCCTCTGGATGCTGTGCTTGCAGATACTGTAACGGCTTTCAAAATTGTAATGGATTACCTATCTAACACAGAGCAATATTGAAAATTATTATTAGTTGGCTTCAAAAACAGATGGCATGTTGATTCAGGGAAATATCTGACTGCAATTTTTGGAGTCAGGAATGATTTTTTCTACCCAGTTGGGGCTTACTTGGAAATGACTTCAATGTTTGGGGGTTTTTTGCATTCCTCTGGATCAACAGCGATGATATGGCCTGGGCTGGAATTGATGGATGCATGTCTTTTTTCACCATCATCAACTGTTACTATGTTAGAGCTGTCATAAATGGCACTTTCTCATCTACCGCCTTGTATCTGTATATCACCCATCCTATATTTAGATTGTAATCTCTATGGGGCAGGAACCTCCTATCCTAATGTATGCATACCTAGTCTACCCCTTATGATACTTTTCTGTATAACTACTGCACTTATTTTACATCTTCTATACTAAATGCAAACTGTAAAGCACTAAGTACACTTGTTGACGTTATATGAATAAAAATATACCTACATACTTGTTTGTTCTACAACTTCCATTAACCTATGTAGGGACTGGTGAAACTTGTCACCTCAAAAGCAAAAAAAAAAAAAAAAAAAGCCACTTCCTGTCTTTCTCAGGAATTGCTCCCATTTTCCACTGTTTTCCACTGTTTAACATGTATTTTCCTCATGTATTCCCACAATCCTAGTATAAATGGGGTGTCAAATTGCCATCTCTGCTGGTTTACATGCTCTGTAGACCATTCAAAAACTATAAAACTGGCTAACACATTGGTTAGCCTTAGCAAATATAATTACAATTAAAGGTAAAACCTTAAGAGAAATTGTTAGCATGTTAGCAGGCCTAGAGCAAGACAAAAAAATTGCTAGCAGAATGTAACTAGTATGGTAATGGGGTAGGATCTTCAGTGTGGGCACTGGAGAGACTTACACATAAGTGACCACTGTTTAAGAGCAACAGCTTCCCTGGTGATGATGCTAGTGAGTGTAGATTTCAGTGCAACCTGAGGATTGCTGCCAGGTTCTGGTGTCTCTTTGCTGTGGCCAAAACTGGGGTAAAGATGCTGGCAACAAGGCCATATAGCTGAACCCAATTGAATGGGGGCCAGACATGATTCACACCCCTCACTGGAAAACTAGGGAGAAGTAAGTCTGGAGTAAGGAACAGAGTAAGTTTAGGCAGGTCAACAGATAGGAGAACAATCTGAGGAAGCTCTATCTGATCCATGCAGGGTAGGTGATGGCTGAGGCATATGGATATCCAACCCTTGAGATTTAGCAAAGGTGGATGGTGTCTGGCGAATTGACCTTTGCGGGCTGGGTGATAGCTGGTGGCATACAGAGATCCAACCATTCCAGGCTGAGTGAGGATGAATAGCTTCTTGATATCTGAATCTTGCAGCCTGGGGATGGCTGATAGCATAAGGAGACTCAAGCCTTGCATGTTGAGAAAGGATGGATTGAGTCCTGTGATCTGACCCTTACAGGCTGTGTGATGGCTTGTGCCTTACGGAGATCTGACTCGTACAGGCTGAGCCAGGGCAGATGTCTTCTAACCTAAGAAGGAAGATCTGGAAAGTAGTGTCAAATCAGAGATCAGCTGGGAAATCAAAATCTAAGGCCAGGGCAGGATAAGGTATCATAATTATAGCTAGAACCAATGTTTAAAACCAGAGAGTCGAAATCAACAAGAATGCGTATGCAACAAGCTGGCTTAAAGTTTGGGCACAGGAACAATGTGAGGACTGAATATAAATAGTGGATGGCCAATAAAAATGGAGGTGTTCCAAACAAAATCAAAGTGCAGGTGTGACAGACTGAAAACAAGTCAAACCTTGAAAAATTGTTAGCTTGCCTACAGCAGGGCAGCCAACATCTGGCTAGAATATTATGCCACCAGTGACATTATGGTGTTTGCTAATTTAGTTCCTGCTGGCAAGTCATCTGAGCATCAAATATCACAGGACTTTGAGGCTTTCTCTCATTGATGTGAAATGTTTTCCCGATCCTGCCAACTCCTAGCTGGTACTTCGACTAGGATGGAAGCAGGGGAGCCCTCTTGTTCCCATGTGTCGCCTCTATTGATATCCCAGCACGAGGTCTGCTCTTAATACAATTTAACCATTTCAGTGCCACAGAGCTATAACACATTGTAATGCAATATATTAGATACCTCTCTGGTACTCAAAGGCTTAAAAAAAACCAAGGTTCACCGCATAGCCGAAACTGCTAGTTTATCTATATTAAACCTCATCTGCCACTTATTAGCCCATTCACTCAGTATTTCCAAATCTTTCTGCAAAGAAACATCCTGCTCTGTATGTATTTCCTTACACAACTTAGCATCATCAGCAAAGATTGAGGCACTACTTTCAATACCTACTTCTAGATCATTAATAAACAAATGTAAAAGAATTGGGCCCAGGACTGAAATGGATAGTAATACATGAGTTTTACAAATGTTCATCTTGTAGGTATGTAAAAAAGAAATTAAATGCCCCCAGTCCCATCTCGCAAACCTGTATGGTTTGAGAGATATTTGCTGTGAAATTTCCCCCTCCCCTGACATCAGCGCTCTAGCTGACTGCAGGGGAATTCTGGAACGGTCTACAAAGTGTGCTTGCAAACCAAGCACACTTTGTAGACCGTTCCAGTTAAGGATTTCTTCTTCAATAATGCGATCTCGGCTCTGCCGAAGAGCCTCCACCGGTCCCGGGACTGGATTCACCTGTAGTCAGCTAGATCGCTGATGTCAGGGGAGGGGGAACTTTCACAGCAAATATCTCTCAAATCATAAAGGTTTGAGAGATGGGACAGGGGGCATTTCATCCCTTTTTTAAATACCTACACGATGAACATTTGTAAAACTCATGTATTACTATCACTTGAACCCTGTGACATCCCACTTACAACTTTAGAGCACCTTGAAATGTTACATTTGCAACTACTGCCTTTCATCTATCATTTAACCAATTCTCTCTCCATAAAGCGATATCACCTGCTAAACCAAAGCCTTTTATAAAGTAACTTGTGAGGCACAGTATCCACGTTTTTTGCAAAATCCAAGCATACTACATCAACAATAGCAATACTCCAAATTATTACTTTCCTTTATGAAAAATTAGCTTCTTTTGTATTTATTCCCCATTGGTATATATTGATGGTGATATATCTAAGAACATTTTAAGAAATTCTATATTTGTTTTGCATTTTTATCTTTGAAGATTACATCCTAATGAACGTCCTTTAATACTGCATTTAACATTATAAAATTAGGCTTTTTAAATTTGAATGTATTGGTTAAGTGCTTGTTAATGGGTTTCTCATAGCAAAATTTCAAACGATAGCATATTGTTTACCATTTCAGAACTGTCACGACTAGTGATGAGCGAGCGTGCTCGGCCGATGCTCGGATCGGCTCGAGCATCGCTCTGCTCGGCACATGGCGGTACTCGTCGAGTACCGCCATGTGCTCTCCCGCCATGTTCGGGTGGCGGGGATCTGTGCTGGAAGAGGCACAGATCACAAGACGCTCCGCTGGACCACCAGGGACTTGAGGTACGGGGGCATTGCGGAGATGAAGGGGGCATTGCGGAGATGAAGGGGGACATTGTGGAAGAGGGGCATAGACTCTATGCCCCTCTTCCACAATGTCCCCCTTCATCTCCGCTATGCCCATCTTCCACAATGTGCCCCTTCATCTCCGCTATGCCCCTCTTCCACAATGTGCCCCTTCATCTCCGCTATGCCCCTCTTCCACAATGTCCCCCTTCATCTCCTCTATGGCATAGAGGAGATGAAGGGGGACATTGTGGAAGAGGGGCATAGCGGAGATGAAGGGGCACATTGTGGAAGAGGGGCATAGCGGAGATGAAGGGGCACATTGTGGAAGACGGGCATAGCGGAGCTGAAGGGGGACATTGCGGAGCTGAAGGGGGCATTCGGAGATGAAGGGGGCATAGCGGAGATGAAGGGGGCATTGACCAGGCACCCTCCCCTCATCAGAGCAGGGGGTGCCTGGTGTCGCCCCATTCATTCCAATGGGGCTCGGGTGCTCGGCCGAGTACTCGAGCCTCAGGGGGTGCTCGGTCAGAGCACCCGAGCACCCGAGCATCCGGGTGCTCGCTCAACACTAGTCACGACCTCTAGGTCAGGCAAAGCTTTTTTCCTAGCTGGGTCCCCTACTAGAATGGACATGAAATTGTCATTGGCCATTCTTAGAAAATTATATCCCTTTGTTGTGCTGGGAGTCATATGCCTCCAATCAATTTCAGGGTAGTTAAAATCTCCCATTATGATTGCACTTCCTGACTGAGAATCCTTTTCCATTTGCAGAAACAGTTGGGCTTCTTCAAACTCCCCAATATTAGGTGGCTTGTAGCAAGTTTGCAATAACATATTTTTATTATATATGTTCCCAGTGTGTATTTCAACTCAGAAGGCTTATATGCTATAATTAATCATGCATTTTGACAATGTAAACTGTTCCCCAAGAAAACGGGTGGTGTCAGGCACTGTGCCCTTGTCCATCCCACAAAAAAGACCAAGTGACACTGACTGGTAATGGTGACTGATGCTTCCCATGGGCATTACCACTCAATAAAAATAACTGACCATCCCTGATATAAGCCTGTTGTATTTTGCAGGTTGGTTAATCTGCAGATGTTCTATTGGTCTCCTTCATGTTGCCATGTGCGGGTATTGCACCACACAATACACAATGTATAAAGATCATTGCATCATAGATAAATTGTATCCTGGTGGTGGTGGTGGCAAGTGTGTCAGCGGCAATGATAAAGAGGATGCCTCTGAGGGTGCCAGGGAACAACTGGGAAGTTTCTAGTAGTCTTGTCATGGACCCTAGCACTAGATGGCAACTATGCAGGTTATGTTGTTGATGTTCTGGGCTAGTGAGGGGTTGCCTCACACCTTTTTTGGGATTGTTTTTGTGTCATGTTTTTGTTGTTGGGGACAGATGGGGGCAAAGTGACAGTACACTTGATGTTTTCTTGTGGGATGAATATACATGTTACCCACACAACTCAGAGTGGTTATATTTCATGTGCTTTATTATGGCAGATGTGAAAAGATGTGGTCCCTTTCTCTCCCTTTTCACAGCTTTGTCACAGAGTGTGAACATTGAAGTTGGGGTTGATTGCACACTCCCCAACGTATTCCCACAACCATGATTTCAAGGGGAGGTAGAGAAGAATATTTTGACAGTGCATGTTCTCCCTAGTTGCACCTGAAGTGGCTTCTGGTGATGCTGCTACCTCAGCACTAGTACTAGGATCTGCCACTGCCTGTCCCATATCACCACTGAGCTTGGTACTTTCACCACCAGTGTCAGCGGCGGGCATGATGACCCCACTCCAAGTACTACTACTGCTGCTGCTGCTACCCATGGTGGGGCATAACAGCCTGATCCTCCTGTGATATTTGCTAAAGCTGTTACTTGGACCCAGACTATTCATCAGCAGCAAAATCTACTACATTAGCAAACACCACAATGTCATCACTGAAGGTGATACCCATTGTCTCTGTTTCCAACTTATGAATGGTCTGAGCTAGGAAAGCAGTCATATCTGATTCATAGCCACTATACCACACGCATCAGCAGCACCACCAGATTGTTCCTCCTCTTTTGCCTGTGGAAGTAACATGAATGATGTTGGAGACTGTGACATATGTATAGGAGGTCTATTCAGTGTCACCACTGATGATGATGGTGGTAAACATAGATGTAGGTGGTACACCTGTTATCACATTCACAGCAGCAGGTTCAGGGACAGACTGAGACAGCCGAAACACTATGCTGTAATTACTTCTCTCCAATTGGGGAAAAACTCTTCATAAATCAAATGCAAGGGCAACTGGGATGTGGTGGAGGGATGGTTGGGATGGCAGCATGACCTGCTGGTGCTGCTGCTGCTGGGCTTCAAATCCCACTGCTGTGTATATAATTGCAAATGATTCCTTTTCCACATTAGGGCCAGGAGTCCTCCAAATCTCTTGCTCCTTTATGGACATAGTACCTCAATATATAAACTGTACAGGGCATCAGGTAACCAAAACAAAACAGACCACAACTGCTGCAAACTATTTTTAACAAACGGCTTCCTTTTCAGAACTGTCACGACCTCTAGGTCAGGCAAAGCTTTTTTCCTAGCTGGGTCCCCTACTAGAATGGACATGAAATTGTCATTGGCCATTCTTAGAAAATTATATCCCTTTGTTGTGCTGGGAGTCATATGCCTCCAATCAATTTCAGGGTAGTTAAAATCTCCCATTATGATTGCACTTCCTGACTGAGAATCCTTTTCCATTTGCAGAAACAGTTGGGCTTCTTCAAACTCCCCAATATTAGGTGGCTTGTAGCAAGTTTGCAATAACATATTTTTATTATATATGTTCCCAGTGTGTATTTCAACTCAGAAGGCTTATATGCTATAATTAATCATGCATTTTGACAATGTAAACTGTTCCCCAAGAAAACGGGTGGTGTCAGGCACTGTGCCCTTGTCCATCCCACAAAAAAGACCAAGTGACACTGACTGGTAATGGTGACTGATGCTTCCCATGGGCATTACCACTCAATAAAAATAACTGACCATCCCTGATATAAGCCTGTTGTATTTTGCAGGTTGGTTAATCTGCAGATGTTCTATTGGTCTCCTTCATGTTGCCATGTGCGGGTATTGCACCACACAATGCACAATGTATAAAGATCATTGCATCATAGATAAATTGTATCCTGGTGGTGGTGGTGGCAAGTGTGTCAGCGGCAATGATAAAGAGGATGCCTCTGAGGGTGCCAGGGAACAACTGGGAAGTTTCTAGTAGTCTTGTCATGGACCCTAGCACTAGATGGCAACTATGCAGGTTATGTTGTTGATGTTCTGGGCTAGTGAGGGGTTGCCTCACACCTTTTTTGGGATTGTTTTTGTGTCATGTTTTTGTTGTTGGGGACAGATGGGGGCAAAGTGACAGTACACTTGATGTTTTCTTGTGGGATGAATATACATGTTACCCACACAACTCAGAGTGGTTATATTTCATGTGCTTTATTATGGCAGATGTGAAAAGATGTGGTCCCTTTCTCTCCCTTTTCACAGCTTTGTCACAGAGTGTGAACATTGAAGTTGGGGTTGATTGCACACTCCCCAACGTATTCCCACAACCATGATTTCAAGGGGAGGTAGAGAAGAATATTTTGACAGTGCATGTTCTCCCTAGTTGCACCTGAAGTGGCTTCTGGTGATGCTGCTACCTCAGCACTAGTACTAGGATCTGCCACTGCCTGTCCCATATCACCACTGAGCTTGGTACTTTCACCACCAGTGTCAGCGGCGGGCATGATGACCCCACTCCAAGTACTACTACTGCTGCTGCTGCTACCCATGGTGGGGCATAACAGCCTGATCCTCCTGTGATATTTGCTAAAGCTGTTACTTGGACCCAGACTATTCATCAGCAGCAAAATCTACTACATTAGCAAACACCACAATGTCATCACTGAAGGTGATACCCATTGTCTCTGTTTCCAACTTATGAATGGTCTGAGCTAGGAAAGCAGTCATATCTGATTCATAGCCACTATACCACACGCATCAGCAGCACCACCAGATTGTTCCTCCTCTTTTGCCTGTGGAAGTAACATGAATGATGTTGGAGACTGTGACATATGTATAGGAGGTCTATTCAGTGTCACCACTGATGATGATGGTGGTAAACATAGATGTAGGTGGTACACCTGTTATCACATTCACAGCAGCAGGTTCAGGGACAGACTGAGACAGCCGAAACACTATGCTGTAATTACTTCTCTCCAATTGGGGAAAAACTCTTCATAAATCAAATGCAAGGGCAACTGGGATGTGGTGGAGGGATGGTTGGGATGGCAGCATGACCTGCTGGTGCTGCTGCTGCTGGGCTTCAAATCCCACTGCTGTGTATATAATTGCAAATGATTCCTTTTCCACATTAGGGCCAGGAGTCCTCCAAATCTCTTGCTCCTTTATGGACATAGTACCTCAATATATAAACTGTACAGGGCATCAGGTAACCAAAACAAAACAGACCACAACTGCTGCAAACTATTTTTAACAAACGGCTTCCTTTTCAGAACTGTCACGACCTCTAGGTCAGGCAAAGCTTTTTTCCTAGCTGGGTCCCCTACTAGAATGGACATGAAATTGTCATTGGCCATTCTTAGAAAATTATATCCCTTTGTTGTGCTGGGAGTCATATGCCTCCAATCAATTTCAGGGTAGTTAAAATCTCCCATTATGATTGCACTTCCTGACTGAGAATCCTTTTCCATTTGCAGAAACAGTTGGGCTTCTTCAAACTCCCCAATATTAGGTGGCTTGTAGCAAGTTTGCAATAACATATTTTTATTATATATGTTCCCAGTGTGTATTTCAACTCAGAAGGCTTATATGCTTATATGCTATAATTAATCATGCATTTTGACAATGTAAACCGTTCCCCAAGAAAACGGGTGGTGTCAGGCACTGTGCCCTTGTCCATCCCACAAAAAAGACCAAGTGACACTGACTGGTAATGGTGACTGATGCTTCCCATGGGCATTACCACTCAATAAAAATAACTGACCATCCCTGATATAAGCCTGTTGTATTTTGCAGGTTGGTTAATCTGCAGATGCTCTATTGGTCTCCTTCATGTTGCCATGTGCGGGTATTGCACCACACAATACACAATGTATAAAGATCATTGCATCATAGATAAATTGTATCCTGGTGGTGGTGGTGGCAAGTGTGTCAGCGGCAATGATAAAGAGGATGCCTCTGAGGGTGCCAGGGAACAACTGGGAAGTTTCTAGTAGTCTTGTCATGGACCCTAGCACTAGATGGCAACTATGCAGGTTATGTTGTTGATGTTCTGGGCTAGTGAGGGGTTGCCTCACACCTTTTTTGGGATTGTTTTTGTGTCACGTTTTTGTTGTTGGGGACAGATGGGGGCAAAGTGACAGTACACTTGATGTTTTCTTGTGGGATGAATATACATGTTACCCACACAACTCAGAGTGGTTATATTTCATGTGCTTTATTATGGCAGATGTGAAAAGATGTGGTCCCTTTCTCTCCCTTTTCACAGCTTTGTCACAGAGTGTGAACATTGAAGTTGGGGTTGATTGCACACTCCCCAACGTATTCCCACAACCATGATTTCAAGGGGAGGTAGAGAAGAATATTTTGACAGTGCATGTTCTCCCTAGTTGCACCTGAAGTGGCTTCTGGTGATGCTGCTACCTCAGCACTAGTACTAGGATCTGCCACTGCCTGTCCCATATCACCACTGAGCTTGGTACTTTCACCACCAGTGTCAGCGGCGGGCATGATGACCCCACTCCAAGTACTACTACTGCTGCTGCTGCTACCCATGGTGGGGCATAACAGCCTGATCCTCCTGTGATATTTGCTAAAGCTGTTACTTGGACCCAGACTATTCATCAGCAGCAAAATCTACTACATTAGCAAACACCACAATGTCATCACTGAAGGTGATACCCATTGTCTCTGTTTCCAACTTATGAATGGTCTGAGCTAGGAAAGCAGTCATATCTGATTCATAGCCACTATACCACACGCATCAGCAGCACCACCAGATTGTTCCTCCTCTTTTGCCTGTGGAAGTAACATGAATGATGTTGGAGACTGTGACATATGTATAGGAGGTCTATTCAGTGTCACCACTGATGATGATGGTGGTAAACATAGATGTAGGTGGTACACCTGTTATCACATTCACAGCAGCAGGTTCAGGGACAGACTGAGACAGCCAAAACACTATGCTGTAATTACTTCTCTCCAATTGGGGAAAAACTCTTCATAAATCAAATGCAAGGGCAACTGGGATGTGGTGGAGGGATGGTTGGGATGGCAGCATGACCTGCTGGTGCTGCTGCTGCTGGGCTTCAAATCCCACTGCTGTGTATATAATTGCAAATGATTCCTTTTCCACATTAGGGCCAGGAGTCCTCCAAATCTCTTGCTCCTTTATGGACATAGTACCTCAATATATAAACTGTACAGGGCATCAGGTAACCAAAACAAAACAGACCACAACTGCTGCAAACTATTTTTAACAAACGGCTTCCTTTTCAGAACTGTCACGACCTCTAGGTCAGGCAAAGCTTTTTTCCTAGCTGGGTCCCCTACTAGAATGGACATGAAATTGTCATTGGCCATTCTTAGAAAATTATATCCCTTTGTTGTGCTGGGAGTCATATGCCTCCAATCAATTTCAGGGTAGTTAAAATCTCCCATTATGATTGCACTTCCTGACTGAGAATCCTTTTCCATTTGCAGAAACAGTTGGGCTTCTTCAAACTCCCCAATATTAGGTGGCTTGTAGCAAGTTTGCAATAACATATTTTTATTATATATGTTCCCAGTGTGTATTTCAACTCAGAAGGCTTATATGCTTATATGCTATAATTAATCATGCATTTTGACAATGTAAACCGTTCCCCAAGAAAACGGGTGGTGTCAGGCACTGTGCCCTTGTCCATCCCACAAAAAAGACCAAGTGACACTGACTGGTAATGGTGACTGATGCTTCCCATGGGCATTACCACTCAATAAAAATAACTGACCATCCCTGATATAAGCCTGTTGTATTTTGCAGGTTGGTTAATCTGCAGATGCTCTATTGGTCTCCTTCATGTTGCCATGTGCGGGTATTGCACCACACAATACACAATGTATAAAGATCATTGCATCATAGATAAATTGTATCCTGGTGGTGGTGGTGGCAAGTGTGTCAGCGGCAATGATAAAGAGGATGCCTCTGAGGGTGCCAGGGAACAACTGGGAAGTTTCTAGTAGTCTTGTCATGGACCCTAGCACTAGATGGCAACTATGCAGGTTATGTTGTTGATGTTCTGGGCTAGTGAGGGGTTGCCTCACACCTTTTTTGGGATTGTTTTTGTGTCACGTTTTTGTTGTTGGGGACAGATGGGGGCAAAGTGACAGTACACTTGATGTTTTCTTGTGGGATGAATATACATGTTACCCACACAACTCAGAGTGGTTATATTTCATGTGCTTTATTATGGCAGATGTGAAAAGATGTGGTCCCTTTCTCTCCCTTTTCACAGCTTTGTCACAGAGTGTGAACATTGAAGTTGGGGTTGATTGCACACTCCCCAACGTATTCCCACAACCATGATTTCAAGGGGAGGTAGAGAAGAATATTTTGACAGTGCATGTTCTCCCTAGTTGCACCTGAAGTGGCTTCTGGTGATGCTGCTACCTCAGCACTAGTACTAGGATCTGCCACTGCCTGTCCCATATCACCACTGAGCTTGGTACTTTCACCACCAGTGTCAGCGGCGGGCATGATGACCCCACTCCAAGTACTACTACTGCTGCTGCTGCTACCCATGGTGGGGCATAACAGCCTGATCCTCCTGTGATATTTGCTAAAGCTGTTACTTGGACCCAGACTATTCATCAGCAGCAAAATCTACTACATTAGCAAACACCACAATGTCATCACTGAAGGTGATACCCATTGTCTCTGTTTCCAACTTATGAATGGTCTGAGCTAGGAAAGCAGTCATATCTGATTCATAGCCACTATACCACACGCATCAGCAGCACCACCAGATTGTTCCTCCTCTTTTGCCTGTGGAAGTAACATGAATGATGTTGGAGACTGTGACATATGTATAGGAGGTCTATTCAGTGTCACCACTGATGATGATGGTGGTAAACATAGATGTAGGTGGTACACCTGTTATCACATTCACAGCAGCAGGTTCAGGGACAGACTGAGACAGCCGAAACACTATGCTGTAATTACTTCTCTCCAATTGGGGAAAAACTCTTCATAAATCAAATGCAAGGGCAACTGGGATGTGGTGGAGGGATGGTTGGGATGGCAGCATGACCTGCTGGTGCTGCTGCTGCTGGGCTTCAAATCCCACTGCTGTGTATATAATTGCAAATGATTCCTTTTCCACATTAGGGCCAGGAGTCCTCCAAATCTCTTGCTCCTTTATGGACATAGTACCTCAATATATAAACTGTACAGGGCATCAGGTAACCAAAACAAAACAGACCACAACTGCTGCAAACTATTTTTAACAAACGGCTTCCTTCTCGGTCTCTCTGCAGCCATTAAACTACATCTCACAGCAGTGTGGGAAAATCTGGGTTTTTCTAGTACTGGAACTGTATATACATGGCAGTAGAAGGTACTTGCAGAAAATGGCAAAGTTCTTGCAAGAAGTTTGTAATTTTGCTGTTTATTAAATGTCCCCTTTTGCTTACAGTATAATGCATTGGAGTTTGTGTAATACATATACAAAAATTGCCAAACTTCACTATTACTTAAAGGTCTATCGTCTTATTTTACCAAGTCTGCTTTTATGGGACCTGATTTAGTAAAAAGTAAATACACACATCCCACCTCCCTCCCCAGATATGGGGAAACAGAGCTCTCAGGCCAATTTGAATAGGCCTTTGGGTCTGGCTGGTTGTACACATTCAGAATTGCTGCTGCATATCTCCCAAGTGTCATTCTTTAGGAGCGACAGTCTCTCTTTGAAACACCAATCCCTTTGTCCCTCCCCTGTGTCCCTCTTTTTAGGAGATTTGACAATGTGGTGTGTATATATGTGTCTCACATTGCTCCACCGCAATAAAACTCACATTAGTGTTTATATAAACTTCAGGTTATGTGTTTATAAATTAGTCTATGTAAATAAAACACTTTGATCTTGTTCTAAATAATTTATTCAGTTACAAAAAGAGGTGTCGATAGGTCATGAAATAATGTAGATATTCTAAGTAATACCCCACCCAACAGCCACACTCGAAGCAACACCAACTAAAACAAGTGTCCCTCTTTTGGCCATTTGAAATGTTGGGAAGTATGCTGCTGTACAGAAAATAATCACGTTTAGCTTTTCTCTTTAGAGAAAGAATGGGACGTTTTCTAATAAAGCACAAATTTAATAAAATTGTCAGAATGCAAATGTAGCACAAAAATAAAAAACAGACAAGTCTATTTAAATGTGCATGCCTCTCATAAAAAACAAAAACACTCCCAGGGTGTAAAAGACTCAAAAATGCTTGTATTTCAAGGGTTATGCACATACATATAGAATTAGGGGCCACAATGTTAATCTAAATATTTTTATCACAATGTATAAAACATATTTTTAACACCAATTGGCCAACAGAAAAATATAAATCTGCAAATCCTCAATCACATGTATAAAAATAACATCAAGATATAACCGGTGATCCAAAGAACCCAACTTTTCTTCTATTTTAGCATCAAGACAATAGTCACGGTCCTATACTATTCCCCCATTAAAGAGCAAAACCAATATCCTAGAAAAGTTATGGATCATCTGCATGCAGATAAGGGACCAGACACATTTAATTTCAGGGCCATCCGTGGTCTTGTTTTTAATAACGCATTAGAAAATGTAGGTTATCGCATGACTTATTGACACTTCTTTCTTAAATGAATACAATATTTAACGCAAGACCAATGTATTTGATCTACACAGACTCATTTATAAACATACTAGTTTAAAAGCCCATGTACAAGGGCCACAGTGCCACCCAGCAGTCTCTGCTGGCTCCCAGAGTCTCTCTGCTCGCCAAGCGGTCCCAGGAAGGTGTGCAGAGAGGACTCTGATCCGAATGTAAGCTGTGGAGTGTTAGGGCAGTCTGTACTGCGCATGACTGCAGTGCTCGCTGTGTTTATTTATTCTGTATTGAGATGCTGTATAACAATGTTGGGCCCTGGAAAAAAACAGAGATGCCCACTAAGGCCCTAGTATCTGTTATGTGGGTTAGAAAAAAAAAAACCTTTGGATTCTGACATGTGAAGTCCACGTCTTAACTTTTGAGTGCCAGGAGTATCCAATGCATTGCAATGCATTGGATACCCCCCCACACCTGGCACTCAAGGGGTTAATGGCACTAACTTACTCCAAATATGTTACCAGAAGCAGCAAGTGTCAGGTTGGAAACTAGACACTTGAAGTCTATGGGGACTATGCGCACAAGTTCTGGTACTTGAACTGAACAGAAGATCTTTTTAATACTCGTTCCCCATTGCCCATTTGTACTAGGCACCCCTCTGGCAGTCAGGCGGTTAAGTTAGATGTGATCCCTTTTTTAACAAAATTTACTGGTTGACCCTCTGTCACTGTTCAAACCTGGCAAAGATCTGTTTGTTTTGTGAATGACTGAGTGGCCTTGGCGTTCCTTGGGGCAGTGACATGTGAGAACTGACCTTGCCCCATGGAACATCGTGTAGAGACAACGTGTACAGGAGATCCACAGGTCAGCTACGAACCTCGCTCCAGTTTTCAGTTCTTTTGCCCTTGCTCAATACTGTGGACATATTTTCTGTTTCCTATACAAGGGATGGACCGGAATACACTGATCAGATGACAGATAGCAGCAGTAATGTAGCAGAGTATTCACCTTTTAAAGGAACTTTATGGTAAAATACATGTTTCTCTTAAAGGGATAGTAATGTCTTAATTATATAAAAATTAATATTGTAGACCATAAATTAAGAAATCCATCGATTCAATTCCTGTCTCTCAAACCTTTATGGTTTGAGAGATAGAGCGATCTAATGTTTCCCCTATAAAGGTGCCAGTGCTGACACATTCCAAACTACTCCACTTTTCTGCACATGTAGACAGTCGGTCTCCAGTGGGTCAAGGTAAAAGGGCATAATTACAGAAGTAACATAGAAACGTAGGTTTTGAGGGCAGAAATTAATCATCTGCTCCATCCAGTTTGCCCATTTTGCTGTTCAATTAATATCCAGTCTTGCATACTTCCCAGAACAGCCTTATGTCTGTCTCAGGCATTGTGATATATCATTCAAAGCTTTTTGATAATAAGCATCACTTAATTTGATATATCCTGCTTTGCTTTGAATGCACTGTGTACCTTTCTGGCACCCAAAGGGTTAATATTTGAATGGTAAGTATGTTATTAGTCATTTAAAATGACATTTTTTGCTTCAATTTTTACACAAATTCTTTGTTGTTGTTTTTTTACCATTGAATAATATATTGTCATTCGCTTACTTTCAAATTCTGAACTTTTATTCAGGAATTGTTACAATTATGATTTTTTTATTTTCCTGATGAGTAAAATAAAGGGTACCCCACTCCTGAGAAATGATTCATTCAGACGTTATTACAGGTTAAATTATTAAAAAGTGGTGGTGCCATTGCTATCTTGTGTGAATTGCAGCCCAATGCTCATCTATCCCATAGAAAGCACCATAAAAATTATCTGGGAGCCAGGTGGAACTATTGGTAGCATTTTAATATTGATTATTATTAATTTAACCCTTTGAATGCCGGAGGGCTACACAGCGCAATGTGCTGCGTAGCTCTCTGGCACTCAAAGGGTTACAAACATTTGAACTTTAAAAACATTGGGACTAGAATACCCATGTATTAACCCCTTAACAACCTTTAACGGTCATAGTACGTCAAGGGTCGATCTGACTGAACGATCGATGACATACTATGACCGTCAAGGAATTCCGGGCTCCCCCCGCGGCTGCACGCCATTTGGGGAGTCTGGAATCCGATTATTAAAAAAAAAAAAAAAAAAAAATGCTCTGTGGTCCTTAACTGACCGCACCGCGTCGATCGGCCAGTCGTTAAGGAGTTAATCAGAAGGATCATTACCATAATGTAGTTGTTTGTGGGTTTTTTTTTTGTTTTTTAGTACAAAATGCACTGCTATTTTAAAGGGATAGTGAAGTTTTACAAAAAAAAGCAGCTTCAATTAATTTTGATAGTATATGGGTCATGGAGAGTGTTATTTCAATACTGTCAGAGCTGTAGTTCAAGAGTAATTGAATGATAAAGTATTCCACCCCTCCCTTTTTACCTACTGTATGCCACATCCCTTCAGATATGGAATCTGGTACTCGGACCAGACAGATCACAGCAAGGGACAATCTTCTTACTTTGAGCATAAGGAAAACTCTGCCCCCTTGACAGGTTTTTGCTTATGCTCACTGAAGATTGTCCCTCACTGTGATCCATCCTGACAGTCTTGCTGCTCTGAGGTGAGCAGTGTTACATCAGTAAAAGGGGAGGGAGGGGGATACTTTATCATTCAATTACTCTTGAACTACAACTCTGACAGTATTGAAATAACACTCTCCATGGCCCAAACATTATGAAGATTAATTGTAGCTTTTGCTTTTGTGAAACATTACTACCCCTTTAAACTCTTGGATGCTAGAGAGATCTTAACCAATTATTTTGCAACTTGTGGAGACCTTTATAGCATCCAAGGCATTAATTCATAAGTAGTCAATATGTGGTGTGTGGTTCAGTCAATTAACAGACCCCCTTTTGTCCAAACCCCAATGGTATTACCGAGTCAGCACAAGCAAACCATAAACTGTTTGGTTGTTTGGCCTAGCTAATAACAACAGGATCGTATCAACTTGGATTTTGGTCCCGATATGGACAACGGTCCACTAATTGATTATATCAAGGTTAATCCTTTGAATGACAGAGGGACAAAGCAATGAGAACAACACCCCTGCACTCACATGATCTCATTTGTAATGCTTTTTTTACCTCTAGAAGAAGTTACAGGTTGAAATAAAGAATCACAGCAGTTGACGGAGAGACGATAGGATCTCATCTCATACCTCCTGCAGTTTGTACTAGAATATTGGCTGTGCCAAGTGAATAGGAGGAGGCGGCAAGCAAGAGCCATCCTTGAAGGACAGATTACTAAAGTTGTTACAGGCTTGTCTGATCCACCTCTATTGACTACCCCACACAGAAAACAACCTGGGTGTTCTGCTCTGGAAAATCCACTGCTGAATCTCAGCACTAAATCGTGTTCAGTTAATCCCACTTCTGCCCCCCAAACATATTGTTCCATCTGCTTTTCTAAGGATAAAAAAGACAGGCCGCTAATATATGTGAGAGTGAAATGACCAAGCTTAGGAGTGGTGCAGGGAAAGAAAAAAAAAAAAAGAGATTGAGACCAGCAGACTAGCAAATAAACACGTTTTACAAATGGATTCCTGCAGTTAGCGTCTGTAGATACAGATACTCTTAAATAAATTACCACTTCTAAAGAAGGGACTTTTGTGATCTCCAGACCTCATGTATTTCAACTACTATAAGCTGTAATCTCTATTGTGTTTTCTTATTTACTAATGTGCCAAATTTAGAAAAAAAGGCACCTTTATTGAAGTTAAAATATAGCTGAAGAGTCAGTGAATTCTGGAAAGCTGCATCCAATGGGCTTTTTTTTGTCCATTGTTAAGTTGGAATGGCTCTGTGGCATCATTCCAATTTTACAGTTAATTTTTCTCCCTTTAGGATAAATCTGTATTATACTTAGAGGATTTATTTTCTTGTAGATCAGATTTTGTGAAAAAAAAATACTAAATAAAATAACTTCATATTTGACCCTTTGATTGCCAGAGTGTTGAGCAATGCATTGACAGTTTTTCCCTATGATGTTGGCTCATTCATCTCCCGTGGGCCTAGGGCCACGTTGCTGTGCATTCTCTTTATCACCCCTCTCTTCTGCCTTCATTCTTCTTTCCTGTTGCGTACACGCGATAACATGCTTCTAATGCTTACAGATATTCTTCTGTTTTATTGGACATGCTGATGTGTTACTTATCTTTTGTAAATGTACATGTTGGACTTGTATGCTTACTAGTAATTCTATGATTTAACAAATAGGCTATTAATAATCTTTATTAGCTTCCCAAACTGTCTTATAATAACGATATTTGCATAAAGTAGTATGCTGCAGATTGGAAGTAGTCACACCAGAATTGATCCATGTTGTAACATTCCTGATCTGCACTGTAGCCTCCATGCACATCATTCACATGGGCGACATTAGAGGCCGTAATGCTCTTTGCAACCTCTAAGACTGGCTGACCCATGTTGGTGCAACCCAATAATATATGTGGCTGACCAAGATGTGGACCAGCCTGTCATAATCCTCCATGCCGTGTCATGCAATTGGATCACTTTGGTACTGCATGGGACAAATGGACGGCTTGATCAATGCCAAGTATTTCCAATTAGCATCTGTAAAGTTTATTTATTTTATTTTGGATCTAATATTTGATCCTAAACTTGCATTTTAATTCATGTGTTGACCATCCTGTACAGATATAGTTTTGTTAATTGTTTAGCCACCGATAATGCTGTTACTGTATTGAAACTAGTTGCCACTGTTATTCTATTCAGAATGGCTGATATCTTACCTCAGACCCATTACCAGACAATAAAACAATATCGCTTGTGAGACACATATCAAGACTCCTATTGTAATAAGCCCTTGAAAAAAGTAGAAATGGGAGTCCCCAAAGAGCATATGAAAGACTAGATTTTATGCCCCAGAAAACAAAAAGATAATTTTTTACAGAGGCTAGCATGGAACAAGAGTATTACAAGAGATACGAATGCCTCAGGATAAATGAAGCTTTGATCATTCTTTATACATTGTACTAACACTCTCAAATATTGCCAGTGTTCATATCTGTCTAGTCAACATTTAACTAAATTATAAAGTTCCCCCCTCCCACCCCTTTTACATATGTCAGTCTTCTTCCCTCAGATCTGAAATGCGGTTGCTTGACCAGACATATCACAACAAGGGACAGTCGTCTATCAGTATAAGGAAAATCCTGCCTTATCTTGTGCTGACAGGAGATTGTCCCTTGTGGCGATCCATCCGGACCGGCTTTCTGTTCTAAGAAGAAGCGTGACATCAGTAAAAGGGGAGGGGGGGAACGTTATAAACTAATTACACATCAACTAGACCGATATGAATATTTCAAATGGTAGACAGAGTTATTACTAAGTGTAAGGAATGGTCAAAGCTTCATGTATCCTGAGACATTCCTATCTCTAAGTGTACGTAATTCTAGATCATTTTCAGGTGTTAAGGTTTCTTTAACCCTTTAAGGACCACAGAGGTATGCAGTGCATTGCACAGCAATGTATTGCACACCCCTCTGGTCCTTGAAGGGTTAAGGGACATATTCATATAGATTATGTTCCTACTAGTTTTAAAGCCCGTGTACACTGGCCAACACTGGCAGCGCTATAGTCATGCTCAGTACTGACCGCTGGAATGAGCCGCGGCTGATACTAGCGGGGCACTCTGAATTCAGACCGTGGTCCTCTCTGTACACCTTCCTGGGACTGCTTGGTCCCAGGAAAGTGCGCAGAGAGAGCTTGGTCCCAGGAAGGTGCGCAGAGAGGACTCCAGTCTGAATTCACTTTATATCAGCCGAGGAGCGGGCAGTCTGTACTGCGCATGACTGCAGCACTCGCAGCCATCTCTACTGTGCATGACGGCTTCTGACAAACATCGTTAACAAATTATTAAATAGGATTAAACCTCTTCCATTACTATCCCATTGATCTTGCTTCATTGATCTAACTCAATGTCTTTGCCCTCGCTCTGGAACTTTCTACAAACATAGTCCTGATACTAATAAAAAAAGAACCTTTTTTAAAAAGTATATTTTTTTAAATACTTTGATACAGAGGTTTCGCCAAAGGAATGTTTTGCAGTGTGTCTAGCATTCAGTATCTTAGTCGTATGGCTGTAGTTCATATAACAACTAGACTTCTTTAAAACAACATTATTATGCCTCATTGATAGAGATGGAATAAACATCAAGAAGTTGAAGGTGGGCTGTAGATTCCATTTTAGCAGGTGCAACACCTGGTTGTGTCTTTTCATCTTTATAGCTTAATTCAGTTTAATGCTAGGCATGAAAAATCAGAGTTTAAAAAACAAAACTATGGCAATTCTCTGTCTGGGACGTTAGTGGAATTTTGAACTTTTTGGGGGATTTTTGAAACTTCACAATATGATGTAGACATCACTAGTACGCAAGGAATTAATGATAAAATCATCAAGAAATTCCGCAGGGTACAGGAGGGGAAGCATGTCATGAGGAGGGTTGATCCAGGCAGGAAGTGTGGGTAATAGTGAGGAGTTTAAAGAAAAGGGCTTAAATAGGGTAGGCAACAGGAAGTAGTCTACTTGTGGCGGTCTATTATTCTGCCTTCCTGCTTGTCTTTGCCCTCTGTTCCACTCTTTCCAGTCCTAGCGGTGGTTCCTTGCTTCAGACGGTTGGGCTGCGATGGATCACAGTATGCTTGTGGCTGCTGGACCCCCCACACACTTTTCATGATTTTTTGGCTGTCTCTACCCCTGTTTCTCATATTTCTCTCTCTCTCTCTCTTGCTTTCTGTTTTTTCTCTCCTCAGTCATTCTCTCCATGTCTCTCTGCCCTCATCTAGTCTTTTTCTTTCCTTGTCCTTGCAAACTCTGTTCTTTGCTGCTCTTGGGGGACTGGCGACCCGCAGAGGGGCCCATGCACGTGCACCCAGACAAGCCGCTACTTCCCCAGGTTCAGGAGCTTCCGCGACTTAGTCGTTCTTTCCGGCGTGGATCCCTCTCTCATTGGTTTGCAGACTGTGAAGTCATCAGAGATGGAATGAAAAGGCTACGACTTGGAGCTTGGCGTTCTGCAGTCCCCATGACTGCAGGACCTTATATGGCTTAGTGCTTTTCAGGTGGTGCTAGCACACTACTCTCTCGCACTGGACCTGCCATGTTTCCCGTTCCTGTCTTGATCATTCACTCCATGCATGCAGGTATTGTGAATTATCCCTCCCTACCTCCATAGGGTCTGGGCAGTTGCTCTAGTGGGACCTGGCAATTTTCCCCCCGGTTGGGCGGCAGGGGGCGGATAATCCGCGTCTGACCAGGTATATCTCATTCTCCCTAGTCATCCCTGAGTTGACCCCCCCCCCCCGTGTGTCCCTCCTGCCTGGGGCCGTAAGCACTGCATGTCAGCTCCGCTTCCAGTGCCAGGATGTTTGCTGTCTGTCTTGCTTGTGCTGCTTCCGGGCCTACACTCAAGGTTTTTTTTTTGCCATCCATAACTCCCTGCGCTAGCTCCGCGGGCTGTTTCCTAGTGGATGTGTCTCTGCGTACGGATGTTTATGTTTGGGTTTATGTTTGGGTTTATGTTTGGATGTTTATATTAAAAAAAAAAAAAAAAAAAGTGCTATGTATGATGTTCTGTGCCTGAAGTTGCTAAGGGTGTTTAGGTTTCATTTCGGTGTATGGCATACACTTACGCTAAAACCCCACACACACACCAAAAACAAAGGGATACTATTAGTATTATTAGCTACTCTACTTTAGGTATTCTGGTGGTGTAGATGTTTGCCTGCATGGTATAGCTGTATGGTATGCATCTGTATTTGTGTTTGGATGTGAAGGTAGGATACAGACAAACAGTTATGAGATTGAATAAAAATAAATAAATAAATTAAAAAATAAATTAAAAAATAAAGGGGTAATTGGGTGTATGGGTTCTGGCGTGGCAACTTGCTTTGTCTAGACCTGGGGCTTTACACCATTATCCATTAGTATCTGCTGATCCGCATGTTGCCGGTTTTTCTCTTATGCAGCTGACGGAGCTGTGGGACATTGTGCGGGATGTATGGTGGTCTGTTACAGCGTACTTGAGATTTGTCAATGGCATTCTTAAAGCCTGGGCATATTTTTTACAACTATACAGTCCCATTACCCATAGGTCTGGGAATATTCTGTGAGTATTTGCACCTGCGCTGCTATCTTTGCACACATAGCTGTCACTATATACTTCCATTCAGGACAGGTTATATCTGGTGTTCTGTTGTAATCCTTAACACTGTCTTTATTAGGCGCTAATTGGTGATTTTCTTACTACTTACTCTGGAACACATTTCTTGTTTGGCCAGGACCATTTATACTCCACTTTTCAAGTGTCCACTCACTTTGGGACACTTTAGCAGACACTTTCTTTTTCACTCCATTTTATACATCTCCCCCAATGTCCAGGTGGTATGTCGTGCGCTTGTGGTGGTGTGTGTTTACCTTGTTTGTTGACAGTGTGGTACTCAGGGTGGTTGCACTGAAAAAAAAAAGTACCTACTTACCTTCGCAGTGGCATCCAGCAGTCATACCGGCTGGCTTCCTTCGGTGCCGAGCTTCCTTGAAGGGGCCTGTCCTAGTGGTTCTGTGAGTGGTGGGATGACCAAAAGATGGACCTGGTGGCTAGACGGGGTTGGGAGGTTGTGGAGTATCCTCGGGTGCTGTTGGCACCGCGGGTCTCTTCGCTTGAGACATACCTGATGTGTCGGCTAACGGCCTCTCGGTTACCCGGTGGGGCTTGTTGCTAGGATCGGATCCTGTTGTGTCCAGTTTTTTCCTTTTCAATGGTGGGATCTGGTGGGCTGGCTTCCTTTGGGCCCCGCTTCCTGGTGGTGTCCTTCATGTGCAGGGGCGAGGCCTCGTGAGTTCCTGGGGTGCTCCTGGATGCTGCTGGTGGGGGCACGTCATTGTGTCCATTCCTGTTTGCTGGTGATGGTGAAGCTCTTATGTCCCACTGCTCGTGGGGTATATGCTGCAGGTGGTGCTGTCGACTCTGGTGCCGCATGCACTGGGGCATAGCAGTCCTGTTCCTCTTGCTTCCCATTCCTGATGATTCTTGTTTTCTTCAGTTCCTGGGACTTTGGTTCCTGCATGGTAAATATACATTGGGTTCTGGGCTGCATGTGATGTGACTGATGGCATGGGATGCAGTGTGGTCTTCTTGGGATTTGGTTCCAGGGGGCATGGGGGTGTTAATGTGTTGTGGGTCTGGATGCCTGGGAGGAGTGTTTCGGGATATCCGTGTGTTTGGGATGGCGTGTGACGATGGATGTCGTTGGTGGTTGGTTTTTTGTGGCCAGTGACTGGCCCATGCCGGTGTGTGTGAGTTTCTCATGGTAGGCATGTTTTTCACTTGTCTGGGGGATGTTTGGGCACTGTCATGAGGATTTGTGGTTGAAAGTGTACCTGTGGGTTCCTCGCAGGTCAGTTGACTGTGTGTGTGGCTTTGGCTCATGTTGTGTGGCTGGTTATTTCTGGCTGTGGTTTAGTTGTATGTGGCTACGTATGTTGGTGGTTATGTATATATGGATTGTGGGTGTGTGAGATTAGGGGAATATCTTTCTTGGATTTTGTGCATGTCTATTCGGCTGCTTGTTTTCTTATTGCTTTGCTTCATCTGTCTGCCTGTTGATGAGTGTTTGCGGGTTTTTGGTTCCCAGTTATGGCCACGGCTGTCCCTTGGTTGGGGGGGTGATCTTGGGTCTTGGGTCTCCCCCCCCAATGTTTGGAACAAGTGCGTGCTTGGACTTCACAATGGGTTTGGTAACTATTGGGGGTTCTGCTGGTGGCTTGTTTTTCTGAGCCAGCCGAATGTCTGTGTGGGGTGTGTTTGCAAGGATGGTCCGTTGGCCTACTGTTGTCTTGTGTTGTGGTTTGTCTGGTGGTATTCAGTGATTTGAATTTGTGGGCCATTTGGTTTTCGGGTGCTGTGTGCGTTGCTTGGAGGTTGGTGCATATTGGTTGGGGGTACAGGCCATAGCTTTTAGTAGTGTGGAGCCCGTCTAGTCCCGGTAGTGACAGTCGGGCTTGGTGCCTGTGGGGCCCGACTGGTCAAGGTAACTGATAACTGATGTGGTAAATTTTGGGGATTTATCCTCGGGCAGAAGCCCTGTGGGAGTTTTGCCCCAGACTTAGGTTGCGAGAGGTGACGTTACCCATTGAAGCTAAAGTGGATGACCAATGGGGTAATTTCTTGGGATTCAGCTGTAAGTGCTGAATAATGGTGGAATCAGCTGTAAGTGCTGAATAATGGTGGAGTCAGCTGTAATTGCTGACGAACATTGGGATCAGCTGTATGCTGAAGAATGTGGGGATTTAGCATGAGCCTGGAGAATTTGGCCATGCTTGTTTCAGATTGGCAAGGACTGTTAATTAAGGAATGATCACTGATTAACGATTAATTATTGTGGTACTTGAATAAGTACAATAATAATAATATGAGTAAATAATGAAAATAAAGCTGTGGTCTATAATCCCAAAAATAGATGTGTATGTGTTTATCTGAGGGATCATACTCTCTCATCATGACATGCACAGTTCCCCAAAAATAGGATGCACTGAAACTTAAGAAGCTTTGTCAGCCAACAGTCACCCAAAATGCAGCCTCTCAATAACTAGAGATATTCACAAGAGAAATAAAGGGATGGTAATGTTTCACAAAATATCAGCTCCAATTAATCTTTATATTATTTGGCCATGGAAAGTGTTATTTCAATACTGTCAGAGTTGTAGTTCAAGAGTACTTGAATGATAAAGTATCCCCCTCCCGCCCCTTTTACCTAGTGAAATCAAATCAAAATTACACTATCTGAAGTGCATCAATCATTCATAGTTCCACTGGTAGTCACAGAATCACATATACACTTCCGACACCCAGATATGCTGTTCTCTCCTCCATTACAAGCATTTTTTTCTGAAGAACACGCTGTATGTCTTTAGGGAACCCTCGGGTTCCATGTTGTTGCAAAGTCTGCGATCAATTGGGTTAGATCATGGTAGTGCTCAGCACAATGATCAAATCAGTGGCTGACCCATGTGGGTGTCAGACAGTTCTGTAAGGCCAAGGCCCCTTCTTCTTCACTACACTGTGCACACAATTTCCCATAATCCGTTAATAGGGAGAGCACTGTACATAGTCAGTGCAAGGGCATGGTCAATTCGAGCATGTAAAGAGCGCCACCACATTTGTATTTCCAGTGTGAACACAGCTTTAAGCTAATAATGGGCTTTTACAGTTCTGCCATTGGGATTTCTTTACTTCTGCACCTAACATTTAAAAATTGTATTAAAAAGGGACAGGACTACATTTTAAGCACAAGGTTTCCCTTTACAGATCTATTAAAAAGAGATGGGATGTTTGCTGCATGTTCAAATCAATATGGTTGTTTCAGATGCACATCTCCAGGTGTAATGTTGGGTGCATGCAGAGGTAATCACTGCTAACTGTCAATCATACAAAATACCTTGTTCAGCAACCACTCCATTCTCAGTGCCAGTCAGATTTATTTACAACATGAATATACATAATGAAAGCACCTTGCCATTGTGGCGAAACATTGTAAATAAGCCTGATTTTCACTGAAACTGGAGTGACTACAGCATTATTTCACAGGTTCATAATCAAAGATAAATGTTCACAATATAAATGAGCTTACCATTTACACATACAGTTATACACTATTCTATACTACTCAGTGGACATTGTAAAATAGTGATAATTATTAGCCAGCCTCACAGTCAATATTATCAATTTTATGGGTCATTATAGGGACAATAACTAAAAACTGGAGCTTTCCAGTTCGAAAAGAATTGATTGGTTGGTGCCACTTTGTCTGAGATAAATTCAAATACGACTTGAGTCTTCCTGATTAACTGTAATTACCTCAGTGTGTTTTTTCTATTGCGGGGATGTAAGGACGGAGGGTGAAGTTTAACCCTTTGTGTGCCCAATGCAAGGTTTATCCTGCAGAGTAAACATGGGCACTCCCACTGCTGAGAGAAATTTTAGTAAAACTTTATTGCAGCTCAAACTGGCATTTTATGGGTGCCCTGCTTCTATGGCCTGACATTCTAGGGTGGCACTGTTACTACATCAGTCAATAGACAGCTCTGATCCGTTAACTATAAACTTCCATAAGATGATGTAGCAGCAACACCACTTTAAAATGTCAGGCCATGGAGTTCCTGCAGCCAAAAGTTTGAGTTGTAATAACTTTTTACTAAAACATCCCTCAGCAGTGAGTATCCTGCTATACTCAACTGAGTTGCATTGCGTACCCCTCTGGCACTCAAAGGGTTAACTGTTTTAAGACTAGCGAAGCTGGCGCAGCACATTTCAAAATAGGTTGTTGCACAATTTCTGGGTTGCAAAGGGTTAACATATTAATGCACTTTTCAGTTTTGCCCCAAGACCCGCTGCCTATTTAAAGGAATTCACCATTATTTTTTATAATCTTATTTCCACGTAAGCAGGGTAGCTTTCTGTTCATAGGTATAGATAACAGTAACAGCTCAGAAGTTACTGACTGCACATATTTGACTGTATTAAACAATCAAAAAGAGGGTTGTACAATTGCAAGACACTTACCTGCTTCATCGCTGGCATCCTAGAGGGTGCAGGCCTGGAAGCTGTTTGATTCTCCTTGTTCAGCAAAAGAAATGAAAAGAATCTTTAGTTATCAAAATGGACCACACAAGGAAAAGAATTAACCCTTTGAGTGCCAGAGGGGTACGGCACGCATTGCAAAGAAATGCTTTCCGTACCCCTCTGGCACTCAAAGGGTTAAAATCACAATATATTGCTTGCAGAGAAACACTAACAAACAAGGCTTGCAGGATCATACTGAGACACCATTAGCACAATAATATCTTTACGCATTTCACATGAAAATCATAATTATATTATATATATTTCATCAACCCTTTGAGTGCCAGAGAGGTATCCAATGCATTGAAATACATCGGCATGGTACGTTTTGAGGAATAGCAATTCTGTTTCTTTTGCTTTGCTTTCTCTCCAGAACCATACTAATATCAATATATTCACAAACATTTATAGGTTTTGGATTATGTATTTTTCATTGATTTGCCCTATTTCACTATTCTTTATCTTTCCCACTCTGTTAAACAAATAAAAAGTCTTTCTCTTACTATATGTATGTAAGCAATTGAATACCGGAGTCTTCTCTGTATATCATTTGACAGTATAGGACGGTTTGGCTCTATACGGAAAGCTTTGCCATAAACCATTACTAGACTGCAAATATGTTTAATCAATCAAGAGGCAAAGGCTATACATCTTACTGTATGATTATTATGTAAAAGGAGCAATTAACATGAAAAAATGTTAAATCTCAGTCTTTTACTAGTTGATTTCTACTAGCTCTGTGAGTAACAGCATCCTAAATGTACAGTCCTCATTATACAGGGCTTTTTCACCCGCCTCCATTGAAAAAGCTGAGTCTAACTGTGGCAGACATATTCTCTATTGCCTATACAGGTGGGTGTGAGGTCAAGGCAGCCAATAGGAATCATCAAGCTGTCTTTCCAGAGATCACAGCACAGGCTGTGAAGAGGTGAAGCTCATTGGGGACCTGTACACTGAGATCTGTATGTTTATAAGGCTACTATTGATAATAGGTGAGAGCAGCAGAATTTACAGTAACACACTCATGATAGATAGATAGATAGATAGATAGATAGATAGATAGAGTGCTAGACTGGCTTCCAGTGCATTGCATTATAATGCATTGTGTATCCACTAGCACTCAAAGGGTTAGAATCAAACACTTGGCATGATAGAGTTATCTTTTAACCCCTTGGATGTTAAAGATGTCTGCAACGCATTGCGTTGCAGACATCTCAAACATCCAAGCGGTTAAAAAGGGTGTCATTCCACTTTAACATGTTAAAAAATAAGGCGAAAATGTAGCTTTAGACAGAAAAGTAAATATCTTTGTACTCACAAGATCAGGGTATGAGGATGGATGAAGAGACCAGTTGTCTTGATAACTAGAATGTGATGTCACTGAAATGGAAAAACAAAGTACATTTCTGAATTTGCATCATGTCTGGATGTAATACTATGACTTGGTTGGTGGAAGCAATGACAGGCAGAACTGGCTTCTCCCATGCACCCACACTCACTTCCTAATTATTTACAGCAATAGTCTGCCTATTCACTCCTCAGGAACCACCAACAGTGAAGGTGTCAGGATCTTCTTACATGTTCCCAGATATATGCATACCTGGGAACTTTCAGTTGAGGGCTACCCGGAGGGTAGTCCTCTGTTCAGCAGGGGGTAACAAAAATGACGCTAATCACGTCAAAAAGGGGCGGGGCTTAACTCGAGTGTTGGGGGGATTTAACCCTTTGAGTGCCAGAGTGGTACAGAATGCATTGCAAAGCAATGCATTCCGTACCACTCTGGTACTCAGAGGGTTAAATGTGTCACACAGAAGGCTGGGGACGGAGGCACAACGGGAGAAAAAGCAGATGTGGCAGAGTTTCAATAGAAACTCTCCACATCCGGAGGAATCTGCCTCTGCCCCGGAGACCCGGTGAAGCTCTGTCAGAACCGGAGTCTCCGGGGCAAATCCGGAGAGTTCCCAGGTATGGATATATGTCAATAGAGTGGGTGGGTCTGTTCATATGATTCACCCATTGATTGGTCTACCTGTGTTCATATGAGGAGATCCTGAAATCTTGCACTGTTGGTGTATTCTGAGGAATGGAGTTAGGTGGCACTGATAAAGAGCACAGATCAGGAGCAGGAAAACCATTAGGTGTCCAGGGGGGAGATTCACTAAGTGGTGATAAAGTAGAGATGACTTCTCCTATGATATCACTTCTCCAGTTCCTATGTTATTCTATGGAGCCTATTCACTAAAATCTCCAAAGTTGAAGAAATTTTGGTGCATAGGCTCCATAGAATAACATAGAAATTGGAGAAGTGATAAAGTCATCTGTATTTTATCACCTCTTTATCACAGCTTAGTGAATTTCTCCTCTGATGTTGGATGACTACATCTCCCATCATCCCTAACCAGTCATTGAATGGTTGGAGGATGGTGGGATTTGTAGTCCCCAACACCTTGGGAGCCAAAGTTTGCCTACCTTTGGTATAGATTCTCAGACAGTCTACTGTACAGTCTCAGCCCGTGTCCTCAGGGCCAATTTACAGGCCAGGACTTAGGAATTTCCCTTTAGAACACAGGTGTGTTGATCAGAGGCTTATTCATATTGATTAACTCACCTGTGCTGTAACAAGGAAATCCTCACATCCTGGCCTGTTAGTGGGCACTGAGGGCACGGGATGAGAACCACTGATCTACAGGACATTGCAGCAATGCAGCTTCTTAGGCTCTCCATACGCCCCTAAGCAAGTCACCCTAGATCCCCTTAGCCACATCCCTTCTTCTTATGATCCCACCCAAAACCCCCTTCTACTTTTGCCTAATACAGAAAATAATCTACTTACAACATATAAACATAATAAAAATAAGCAAATAAGTTTTGCTTATAAAATACAAGATATATGCAAGATACTAAAGGAGTCTCCAATGCAGCGGTATGTTGCTTTGGTGGTCTCATTTTTACCCAGATAAAAAAGGTACAGAGTCATTGATCTGGCTGAAAATCCCTGATCTTCATGCTCAAGTACAGTTATATCTGTGAAAATTACAGAGCTACTGATTGACTCACCTGCACATTAAGTGAAATGTTGCTATACTGTCCATTGAAGCTCCATATCTGTAAGTCTGCAGACTGTAAGCTTCAATGGAAAGGATATAAATCTCCCAGAAGTGCACAATGAAGTGGCAGTGTCTCCCAGCCTTGCAAATCAAGGAGATCTGCAGGGGACAGGAAGAAAGCAAGGCAGAGTTTTAAGCTATGGGAGCACAATCCCCATAATGGGCAGGTACTTCCTTCAGTTAGGAGGTTTGACTAGTTAGATACCATTGAATATTGACATAGGGCAGACATTTTTTAATATATTGAGGACTTTCATTTCTCAGTAATGGCACCTAACTTGATTTTTCAATGAGCAGATTCCATACTCAGAGATATTTACAACTTGCAGTGTCTCAGGAGGAGATACAGCATGCACACTGATTCTGCTATGTTGTAATTAATTAACCATTAGTAATTACTAGGCTTAATGGATGTGAGCCCCCAAAGGAGTACGTGCCAGTGATTTCATGCTACATTTGATTGAGAGGTAACATGGACTGTTCTTGGTATGGAAATCCCCACATTGTGTCCAAATGATTTCCTAAATCATCAAAGGGGGATAGGAACCTGATTAACCATTTTTAAACCGAATGGCTAGGGAGTGGAGTACAAACACCCCCTGTACTGCACTTTAATTAAAGTCGTGTTCCTGCAGCCAGGCTGAAAGGGGCTATGCAAGTGAGTTGCCATAACGACACCAAATCTTTCATGTCTTTTCTTGCTAATCCCCCCTCCCATCTGCATTGTCACTGATACTTAGCACTGTTCTTGATCTACTTGTCAAATTTCTCCAGTTCTCAAAGGCAGCGCCAGGCCATGGTTTAACCCCATGGATGCTAGAGAGGCCTCAAACACATCATGAAGCAACGAGCTGAATATTTCTGTAGCATCCAAGGGGTTAAAGAAACCCTAATTACAAAATACAATGTGCTCTTCTGTCACAGATATATGAAAAAGTTTCCTTGACGAAACTTGCTTGGATGCTACTGAGTTCTCAAAAAGCATTGTGTTAGAGCAGTTTATAACAGACAAAGGATTTTATATACTACTAGTGTAAAAGCCCGTGTACATGGACCAAGGTCTGGGTAATGTTAACCCTTTGAGTGTCAGAGGGGTATGCAACGTATTGCGTTGCGTACCCCTCTGGCACTCAAAGGGTTAAGCGGCCGCTACCTCAGTGCTCCACACAATGAAATAATGCGCAGTAGAGACTGCACAAACATGGGCAGTCTCTACTGCGCATGACGGCTTCTGACAAACATCCTAGTGAATTATTATGTATAGGATTCCTTTGCTGCTACTCATCTCTGGCTTTGTTGTAACAAAGTGTTTAGTGTGAACTAGGACTTCATTTGTATAATGTGCCAAAATAGGGAGAGATGGACTAATAACATATCTGGAAACCTTGAAGCCCCAAGTATTAGAGAAGGATGGGGAAGGGAGTGTCCAAAGCATGCAATCTGCTCATAATTTGGATGGGGCTTAATCAGGTGGGGGTTGTGAGGTGGCATAGTTTGTACAGAAGTGGACAGAGAAGAGGGTGGAACTGGGTTGGAGTGAGCGGAGCAGGACTCACAGTGAGCAGCTTGTTGAGGCTGCTTGATATATTGTAAAAGGGGCGGGGGTGGAAACTTTATTATAGAATTAAAGAAAAATGGAAATGTTACAGATGGTTATACAGCTACACATCATTATACAAATTGATACAGAAGACTCAATCTTACTTTACTTCCTAAACATTACTATCTTTGTAAATTGAAAAATGATGTGTATACCAATGGTGCTATATAAATAAACATATGCATTCATAGAGAGGTTTCCCATGCTTCTGAATGCAATGGAGAGCATTCAAGGGCTGAAAAGCTGCATTTATATCAGTGAGAATGTTTAACTTGTCCTTGTGGTTATGACTGCTAGATCATCCCTTTAAAAAGGTTAATGTATGGGGAAAAATGCATTGTGCATTGAGTCAAGGGAACTACTGCAGCCCAATAATAATTACAGCAGCCACTCAGCACTCATTGTTCTTAAGTGTCCCTTTTTAACCCTTCGAGAAGCAGGCAGCTATCCAACAGATTGTATACATAGAGAAATACCTTAGCGCTTGTAAAAAAATAACATAAATTGCACAAGCCTATGTATAAGTATACTGTTTTCCAGGGGAGGGCTGGCAACATAGAGCACACGGGGCAAATAAAATCAAGTATGCCTTTTCTACTATAGTCTGAGCCCACTGTCCCAGCCCACACCCCTTTCGTTAATTTTTAAATTGTAATTAAAGGGATAGTAATGGTTCATTTTAAGTTGATTTACTATTGTAGACATTAAAAAAATATTAACATCAATGTAAGTCTTATCTCTCAAACCTTTATGGTTTGAGAGATATAACTTGCTAAAGTTACCTTTTCTTGGCTGTTTTACTCAAGTCTGCCATCTAGCTGAAAGCTGCAGATTCCAGTCATTTGACCAGTCATAGGCTCTTCAGCAGAGCTGAAATCACGCTATTTAGAAATAAATACTTAATTGGAAAGATCTACAAAGTGTACTTGCAAGCCAGGCACACTTTGTAGACAGTTCCAAATTAAGTATTTATCTTTAGATATCGTTATATCGGCACTGTTGAAGAGCCACATCTGGTCAAGCGACCAGAATCTGCTTCTGACAGCTTTACAGCTCGTCAAGCAGAAAGGGGAGGGACCAGAGAACTTTATTTTCCTATATCTCTCAAACCATAACAGTTTGAGAGATATGAATAAGTGCAAGTACTCTCTTTTAATTGTATATGCCATATAGTTAATACTTTTTTTCTGACATTACTATCCCTTTAATGTTGTGAAGTAAGGCAAGTGATACCACTTAGCTTACAATTGAAGTGGAGCTACACTAGTGCTACTACAAAACTTACAATTTAAGTATAGCTAACTAATGATACCATAGAGCTTACAAGGGAAATGGGTTATGCTACTAATGTAGCTCCATTTGGATCATGGCTTTGTGGTATCATTTGTGTAGCTTAATTTCAATTGTAAGCTCTCTGGTATCCTATATAATAATTCGCTAAATCGTGTGTTACTCTGCGACATGCGCAGTAGACACTGCTGTGCGTGCTGCAGTCATGCGCAGGAGAGACTGCCCGAGCTGCGGCTGATACAGAGCTGGGTGCTCCGAAGGAGCGTCCAGCTCTGTATCAGCCGTGGCGTGGGCAGTCTGTACTGTGCCTGACTGCCCCGCAACCGGGTGGCAGTGGCACTGTGGCCCGTGTAATGGGCTGTTCAACTAGTTACTAATATAGCTCCATTTACAGCAGCAAGTGGGAGATTGAGTGAGGCAGTGGCCCACTGGCCCAGACATATGACCGGCCCAGGGAGCAATTGCCCCCCTGCCCCCCAGGCCAGCCCTCCCCTGCTGTTTTAGTTAAAAACAAATGCATGCACTATTAAAAGAAATACACGTAACAGAAATGTCAAAAATGAAATTACAAGCCTTAGTTACACTCGTTATTTGGACATCTCATTTGCAGAAACTTTATATAAATGAATTGCATTGCAATGTGTTGGATACCTCTCTGGCACTCAAACAGTTAACCCCTTGAGTGCCAGAGGGGTCCACAATGCATTCCAAAGCAATGAGTTGTGTACCCCTCTGACACTCAAAGGGTTACAGGGAAGATATGGCAGTCCTAACTGTCGAGTAGAGAGTTTGCCCCAGAACTGCTCCACTTTTGTGCCTACGACCTAGTTTACCCCAAGGGTACCACAGCACCCCACAAAATGCACCAATGACAGTTAAATAAAAACATCCCAACCGCAGACAGAGGTTGAACAACCCTGTGATACGTTTCCTTATTCTGTATACGTGATTAAAAACCGGTTTCCAGATCTATTTGAGATGTGTTAATGTAATCATAACAAGTACAGTTCATTTTAACTTTTCCTAGTAAAGAAATATTGATACAAAGGATGATGAAAAATACACATTTCATGAAAACATTTGTTGCATGGTAGCCTTAAGGACTGTGTTTTTCATATGCATACTCCAACAGAGAGAAACTATCAACAGCTCAAATCAACAACTCAGATTGAGGTTAGTTAGGTACTAGGACAAAACGTGTACAAATGGTAGCTCTCCACCTGTTGTTGGAATACAGCCCCATCGCCCTCAGCCGGCCTCCACTGTCACCTGTCCATATTCTCACCTGATTGGGAGCATCCATCTTGACAAAAATAGAACGACTGGCAGTTTGTTAACTAGTACTAGCCGGCAGGTAGTGGGAGAGAGAACAGGGTGCAATTTTAGTATCTGGCTGGCAGGGAGTGGTAGGTAGAAAGGAGAGTGTTGTGGAATGTTAGTATCTGGCTGCCAGGGAGGGACAGGTAGAAGTGAGAGCAGTGTGGGATGTTAATATCTGGGTGGCAGGGAGTGGCAGGTAGGAAGGGGAGTGGCATGGAATGTTAGTATCTGGCTGGCAGGAAGTGGTAGATAGGAAGGAGAGTGGTGCGGAATGTTAGTATGTGGCTGTCAGGTAGTGGCAGGTAGGAAGGGTCCTGGTGCGGAATGTTAGTAACTGGCTGGCAGGGAGTGGTAGGTAGGAGAGTGGTGTGGAATGTTAGTATCTGGCTGCCAGGTAGTGGTAGGTAGGAGAGTGGTGTGGAATTTTAGTATCTGGCTGCCAGGTAGTGGTAGGTAGGAGAGTGGTGTGGAATGTTAGTATCTGGCTGGCAGGGAGTGGCAGGTAGGAAAGGAAGTGGTGCGGAATGTTAGTAACTGGTTGGCAGGGAGTGGTAGATAGGAAGGAGAGTGGTGCGGAATGTGGTGTGGAATTTTAGTATCTGGCTGGCAGGGAGTGGTAGGTAGGAAGGAGAGTGGTGTGGAATGTTAGTATCAGGCTGTCAGGGAGGGACAGGTAGAAGTGAGAGCAGTGTGGGATGTTAACCAGTGCTGTCTTATTTGCATATATAAGTAAAACTGAATATTTCAAACTATTGTTTTAAAACTAAAAAGGCTGATATCTATATATATGTAAAAATCGAAGTGGTTTCTGGTTCGCTATCCGCCCTGCCACGGGGCCACATGGGGGTGAAGATCAGCCGCATGCAGCAAATTAAGGGAAGAGATTTTCACAACAGTCTACCGGGTGCACGGTGTGACCTATTGCATGGGCAATGCTGTGCACCATTCACTAATAGCATATAAGGGGTTTTGAAAGACCTTTTAAAATCAAATATTTGTTGCACACAGGCAGGTACAATTTAATATTTCTCACCATGTCCTATATTATGCTTGCAAGACTATCTCTAGATTTAGAAGATCATGTCTGAATGTTTTTAGCCCTGATAGGATATCTCTGGACCCATCCTGAAGAGGAGACCTCAAAGTTTTCCAAAGCTCTGTATTTTATGGAGCACTATTAAAGTGGACCTGTTAACATATATATTGTACTCGCCATTCTGTAAAATATTCCTCGTTTGAGAAATTACAATATATGATTTGGTGGCACAGCATGGAACTTTATGCTAATTTTAATTTAATTTTCTGCATGTCATTGTTCATTTTTTTTCTCCTTTTTTTTTTGTACAAAATGCATTGGTGCCCAATAAATAAATTAATAATAAATTATATTGACGTTATGAGTTCCAGAGGTAGCAGCCTATGCATTGGATAACACTTAGGCGTTCAAAAGGTTAAGTGGTCATGTCACCTCAAGATAAGTTTAGTTAATTTTAAAGATAAATAAAAACTGCCTATATGGTGTGCTAGCCATTTGTTTGTAATATAAATAGTTTTTGAGAAACTGACCTTTATATGTTAGTTTTGTGGTATGGTACTTTAAGATAATTTGTTTCTGTCTTGGCCAATATCACCACACACACTGTGCTATGAGTAAATCTAGACAGAACCTACACAATGGGTTCATTTGTAATAGAACAACATGTGATACATTTTTCCTAGAATATAAACAATTAGGGTATGGTGCCAGAAATTAACATAGAGTGCCATCAAAATATAAAGGGTTAATTTCTCAAAAACTTTGTATTGTAAAAAAAAAAATACATTGCTAGTACAATATACTGTCCATTTTTAACTCCCTATAACACAAACAACTCATGACAGGTCCATTTTAATAATTAATAATCCACCGATTATTGTTGGGCAATAATTCTCATATCTTCAGCTGATCATGGGCTGGATGTGAGTAATGGAAACAGTAGTCCAACAGAAGCAGAAAGGTCACAGTTTGCCCTTTGCAAGTAGATGGAGGACATTCTTACTTTCGCAATTGGGCCTTCTCAAATATAACCTCTTCCAGGGCAATATGTTTATATTGAAAAATAAACATCTGACCTCTGAAGTTCAGAGGTTAACACCACCCTAGCTACAGCATTTTCAAATTACTCCCAAGAAGCAAAATGGCAATGGTTATTGTTGTAAATAAAGCTAATGCAAAGAAATCCTTTTCAAGAGCCTCTTGTTTGCTGTAGGGCAATTATACTGTTTTACCAAGTCTGTTCTGGTGGGATTCTAGTAACCTCTTGAGTGTCGGAGAGGTATGTAACGCATTGCAAAAGCAGTGCGTTGCATACATCTCTTGCAATCAAAGGGTTAAGGTCGTTATCGATATGGAACTAACAGCAGCAGTTTGGAATTTTATTACTTGCTGTGTGTCAAAGGACTGCCAGTTTAAAAAAAATTTATTAAAAAAAAAAATTGTAAAGAGTGCTATATTAGCGTCCACTGAAACCAATGTTATTGTATACAGTGTCTATTAGCATGCTTAAAGGGACTGCCTCTTCTGTCAGTAATTCAGCGCCTACCAAACACAGGTTTGAAAAACAAGAAAACAAACATGGGTAGCGTCTCATAATGTACTATGTTGGTAGAACAAAACACAATATTTACAGACAAATGAGCATACCTGGGAACTTTGATGTGTTGTCTCACCAGAAGGGAGTCCTGTGGTGCCAAAAGTGTGAGGAAAATTATGCGAATCTCTTCCAAAAGTGGTGGGGCTTAGCCGTGAGGGGGGGCAGGACTTAAAGCGGAACTAACACCGCTAAGAAACTTTGTTTGTAATAACCAAAGAAAAAAGAGGAAACTCACAGCGCCAACTCACCTTAACATATCCTTACAATGAATACAACTTTAAGAACCTTATAAAGATAAATATATAGAAAGCAGCATGGAATGAGGGGGTTCTCCAGACCCCCAAACATTAAGCCAGAAACCCAAAGTGAAAAGACAGACAAAAAAACAATCCTGCGCTACTCTATATAAAGAACTAATGTGTGCCCCGTGATGGGCATATATAATAATTCTTGGCAAATTAAAATTTACCAAGAATTATTATATATGCCCATCACAGGGCACACATTAGTTCTTTATATAGAGTAGCGCAGGATTGTTTTTTTTGTCTGTTTGTTTGTAATAATTCCCTATCTGGCGACTAGCTGCTTAGTAGCGCTAGTCGCCAGAATTATTACCTCTTTATGGAGAAATATGCAATCATCCTCTGCTGACAGGCAGGACGGAACGTGGACATCTTGCCCTAGTGATGTCCGCGCACCTCCGCTGTCCGTCCCTTCTGGAGCCGAATGGCTCCTAGCAACGCCTCCTACAGCCATCTGGGACTGACAGAGCAGGCGCACGGACGTCACTAGGGCAAGATGTCCGCGCTCCGTCCTGCCTGTCATCCGAGGATGGCTGCATATTTCTCCATAAAGAGGTAATAATTCTGGCGACTAGCGCTACTAAGCAGCTAGTCGCCAGATAGGGAATTATTACAAACAAAGTTTCTTAGCGGTGTTAGTTCCGCTTTAACAGGGGTGAAACAAATGGTAAAAATAGTCTGGGGAAGGAGGAACAGAATGGTAAAGAACAGAAGTAGGCAGAGTTTCATTAGAAACTCCCCACATTCGGAGAATCAGCCTCTGCCCCCGAAGACCCGGTAAAGCAGAGTCAAAACCGGGGCCTCCAAAGCAAATCTGGAGAGTTCCCAGCTATGCAAATGTGTTCTCACATTATGAAATTACTACAAGTTGCTGGTAGTTATTGTGCTTGTGAAGGATATTATAACTGCCCTCCCACAGATAATTCAGTCTTCTCAGCTCGATCCCTCGCATTATCTGATTCAGAAGTATAGCTTGACATAAAACAAGAAAAAAAAACACAAACCAGAAGGAAAGCTCTCAAATATATAATATAGTGTGCTAAAACTGTATATGAGTGTAATGGATACTTATATCGCGGTACTCATATTTCATGATCAGACCGTCTGAACTGTCCCATTTGCCGGTCTAAATAGCATACGGGGAATGTATGGTGTTGGTCCTCCCCGTTTGTGTACAGAAAAGCTGGACACCAACTGAACACACCTCCACCAATTCTCATGGAAGAGTGTATGAGCAGATCAGGTACAAAAATCTTCTATTAAAAAAGAACACATACTAAAAACATTAAAAAATCCCAACATGCTTCTTGGTCACACTGACCATTTCGTCAGAGGATATTACCAACATAGGTTTTGAGTCCTTAAAAAGTGAAAATCAGAGCTGGATCATCCATTAAGGCAATCTAGGCTACTGCCTAGGGCCCTTGATATGGGGGGGCCCTGGCTGCAAGTGATGGCTCACAGACAGAGGCCCTGCTGTTTCTGCTGCTTTTCTGTAGAAAGAGACCAGCATCATCTATTTGCTCCCAATTCAATTAGAGCCACAATGCCAGTACCTGCAAGCAGCGCTGTGTGTCAGAAGCACTGCATCAAGAGATGAGAGGTCCCAAACTGGTACCTTGCCTTGGGGGCCCAGTGGAGAGTTAATCCATCTCTGGTGATAATAACTAACATCCAATAGAAAAGTAGTAAAAACACACACATAAGAGCAATTGGTCTGAAAAATACACATCCACAACTATACCCAGGGAATAATTTTTTGCAATTTATATTTTTTGATTATAATCATCGTTTTTGATTTGAGTAGACATCAATAGATAAAATGTGTGTATTAAACTAACACTGCTTTACTATGATATCCGTTTACACCCAAGAGTAGATAATCATAAATACATTTAATATTTAAAACAATGTGTATGTAATTTTTAGGTAAGGAGTGAACTGCATTGTTTGAGTGCCATGTTTTAGCTCTGTATATGTTTAAGTCGTGTATATGGGTCTTGACACCATTAGTATATTGTCAAAGCTTAAACAGATTTTACTTTGGGTTTATGCAGGTCACACGGGAAATGTTGCTTAGCAACCTTGTAAAATACTGTTTGCCTCCAAGCTATTGGGTATGATTATTCATTAAAGTCAATATTAGCTTTTATAATAAAAAATAAATACCGTAATAATAGGGTCTTTTTTTAGCAAATATTGCAATTTTTAGATATTATATAATTTATTTCTAGTGTGTAAACTATTGTAGGAGTGTGTATATATTATAGACATCACAGGGGTACTCAGCAGTGGCACCTTCCACTCGCCCTCCCCCCCCAAAAAAATACAATTCCTATATAGGGGTGTTGAGTTTCAATCTTCAAGGGCTGTAAACAGGCCAGGATTCAATGATTTCCCTGCCTGAGCACAGATGGGTCAATCATAATGACCGAGTCACTGATTAAAAAGATACTAAAAGACCTAGTAATGTTTCACAAAAAAAGCAGCTCCTATTAATCTTCATATTATTTGGGCCATGGAGAGTGTTATTTCAATACTGTCAGAGTTGTAGTTCAAGAGTAATTGAATGATAAAGTATCCTCCTCCTCCCCTTTTACCTAGTGTAAGCCACCTTCCCTCTGATGTGGAATCTGGTCACTTGAACGGACCGCTTGCATCAAGGGACAATCTTCTTATTGTTAGCATAAGGAAAACCCTGCTCCCTTGATAAATGAGGGCAGGTTTTTCCTTATGCTCACTGCGATCCATCCGGATAGTCTTGCTGCTCTGAGGTGAGCAGTGTTACATCAGTAAAAGGGGAGGGAGAGGATACTTTATCATCCACTCTTGAACTACAACTCGGCCAGTATTGAAATGACACTCTCTATGGCCCAAATACTGTGAAAATTACTATGAAGATTAATCGGAGCTGCTTTATTTTGTGATATATTACTATCCCTTAAAAACAATATGTATATAATGATTTTCCCTTTTACCTGCATATGAGAAAAGAAGCAGCCTGGAGCCTCCTAAAGTTTTCTAGGTGGCTCCATTTGCCAGAGGGAGACCCCTGTTGAAACCCCACTGCACATCCAGAGCAGCAGCCATCTTCCTTGTTTGATGGGATCTTGGGCCCCCCTTCTATATCATGAGCATGTGTGTGAATTATTAATCTCTGTGGCTGTGCTCCTGGATATAGCTGTATGTTTGCATGAATGCACTTTTTTTTTCCAGAAAGGAGAAGAGCAATTTTTCAAATAGAAGCCTCATCTCTCAGGAGAGTGGTGGCAGTGGGAAGGGCCGGATTTCCCAATTGGCAGAATAGGCAACTGCCTATAGCTCCAAATTTTGAGGGGAGCATCAGCTGTGCTGGCCACACCCACTTTCTGAATTATCTCAATGTCCTTGTTCCAGTTTTATACCATTTTATAGGCTATTATTTAACCCATTGGATGTTAGAGAGATCTCTAATGCAACCAAAAGTGTTAAAGCTTTTTTTTTTTTTTTATTCTTGCTTGTTATAGGCCAAGCGTATTTTCTGTGCAACAAAACAGTGGATGGGACTGGGGATGGGGTCATGGGAGGAATGGGGGGTGACCATGAGTGGAGCTAAGGGCATCTAGAATGCCTTGCCTAGAAGCCCCTGGGATAGAAATACGGAGATCCCCAGATAATATTAGAGGGCTCCAGGATGCTTCTCTTATTGCTTAGAGATAATAAGAACTCCTTTAGAAATAGGCTTTAGTGTCCCACCTGTGCCCTTTAGAACCAAACTTTGACACTCTTGTCTTATGTAGTACTTTTAAACGTAGACGCTATTGCCATTGACAAGACATTGTTTGTGTTATTAGCAGGGACGACACTAGACTACAGCATTCTGATCTCATCTACTTGGAGTGGTTTTGTTCCATCAGCCAACTTCCAGCTCTCCTAATCTCATTCCCTAAAAGAAACAGGTGTGCTTACCTACCATGGTGTCCTCCAGAAGAATAATTTGTCATGTCATTTACTGTGTATTACATTCCTTACCCTCATCCTGCCTGTATATCATTCTTGACTTCTTGAATGATATACAGTTCACTATTCTTTTGGCTGGATGGGTGCCCTTCTTTGGCCATTATGCAAATTATTTATTAATTATCCTCTGTTCTTACCCAAAACCAGAGCCATATGAGCACTTCCTGTGAAAACTGTACCATCTCTAGATACTTTGCTTCCTGCAGTACAATGCAATGTCATCATTCAGTGTTAATAAGGCAGAGTAATGGTGCTCTCAAACACTTAAAGGGATAGTAATGTTTCATAATAAAAGCAGCTCTAATTAATCATCATACTATTTGGACTTTGGAGAATGTTATTTCAGTTCTGTCAGAGTTGTAGTTCAAGAGTAATTCAATGACAAAGTATCCCCCTCCCGCCCCTTTTACTGATATAACACTGTTCAGCTAGATCAGAATGGAGGTGCCCAGGTAGACTGCAGAGAGGGACAATCTTCAATTAAGATAAGGGAAAAACCTGAAAAATTTGTCAGGGGGACAGGGCTTTCATTGTTTTCATAGAAAGAAAATTGTCCCCTGCTGTTATCTGTCTGGTCTATGGACTGGATTCCACATCTGAGAAGAGATGGCTTACACTAGGTAAAAGGGGCGGGAGGGGGCAACTTTGCTTGTGAATATCTCTCAAACCATAAAGGTTTGAAAGATAATACTTATATCGTTCTTCATGTTTTTTTAATACCCACAAAATAAAATAAAGATAAAACAAAGTATTACTATCCCTTTAACTAGTATCTTATAGACTTGGTACGGTTCCTAACATGTACAATAAGTGAGTAAGTGTAATTGAGTTTTGGTTCCTATGATAGACTATATGGTAGCGGTAGATGTGTCATCAACATAAGTAAAAAAGAAAAGCAAACAAATGCATTCAGACCAGGTTAACCCAAATTATTATAAATTGTAAAAAAGTGCAAATAATACACACAGTAGTATATTAATCAGAAGATTTGGTTACAAGCGACAAATTAGAAGGTTCTTCCTCATATCCTTGCTCTCCCACTGGGAAGGAATTTTAATGTATTTATTTGTATTACTATAAAAATCAATATAATAATCTATATTGAGATTCAATGAAATGCACAGTAAAACAGTCTTAGACTCCTGTTTCTGACATGTTTTTATGTTTATATACTCATGGTTTTATGTATCTATATATCATCCAACAAAAATAAACTGTAGAGTGGCAACACTTGGGCATAAATAAACATATATGTCTAGATACCTGGAATTATTTCATTTGAAATGTTGTATTGAATGTACTGCTTATTTTGCTTGCAGGTAAAAGCATGAACTCCCTATTTGATTCTAAAATGGCTTCAGCCTTGACTGACCAGTTATAATGTCATCATAGCAGAATAACATGGCTGTTCCACTTTCTGTATGCACCAAGGGAAAGCCGCATGCAGGGATACAACTTTTGGGGGATGAAAGTGTACAAGGACAGAAATCCATGAGATGTTTCAGCAGAATATGCAAACAATGCTTTACCACAGTGGTGTGCACACAAATGGATAACTATTTTCATAACAGGTTGCACAAGCTTGACTGATTAAGAAAGATCTGGACAAAGGTCCACATCCACCAGAAAAGGAAAATATTGAACAAGTCCACGATTTTGAATAATCGACAAGCGATTATCGATTAAATGGACCAGTCATGGTTTTCCTTATGAACTCATCAGCCGGGTGACCAAGAAGTAAAAGAAGGGCATGAAGAAGCTTGAGAACAGATTGTCTAAGTGTGGCAAAAAGGAAGGGGACTTTATATATAAAAATGCTATTGTACATAGTCTTTGTATTACATGGAAATCAAATAAAATGAATTGTGGATACTTTCTGAATCGCCTTCAGAAAGGACATTTAATCCCTTGAATGTTAGAAAAGTGTCCATTGCATTGCTTTGCAAAGCACTGAAGACATCTCTAAGACTGATGGGGCCAATAGCCTCATTTAAATCAACTGGAAGTTGTTGTCCATGGTACTCTTGGTTTGACCTAGACTTGCTCCACCTTTCTGTTTGAATGTCTATCCAAAGAAGTGTTATTAGGTTCTGACTGAGGGAACTAAAGCCCAAGGTCTCATGTTTAAAGCCCTGGGTCTTCTTGCCAGTTTGGCGCGTGTAATGGTGCTCATTTCCCTTCCAGTAGTTAAGCAAATGGCTTGCAATGTGCATTAAAAATGCATTGGGTTGATTAAAGTTACAGGTCTTTTGGGAACCCAGAAACTACCCTGTCCATCTGTATCCAGCTCAGCTATCGTGTACTGGCACAGCACTACTAAACAACCCGTGGTTAAACACATCCATTATCTGAGCAATGGCAGCTCAGTACCTACTGGACACGGATGCATTCACTCTCCCAGCGCTGGACTTGCATTCTAGGTTCCCCTAGGCAAGGCACTCTAGGCATCTATCGCTCCACCCATTGTCACAATCCCAATCATATGGCCCGCCCCCCCAGTCCCAGCCACTATTTCCTGGCACACAAAATACCCTTGGATTTAACCTCTTGGCAGATCTCTTGGCTCTGGTCATGCCCACAATTCAGAATGTGGGTGTGGCCAGCACAGCTAAAGAACCGTAAAAATTTGAGTTCTACACAGTTGCCTACTGTGCCTATTGGGAAATCCAGCCCTGCACTCTCCCAATGAATTAGGAGTGAGAAATTATATTTAGGTATTCTGCCTTTAGTGAAACTCTCTCATTAACCTTTCCAGTGTCTGCGGACTGTGATTTTAGTGAGTAAATAGACAAGCAATAACACATTCAGTAAATATGAAATTCATTATATTTAAGAAACACTTTGCTTAATCACTTTCAGCAGGGAACTACAAATCTCCAAACAACTAACTGGGCAGATTGGCATGAAGATTGGCACATACTAGTACATAAACTGTCCGTTAATACTTTGTAATCACAGACTGTGTGGCAGCAACATATGGATACAGCACCTGGCACTGGTTGGTGGCAATGAGAAGCTTAGTTCAGCCTCCCTGTGCCATGAAACCATTAACTCCGTTAAGTTCCAGCGAGGCATTTTTTTGTAATCCATTATCATATCTTATATGAGCATAATGTTGCCCTTTGAAATCAATCACCCATGTGATTAAGCACTCTGAATAGAAGGTATTATTGTATTTGCCAACTAGAAGGAAAGGTTCTTTTGGGGGGTTTTTTCAGGCATTTTTACCTGGAAAAAGTGGCCTCCTCTTATATTTGGGGTTGCCCTTTATGCAGGCTGTCCACTGGATGGTAAGACAATTCCATACAGTGGGTAATCCAGTAGCTCTCCCTCCCTGTTTCCGTTACTGCAGCTTAAACCCTTGAGGACTCCATGACTTGCGTTACAGTCCAATGATAGTCCTGGCAAGTCATGGAATTCAGAGGTCTCTGTGTGGCTGTATACTTTGCAATGCATTGGATACCACTCTGGCACACAAAGGGTTAACATATAAAAATCACTGTATATATGGCCGTGGTTCTTATTCATCAAGGGTATAATAAAAAGGGAAACACATATAAATACATAGTTAAAGGGATAGTAATGTTTCACACACAAAAAAGCAGATCCAATTAATCTTCATAGTATTTGGACCATGGAGAGTGTTATTTCAATACTGTCAGAGTTGTAGTTCAAGAGTAATTGGATGATAAAGTATCCCCCACTCGCCCCTTAGACCTAGTGTAAGACACCTACCCTCAGATGTGGAATCTGATTCTGGGACCAGACAGCTCACAGCAAGGGACAATCTTCTTACTGCAATAATAAGGAAAACCCCACCCCCCGTGACAGGTTCTTCCTTATGATCTCTGAAGATTGTCCCTCTCTGCGATCCATCCGGACAGTCTTGCTGCTCTGAGGTGAGCAGTGTTACATCAGTAAAAGGGGCAGGAGGGGGATACTTTATCATGCAATTATTCTTTATATTACAACTCTGACAGTATTGAAATAACATTCTCTATGGCCCAAATACTATGAAGATTAATTGGAGCAGCTTTTATTATGAAACATTACTATCCCTTTAATATTGGGTCTCATGTTGTGTAAAGCAAGGATGTCCAACAAGTAGCTTGTGAACTACAGGTAGCTTCTTCGGTTACTAGTGAGTAGCTTTGTAAAGACTACATATTTTATGTGTTGTAGGAAATATGTGGGTAAAAGCCACAGTGTGACTCCATATTCACTCAGCCATTGAAACAACTTGCCAGCTTTTTGTTATATACATCAAATGTTTTAATATACCACTCTAATCATTTTAAACCTGCATAATAATATGGTATAGTGTTGTTGAGGATGGGACGGCACTAAAAATCAGAAAATCTGTGTTGCTCATTGGACAGCTAGATGTTTTGTATTCTATAGTGAGTATGATTTTATCCTGCTAAAACTTATATGCCTTTTAGCTAATTTTATCACCTTGAGCTGTTATAAAGGTCACTTGTCCTACAATTTGACTTTCAACAGTGTAAAAAACTTCCTTTTTCTTTTCTGAGTAGAATGATCTCCTTTCCCAGGTTTTTGTACTTTCTGCAAATGCTTCCATTATCTTTATCTGATTCTGATATCAAACTTATTCACAACAGTTTCCAATAATCCTATATAATAATTCGCTAAGTTGTGTGTAACGCCCGACATGCGCAGTAGACGCTGCTGCGCGTGCGGCAGTCATGCCCACTACAGACTGCCCGCGCCGCGGCTGATACAGAACTGGGCGCTCAGAAGGAGCGTGTAGCTCTGTATCAGCAGTGGCGCGGGCAGTCTCTACTGCGCGTGACTGCCCCGCGACCGGCTGCCAGAGGCACTGTGGCCCGTGTAATGGGCTGTTCAACTAGTTTATATATAATGGCAAATGACAAAAAATTAACTTAGCCAATTTGAAACAACCACAATCTAACAAGGCCTTGGTCTGCCTCACGTAAACCGCTACAATTTGGCCAGCTGACTTTGGATTGGATTAACCATACCCCTATGTTCACAGACTGTGAAAGGGACCAAAACTTCATCCCCTCTATAGATCTTAGCTACCTCCTACATGCTAACAAAGCGAACATCCCCATGTTGTCTCACTAACCCGTTAATTTTTAACACCATCTGTTCATTTGTGCACAATCAATAGATAAAACTTTAGACCGTTACCCAAACAGCACATCCAGGATAAAATTCAGCACCTCCTTGTTGCAGAAGTTTATCTTTCCTTGTCGCAACCACTCCAAAACAAAAGGTGGGCTACAAAAATGGATGATGGATCTTCCAGCGGCAACATGTGAGGTTGTGCTTACTGCTTTTAAACAGAGATTCCATAAGTTATCATATAGATTTCTATATTTATATGTCACTCCGAAAATAGCATCCCGAATGGGCCTAAAGCCAGAAGGCTCCTGCCGAAAACATAGGGAGACACAAGCTTACATCCTAAATGTCTTTTGGTCATGTGTGTCAATACAAATGCTCTGGGGTAAAGCCCTTTATTCATATCATCTGCCAAACTGAGAAACCGCCCTCAAACCCTGGCTTCCTACTAGGTTACTATTCTGATTACATTTTACTCACAAAGATGACTTTTTCACTTAATAGATAATCTTACAATGCTAGCTTTGAAAATTATTCTTACACACTGGACATTGTCCATGCGTCCATCTTTCTCTGCCTGGAAAATTACATTTCTTTACTTCACTAAATTACTGGGTCCTATCACTTAAAAATAAATAGAGGTAGAAGGGGTAACATTTGTTAAAATGTGGGCACTGTTTATAGGCATTATTCCAAAACAATACCAAACTGATTTCTATCATTGCTTCCACTATACTTACTGGAGAACATTGAAGGAATTTCAAGATCAGCAGTAATAGGGGCTCATAGATGAGTTGTGGGATGGTGCTTTTTTTTTTTTATCTTACCCATATTCACATAATCTGTGGCGTAGGTGACGTCCTGGGTACAGATGGGCAAAATTTTTCACCTCAAAAAAGAAACAGAGGAAACATGGTGCTTCCCACTTAGTGGCAAATTTCCAGCAAAAAGTGATATGTTTCCACTTTTTTATCCTAACTCATTGCGTTCAGATCAATGAGAAGACTGAAATTCTCTCCACCACATGGCAAGTTTCCCGTATCTTCCTGCAGGCATAGTATACAAGTATGCCATTCTGTGTTTTCTGAGAGGAAGAGAGAGCACCACATTTTTCAGCTAATGAAGACAGGATAATAAAGTGGAGCTGAAGGTTAGTTTAGGGAGTCTTGTAGGTAGGACATATGGTATCTGTATTAGGGGAGGCTGGGGGACATAAAGGGAGAAAGGACGTTGACCCCAAATACCCTAAAATCTTATTTGATTGACTGGGAGGACACAGACAGCTGTGATCCATGTTCCTTCCTGATCTGGGTGCTATTCTATCTTTTTTAGAGGCATCTGAGGATGGGAGAAGGGAGCAAAGGAGGAAATCCCCAAATACCCCAACATTCTGTGGGACTAACTGGGAAGACACAGGCAGAGGTGATCCAAGTTTGTTCCCGATCTGGCTGTTGTTATCTCTGTGCTAGGGGAAAGAAACAGGGAATGTGGGGGGACAGTTAATAAATAAAATAAAAATTGATAGGTGACAGAGACAGGAACCCTGACATGAGCTGTCACTGAAGCAGACTGATATTAGTCAAGATACTTTGTAGAGGGCCAAGGCAAGACATCACACTCAATCAGTTCTATAGTGTACTTTACAGTAAAAACTCACACACACTCACTCACACATAATTGAGCAAAGTCCAGCAAACACACAAGGCGCATGCGAAGGGTGAAAGGAGTAGGAGCAATGCAGGGATGTATGAATAAAGTGGTAGTCCAAAACCTGACTGCAGACATGGTTGCTGCAGCCTGTGCAGTAAATGATGATGATCCATCTCCTCCCAAGCAGGATATAGTTTCTTAAAATCCCACCAAACATTACACCACCAGAAGCATCAGTACTTTTATTTAACCATCTAAAAACATCGAAGACGACAAATCACATTCTAGTGTTGAAGGCATAATGGTGTAGCAGCTCAACCAACTGCTGTGTCTGACAGTGCAACAAACAAGCACAAAAACACCTGTGCTGAAAGTAGTTGCAAACATAGTGAAATTAAAAGTAAAAATAAATTGTTTGAGACCTCTAAAAGCTTAGAGGAATATAAAAGTAGTGGGCAAGAAGCGGCAGGCGATGCAGAGGATGACCTAATGATGACTGATGATGATGATATATATATATAGAATATATCCCTACAGCATCCCCCTCTTCTACAGATACAGCTGAGAGTGAGGGAAATGATGATATGGCCAGAAAGTTAGCTGAAAGGCAATGGTTCAAACTTCCACAACTAGAAAGGAGCACTGTGCCTATCTAAAAACTGTCTGAGAAATCAGCTGGAAAGTCTGACCCAGGACAATTAAAGCTTAAACATAATAGCTGCATTGAGAATATGTGATATGTTGCATGTGCCCTGCTTTGCCCATGTGCCAAATTTAGTTGTGACCAGATTCTTGCCAGAATCCAAAACCATCAGAGATGCTGAATATCACTGGTAAAATCTATGCCCATTTTAGCAGCTTCTACAGTGCACGCAACGCATTATATTCCATACAAGAGTGTAACAACCTGCCCCATCACCAGCTGAAAATGATGGTCCATACCAGATGGAATTCCACACTGTACATGCTAGGGTACTTGTATGAGCAGGATAAGGCCATTAGCGAGTACATCATCCTGCTGCTGAGACAGATGAAGCCTTGCCCTGGTGATTCAGCAGGAGGAATTACGGCAGCAGCACTCTTCACAATGTCACTGCTGTTTGGGGTGGTAGTGGTTGTGATGCCCATTCCCATTTGCATATCTATCTCGGATTCCTTTTAACTTTCTATTAAAAAAGGCCTTCATTCTCTCCTCCACCATCACCCTCAATCTCATCATCACCAGTCTTTTGCTGCTGCTGTAAGGCAGTGGGACTGGATGGTGATGACACTTGTGACAGAGTTCCCTACTCTCACACTTGCCAACTGTAGGAAATGGAGAAGTGGTGGCAAGTGGAACCTTTCCTAGTCCCATATCATTGCATTCAGACCTCAGTCACATGGTGGCACACTAGCTTTCTCATCATCATTCTGCTGCTGTGATAGATGAACATCTGCCACTGACAACACAGCAGCAGCAAACTCCAGAATGCCACTGCTGGTTGTGCTGGTGATGCCCATCCCCATTTGCATCCTTTTCTCCTATTCTCTATTGCTTTCCACCAAAACTGCTCTCCTACTCTACTCCACACCAGCTGTTCTACAATCACCCTCACTCTCTTCACCACCACCAGTCTCTTGCTGCTCTATGGAACTATTTGTGGATAACAAGTGCAAAAGAGGGTCCCCTGCTGTCACAATTTCCATCTCCTCCGAAGAAGGCACACTGGCAGCAGGCATGGGCAGCTGACGTGTGATGCTCATATTGCTAGACAGTCCTGCCTCCTTCAGTACAGTTACCCACATCCCAAGGGATGATATTGGGGCACTGGGCATCAGTGGTTCAGGGGTATGTGGACTCCATTTTCCACGGGTGTTACTGACTTCCTCCTCCTCCTCTGTATCAGCAAAATCAGGGTCCAGCCAGCTTCTCTTGTTGCTAGCAGTGGTCATAGTACTATTTTTAATCTCTCTCTCTCTTTCCACTTTCTTACCTACCTATTTTATACCGTGATGTATGGTGGGAAATTGTAGGTTTTATTAGTATGGGGAAGGGATGTTTTGCCCCAGTGGAAAACATAGGCAGAAAATGGAACTGTTTTGGTGGGAAAATCTGTGGTATCAGAGAAAAAGGTGAAAAATCTATAGGGTTTCTTTATTGCCAGGAATTCCCATGGAAAATTAATAATTGTCTATGATCCTGCTGATATACTAACCATTATCTTTAAAGAGATAAAAAAAATAAATAAATAAATAAAAATAAAAGTGACACTGAATTTGACAAATGCATATGGTGGTGGGGGTGTGATTAATCTATATATTGTCATAATTCATAGGAATGAATGCTAGACAATTTATTATCATTATCATCTTTGAACCTACCTTAAGCTTCCATTATTATCAGATTATTTTCAACATCTGCTACCTGATACTCAGATGGTGTTAGAAGATGGTTCATTTTTACTGCTGTAAGTCTTCCAACACTGCTGCTTGATAGCTGTGTCCTACAGTCATTATCACTGAATACATGCTCAAAGTGCATACTTGCTGGTGGGCAACAAAAGGTTTCCATTGCAGTATATGTCAGTGCTGGCCACATACACTGTTTTGTTTTCTCCGTAGTCAATGGCATCATCGTTTCTGTCTTGAACATTCAATGGTGTTATAGTTTCTGCCTAGAACATAGCTATATCATGCAACTATGTTGTAATCATCTCACATGCAGTGTGACCACTCCTGGTGTTCATGTGTAGCAGTTACCAACCCAAACTCTGGGAGCAAGTCCCATAGAGATTTACTATCACCACCCCCACAAATGTTAGATTGCAGCCCCTGGGACGTATTAATTGCTTTTTGTGATAACAATGACATGTTTAGAAATATGTTGGAATGTTCTTGTTGATGTTGCTGCTGATACTGGTAAAAACCCCTATGCTTTCAACCAATTTTTTTGCGCTAACTTTCGCTCACTCTCATCCTCCAAAATGCAACCCCTCCACTCAGTGTAAAAGAATATCTTTATATTATTTGATGAAATCCAGAGAAATGCTGCTTATCATCATGCCTTGGCACAAATTGATAACACTTTGGAAGAAATTCTGAAATGTTATGTTATGAGCGGGGGTCCAGCAAAGTAGCAAGGATGTACTCAATCCTTTTAATGGACACTATGCGAGGATCCTGCTCAAAGCACACTAACATGCCCTTCACTAGCTGATGCATGTATGTGTTGTCATTATTGTAAGATTCTTCAGCCATGCTCCTCAGTTTTTTCTGCAGTAAATATATTAGTGGAAAAATATTGCTAATCCTGTCCATATACAACTAAAAAGTAAGGTGGCCCCCTCAAAAGGTTTCAACAGCTCATATAGGTCACACATTAGTTGTCTTTGCCCAGGTGACAAAGATGCTCCCTCTAAAGCTCATTCAACCACACTAGCATCTCTCTGAGGATTTTGGATTCTTAGGGATCTAGTCAACTAAATTTAGGATAAGGGCAAAGCAGTGTACATGCAACATATCACCTATTCTCAATGCAGCAATTATGTTGGAGGCATTATCATTAGACACAAGACCAGTTCTCTAGGAGATGGGTACAAGTCATTACTCTATCAATTGGTTTAGTTTATTTAGCACATATATGGCTTTATGGGATGGTCTCTCAAAACCCTGCATGCACAAAGTGGTGTGCTGATGATATGGGCTACCCTGCTGCTGGCCTATAATGATACTGCCAGAACCAGAGGCAAGATTATTGGCTTTGACCTGACGCTGCAAGCTATTGTTTCCCGCTGGTGGGAGGAAAACCCAGTGAGCAACGATAGTCATATAGTCTGTACTCTGACCACCTGTCCACATATCTGTTGTCAGGTGAATTTATTTTGTGTATAAGGTATCTAGCCCTCTTCCCACCACAACAACTAGCTGTTTGTACAATTCTGGCACAGCTGTCCTTGAAAAATAACTGAGATTTGGGATATGTCTGTGGGATGAAACACATGACATTGGTTCTTTAAAACCTTGGTTTTCTACAAAAGAATAAAGCAGTATGTCAAATGCCAACATCTTGGGAACTTTGCCATTCAACAATCATTTGAAAAGTTATTGCTTTAGCAACATGACTTGTGGAGGTGGGGGTTTCTTTGGCAGCATATGTGGGCACTCTACGACTCTTCGTCTGCTACAAAAAACTTAGATTCATACTCCTCTGCAGCAGGAGCCATAAATGTTGTTTCAAATGAATGAAACTTGGCACACCCTCTGACATATCAACATCATCACTTCTATTATGTGCCCCATAGGCCTGGGAACTTTTAGGAGTGCTTCTACTGCTGCTGCTAGTTGTAGCATCTCTAACCTGTTGATGGTGTTTCTTCCAATCAGAACTGTGGTTGTGCTTCTAGTGGAATCTCACTGAGGAGGTGCCTAGGTGTGAGACTGCTTTCCCCCTGATCACATGCTTCTTACACAGACAACAGATAGCAACATGTTTAACTTTTAGATAGTTCATACTGTGGAGTTCATAGACTGAGAGGTTCCTGTGGCTGCTACTACTACTTCTACTGGGGCTAGATGTTGTTTCATTTGTACAAGCAGTAGGTGCCAGTGATGCTGCACTTCTAACAGAAGCAGAAACCCTCATTATTGCACGGGTTCAATCAGATGTTGATGACATGTGTTGCTGGTGGTTACTCAACACTTGTGTATGTATGTGTGTAAGCAGGCACAGTGCTCCTTTCCTTTTCAGTGCTGGAAGTTTGAGTCTTTGCCTTTCAGCTAATTTTCTTGCCATGTCATCTCTTTCACTCTCAACTGCATCTGTATTAGAAAAAGAGGAGGATGCTGGAGGGATATATTCTAGATCGACTTCATCATCATAACTAATTAGGCCATCCTTGGCATCGACCTGTAATAATCTGACAGACTAAGCGCCCAATATATGATGATGCCTAGTAGACTCTGTGAAGTAGGTTCCCCAAAAAGATGTGACAGACAGCTATTTGATGTAAATCTGTATTAAATAAAAAGAAAAGGCTGGCAGGATACCAGATTCTCTGGCTCCAGTCTCCAACAAACCCTTGGGCAGACAAACACACTCAGGGATGGCAGTAAGGAGGAGATATATATATCTACTCCATACTGCCTCACCAGGACATACACAGAGGCCAAAGGCCAAGGCCACTCCTGTCAAAATCTCAGCAAGGAGTTTGCCTTTCCTCAACATCCGCCTAAAAAGGAAAAAAAAAACATTCCCGACACACACACACGCTAAGTTACAATGCACACATTCCCCACTCACACAAACACCACAACAAATCATACGTACACTCCCTTCCCACCACTTCCTGTGTTTCATGGCAACATCTACTGTACCACAACATCAACTCACACTTTACCTCTGAACCCAGCTCTGATGAAACAGATCACACAACAGCTGTCCCATCGTAACACAGATGCAATGCATTGTCTACCTCTCTGCCACTGAAATGGTTAATATCCTAGTAACTCCACTTCCCCACATTCCAGCTCAGCACAAGTAACTTTCACCTCAACTTGCAGACACTAGATGAACAATAGTCAACCCTACTGGCATCCCTCACTTCCACCTGCCAGTTGCAATTGGGAGCGAAGCTGGACTGCCAGAAAGAGGCAGAGGCCAGTGGAGAGCCAGCGTCTCTGTTCCTGTCTCTTCTCATTCATAAAAACCTTTCATACAAATAAATCAATATAATCCACACATTTAAAGTGACTACAATTTGTAATAATAATTCCTGCAATAAGTACAAAAAGTCCTGAGAAGTGCATAAAAAAACATAAGCAGCAGTGATACTCATCTAAGCATATAACTGAGAGAATCAATAGATCAATGCATTGAAAAATAAAGTAATATTTCAAAGAACAATACAGGGTTAAAGGGATAGTAACACTTATGTTTAAAATTTCTGCTGACCAGATTCTCCTGCCCGAAGATAGAGCTCTGACGTCAGGGAAAGGGGAGGGAGGGGGGAACTTTAAATGCTACGAACTCACAAACTATAACATTTTGAGAGATGGGATGTAGGTTATTCTACTACTATTGTCAATCTCTACACTTTTAGAAATTTTGAAACATACATATTACTATCCCTTTACGTGAGATCCAGTCAAGGTGAAAGTCATAACACCAAACAGCTATGTAAAATCATAATAATTTCTTTTAAATTCAAAACACATGTTTTTATCATCAAAAATCAATATAACTGCATATAGAAAATATGTCTTAAAGGGATAGTAATACTTCATTTTATCTTTATTTTATTTTGTAGGCATTAAAAAACATAAAGAACGATATAAGTCTTATCTCTCAAACCTTTATGGTTTGAGAGATATTCACAAGCAAAGTTTCCCCTCCCGCCCCTTTTACCTAGTGTAAGCCATCTCTTCAATGGATGGATACCTCTTTACCTGTCAATCACTTAACCCTTTCACTGTTGCAAACATACCCAAACCCCGAAGCACTCAAAGGACTGAATCCACACAGGCAACGCTGTGCCCTTTTTGCTGTGCCCTTGAGGGAACAGAAGACAGAATTAGGTTGGGTCCCTCACTAGACCCTAAGTTGGGGCATTTCCCAATTTGTTTGGGCACAAGTGGGCAACGTGTCCAGTTTGGGCACAATAAAGGCATACACCTAAAGAGTGTCTTCTGGCTTTTTCCTTTTCCTATAAATGGAGAACCCATCCAACCTCTATAGGTTTCCCTTGATCTCAGGAGTAGAAACTGGGGTCTGAAATTTGGGGGCAAGACGTACAGGAGGATTAGTCACAGGCGTAAGATTACGATCTCTGTCGCGTTCAACCTGTCACTCTTTGATAAGATGTTCCAGGGTGGCACATAAGGCGAGAAGATCCTCCAGGTGTCAGGAATGGGCTGAGTAGTTAACTGGTCCTTAAGTCGCTCAGATAATCACTTCGAAAGACCACCTTTAAGGCATTGTCTCCTGACTGTATCATGCCCCCCTGTCCTGAATTCTATTTCTTATTGGAGAAGCATTCTAGAACCCTGTTGGCAAACCAAGACAGCAGACTCAGCGATAGCCAGATGTCAAAAGTCTCAAAATCAGCCAGGATAGGTGTTTGGCGGGTTCAGAAGCGATGAGACCCAGGTCAAGGCAGAACTCTGTTACAAAGAGTTAATGAACGTAATGAGAGCCTGGAGACAAGCATAAGCCTCAGGTTGACTCCAAAAATGCAAACAGCATTGATTCAGGAACCCACTTAATTCAGAGGGAGAACTATCATAGTGGTCAGGCAAAGGTAGCCTAGAGGACGGCAAACTCATGGCAGAAGACATAGCTGCTGGAAGCCCAGTAGAGCTACTCTGAGATGGTACTGATGCCTCAGAACATTGTTGTATATGTTGAAGCATGGCAGCACTCAAATCCAGTAGGAATCCATTTATTTGATCTGCAGAGTGTTGCTCAAACCTAGCCCCTTGTTGGACTACAACTCGAGAGACCCCTGCTGGATCAGTGTCATGGCGCTATCAAAATGTAATGATCTGACAGACTAAGCGCCCAGTCTATGCTGCCTGGTAGACTCTGTGAAGTAGATCTCCTACAGTGGCGTGACAGACTGCTATTTAATGTAAACACTATGATAAAAGCACAACAGACAACAGTGGGCCAGATGCTAGGAAATGAAGACTAGAATAGGAAGCTGACTGGCAGTGGCTGCTCTCTGGGTTTTAAGGGAGCATCAGATGTATTTTCTCCTGGTAAGTCACATTTACCAATATTAATAACATCTATGTTGGTAATGATGATATGGCATGTTCATCTATATGACCTATCAAACCTATGGCATTACAGTGATATGATCATATTGGGATTTAGGCCTTTCTTTACTTTATTCTTTTTTCAGTTTCTCACATGTACAAGGCACAATCTATAATAAATGCCAAATTTACTTGACGTAGAAGAGGGTATGAGTACAATACCCAACATAGCGCTTTAATGTGAAATGATATTGTAAGGGTTAACATCATGCTGACACGAGAATCCACCTATTATGTCTACACAAAGCCGATGATCGGATCAGCACTGATTGGTTCTGAATTATACGAATCAGTAACCCGCATGAGATTGAAAGGGTATATAAAGCAAAGGGAGTGGACCCGCCAGATCATAAGAAGCCCCTGACGAAGCCTAGATATCAGTGAAATGCATTGAGTGGTGCAACTGGTTAAAACTGGGCTTTACTTGAATGACCACTAAAGAATATGTGCGAACTACCCAAATAATTTGAGATAACAACTAATTAAGTTGCAGGAGTAAAGAGAGGGCTAGGCTTACACCATGAGTGAGGTAGCTCAGCGTGATATACTCACACTTTTTCCTCATAGTAAGTCAGTGACTAACTGGCCAGATGCAGAGTCAGGATTGATCGTTGAACTATGTGTGCTGAGAAACAGAATGTAGCGAAATTAATGAAAATGGTAGCAGGGCACCTGCAGGAGAACTCAGTGTGTTAATCCTGGATAGTATTTAACTATCACATTGCATGAGAGGAGAATGATTGGATGGTTGTGATATATGCCTTCAGTTATAGCTCCAGTGTGGGGAAAGTAACCGAAATCTCTGTGGAGTGAATGATGGTGAATCATAATAAGCAGGGAGCCTGCAGTGTACTCTATAATAGTATAAACTATCTACGATGGATACAGTATTTCCGGCACGATAGCCATGAGATGTATGAATATTGAATACACCCATTGGCTGCACTAATACTTTATTTGTATTCAACTTGAATCAAGTAGCTGGCAAAATGAGCAATTGTTATTCTACAATACTTGAGATATGAGTTACTACTTTTGAGCTAAACTCAAAATAGAGGATAGTTCTAAATGCAGTTGCACTGTGTTTTTAAAGGGGACACTTTAAGTGTTACCCTGTTTGATGTGTGTGTGTTGTATATTTTTAACTCTAATTAATAAAGGGTATAGTTTAGGTATATAAGTCTCCCTACTAATACCGAACTGGTCTCTGGTAAAGAAGTAGAATCTTCTACTATGTCCGGATGGTTCATTTTCCTATCCGGTGGTGGTGGTGGATGATATTCTCTTTTCTTTTTTGCTCTCTGGTTTGCCTTGCTGCGGCCTAGGCCGAGTTAGAGATGCTGCCCGCAAGGCCAGATAAGTGCTAACAGGAGGAGCCGGCCTCCAACACCCTGGATGACAACCCAGATAACAGCAGCTACCTACTGGAATTGAATAGAATACTGAAAAAATAAACCGCCTGCAGTATAGTTGTAGTTGTTGTACAGTACACTGAGGCCTGGAGCTCGATTGAGAAGACAGAGAACTTTTTATGGGACTTTGACAAACAGCCTTCTCAGAAGAAGAAAGATAATCATCATTTATTGTATATGCTGCAGTAACCATGGCTGCAGTGCATTTTTGTACTACCACTTTACTAACATATCCTTGCACTGCTTCTACTTCTTTCATCCTCTCCCTTCCCCTCGTACATTTGCTGGACCGTATCTGTCTGCATCAAGTCAGGGTCCATTTTCTCTGTCACCTGTAAGTTAAACTATTTTTAACTTTATTTCTTTTCTCTTTTTTTTCTTTAATTAATGGTCCCCATCACCATTAACAAAAGCCATAAAACACACTCCCTATGCAACTTCTTCCCCCAGAATCCCTCAAGACAGAACGGCCAGTGGGAAGGAACTTGGATCACAGCTCCCTGTGTCTTCCCAGTCAGTCAAATAAGATTTTGGGGTACTTGGGGGTAAATATCCATTGCTCCCTCCATGCATCCCCAGACCCCTAACAGAGAGATAACCACCAGATCAGGAAGGAATTGGATCATAGCTGTCTGTCTCAGTCAGCCAAGATCTGGGTTTATTTTAGGTAAATCTCCTTCCTCCCTTAACACTCCACCAGACTCCCCTAACACAGAGAACAAATTGCCTGCCCACAAGACTCCCTAAACTCCACTCCACGTTTTCTTTATTTGCTGGTCTTCTCAAACTCATAATTGTGCACCTTTCTCTACCTCTCACACACACAGAATGACATGCTGAGGAACCCTTTTATACTATGCCTATGGCAAAAAGAAGGGAAACTTGCCAATGGTAGGGATATTCAGTTTTACCATTGATTTCAATGCAAAGAGTTAGGTGGGAAAAAGTAGAAAATTGGAACTTTTTCTCGAAAATGTTTCAGCTAGGCAGGAAGTGCCATTTTTCACCTGTTTCACTTTTTGAGGTGAAAAGTTTCACCCATCCCTAACCTTCACGTGGATCTTTAAGTTGGTTTCATCTGGAGATTCTGAACTCCTGTAGACATATTCCTGACCCAATAGGATTGTATATACAAAAACATGCTAAGGCAAAGAACACAGCTGTGAAGACATACTACTTACTAAAATGGGTAGCAAATAAAAGGAACAAAATGCAAAGGAGATTCTAGAGCTTTTGGATGTTTTAGACTACAATTCCCATCATCTTAAACTGGCCACTGGTCCAAAAACAGCAGAAAGGCCCTAAATTGTCCCCCCCATCATGAGACATAGCCTAAGATACTATTCTTTACTGTAATGGAGTGTAACTATTCAGGGTGTATTGGTTAATAATAAGACATAATTTACAACTGAACAAAGAGTCACCCAAAATGCCAAGTCAGGAAGCATGGCAACATTTCCCTATAGGGCCATGGCATCAGCATGTTTTTTATTTTCTACTTCAGTATATACTGAAAAGCAACCATTGCCTGAAAACACTGACCCACTCTTTACCTATTCCTGTCCACAATGAGTCAATAGGGGTTCATTATGCAGTGAATGTTTCGTTCTGAACTGTTCAAGGCAAACAATACAGTAAAATATTAAATCAATCTTATATATATTTAGTAGGTGTCTCCTCATTATGTTCTCTCTTTCACGTGTCACTTTCATCTATATTCTTTTTCATATATCTTTATGTCTATCTCTCTAACTTGTTCCAAATTCATTCATATCCTAACTTTGCTCTTTTCATGGACCAAACACAATTGTGTTATTGGAGATAATTAATTCAATCCCCTTGTAGTTTTGTAGGGGGAGAGATGTAGCTAGAGTGGCTTATCCCTTGAAACTTCAAATGAAAGGGTGAGAAGAGGCATCCCATCTAATAACTGCTTTTGATGTGAAGGAGATGGTTATTGTCCCACACATTCTTATGGCAGGGGTGAAGGGAAGGGGGATCTTTGATAGAGAAACAGAAGAAGACTTTCATAAGCTGAGCAACAGCCATATGAGGAGATCAGTATTCTGGAGAACATGTCATGCCAGTTGGTCACAAGAAAAGCTGCAGACATCTTCTATTCTTTGTGGACAAAGTACAACAATCAGAAATTTGTGTTCTTGTTCTAGAATATTAATACTATATTACTTGTAGCTATGCTGTACTTTTTTCCTAAAAAGTTATAAAACTAGTATACTGTCCATTATTTAAATGTCACAATTATTGAGCAAAATGCTCCTTACTGATGTGATGAGAAGGAAATGTTTTTGTAAGTAAAACAAGGACAAATCATAGGAATAAAGGAACAAATGAGTAGTTATGAGAAATGGCGTTTGGAAGAAATGTACTAGGATAAAAATGTGAAGGAAGTAATGAGAAAAGTAATGGAAAAGTTTGTAAAAAATTACTAGGATTAGAGTGGGAAGTAACTAGAGAAACACAAATGAGTCACTTGAAGGCAATCTTCCCATCATCCCCAACAAGCCATTGACTCATCTGAGATGATGGAAGTTGTAGTCTACAACAGCAGGAGTGCCAACATTTGCCAATACATGAATTAGGTTATGCCAAGTGCACAGCTACATAAGAAGCGGAGCAAGGAGTTGGGGAGAAACCTAAAGCATTAAAAGGAGAATGGAGAGACTAAGGGGAAAGAAAAGTCAGTGAGACTTGAAAAAGCAGGAATGGAGATAAAAGGAAAGGGGTTGTATAGAAAATAGAAGGGAGAGAAAACGTGTGAGGTACCAGAGATATGAGGCAGGAGTTTTTTAGAAAGAGGTGGGTTTTACAATTGGAGGTAATGAAAAGAAAATGGTGGTGAGAAGGATTGATGTAGGTATGCTTCCCGCTTCCCTAGGCCCAGCCAAATGCATGTAACCCCCATGCACACTTTGTCATACCTTTACTACCCTTCCCTTTAAGGCAGTTCATGAATAATTCAATGGTTGTACGTGATACTACTTCTATAATACAAAGATAGTGGTATATTTCATTTATGAAGATCATCTGTGTATGTTCACTTTTTGAAAGAAAGGGCTATGAGGAGGATATGAGCCATGAGATGCAGAAAAGTAAATTATGAAAATATTGCACCATTCTTTAGGCAATGGATTTAGGACCAAAGCAGCAAATCTGCACAGTCTGCTGCCTCTGACATTCTGTATACCTGGGAACATTCAAAATGATCTCACCCAGAGATCTGTAACTTCTGCACAGTCTGTTCTCTCTGCCAATCTGTATACCCGGGAACATTCAAAATGATCTCACCCTGAGATCTGTAATGGAGGAACGATGTAAGTAAAATGTGCGTGACGTGCTATGACCATCACTGGTCCTTAAGGCAAAACCACATGATGGTTATAGCATGGCACGCGGTCCTAAAGGAAAGGCCAGCCATTACATGCATCTTCATGTAACAGTGCATTTTTTTAGAATAGTAACATAGTTGATTAGGTTGAAGAAAAGACATGTGTCCATCAAGTCCAGCCCATGCATATCACCCCTGTTGATTCAGAGGAAGGCAAAAAAAAACAAAAACATTTAAGCCATTTCCAAGTAAGCACCAAGTGGGTAAAACAACTCATTCCTGACTTCAAATGGCAGTCAGATATTTCCCTGGATCTACAACTTATCTGCTTAGAAGCCAACTGTCATAATTCTCAATATCGTTCTATGCTAGATAGGTATCCATTACTTTTTTGAAAGCAGTTACAGTACCGGCAAGTCCAACATCCAGAGATAAAGAATTCCATAGCTTTAACGCCTTTAATATTCTTGCTTTAATATCTGTGAGCCATTCAGTGGGTCAATCACTTTACTTGATCTTCCTGTACTTAAACAGAGTTTTTCTGAAAACATGGACTGCTGGCAGCTACTGAAGCCACTGAAGTCTCGCAGCTCAGTCTTGCTGGGTGTAAAACCTGACACACAAAATCTAGAGAGAATGAGTGCAACTTGTGATGCTTGTGGCTGAGAGCCATTTACCACCAGATCACATTCCAGTCCACTGACATCTGTGGGCAAGTCCATTTTCTGACTCCCTAAATAGTGGGCAGGACCTGTTTTGAGGATGCACAGTTTTTACCAAATCTGTAGTAAAAAAAGTTGCACTTCGAAACTCCATTCAATGCTAATTAAAAGCAAATTATTCCTATAGGTAAAAGTGACGTTGTCACTGGACAGATTTTTTAATCTAAAATGTATCCATTTAAATGGTCTATACCTTTTGTTTTTTTTAGCATTTAGGGGCCATTTAACCCCAGCAATTTCAGGAGAGTGGAGTAATAATATGGGCTGTGTCATACAGATCGGATGGGCCATTTCGACCTCTCTGATCTGTATGGTACAGCCCATATTATTAATCAGTAATCATGAAATTGCTCCCCCACCTCTTTGCTTACAAATACATATTGATTTAAATGGGGCTTGAATTGTAGAGTTCTCCAGTGCACTGAGAGGCAATACACTGGGATCTCTCTAGCATTCAAGGATTAAAAGATACATTGAAATCAATAAGAATTTGAGGATTTTTTTTGTCTCCTATGGTGAGTTGATTTGTATCAAGCAGAACTACCAACTTAATTAAGGTCGCCCTGCAATAATTAGGTAGATGGCGACTAGCTTAATAATAGTTATCTTACCTCTAAAAACTACACAATGCTACAAAAAGCCTTAATCTTCAGAGACTGGAAGCCAGGCATCAGTGCAGACATCTTGTCTGTGCGCCTGCGCTGTCAGTCCCGGTCTCCCTTTAGAAGTATTGCACTGACCCGAACGGCACTGGAAGAGCCTGAAGGCACAGGCGCGCAGACTGCACTAACCTGGCCTTCAGTCTCAGAAGATTATTGATTTCTCTAGCATTGTATAGTTTTTAGACGTAAAATTATTATTAAGCTAGTCGCCATCTGCCTAATTATTGCAGGGCGACCTTAACTAAGTTGGCATTTCCACTTTAAATATTACTTAGTGCATCAGCCTCACTGACTGACCTGAGCTAGGATGATCAGACCTTCCCACTAAAGGAACACTAAACACATATATATAATATAAACTGGGGTTCTAAAGACTTAACACTTTAAGAACCAAGGATGTACATCTACGTCATGGGGAGAACGTGCCTAAAGGACCCATGACATACCTGTACATCCTGGAATTCAGGGGTTCCCACACGGCTGCACCCCATTCAGGGACCTCTGATTCCAGTAAGAGTTTAAGGTGTTAAATACCCTGTACGTCATGCTAGCATCTGTAAAACGTCTCTCTTCTTTCATATGTTCTGAGGGAGCAGCCATTCCTGCCCTTTCGAGGGCTCGCATTGATTGTCCAGAAATGTCTTTAAATGGGCTGTGATAGCCATTCTGAATAATAGAGCTGTGGGCACAAATCACAATTCAATGAACTATCTCTTATCTAAATATATTTATATCAGTCTACTGAATTTTCTGTGGTTAACATGGTACCGCACTTTACCAATATAAATAGCACAAGCAACATGAAATAAATGATCTCTGAACAGGACAGTTTACACATGTTTAAAAAGCAAATTTAGGGATCTAACATATGAATACTTACTTTTTACATATGCTAACAGTAAGGACAAAATATTTAAAGGGATAGTAATGTCTATATTCAAGTTTAGCTCCGAGTCTTCTCTATTGTTTTAATAACATGCAGCTCTGAGTTTAATAACTTACTGTTCTGTAGTTTAAAAGATATTCAAGGTAAAAGGATCCCAGTCCCGCCCCTTCTGGCTGCCTCCCCTTAGAGATGCGATCCAGTTGTGGGACCAGACGGATGCAGCGGGGGACAATCTTCCGTTAGTAAGTATAAGTATACCTGGGAACTTTTTGAGACAGGGGACACCCCTTGAGTCAGGGGACACCCCTGAGATTAGGGGAATAGAGGTTTAGACTTCAGCAGAGGAAGGGGTTTTTCCACAGTAACGTCTGTTAAATTGTGGAATTCATTGCCCAAGGAGGTGGTTATGGCAGATACAATGGATACATTTAAGAGAAGATTAGACACATTTCTTTCAAAAGGGAACATGCAGAGTTATACTGTATATTAGTAGGCAGATCAGGAAGGTCTGATAAAGACTAACTTATTTGGTAGCAGGAAAGCTATAAAATTCTCAGATACTGGGGTATGAGGAGAAGGTTGAACTTGATGGACTTGTGTCTTTATTCAACCTAATTTATTATGTTACTATGTTACCATGTTCTGGACTCTTCCCTCCTGTGGTGCTAGAAAACACAGAAGGGCACTTCCTAGTGCAAATTAACCTTTGCAGACATTAAACCACCACCTTCTCACCACGGTACTCACAATAGACAAGACCACTAAAAGTGATCAGTAGAGTAGTTGAGGGAATCTGACTGCCTTCACTCAGTCTCCTCAGAGTATGTAGTTGGATGCTGCTCCTTCAATATCGAACCAAGCGACTTGACCCTCGGAACACAGGAAACAAACAGGCAAAAAGAGCGCGAACCACCATATAATGATACCAGTAATGTCAGTAATATGTATGACCATATACTCACAACTCTGGGATGAATATGCTGGTTGGTACAACCAGCAGATGCAAACGGATTCACAAAAGCTGCCCCGATTCAGCCATTGTTATTATATATTTGCATTTAATATTTGATAAAGGAGCATATAGCTCCGAAACGCATCATAAGCTTATTAATTATATGCTTATTAATCATCCAGTTGATGTATCTTTGGCAAATATATATTGATTTTTATGGAATATTAATAAACAAATATCTTTTATAACTTGTGGACCTTTTATATATTGGAGGAATTGGCTGAATCGGGGCAGCTTTTGTGACCCCGTTTGCATCTGCTGGTTGTACCAACCAGCATATTCATCCCAGAGTTGTGAGTATATGGTCATACATATTACAGACATTATTGGTATCATTATATGGTGGTTTGCGCTCTTTTTGCCTGTTTGTCTCCTGTGGTGCTGCTGGGGGAGATAAATGACACAATCTGCATCAAAAGGGGGCGGGGCATAATGAAGAGTGAGAGGTGGGGCTTAAGAATCTAGTAACAAATACGTAGAATAGGCTGGGGAAGGAGGAGAAGTGGGAGGGAAATGGGAGGAACTAGGTGGAAAGGAGCAGAAGTGGGCACAGTTTCAATAGAAACTCCCCACATCCGGGGAATCAGCCTCTCTCACTAGAGAGTGGAGACCAGGTAATGCAGAGTGAAAACCGGAGTATCTGGGGAGTTCCCAGCTATGAGTATAAGGAAATCCCTGCCTCCCTTGACGGAGGAGGGCATGATTTTCCTTTTGGTTACTGAAGATTGTCTCTCACCGCTCTCCATCCGGACCATGTTTACAGGCACCGTGCCGCAGGGGAAAGGGGTAAGAGGGGGATCCTTTTACCTTGAATATCTTTTTAACTACAGACCAGTAAGTTATTAAAGTGTTAGCTAAAGTTGCCCTGCAATACTTAGGCAGGTGGCGACTAGCTTAATAGTTATTTACCTCTCAAAAGTACCCCCTTGTAAGGTAATCCTTAATCTTCTGAGACAGGAAGCTAGGCATCAGTGCAGAATCTTGTCTGCACACCTGCGCTGTCAGTCCCGGTCTACCTTCACCACCATTGCACTGGCCCGAACTGCATGGGAAGAGACTGACAGCCAGGCACGCAGACTGCACTAACCTGGTCATCAGTCTTGGAAGATTAAGGATTACTTTACAAGGGGGCACTTTTGAGAGGTAAAATAACTATTATTAAGCTAGTCTCTACCTGCCTAAGTATTGCAGGGCAACTTTACCTAGCATGGTAGTTCTGCTTTAAACTGCATGTTATAAAAACCTATTTTGGGTGTTGGTGTCCCTTTAATCCTTTGAGTGCCAGAAAGGTATCCAATGCATTGTGTTGCAATGCATTGGATACCTCCCTGGCACTCAAAGGGTTAATACAGAAGAGTTATGATATATTTTGTGAAATGTACAGGAAGCAATGTAAAACTGGTGTGTGTTTTTTTTTTTAATAAGCGTCCACATTAACCCTTTGTGTGCCTGACGCGTATGCAGTGCAATGCGTTGCATACTCCTCTGGCACTCAAAGGGTTAAAGGGGAGGTCTGGACACATTATGATTGCCCTTTAACCTTTTGAATGCCAGAGATAGCCAATGCATTGTGCTGGCACTCAAAGGGTTAAACTTGTTTAACAGAGACTTTTCTAGGTCTGTCTGTATTTTTGTAGATATCTGTAGCTGTGCTTAGCCACAGACTTTCATTTCACAGTGTATAATTAGATTTTGCCACCATGCATGCAATCCAATATAAGACACACGTTTAACAAATAAGCTATAGAAAAGCAACTTTACAGTTCCATCCATATTGCTCTGCAAAACTATTCATGAAGGGAATCAGCTTGACAAAAAGGAGGTCTCTCTTTGGACCCCCTATTTAAAGGGTTAAAACTGACCTGATTTTATCTTGCAATGTCCAACAGCAGAGGTGTTCAAACATGCCCTCACATCCATTCCAAAATGATCTCCGATAACAGGTGGATGAATCAATGGCCCTGTGATTGATTGATCCACCTGTGTAAAAGGTAGATCCATGTGTTCAGTTGAGTACATTATAAGAATCTGCACGGGAGATCCCTCAGTCCTTATACTACAGGATTTATGGTTGAATTACTTAAAGAGGAACTATCATGTGAATAACTTTGCCCCCCAATATTTTACTATCTTAGCGATATGCAAAGTTATATTGTCCTTAAGCTCTATAAGTCCAAGTTATTGCAGGAAAAAAACTTATTTGGCAGGAACCAGAGGACAAACAGCGCAGACATGTTAGAGGGAATGTACCTCTGAGCCTGCACTGTCTGTCCCATTCACTGCCAGCATTGGTGGTGACATTACTTGGTTACCAGGGACGTGCACAGACAATTTGGGGGGCAGGGGCTCAAATGAAAAAAAGGGCACTTCTCATAATTATTTATTCAAAATATATATTTAAAAAAAAAGAAAAGAATTTACATCTCAGGATCCTGCAGGCACAGAAATCTGAAGCGCCCCCCCCATTGGCCATCTCCACTGGACACCTCCACAATGCTCCTTATCTCCACAATGCCCCCCATCATCTCCATATTGCCCTTACATTGTCCCCTGTCAGCTCCATATTGCCCCCATCATCTCCATATTTCCCCATCAGTTCCAACTTGCCCTCACATTGCCCCATCAGCTCCATATTGCCCCCATCAGCTCCATATTGCCCCATCAGCTCCAACTTACCCAAACATTGCCCCCATCAGCTCTATATTGCCATCAGCTCCAACTTACCCTTGCATACATTGCCCCATCATCTCTACATTGCCATCATCACCATCTTGCCCCCCATCAGATGCATATTGCCCCATCATTTCCACATTTCTCCTCAGTGTCCATTTCGTACCTCTTCCCTGGTGGTCCAGCGGCAGGAGAGGTCTGTATGTGCCTCCTTTGGCACAGACCTGTAGCTGCTGGAGCCCCCGCATGGTCTTCTCTTCATGCAGAGCGCTGGGAGATGATGTCATCTCCCAGCGCTCTTTATACTAAAGAGCCGACGAGGGAGCGCAGTGTCTACAGGTATGTCCTGAAGGAGGCACAGACCTGACTGAGCAGTGGGGGGTTAGTGCGGGCAGCGAGGCAACTTTTTTTTTTTTGTTAAAAGGGCACGAGGGCACTTTGGACAAAAAGGGCAGGTGCTCAAGCCCCCTTTGGTGTCTATGTGTGCACGTGCCTGTTGGTTACCTTAAGGTAACGGAAGCTCCTGACCACGCAGGCGCACAGAGCTTCTCTTTTAAGCTGTGTGCAGCCCGATGCCTACAAATGAAGCATTTTTCTTCAGTAACGTTGACTTATTTAACTTAAGGACAATATCACTTTGCATATCGCTAGGATAGTAAAGTATTGGGAGGCAATGCTATTCATATGATAGTTCAGCTGTAAAACTAATAGATGCTTATCATTCTGTTTCATATATATCTATAGTTGCCCCACCATCCCTTTAAAACTGGACATGTGCAACATCCCTGCTGAAGGTCTGCAGTGGTTACTTCTGGCTGAACTGGTTCCCATGTACCCACACAGCAGGCATTTTATTAGGTGTCCAGTTTTAAAAGGATGATCTGCCAAACCTAAATATATACTGCCATGGTTACACCACATTAAGGTGACCAGGCCTCCCATTTAAAGCAACACTAACACCTGAAAATTAAATTGTATTATATAATTTCAGATACCAGGTACTTCCAGCTAGCATCTATAAACTGTAGCTATTTTATGTTAGGTCCTAGAAATCTAATCCAGAAATTGTATTTTTAACCCTTTGAGTGCCACAGTTTATTGGATACCTCTTTGTCACTCAAAGAGTAAATGAATGCATACGTACATTATACTATATAGACACAGTTTGGTAACTTGTGCAGAGCTAATGCTTTTACAGTATTGAGATCAGCAACCACTGTTATTCTATTCAGAAAAGCAGATACATTATTTCAGCCTGTTTGCATACAATAAAAGACGCAATCCCTTCTAAGCAGGCTTACCTACAAGATACCCCTTTAAATGCAAGACACTTATGAAACTTATATTCTGCAGGACTGCGCAGGAATCAGTACAGTGCTGCAGTGTGTGTTGTTTCTGAGCATCTTGCAATTAAACAGGTATCTGGGCACCCCACTCCCAAGACAAACAGAACATTTTAACAGATGCTACCAGGAAGTACAAAGTATTTAAGATTTTTGCAACCAAACGTGATAAATGCATTGATAATTTGTAGGCGTTAGTGTTCCTTTAATGCAGAATGCAAAATGCCATTCTGCAAGGCTGCACAGAAATCTTTGCAACTCTGAATTGTGCCCTGCACTAAAGCGGTAGACAGGTCACATTACACCACATCAGTATAAAGTTGATGACCTCCTCAGCTGGGAAGAGCATCTTAACCCTTTGATTGCCAGACGGGTATGCGAAGCATTGCTTTGCAATGTTTTGCATACCTGTCTGGCATTTAAAGGGTTAAAGAGATAGTAATGTCATACTATAAATGAAGATGCAATTATTCCTTGTACTTTTAAATAATGCTCTGTACTTTTGCATGCCTTCCAAGTGTACCTTTTTAGGAGGGACAGGCCCTCTTTTTGAACCAAATCCCTCTGTCCCTCTTTCCCATCATGGTGTCCCTCTCTTAAGGAGATCAGACTGTGTGGTGCGTATATTAATGTATTAAATTGCTCCACAGCAACAAAGCTCACATTAATGTTTGTATAAACTTCAGTATATGAGTATATAAATTAGTCTGTGTAAATAAAATACTTTGGTCTTGTTCTAAATAATTTATTCAGTTACACAAAGAGGTGCCAATAGGTCATAAAATAATCTAAAAATACTTGGTAATGTCCCACCCACCAGCCACACCCCCAGAAACACCCTCTAAAACCCAAGTGTCCCTCTTTGGCCATTTGAAATATTGGGAGGTATGCCTTTGGAAATGTTCATATTGCTGTAGTTTTTTTGCAATTATATTTTAAAGTTTCCCCCCTCACCCCTTTTCTCACCATCACTTTTCTGCTTTCAGATCAGAAAGCAAGTCTGGATGGATCGCAACGAGGGACAATATTGTGTCATTATAAGGAAAACCCTGCTCCCCTTTGTCAAGAGAAGCAGTGTTTTCCTTATACAGACATAGAGTATATTGTGCTTTCTTGCGATCTGTCCATTTATGCGACCGAATTTCACATCTGAGGGAAGAAGAGTGACATTGTGAAAAGGGGAGGGAGGGCGAAAGTATGAAATATAATTACAATAAAACTACACCGAAATGAACTTTTTCAAAGGTACAGAGCATTATAAAAAAAAAAATATGAGGAATAATTGGATCTTCATATTTAGTGTGACAAAACTATCTCCTTAAACAACCCTTTGTTTACTACAGACATCTCAGGAGACATCTCTAGTATTCAGGAGGTTAACCCTTTGGGTGCCAAAAGGGTTCACAACGCACTGCATTGCATACCCCTCTGGCACTAAAAGGGTTATTGTAACTAATGTCCGCATCCCCTCGTGCTACTATTCTTTTGAATATGCATATTGATCATACTAATTTTAATATGTAAAATATGCAAAACAAAGGAAAATACAAGATTTGTGTCCTTTTTTTTAAATTCTAACTTGTGCAGACATCAAATTCAATTGCAAGCTTAAAGGGATAGTAATACTTTAAAATTACTAATCCCAATATTTTAGTAGAAAAAAAAAGAAATTATTTGCACCCAGTGACGTCTCTCAAACCTTTATGGTTTGAGAGATATTCACTCGCAAAGTTCCCACCTCCCTCCTCTTTCCCTAAGGTCAGCATTGTAGCTGACTGCATGGGAAGCCTGTCGTACGACCATCCGGAGGCTCTGCAACAGAGCCGATTTCGCATTAATAGAAAAAAAAATCATTCACTTAAAATGTCTTCTACGTGTGCTTGGTTTGCAAGCACACGTACACCTAGAAGACCTTTTAAGTGAATGATTTATTTTTTATTAACGCGATCGCGTCTCTGCTGCAGAGCAGCCGGATCATTGTAGGACAGGCTTCCCCTGCAGTCAGCTACAACGTTGACTTCAAGGAAAGGCGGGGGAGGGAGGGGGGTACTTTGCAAGTGAATATCTCTCAAACCTTTATGTCACTGGGGGCAAATAATTTCTTTTTTTTTACTACAATATTGGGATTAGTAATTTTAAAGTATTACTATCCCTTTAAAGCAGGGGCGGCACTAGGTTTTTGAGGGCCCTAAGCCAAAAATTCACATGGGCCCTCTTCACTCCCATGTCTGTATTTTTACTTAGACAATGCCATCTGTTTACATAAGGTGGCAGTACTGTGTAAGTGCTATGGGGTCCTCTGACCAAGTGGGGGCCCTAATCAGCAACTTATTCTCATAAATGGGAACTCTCTGGTCCTGCCCCAGAGACTACGGTTTTTGCAGTGACATTTCTTCTGAAACTCTGCCCACTTCTGCTCCTTCCCAGCCTGTTCCTCCCATTTCCCACTTCTTCTCCTTCCCACCCTGTTCTGCCCACTCTCTGGCCGCTTTATGACACAGTCTGTTAATCCCTGCCCCCACCCGTCATTAAGCCCCATCCCTTTTTTACTCAAATCCTGTCATTTATATGTACAATATATATTTGTTTTTATTACTTTGTTTGTGAGTGATAAAAAAACTATATTTATAATCATGTGACCTTCATTACACCCATGACAAACAGCATATAATATTTTAGGGTTTCCCTGAAAATTCCAGATTTAGTGTAAGAGGTGCCTTGAGCAAAAAATTATCAAGAACCAACACTTTAAGGTCTGCAGGGATAGTTCCAGATATCACAAATGCAAATTAGCCTCTTTGAGTCTAGCAACATTTTGACTTGGCCATAGCTTTCCATGCAAATCTCAGATTACACTTATTCAAGTATACCTCCTCACATGTGACTTTAGCATATTGGTATAATCACTGTATATTAAAGGTATCCACAGGCCCGGATTTCTGATTAGGCAGACAAGGCACTTGCCTAGGGGGCGCCTAGCAATGCCATTGTTACGTCCACAATTCTGGGTGAATAATGAGGGAGCAGGCGCTGTTACCTTCTTCTCGACTAGTAGTCTGTGCCGCCGGGGCCGCCCCACGTGACCCAGGACTGCATCTGCATCTGACGTCACAAGACGTCCCGAGGTGACCAATGAGAACAGAGGTAGAGGCTCTCTGTTCTCATTGGTCACCTCGGGACGTCTTGTGACCTATTGGGAGCAGAGCAAGCTACTCTGAGTCAAAAATAAAAGCTCCAGGAAACGGCCTATACCCCGTATTTGGCGGCGCCTGTGACTGTCGGCGGAGTGAGTGAGTGAGCACTGCCGCTGCATTGTGGTTCTGCTCAGGGGTGGGTTAGGAGTGGAGCGGAGCGGTACAGCAGTTGTGGGTCAGCTCAAAGGCCGGTTTGGAGGCTTGGAGCCCTACAGACAGCAGGCTGGCCAGTTGTTTCAGGACGGGTGGCAGGAGTGGCAGTGGCACGCAGTAGCCTCCCCAACAGCCGCAAGTGCAGCATCATCAGGCTGGTATGTGTGTAAGAGAAACTTGTAGTGAGTCCCTTTAATGTTTTTATATGTATATATAGTTAATAGTCTTTTTGTCACCGCATGTCTTTTATATAAATACAAAAAAAGAGAGGAGAGAAAGAGGGACTAATCTCTCTTGGATATAGTCTATATATTATATATTCTATATATATAATTTTTCCCGCTAACTCTGGGGAAAATGGGTGTGGTTAATTGATGGGTGTGGCTAAGTGGGAGGGGTGGTTAGGGGTGAGGCAAAGGCAGGGCTAGGGGCACCAGAGGTTGTTGTGCCTAGGGGTGCCTGAGATGTAAATCCGGTCCTGGGTATCCAAAGAACATACCTCCCAACATTTCAAATGGCCAAAGAGGGACACTTTTGTTTTAGGTGGTGTTTCTAGGGGCGTGGCTGGTGGCAGGAGCATTCAGGAGAATTTTTAGGTTATTTCATGATGTATTTGACACCTTTTCGTGTAACTGAATAAATGATTTTCAACAAGACCAAAGTATTTTATCGACACAAATACTGGAGTGTAAACTAACATCAATGTGAGTTTTATTGCTGTGGAGCAATGTTCTACACTTATATTCACACCACTAAGTCTGATCTCTTCGCCCGTGTGGGAAAGACAGACAAAAGGGATTTGGGTCTCAGAAAGGAATTGTCCGTCCTAAATAGGGACACTTGGGAGTTATGAAAGAGGTGTATTTCAGAGCTGTCCACTGAACTCAATTCCAAACTTCTCAATAGCAGAGTATTTCAAAGTTCACCATATTGGAATGTTTTTCATAGAAGAATACTACCAACTTCTTCATAAATGTCTAATGTGAAACCCCACATAAAGCATAACCCTTTCAGTGCCAGAGGGGTGTGCAACGCATTGTTTAACAATGCATTGCATACCCCTCTGGCACTAAAAGGGTTACAGGGTGAGGTTTACCACTATGCTGCTGTAGAGAACTTTGAAATACACTTCTGTTGAGAAGTTTGACATCAGCCTGTTTTTAACCTTACTGCAGATTTATGCAATTACGATTACAGTTGTGACATGTGCAGTATATTTACTGCAATGTCATATGCTACTGACCAGTTTATCTACTTCAGTCCCTGAATACATGATTCATAGTGATATGGCAATGTAAGACCTGTCATGGGGTGACATGTTTCTCTCCACACTTCTCCAGACTGATTTCACCTAGATATCGAACCTTAGTGCAGTTCCCCCTTGCAGTAATTCAAGGGCTAATCCACTGCATCATAGGACTTAAAGGGATGGTAATGTTTCATAATAAAAGCAGCTCTAATTAATCATCATAGTATTTGGACTTTAGAGAGTGTTATTTCAATACTGTCAGAGTTATAGTTCAAGAGTAATTCAGTGACAAAGTATCCCCCTCCTGCCCCTTTTACTGATGTAACACTGCTCAGCCAGAGCAGAAGGGAGCTGCCCAGGTAGACTGCAGAGAGGGACAATCTTCAATTAAGATAAGGGAAAAACCTGAAAAGCTTGTCAAGGGGGGCAGGGCTTTCATTGTTCTCATAGGAAGAAGATTGTCCCCTGTTGTTATATGTCTGGTCTATGGAGTGGATTCCACATCTGAGATGAGATGGCTTACACTAGGTAAAAGGGGCGGGAGGGGAAACTTTTCTTGTGAATATCTCTCAAACCATAAAGGTTTGAGAGATAAGACATATCGTTCTTCATGTTTTTTAATGCCTACAAAATAAAATAAGGTTAAAACGAAGTATTACTATCCCTTTAAAATTCTAGGGACCAGAGAGTTGTACAGCGTCCTATCAATCAATATGTTGCACACGCCTCTAGACCTTAAACGGTTAAACCTTTGAGTGCCAAATGCTTTGGATACCCATCTGTCACACAAAGGGTTATAAGCCGCATTTAAATAAATGGGAATTTGGAGAATTTTTATTTGTGCCCTAAAGTGCAGCTGGTTTAATCTTCAATAGGTCTCAGTCTTCTTAACACATCAGCTACAACGCATTACACTCCTCTATGACGGTCAAAGGGTTAACTTTTTTTCTGTTCAGCCCAAGCCTTAGCCTCAGTGAGATTTTCACACCCTGAAACAAATAGGATTTTTCTGTTCTGTTTTATAGGTGCATGTTTTAGGGAACTGTTTGATTACAGCTTGGTGACAAAGAGAGGGTTGGAACGTTAATGTGAGCAAAGTTCACATCTGTGAACTCTCCTTGACTTAGTGAGCTAACACAGAAGGAAATAGACTTGCTCCCAGTTCCATAGCGAGAGACAGACTCAGGCACTGGGAAGAGGCAGACAGCAATATTCCCCCAATCATACACAAACATAGGAAGCACTACCAAATTCCACTGTCATATTGACATACAAACTCATTCAACACACGCTGGCACATGGATAGGATAAATGGATGGGAAGGAACTAGAAGCATAGCGCGTAGGGGCTTATGTATAAAGGCAAAATGGAGCAATTCTGGGGCAAACCAAACGGCATTAGGGACAAATAGAAATTCCACTGATTTAAATTGTACTCTTTAAAGGGATAGTAATGTTACACAAAAACAGCAGCTCCAATTAATCTTCATAGTATTTAGGCCGTTGAGAGTGTTACTTCAATACTGTCAGAGTTGTACTTTAAGAGTAATTGAATGATACAGTATCCCCTCCTGCCCCTTTTACCTAGTGTAAGCCTCCTCCCCTCAGATGTGGAATCTGGTCTTAAGAGAAGGCAGCTCACAGCAAGGGACAATCTTCGTACTGTGATCACAAGGAAAACCCTGCACCCCTTGACAGGTTTTTCCTTATGCTCACTGAAGATTGTCCCTCTCTGTGATCCATCCGGACAGTCTTGCTGCTCTGAGGTGAGCAGTGTTACATCAGTAAAAGGGGTGGGAAGGGGATATTTTATCATTCAATTATTCTTTTGAATTACAAGTTGTAGTTAAAGAGTGATTAAATGAATAAGTATCCCCCTCCCCTTTTACAGATGTAACACTGCTCACCTCAGAGGAGCAAGATTGTCCGGATGGATCACAGAGAGGTACAATCTTCAGTGACCATAAGGGTAAACCTGAAAAACCTGTCAAGGCAGGCAGGGTTTTCCTTATGCTCACAGTAGGAAGATTGTCCCTCGCTGTGAGCTGTCCAGTCAAATGACCAGATTCCACATCTGTGTGGAGGCGCTTACACTAGGTAAAAGGGGCGAGAGGGGGATAATTTATCATTCAATTACTCTTGAACTACAACTCTGACAGTATTGAAATAACATTCTCCATGGCCCAAATACTATGAAAATTAATTGAGGCTGCTGTTTTTGTTAAACATTACTATCCCTTTAAAACCACTGGAATTGTTATTCTTCCCCTACAATGCAGTTAGTTTGATCCAAAATTGCTCCATTCTGACTTTATACTTACATCCATTGTACATAACAATCACACCCATGAAAGAGAAATATACAAGATCTAAGAAAGAGAAGTGTAAACATGCACATACTTGATGTAAATAGTGATACAGAATTTAAACAAGCAGAAAGATGTACAAACACCAGTGGTACAAGACATGCAATAAACTCAAGGAAGACATACAATGTAATCCACAAACAGAACGTTCACACATACAGCTGGATTCTCTTGCAGGTGATAAACTTATTACTGGATTTTATCTAAAAACTCCTATTGTAGTCTAGGAGGAAACTGGGAGATAACGTCAGTGATAAATATGTCACCTGCAGTTGAACCCAGCAAATATATCACAACACTGCACAAGGAAAAGATTGTAATAGAATTTACTCAATATCTAAATTCTAAGATTATTTACAACAAAGAATAAAAGTACAAATGGGTAAATGACATAAAATACTGTACATGGCTGAATATAGCTATCAGGGGCTGGATTCTATTGCAGGTGCTAATTTTATCACTGCTTTTATCTCCAGGTTTCCCCATAGACTTCAATAGGGAAATGTTTGATAAAAAGGGTGGTAACATTTAGCACCTGCAATACAATCCAGCCCCTGCTGCACACACAATAGCACGAAACTATACACTCATCACACACACATCAATAGCAGAAATCTGCACATTAACCAAACACACCAACACACACCACTAAAAGAAAAGTACTCACATACACAAATAGCAAAACTGCGTACTGACTTCACACACTAACAGTAAGTAAAAAACTGCATAATCACTATATACACACACACACACACATATTACAAGAAAACTGCATACATACACTACAAGAAAACTGCACACTCAAAACACACAAACACTTCACACTCTACAAGAAAATTCCACACTCACCACACACACAAACATACACATTACAAGAAGACTGCATTCACACACACTACAATAAAACTGCACACTCACCACATACACATTACATACACATTACAAGAAAACTGCAGACTCACCACATACATACACAGATACATACACACACACACACACACACAAATTACAAGAAAACAGCATACACACACGTTAGAAGAAAACTGCACAGTCACCACACACACAAGCACATAGCAAGAAAACTGCAGTCACCACATATACACACACACCCCATTACAGAAAGCTACATACACACCACCAAACATGCACACAAACACATACACACACACACACACACACACACACAATAGCAAAAAATGCAGACTCCACATATACACACATGCATACACATACACATCAGTAGCAGAAACTGTATACACCATACCTTCACACAAACACGCACACACACACAATAGCAGAAAACATATACTCCATATAGACATACACACACCAGTAGCATAAACTGCATACCACACACGCACACACACACACACTCACACAATATTAGAAAATGTATACCTCACATGCACACACACAGTGGTGTAACTAGTTTTGGTGAAAACATTTTTTTGGGGGGCTACAACAACAAAAAGGTTTACAGAGACATAATAAGAGCCTTGAAGCAGATGAGGCCCTCTTGGATGCTAAACCCTGGTGTAACAGCACCCTCTGCGCCCCCTATAATTGCAATCCACACCAGAAGCAACTGCATACACCATACACACATACAAACACAGCACCAATACCATAAAACTACAGTCTCACCCCATACACACCAGTAGCCACAAACTTTCTCTCTCTCACACACACACACACAATAGCAGAAATATGTGCACACACTCACACACACACTAATAGAAGAAAACACACACACCAGATAAGGTTACCCAACATACAAATGTGTGTGAGTGTGGTGTGTGTGTGTATATATATATATATATATATATATATATATATATATATATATATAGTGGATCATTACAGTGTTACACACACAAGTATAGTGGATCATTACAGTGCTACACACACCAGTATTACTGGAAGTATCAGCACTAGATGTAAATCCCTGTAGCATATCATAGTGATAACACTACTCAGCAGAGCCAAGCAGCGCTGACACTGTCTCCCAATAAGCCGCTGCCCTTTCTCCTTCTGTAATATAACAATATTTACTGTCTAACCTCGCTGGTTTATCAGTGAGTTTTACCACCCAGCTACCCTTCTGCGCTCAGCAGTGTAATTATTTGTTTAAGGGAAATGTGATCTCCAAATTAGAGCGCTATTCAGCTAATTAAAATACCTGGCCGGCTGGTTTCTTTTGTTTGTATTAATTATTTTGCGAGAGAATAGCCCAGCTGATGCCAATGATATTCACACAATAATAACTAACTGGATCGCTTAAATGCAGGGACATTATCTGAGTGTGAAATGTTACTGGAGTCTTGTCAGGCTAGGGATTTGGGGTTTGTTATTAACTCTATGAGTACCATGACGGGTGTGAAATGCGTTGCGTGGCATTTGTTCCCCTTTTATAAAAAACGAATCCAATATGTTAAACTGTAGTCATTTTAGTTATAATTCTGCTTATAATCCTGATAATAATAATTAGTAGTAGTAATAATAATAATATCAAGTATTATTATTATCATCATTATTTGTATTTTAACCATTTGAGTACCAGAGGGGTGGGAACAGTTCGAGGCGAGGGTAAAGTCTCTGCACTAGATCAATAAATTTAACCCATTCAATGCTTCAGCTCTTCAAGGCTGTGCTGCGATTTGCAATGCGTTCGAGACCTAGCTGACGCTCAAGGTGTTAAATAAAATATAAATCAGTGAGAATTAGGTATTTGATGTTGAGGTGCATTTATTTTTTCTCATTATAACCCGCACCACAGTGGTACTACCATATGCATACAAATCTCCATCGAACTTAATGCAAACATTGGGGCAGATGTATCAAAGGAAAGGCTTAACCCTTTGAGTGCCAGAGGGGTACGCAACGCATTGCTTTGCAATGCGTTGCGTACCCCTCTGGCACTCAAAGGGTTAACAAGTCAGAATTAAAATAACTGCATCATATCTGTAAACTAAAATACCATGAAAATGTTGTTTTGGGGTTTTTTTCTACGTATGTTTCAATTGTTTTGAACTAGATTGACTGTATTTTTAAACTGATAAATATGTCGCTTCTACAAAGCTTTATAACATTTTTATTTATTTTTAACTGGGGATTAGTTTATGTTTTTTAAGAGGAAACCCAGTTTCAGTAGCAGGTTTCACAGTGTATATGTATATCCTTCTATGGATAAAACGCGTTTAACCCTTTAAGAACCAAAGGGGGATGTGTAATGCGTTACAGACTCTTTTAGGGAAAGGGTTAACTTGTATTTGAAATGTAAAGAGGCTACTTACCTCATATATCCAACACTCAGGTAATAAATTATTTGGGAAAAATAGCATGGCGTATTAATAATGGTCTTTATTCACAAAAGAGCAGATAAGCAATTCTGGAACAAACCAATTGCACCATGGGGGAGTATCAAAAAATATTTAAACTCCCATTGCCATAAATGGAACTTTTAACCCATCGAATCTAGCGTTCAAGGAGTTTAAAAAGTTCTGTTTGACATAGCGGAGAGTCTTATAATCTCCCCTGCCCTATGGTGTAGTTGATATGGTCCACAATTATTCATGTTTTCATTTGTGAATAAGGCCTAATCGGCCCGTATTTCTAAAAGCAAAGTGGAGTAAACCGATTATACCATAGGGGGCAAATAAAACTTCCTGTGAAATTAACTTGGGCTTTTGACCCCTTGGGGTTAAAATGCACTATTCCAGTACATAGGAATTTAAGATTTTTTAAAAAATTCTCCCCTATGGTGCAGTTGGTTTACTCCAAATTTGCTTTTATAAATATGGGCCGTTGTGTGTTAACTATAACGCATCCATATCTACATTACAGTCCCAGCGTTATGGTGCAATGAATGTAATAAAGCAGTGGAGACCTATCTAGTGTTACATGGGTTATCTCTCAGTGCCAGAGGGCTCTGACACTGAAAGGGTTAAGGACCCATTTAAATCAATGAGAAATTGGGGAATTTGTATTTGATTCCTTTTTTCCCCAGAATTCCTCCAATTATTCCTAATACATCACCCTCCATTGTCCCATGTCCCCTCTGTGCCTTAGTCAATCGGATCTGTTTATATGGGAATGCCTTTAATAAGCGACTCATAAGTAATCTTTGGATTTACTTAGGCGACTCTTAAGGCCTGAGTATATCCCTGCCAGGATTTCAGCACAATAATTCCAACCAATTCTCAGCAAGTTGATTATGTGTCTCTTCTCCTGTCACTGTCATGTGGAAGGCACAGAGTAATCAGTGTACAAAACTGAGTCAAATGTAAAAAAGCTGTAATAAGCGAGAGGTCTGGAGGGAGCATGGTGAATGGGAGCTGCCGCATTGCAGGGAGATGCTGTACCATACAAGGAGATCCAGTCACAAACAGACACTGGAGAGGGCTTCACTTCTATGGACTGTGATTTCATAGTGACCTACTAGAGTGGTGGTCCTGCTGTACTGGGCCTGTGATGTGGGAACTCATGTGTATATATATCTATATCTATATATATATATATATATATATATATATAGAGAGAGAGAGAGAGAGAGAGAGAGAGAGACTGTGGTGTGCTGTATGTGTGTGTGTGTGTGATATATATATATATATATATATATATATATATATATATATATATATATATATATATATATATATATATATATATTATAGATAGATAGATATAGTGTTTATAAAGTGTAATAACAAGAATGTATGTTATGTACTTATGTTTATGATTATATGTATGCAAGTGTGTGTGTATAATATATGTGTGCGTGTGTGATATAGAGGAGATCGTGAGTTTGCAATATAGTAGATATATGTGTTTGTTGACGTGATTAAATTATGTATTCAAGTGTGTTTTTCCAATATGTGTGTCATCAAATAAAATGTAATATTGATATGATTTAGTTTGTTATTGAGAGTTTGCAGTATATGTAGACAGATTGTGTGTGTGTGTAATCCTTATAATGATTACATTAAAATATGTATACAGGTGTGTTACTCCAATCTGTGTGTGATAATGTAAAAATAATATTGTAATACTGATATGATTATATCTATCTATCTATCTATCTATCTATCTATCTATCTATCTATCTGTCTGTCTGTCTGTCTGTCTATCTATCTTTAGCTGAGCATTTGCAGTATGTATGTATGTGTGTGTATGAGAGAGACAGAGACAGAGAGAGTATGAGAGACAGACAGGCAGACAGACACAGAGTGAGCATTGTAATAAAACAATGCTATTTCCCATGTACAGGAGGAACATACACCTCTATATGAAGGAGCTGTGTGACAGCCATAAAGATCTCCATAAAACAAACGCACACACGTGTGGAAAGTGTATATTTACTCATCACCCTGTGTTTGTTTTATTGACTGTGTTGTGATCAGATAAAAAAAACATTAAAACTAAATATATATGAGCACCCAATCTTCCTTTATTTCTTGTCTACCAAAAATAGAAATACATGTGAAATTCTTTTTTTTTTTTAGATTTCCACCCCAAAATAATAATACACCACAACTCCAGATATAAATACTGTGCTTTAACCATCTGGGTGCCAGAGAGAATGTCCAACGCATTGCTTTGCAATGCGTTGCTCACCCCCTGGCGCTTAAAAAGTTAAAACTATTTGCATAATTGGTTTAATTGAAACTTCCAATCCTTAAAGTAAACGTGCAGGGCCTGTGTTCCCTCTCAGGGCAGATTAAACATCTGATACAGCCCCCTCCATCCACTTTTCTTCTGTTGACTTTAAGTCTAGAACTGAACAAAGGAGAAATTCACTTTGAAATGCCCTTTTTCCCTCTGTCCTGGTGCAATAAGTCCTCTTTATGTCTGATTTTATGTTATTTGGAGACGACAGAAGTTTGTGTGTGGGATTCTTTGTATTTTATATTTGTTTAGCCCACTAGTTTTAATATTACCGTATTTATTTGAGGGTAATAAATGTAATTTACAATAACGTTGCTTCAAAATAATTGAATTTAATATTTAATTTAAAAAAAATGAAATGTCTTAGAAATAGTAGACAGAGGAATCGAGTTATTTGTTCTATGTATCTGTGGCAAACAGGCACTGAAGTAATTCCTGAAACATGTTACAGAGAAGCTGATGTATGGAGATACATGTGTTTTAACAGTTAACCCAACGTGAGACCTCTCAAACATTCAAGGAGTTAACCCTTTGAGTGCCAGAGAGGTACGTGGTTAAAACAGTTTAAGACAAAATAATTTAAGAGAATGTCATCTGTCCTCTCATACCCCGTTTCGTATTCTATAGTTGCAATGGACATAGTCCTCCCCTTAATTATATAGACAGGCACAGATAGATAGATAGATAGATAGATAGATAGATAGATAGATAGATAGATAGATATTTGTTGTCAACGTTTCGGCACCTGTGTGGATCTTCATCAGGACGACATTTTGTTTTAAAAGCAGGGCCTGAATTTCCGTCAGCATAAAATTAAATACCATGATCCGTTCACCTTTTTAGGTATGTGTATGCAGTAGAAAGGGCTTGGTGAGACGAATATCTCCTTTACCCATCCTCTTTGGCATTTGCACAGCTAAATGAAAAGTAGACTATTATTATTTTTAACGTTGCTTCGATGCTTGTAAGAGGTTTCTGTTTATGGAGGCAGATTAAGTGTGGGAATGAGATAACTTCAGACTTGCAGGGTAGAATGTGTCTTTCCTAGGTTGTATTCAGATATTATATTGCATTGTTTTCACCAGCCGCCCCCTTTATTGTGAGAATCAGGAATCCTTTTAACTCAATTCACATCTTGCCTTTAGATCCCACATGATGTTATTGTAGGTAAATGAAGGCTATGACATACAGTGGGGTCATTTAGACTGGCTATCAGGGATCACTGTGTACATTTGGGAAGAGCACACTAACCCCATTCTGATAACACTGGGGAGGGGGGGCATTTTCACAAAGACGCAGGTGGAGCAACCCAACTCTACACTGTCCATGGATTAACCTTTTGAATGCCAGAGGGGTTGCGGACCCATTTTGGCAGTCAAAGGTTTAAAAAGGTTTAAAAGACCCAATTGCAGTTAACCCTTTGCGTTGCGTACCCCTCTGGCACTGAAAAGGTTAATGCTTTGATTGTAAAGCAATGCGTTGGGTACCTCTCTGGTACTCAAAGGGTTAATGGGACTTTTTATGTGTTCTTTTTGGTGTAGTTGATTTGCTCCAGAACTGGTCCAATTTTTGGTGCCTAAAGCACCAAGGGCCAGATACTATTGCAGGTGCTAAATATTAACACCCGTTTTATCAAACCTTTTCCTACTGAAGTCTATGGGCAAAACTGCAGATAAAAGCAGAGATAAAATTATTATAATAATAGAATCCAGCCCCAAATGTTTTGAATCCGATTTCATTGCTTGAGGTTCTGTTACCTGAGATAACTATCTCTGCATGTCCCCATCACCTGCCATATGAATTACTAATATAGAATCCAGTGATAGCATGTATTTATATATAATAAATACAGTTCTGTATCTGAACATACAGATCAGACTTACATTCCAAGAATCCAAACACTTGAGCTAAAAGCATCTCAGTTGTCCCCATAATCTACAATAGAAACTACTGATATAAAATGCAGTGTGGATTTGAGGATCAGAAGGGTGAAGAACTGATTACAAAGCAATGCGTTGCATATCTCGCTGTCTGGTCCTGTAGAAGTTAAAATGCAAAATGCTGGTCTCCCCCATTCCTCAAGGGGTTTACATGATACATTACCTAACTTCATTGATCCTACTTTCAAAAGTAAATTGGAATACTTCTAGAATAACCAGCTGGGGAGACTTCAGGGGCTGGATTCAAATACAGGTGCTAATTGTACCTCCGCTTTTATCTCCAGGTTTCCCCATAGACTTCAGTAGGAAAATGTTTGATAAATCAGGAGGTTTTATCTCCTACAATTGAATCCAGCCCTAAAATGCCTATTCATTTGAAATGGTCTTTTAATCCACTGGATGGCAGAGAGATATCCAATTTATTGTTTGGGATGCGATGAAGACTGAGTGCAAGAGTGAAGGAGTTAACCATTTAACTGCAATGGGTTGGACCCCTCTGGCACTCAAAGGGTTAAATGCCCAATTGACATCAGTAGGATTTGGAGTATTGTTTTGTCCTCTATAGAGAATGACGTTGGTTTGCTCATAATGACTTCTGTTTTGAACATGTATGGCCAGCCCTTTATTTCCAACCATAACCCATGGATTGTATTATCAGACCTGAAAAGATCACTAGATTTATCTTCAAAATTCACCAAAAATATAAAATAAAATTATTCCTTAACTGGTCTGATGCTAGAAATGTTCCTAAAGCTGGAGGGGCAGGATTCAATTGCAGGTGCTCATTTTATCTCTGCTTTTATCTCCAGGTTTCCCCCATAGACTTCAGTAGAAAACATTTTATAAAACGGGAAGTAACATTTATCTCCTGCAATTGAATCCAGCCCCAGATCTGACATCCAAGGAGTTAAATCTAAAATGCAGTGATAAATATGTGACCAGAATTAAGATTCATCCCATTGAGTGACCCTAAACACCCACTTGTAATCCAGGAGTGCCCCTACCGATAATCATGAACTATTTCACTTTAAATAAATCCCAAATAAATTAGATTCCTTCTAATATTGATCTGTTTGTATTGCGTTTTTACACAAATACTCTTACAGGGATATAGTCATAATACAGGGGTAATTAAAGGACAGCAGATTAACCCATTGTGTAGTAGGAGATGATCAATGTATGGATTATATTTCTAGCACTCAAATGGTTAACCCTTTTAGTGCCAAAGGGGAAAGTTGCGTAGCCCTCTGGCACTCAAAGGGTTAATCCAACACACTCTAGAGAGGGGGTGAGCAAAGTGAGGACCTCCAGCTGTTGTAAGTCCTATGTAAAGTTGCTCTGATTGAGACCAATTCACCATCCAAGCGGACAGCAGTTCCATGGCAGACACTGCAGTATCCAAGGGGTTAAAGTACCCACATTCCTTACAGCTACTTATACAGAAAACAAAGCTCGTTACAGTTATTGCTTTCTTGCACACTTTCCTCATAAAGTATACTTCATCTATTATAAAATAGACACGCCACCCACAGATGCCAATTCAAATAAACTATTTTCTACTAAACACCTGTAAAGATATCTCTATATATGCCCCATATATGTCTAGAATATAATATAGCGCTATTTCACCGACCTACATCATCCTATATAATAATTCGGATAATAACTTCATCAAGGAGGAAATGATGCCCTAAATACACTGCATTTTCCCACTAGCACTAAATTCCGTATCTATTTATTTAACAGCAATACATGTTTAACCCTTTGCGTGTCAGACAGGTACGGAACGCATTGCAAAGTAATGCGTTCTGTACCTCTCTGGCACTCAAAGGGTTTATCTACTCCTCCGAAATTTTAAATTGACCACTGAGATCTCGAAAGCTCTTCCTAAGTAAGAACTATGAAGATGACCCACCAAAAAAGGTCGCCGACTAAAAGGAATTGTAATATTATACAACCGTGTACGGCTATGAGCAACAATCTCTAATTTACCTTCAAACATATAAGTTCACTTACAGTGTGTCCCTTGCACAAAGCTTCTCTTACACTACTACCCGCAAAGACAGATGATTAGAATAGCAAAACATCGTTTAACCCTTTGCGTGTCAGATGGGCGCGCAACATATTACTAGATAATGCACTGAACACACTGCTATGGCACTCAAAGGGTTAAAGTAATCTCTTGCACAGTTCGCCTACAGTGATACGAACAATGAGTTATGTAATGAGTTATTTCTGACTCTGATGTTGTATATAGATAGACAGACAGACAGATGATACAGTCTCCCTTCCACAAACTTCCTTATGTTATTTTCCAACAGATGCCTTATGTTACAAACTATCCCATGATAGATGCCCTATACATTAAATCTGCAGACCCCTTTTTAAACTCTAGCTCATTTAAATCCCCCTAAAATGTTGCTTGCACCCTACACATCCTACTTAAGGGCATATGCACAAAACAAACGCGACGCAATTCCGGTGCAAGCCAACTGTAGTCTTTAACTTGGATTGAACTTTTAACCCGTTGAATTCCAGAAGTATCCAACGCATTGCGAAGCCCAATCTTAATCATTTGGAAATGTTAGAATAGTTTGTCCCTATAGTGCAAGTTGTTCTGCTTTTCTTTGTGTGTGTGACCTCTAGTTCATCTGTGAGTTGGAATCCTATATCCTAATATCCGGCTATCCCTCTCTTATAGAAATCCCTTAATCTTATGTACGTTCCTTTTATTGAAAATGTAGGAATCCTTGAAAGGAGGAATCTTACATTTAAATAATTGTCCCTGTGTTAGAATACACAAATATTTTTTAAAATATATATAATATATATATATATATATATATATACGCACACACACACATAAATAAATATAGATAGATATACACGTTTGAGATTTTATATTTGTATGTGTGTCTATATGTACACCATACCATACATTCTGAATATATGTGTGTGCAGTATTTCTGCACCTATATATTATGCATTCTAATGTGTGTATGTATATATATATATATAAATATAAAATATAATATATATTTAATTAGAGAAAGTTACCCTCCAATATACAGGCTGATAACAGTAACAGAGTATGCTTTAAAGGTGATAAAATAATTAACGTCACAGAAACCGACCGAACCAACTAACCTTTTCACATGAAAGACACTCAAAACTGCAATCCGAAGTTTTTTTTTATTTTTTACTTTTTAAAAATCAAAATATTTTCAATTACATTTATAAAATTAAAACTTAAGTTGAACAATTTATGTTATTTATTGTACCATTATTTTAAAACCATTTCGAAACCAGGTAGAAACCATGCAATAAATTACGGATACTTGGGAAAGAAGAAATATAAAGTAAAAAAAAATAGACCCTTGGTCTAGCTTATCCCTGTAGCGGGATTTTTTCCCCCCTGTATCCCTAATTTTGGGAATTTAGATTAGGAAATCTGTAGAGGGAAATCAGCCAGTCAGGGTATGACCCCAGCAGAGATAGACAATTTTCCAGTCTCTCGTTTTGAAATGACCTATGTTTCTCACTTAACACTATCTGAAATAATAACTTAAAAACACAGCTAGGTTATATTATATGCACAAAAAGATGTCTGAAGCAAAATAACTGCATTATGTGGACAGCAAACATATTTCAATGGGGGATTTAAACCCATTGAGAGCTAGAGAGGACTACAACGCGTTGGAGATCTCCCTAGCTTTCAATTGGAATAATTATTTGGCACTTAGCTTCCAAATGGATTCTTTGTGCATATATCCTAGGTCCTTTTATATGAAAGCTCTGTAATATAACGCAGAATGTATTACTTTCAAACACCTGCTGTTTTCCAATACATTATTTAGCTGTGGTTAATTCTTTCAGATACTTGTCTCCACCAGCCCTCCAAAAAAGAAATTTCAGGTAACAAAAATTCAAAAGACTATAAGTGAGATAGGATCTTTGTCCCTGTCCCCAAAATGACATTTGCAAGATTGAAGACAGGGAAGATACTAATGTAACCTTTTCACAGCACAAATGTCCTTCACAATCTTGGAGTAAATATATATATATATATATATATATATAAAAAGCATATGGTGAGTTTCTTCATCAAATAATTAATTATTTTTTCAGCCAGGTTTTTACTGCAACAAACTCCCTTGTAAACTTGCCTTAGAGAAATCGATAAACATTCAGCGATATATACAGGATAGACAGTTTAAATACATCTCTCTGCAGCATAGTTGACCCCCGTGTGGTTTATTGTACATTGACAGATCATCAGTCCTGCAGTTTTCTCCTTTTTTTGTTTAAAATAACATATTATATTCTTCTGTTTTAATACATTAATAAGGTAACAGTCCTCATTACACATAAAAAGTTTTTCAAAGCAAAGCTGAGTTTTTTTAAGAGGTGTTTAGGACCGGTCTGGAATATACCCCTTGGTAGTATGCGGGTTCCATCGCAGAGGGTTCAATGGTACCCCTACCAGACATGGAAGGGTTACCTAAGGACATACCAGGAAGGGCCCCCCCATAGGAGGAATACTGCTGCAGAGCCTGTTCATAAGCTTTGAAGTCCAGTTTGTGCTGCTGCTCAGAAGAAGACATTAAGTTGTTGATGGAGAAGGGGTGATTGAAGGAGTAATGGGGGTCTCCTTTGAGGTGAATGTGGGACTCATGGGTCAAGGAGTGAGAAGTGTGGGCCGGGTGATTTGATAGGGGAGATGGACCTGCTGCTACCTGAGGTTTCAGCTCTCCGCTAGAACCATTGTGTTCCAAAGACTGGGGGCTGCTGGACGGGTTGGACATGGAAGAACTGCTATCCATTTGGTTGGACTTGCCATGCACTCGGTGCAAGGGTGAGGATGGGCCTGAATGGTCTTTCCTGCCATCTTGACTGCCTTTACCTCCTTGCTGCTTCTCACACTTAAATCGTTTCTGCCTGCGGAGGTAGCACCCATTCTCAAACATGTTCCCTGAATCGGGATGCAAGGTCCAGTAAGAGCCTTTACCCGGTTTGTCCGGGGATCTGGCCACCTTAACGAAGCAATCATTAAAGGACAAGGAGTGCCTTATTGAGTTCTGCCACCGTTGCTGGTTTTGCCTGTAATAGGGGAAGAGGTCCATTATCCACTGGTAGATCTCACTGAGAGTCAACATCTTGCTAGGAGCCTGCTGGATGGCCATAGTAATCAATGAAATGTAGGAGTAAGGAGGCTTAGCGTGAGGGTAACTTCTTCTGAAGGTTTTGGTGTCTCTGCTCCTGTTGATGTTGGATGGGGCATAGGCCATGGGGCTCATCCCCGGGTTCATGCTAGAATAGGACAAACTGTTCATTGATGCTTGTTGGGCTGACATAGCATTCATGTTGGTGGGGCTGAGAGCGGTGCCCATAGGTGGCACGCCAGACGCCATCCCATTCATGGCACTGGCGGTCCCAGCACCCATACCTGACATGCCGCTGGGGCTCAAACCTGCCCCAAGCCCTGAGTTAGCATAAGACATATTGAAAGATCCGGATGTCATATTGCTGCTGGAGCTCATGGGATTCATGGTCATGTAGGTGTTCATAGATGCCAACCCTTGGGTCATGTTACCGACCGGGACTGAGGAATAGGCCTACAAACACAAGAGAAGACACAGTTAAAACCTTGCTACAAGCCCATGCATAAAACCAGTGGGCGTAATGCAGCCCAAAGATGAACTTCTTGGGTATAATGTTGCCCATAGATGAACTTCTTGGGTGTAATGCAGCCAGTTTCATTTCATTCATCCTATAGCCCGTTAGGTGTAATGTATCTCATAGATGAGCACACTGATTTCAGCCCATAGATGAAACACACTGTGTATAAAGTAGCCCAAATGTGAGCCTGTTTGTGGTAGTGAGCCCACTAGATATAATGCAGCCCATAGATGAACCCATCTGGGTATATTGTTCAGAACAAAGAACAACCCATTTGATGTAATACAGCCCAACGATAACTCATTTGGAGTAATGCACCCAATAGAGGAACTCATAAGGTGTAATGCAGCCCATAGTTAAACACACTGGATATATTTCAGCCCAAATATAAACCCATTTGAGGTAATGCAACCTATAAATGACCAATTTAGTGTAATGCAGCCCATAGATGAACTAATTTCGTTTAATGCAATTAACTCTTTGGGTTCTGGACAGTTGTCATGTGTAGGACACCTCTCAAGTATCCGAGAGGATGAAATGTTGATATCAATTACCAATTCTATCAATATAATGTTAATATATTATATATTCTTCTAATCCTTATATGTGCCTCTTTCCTAAACAGGAGCTGAACTGCCACTAGTGCAAAGCAAGGGGTCCAGACAACTTAAGGGTGTCAGTTATTGGTGGCAGTAGAAATGTTTTCCGGTTTATCACTGGTTTGCAGTTAGTTGTCAGACCAAACAAATATCTTGTACCTGGGCCCAGAATCACTAGGTCTACCACTGCTCCCCATCACACCATGACAAAATGGGTAACATTCAAATGAATATCTCCATCATAAATCTAATCATTGGAGACGTTACCAAAACAAAATAAGGGGAGAGATGAACTAAGGAGTGATAAAGAGGTGAAAAAGTGGAGGGGACTTCTCCAATTATATCACTTCTCAAATTCCTATGTTATTCTATGGAGGCAATGCACTAAGATCTCCAAAGTTGAAATCTTAGTGCATAGGCTCTATACAATAACATAGGAACTGGAGAAGTGATATCAGTGGAGAAGTCATCACTTTATCACCTCTTTATCACCGCTCAATGAATCCCCCATTGTGTCTGGGCCTTATTTCAGTAATGTAGAGAGGAATCATATTGGAGCAAACCAACTGCACCACATGGGACAAATAGAAATTCCACAACTTCCCAGTCATGTCAAGTGGGGTTTTAACTCATTGAATGCCTCGAGAGGTCTCCAACACATTTCGAGAGACCTCTCTAGCATTCAAGTGGTTAAAAGGCCTAATGAAACCAGTGAACGTTTTCCAGAACTTATTGAACGAGACCATTAATTAGCTTTAAAAATCTGAGTACCAAAGGGGAACTCAACGCATTGCAGATACTGTAACCCTCTAGCACTCAAAGGGTTAACAAGTATGACTATTTCCAGGTGGGACCAAGAAGAAGCCATTATTCACCATTTAATGTCTGTAGAAAACACTGCTCCATATACTGGAACATCTCTGTAAGTCAGTGGAGTAGCGAGTGAACACGGTGCAAGTCCACTAATTCTATCATATAGGAATCTATTCTTATTAACCCTTTGAGTGCCACAGGGGTACGGAACGCATTGCAAAGCAATGCGATCCGTACCCCTCTAGCACTCAAAGGGTTAATTGTCCAGCTTCTTGGTAAGAGTTTAACGTTCGTGTTTACACTCAACAAGACATGCCCTGTATTTACTACGTTACATTCACATTGCATATTGGATGCAATTGTAACTGTACTGACCCTTTGAGTGCCACAGGGGTCGCACCCCGCTCTGGCACTCAAAGATTTGAACCTTTGAGTGCCGGAGGGGTACGCAACGCATCTCAAAGGGTTAACCCTTTGAGTGCCAGAATGGTACGGAATGCATTGCAAAGGGTTAAGTCAAGGGGTTAAAGGTGCCATTTAATAAGATAAAGATTCTGAAACATATCGGGGAAAAAAAATCAACATTTCCCTAAATCCCCACTGATTTAAATTTGGGGCTTTTAACCCTTTGAATGCTAGGTTTCCAACCCGGCACGTCTCCCTCACCTAAGGTGTTAATAAAACCACTTAAATGAGTGGGGGGTTTTCATTTCTCCCCTGTGCTGCAGTTGGCTTGCTCCAATATTGCACTAATGTAGTTTTTTCAATTATACCTTAACCCTTTGGGTGCTAGAGGGGTGGCCACGCTGTAGCACTCAAAGGGTTAAGTATAAAACGTTAACTTTCCTCACCCTTTTCTATGAAAAGGTTATAAACTATGTCCCCCCCTTATAAATAACAATGGGATTGCACTGAGCTACAACATGTGAAATCATTACATTATCTATCTGTCTTTTTGTATCTATGTATCTATCTATGTATCTATGTATCTATCTATCTATCTATCTATCTATCTATCTATCTATCTCTATCCCTGTTTCAAGCACCTTTAAGAAACATATTATTATAATATGAAGAATGTAGGAATTTGAATTAGCGTATATTAGTCCAATCATTTTACTAAAAAGTTGCACTTGTGAATTTGTATATGTATATATATATATATATATATATATATATATATACACACACACCTAATAGCACAACACAATTGTCTACATTAAATCTGGCATGGTATGCTATATCGGCTGTTTTCAAGGGTGAAATTCTAGAGCTAAAAAACTACAGTATATGGGGCAAATTGATCCATGAATGGTAGAAAGGTAATACATTGGAGACGCGGTGGTAAAGGGCAAAGTGTCAGTGGTTCCATGTACAATTTTAATCAATAGGAATCTGGGGAATTTGATTTCCTCAATAACTGCACATCTATAGCTTTCTGAATAATGCCCTGTGACTTCAATAACTGGGATGTCACCTTATTTCAATTCAAGAAATAGATATGCATGCTAGAGGAGGCGATTGTTTTATTAATTTCTCCACTTTAAAGTTTTATCTGCAATTATTCATTAGTATTACAAATCAGATCCATGGACACCATCGGTCCGTGTGCATCTGGGGCAAGTCAACTATATCGAAGTGGACAAATGACCATTCCCCAAATCCCCACTGATTTAAAATGGGATTTTGAATTCTGTGAATGTTATGTATATCTCCATGCAATGCTTGGCAATGCCGGACACGTATCTAGGAGTTAAAAGACCCATTTAAGTCAAAGGGACTTTTTGGGGAGATTCTCTAAGAGGTGATAAAGCGAGATAATGTCTCCAGTGATATCACTTCCCGTGTTATTCTATGGAGCAAATTCACTAAAATGTCTAGAACTGTGAAGATCTTAGTGCATAGGTTATATAGAATAACATAGGAATTGGAGAAGTGATATCACTGGAGAAGTCACTGTATCACCTCTTTATCACACCTTAGTACATAACCCCCATGATGTTCCCCTGTGGCGCAGTTGGTTTGCTCTTTTAGCTCTATTTATCTTTAATACCTTTTAATGTATACTATATCTGTAACCATATCCAGTTTCCTATACTTGCATGGGACAATGGATTTTTGCACAGAATGTATCATTGTTATCCAATTCTAACGTACACAATGTAATCCTTTGACCGCAAGATACGTATCTAATAGTGATTGTTCCGTTCAGTATCTATTAGATCTGTGATATCCGATTATATTCCAGTTGATAAGAAGAATCCTAGTTAGTTTTCTGTTTTGTGTCCTGACCTAAGCAAAACTGACGTGTGAAAATGGGTTGTGATTCTTGGCTTAGCAGTGACTGCCATTCCTAGGGCTGTATGTTTAAAAGTAAACTAGAATATGTTGCATTCCGGCGTTTTAACCATTTGAGTGCCAGAGGGGTGTGTATCGCATTGCAAACCACACTGGCATTCAAAAGGTTAACCACTGATGTCAATGTATATAATGTTATAGATGTCACCTGTTATGAAACGTGGAATAGTTCTGCATTAAACCAACTACCCTATACGGAAGCATCTAAAAAAAGCCCCTTTACTAAATTGGACTTTAACTCCTGGAATGCTAGAAGGGTCTCTGACGTTTTGTGAATTATCTATGGGGTTATTTACCCAATTGAATTGATTGGGAAACTGTACTTATCCCCATTGGTGAGCGATAAACATTCCCATACTGACTGCCCTAGTATTTAAGTCACTTGAACGTAACATACGTCATGTCTAAAGTTAATGGGGCATATGGAGACAAACACAAGCAAAGCAATTTTGGTGAACGAAATTGGTCCATGGTTTCCACACAATAATTCCTATAGAGTCAAATGGGAATTGTAACTTGCTGTGGAGGGGCTCAAACGAAATGTGTTGTGAGATCTCTCTAGCATCTAAAGGGTTAAATATAGAAATACTGCGCTGTTTTGTCGTTGTGCATATGCTATATTGTCTCGTATCTAATTATGTACACATCCAGCTAAATGTATATGATTGTGATTATTTATAATATGTATTACCTTAGCATCAGGTTAATCTATCTATCTATCTATCTATCTATCTATCTATCTATCTATCTATCTATCTATCTATCTATCTATCTATCTATCTATCTATCTCTATCCCTGTTTCAAGATTCTATTACCCATAGAGGTAGGTAACATTTAGCACCTGCAGTAGAATCTGGCCCACGGTTCTTAATAGGGTGAAAATCGTGAAACATCATCACTTATTTCAAGTACGGTGCCAACGTTTCGGTCTTCTACAGACCTTCCTTGAGGCTATATAATAGAGACATTTTGATGTTTTGTTTTGGCTTTTTATGTTTGTTTGTTGGATTGTTTTTATTATTTGGAGTGTGTGTGAGGCCACATATTCCAGCCATACCTGGCTGCCAGTCCCAACGATATAAGCTGTGTAGACTGCCCTGAACTATCTACATACCCATGAGAACTGCCGGGTCTGTCTGAAACACTCCTTGAAAAGTTAGGAGGATTGTTAACACAGTAGCTCAGGTATCACTTGGGTAACCCTATCATGCCACATGGGGGTTGGGAAACATTAACCCATGCAGTGCCAGAGTTGATGAATAACCATTACGTTAAAGGTTAAAGCGATTACACCACATCGTTGAATATGATGTGGGTATAATTGGATTACATGGTGTAACCCCAAGTAGAAAATTAAGATCTGCAGTACACCGAGACATGTGAGCATTGTGTGATTAGTAGGTACCTTGTGACTGTAATCTCACCCCTAAATCACAATTTAAGCACTTGCCTATAATATGAGGCTATATATCTATAAATTGTGACCCCTCAGTATTTATCCACAAAGCCACTTATCATCAGGTGTATAATATCCCTACTGTAAGCAGGCACCTGCCATTCTCCTCCACACCATTGCAGGTAGATGTAGAATATTATATTAACAATAACTGCCCCATAGGGAGAAACTACAGATATCCTTACATCTCCATCGGGTCTATTAACATACTGACTTCTAGACAAATCGCCTTGCGAGATCTCGCTAGCATTCAAGGGGTTAAAAGCACAATTTAATCAATGAAAATTAATGTTGGTCTTCTATGATTCAGCTGGTTGGCTCTACCATTGCTCAAGTTCTGAGTTCATCAGCCTTATTAACCATTTGAGTGCCAGAGCCTCTGGCACTCAAAGGGTTAACTTTTATAAATGACTTTCAGTCCGCGGAGTAAATATTCTTACCTGGATCTTTAGTACAGGATTCTGAACTGTCCCTAGCATCAAGGGGTTAAATATGTCCCTGTCCCAAGGGGTTAAATCTTAGATCCTATGTATGAATATCTAAATACAGTATTAAGTAAGCCGAATAGTGCACTTGAAAACCTCTGCTTTAGCAGAACGCTTTAGGGTATGAACTTTCAGCAGTCTTTTGTTAGAAGTAGTTCCTACTAGTGGAGCTTCGTGTACCTTTCACTTTCTGCCTGTAATTTATCCACCTCTGGGCACTTCCACCCAAAGCACTCTCTTTCTACAACTATTCAGAGTGTCTCCTTTCTGCTTATAAAGGATCACTTGTCTTACACAGTGGGCAACAGCTGGAATCTCAATGAACATTTGACTGAAGCCATGCTAGGGTTTATAGACCCCTTCTTTCTCTTACCTCTTGGGTGTCCTGGTAATAGTTGTTCCAGTCGGTCGTCTCATGTCCTTCCATTTTAACAATTCCTAACATCCTGGATCCAAAGTGCCTGAGTGAAACATCCAGCCCACTAGTCCAACAAGTGGTGGGGAGGGGGGAATAGAAGTGAAGGGTGGGGGGTGATCAGCAGATTGGCAGAGTGTTCTCTGTGGGTCCCTTAAATCAACTGGCAACAGGAGGGAAGTAGTTCAGCGAGCTGATGTGGATCTAGAGTTGGGGAAGGGACTTCCCTCCTCCACCTCCTCCTTCTCTCTCCTCCTCTCCTGATCTGCCCTCCCTCTTCAGCTTTTTTTCTCCATTTGCAGCTGCAGATTGAAGCTCAGGGGAAACCAGCAGAGCTGCTGTACACCTGTTCTGTGCCCATGGAGTCCCAGACTGCAAAAGGTTCCCTGTAAAGGGCGGCTCCAGGTAATGTCTAAGTGGCCCATCCCTTTAGAAGAGATCAGACCAATCCAATCAGAGCGGTGGAAGCGCTCTCCTCCCCCCTCCAGATCCTCATTGTGTGAAGACACCAAGCAGCGCTCAATGAGGCAGTTGTGCTAAGTATTAGGTGCAATTCTGGAGTAAACCAATGACACAGTGCTGAACAAATAAACATTCCCATTGACTTAAATACAGCTTTTAATCTCTTTAATATTAGATAGGTCTTCTCCCTAGTATTCAAACTGTTAAAAATACAATTTTAATCAATGGGATTTGGGGGGCATTTTCATTTGATCACTTGGTTTGCCTCTGAATTACTTCGGTTCTGGGGTTTAACTCAATTTAAATCAATAGGGATTTTTATTTGACGCCTTTGGTACAAGCTGGGTTCCATCAAAATGTCTCCACTCATTATGTACATGTGTCCTAAGAAGAACAAGCCCCACAGGACGGCAGGTCTCTAAAGCCTGCACAGTATTATAACAACAACAGAAACACTATATATATATATATATATATATATATATATATATATATATATATATATATATATATATATATATATATATATATATATATATATATACACACAAACACACACAGCAATAATAATAATAATATATTTAAAAAATCGTATTACTTCCGCGGCTATTAATTGCTTTTAGAAAATAATGTATTTTTTTTTTTTAACTTAAGAATCATTTTCGAGTACGTTTATTTGGGATATTAGGTTGTTAATTAGGATGTGTAAACTATGTGACTGTAAGAAAACGTCTCTTATTGTGTGTACACACACACACACAGACTATATATATATATATATAGTTATTATTATTATTTACATACACACACACACACATATATATATTATTTACATATATATACACACACACAAATAAATAAATAAATAAATAAATAACATCCATAATTCTGGGTCAAACCAACTGCACCATAGGAGACAAACGAATCCTAAAATTCCCGTGATTTAAATAGGCCTTTTAACTCCATTGGCAATGAGTTGTAGACATCTTCACCATTCAAAATCTTGAAATCCTCATTTCAATCAATTACAATCTTTATTTCCCTCTATAATACAGTTGGTTTGCTCCGAAATGTCTCCAATTCCTTAGTGCATCGGCCTCTCTGCTGCTTAGAATTCATAGAAAAAAATAAAAATAAATATTTTTATGTCTAGGTAATGAGCTCTTCAACATAGTGCCTAAAATAAGTACACCATGCTGTAGTAATATTGGCCGTTCTCTTTATAAGTACACAGTGTTTGTGTAAACGAAGGCACACGTGTAAACACGTATATATAAATATGTACAGCTACAAATATGAACTTCAAACACACACACAGTTAATGCGCGCTATCTACACAATGACACTATGATTGTAAATGCAAATAAGTGCAACATCGCCAGACTGAATAAAGGGAAAGGTCAGGAACCATATGACCAGCTTTTGCATTGCAGGTCCCATCTGCAGCATTTTATAATTAAAACATGTTATGCAAATAGTGGGATACTATAACTGTTACCTGGGGGGTGCTGGATATTCTAATTGGAAATAACTACCTTTAGGAACAACGTTATCTTCGATTCAGTTGCTTTTTCTTCATTTTTTAAAATATATGTTTAACCATTTGCGTTCCAGAGAGGTATCCAACGCATTGAAACGCAATGCCTTACATGCCACTTAATGGGATACACACAAATATATATATATATAGTGTGTGTGTGTAATCCATATGATTCTGGTGATTTTTTTAACTCCTTTTAATAATAAAGATGTTTCTGCTGCAAATGATCTAATACTACTACTAATACTAGTAATAAAAATAAAGACGTTTTGATGCAAATAATAATAATAATAATAATGTACTTTTATTAGGATCAAAGCTAATGGGGAAAATTATATAAATTGTTATTTTTTTATTTATTTATGGGTGGGTTTTAGTTTTTCTGCGTTAACCCTTTGAGTGCCAGATGGGTACGCAACGCATTGCTTTGCAATGCGTTGCATACCTCTCTGGCACTCAAGAGGTTAATTTAAAGGTACATTTTTGAAAGAAAAAAGACATTCTCCCATCTGCAGACTCATTTAGGACTCTTTCACACAGAGGATTTTGTAGGGAGACTTTTTGTAGCCACTGAAAAGGCTGGTGCATTTTTAAGGCTAATGTGTAGCATTACTTTTTCCCAGAACCCTTTTTTTCCTCATGAGAAACAGAAGCGATAAAATCGTTGGTAAAACGCAGCTCTCTGCAACAGTTGTGTGATGTTCATGCGATTGCAATGCGATTCCACTGAAATCGGTATTAGAAGTGTGTAGCTGAGTAAAGTTGCAATATGCTGTCTCTCTGCAACACTCCCAGCACATGTTGCCTGTGTAAAATATCCCATAATGATTCACAATTCGCGCATTTCTTTCACAATTCTCTGTCCCTGCCATAATATCCCCCATGTGACAGGGGCCTGTGATACCAGTCAGGTCTCCAACACATTGCAAAGACTTCTCCACCATTGGAGTGGATAATACCTCTTCCCAGTCAAACCATTATGTTGTTAAAGGTCAAACAATTTTATCAAATATTTTTGCACATAATTTGCAAACTGGAAGAACATTGTAAATTACCTCAAAACACAAGTTTGTGAAATAGCAAATAAAGACATCTCTCTCTCTCTCTCTCTCTCTCTCTCTCTCTCTCCCTCCCTTTAACCCTTTCAGTGCCTCTGGCACTGAAAGGGTTAATGTTTTCTGTTTCTCAAGTTAACCTAGTTTCAATATTCTGAATGCTAACAAACGTTTGTTTTTTTAGTTGCCTTAACAATATTGTCAGACAAGTCATGCACCCAAGAAATAGATATATGGGTTAACACACAGTATACACTGTCAGCCAGATAAATAGGAAATTGACAGAAGTCATATATCAGACACAGCAATCTGACATAGTGCTAGTTATCAAGTGAAGTCTAGCTCTTCTGACAAACAATTATTTGCTTCTTTAACCTACTTAGTGCCAAAGACTTGTGTCATGAACTACAGAGCAATGTAAGATTAATTTAGTCCATTTAAAAGATAATTTAGAACAGCTTATATTTTGGAACTAGCCATTTGCTTGAAAAATAAGTCGTTTTTGAGAAATTAAATTGGTGACACAGTCTGGCACCATATGCTATTTAGTGTCTGTTCTGGGACATACATTGTATTAGGAATTAATCTAAGCAGAATCCACACAATGGGAACATTTCTAATATCACAGCCAGTGGTAAAATTTGGTCTACAACCGAAGTAATTAGCATACTATGCAGTGAATTAGAATTAAGTGCCATAATGTGCCACCACAATATAAAGGCTCTTTCTCAATAATTATTTATTTTACAGAAACAATTTTTTATTACAGCACATAGGCAGATTTTAGTTATCTGTAAAACAACCTACACTTGTGTTAAGGTGACAGGTCCACTTTAATGGAGCATATGTATCAGAAAATTTGGAAAAATTGTGGACAAAGCATCTGTAGTTTATGGAACAAATTAGCATAGAAGGGGTTAATGTAATACATTTTATTCAGTCATTTCACCTCTGATTTCTTCCCCTTTGGTCTTTATATATACACTCCAGTAACCAAAGCTTTGCATACTGAAAAGAAAATACTTATTCTGCCATGTTATAATAAAACAGAATGAAAATTGTTATACTATAATTATTATTTACACTCTGCTTTGTAGGCTGGGTAAAGTACACATTTTCATTAAAGTAGAAGTTAACACTTTAAACAAAATAACCTTTCCACTTACCTTAGTATAGGCAAAACATCCTAATGACCCCTACCAATTTTGCCCTTGCTCCTTTACTCAAGAGATAAAATCTTCAGTCAGTCCTAAGTATAATGTCCATGGTGGCTGACATGACAGTTAGAAGCAGGACTACAAGACACAGACTCAGATCACTGTACATTGTAATCTTAATGCCTTTAAGGTTCATAATGCTGTGTAATGCATTGTGCACCTTGCTCTCTGACTGCTCTAATTTAAAAAAACTGCCAGCAACTGTCATGTCTGCCTCCATGGACATGCCATCTAGTACACATTGCAGAGCTTATCTCTTCAACAAAGACCCAAGGACAACATTCATGAGGGCAATTAGAATTTTCTAGCTATCATAAGGTAAAAGGGGGGCTATAATTAGGAGGAGTTAGTTCTCCTTTAAGGAGGGGAAAAAAGATATTGTTTGTTGTAAGTCTTAAGAGTAACTTGGATTTGAAAATCAAAGGAGACTGTAGGAGCACTGGTTAAACGTTAACAGGATGGTAACTATAAATCCCTTAACCCCTTCTCTGCATTGTATTCAAGGGGTAAGAATGGGTTTCTTCTAGATAAGGGAAGGGCATAGTGTTAAATTACATTTACCTTCTCCACTCATGTGGTTAAAGGGGGATTTAGAACCTAGGAATAATGGCTCATATTTATGGAGTTATTCTAGAGTAAACCAACTGCACATTGAAGACCTCTCTAGCATTCAGGGGGTTAAAAAAAAAGTTTTATTTGAGTGCATGGGAATTTAGGAATGTTTATTTTCTCCCCTATGGTGCAGTTGGTTTGGTTTACTCCAGAATAACTCCAGATTGCTTTTATAAATATGGACCAATGTGCCTTCTAAAATGTTTAAAGGGGCACTAACACCCTAAATTACACTAGGTTACAGAACTTTAAATATTATATATTCCAGATAACATCTGTAAACATGAGTTAATTTATGTCACATTCCGAAAAGGCAATCCTAAACTTGCACTGTTAATGCATGTGTGGACTGTTGTATGTGGACACCACTTAGTTAACTTTGTGCGGTTTGTAATTAGAGATAAGAGTTAATTCAGTTACTATATTGAGATTATCACTCACAGCTTTTGTATTCAGAAAGGCTGTTACCTCACCTCAGCCTATTTATAGACAATACAGCACTATCAGTTTTCAGAAACCTATCACAATTGATATGGTAATGGGAGGAAGGGATGGCTACTGCCCCAGAGCATATGCAAGACTAGATTTTAAACACCTGGAAGCGAGCTGAGACATTTTACAAATGTTAGTGTAAAATACTTGGTATTTAAAGTTGTCCATACACAGGGTGTTCGGGTGATTTTGGTTGGAGCTGGCCAATGATCTGATTGTTGAGCAATCAGATTGCTGGTTGTAGACACACACACACACACACACACACACACACACACACACACACACACACACACACACACACACACACACACACACACACACACACACACACACACACACACACACACCCATCCATATCCAGGTAATCTGAAACTGCATTGCCTATTTATCTATTTGTGTGTGTTCTGTTATGTCACAGCTCCATGCAAGATTGCTGTGGTTTAGTCTTTCGTGGGTACACACAGCAATCTGATCTGCAGGCAATAAAAATTTTCTAACCAAAATCACCAATTTGGTCAGCCTGACTTGATTTATGTAACCCATATATAGTGTCCAATAACCAGCCAATCTGGTAGATATCAGTTGGTCAGAATCTCATTGTGTATAGACCTCTTAAAGGGATAGTAATATGTACAATAAAGTAGATCTCAGAGTCTTCTCTAGTGTAAACTTAACACGTTGTGCTATATTTAATAACTTAATTTTACGTGGGTCAAAAGATATTAAATGTAGAAAGATCCCCCTCTCACCCCTTCTGGCTGCCTCCCCTTAGAGCTGCAATCTGGTCCCGGGATCGGATGGATGCAGTGAGGGACAAACTTCAGTGAGTAAGTATAAGGAAAACCCGGTCCCCCCTTGATGAAGGAGGGCAGGATTTTCCTTTGCTTACTGAAGTTTGTCCTTCGCCTCTCTCCATCCAGACCACAGTTGGAGGAAGTGTGAAGAGGCCAGAAGGGGCAGAAGGGAGATCTTTCTACATTTAATATCTTTTGAACTAAAGAAAAAGTAAGTTGTTAAACATAGCTCAGTGTGTTAGGTTTACAATACAGAAGACTCGAAGATTTACTTTATTGTACGCATTACTATCCCTTCAAGGTGTATATAACCCCAGGTCATTTCTATGTGTTAGTATTACTTTAACAGACAACCATAGCTAGTTGGTAGTTGTGCGTACAACAGTCAGTTACATTTTTTATATTGTCAAATTTTATCTGCAGGCTTTTTTATGGAATGGTATTTCTTGCAGTGTGCCTTAGTTCACACCTCCTCAAAAAAAGGAAAAAAAAAATAAAAAAAAGACAATGGGGCTTTGATAGTCCTAATCGGCTTATGAGGGTCCCTTATTTTTATTAGATTGTAAACTAAAACAACTAGTAGTAGGCTACAACAGGGATTAAATACAAAAAATACTTACATGAAACATATGTACTTGAAACGTATGTCTGGGGTTAGTTATTTCCCTTGTTCAGAGGAGAATTGACTGTCATTTTGGCAGGACCAATATGATATGCTTCAGAGTATTTCTTCTCTGTGTATGGCACTTGCGAGCTAAAAGAGGTTGCACCCTGGGCACAGGACACAGTCCTAGTGAGCTCTTTGCATACACTTGCAAGCTTCTGAGCCTAGTTGAGCATCTCTGACTTCTCCTATCTAAATGCAAATTGCTCTTGGGGTTAGTCACCCTAAGGGTAATGGGGGAATCCAGACATGGACTCCTTGATCACAAGTGCCTAGAGAGTTCAGAACGAATTAATATGTTTATTTATATAGCGCCACAAGTGTACGCAGCACTTTTCAGTTTAAGGGTTTAGATAATACAGGGTTACAAGTGCTTTGTAGAGTGAAACATTGGGTGTGAGGTTCCTGCCCAAAATCTTACAATTTAATGTGGTAATGGGAGACAAGCAGAGTACATAAGGGTCAAGTGCTGAATACAGTGCTAGAGTTCTGACCATGATAGGGGACACAAGTTAAGTAAATCATGTTGAGGTTTTATCCAGGAGGTGGATTTTCAAGCGAGACTTGAAGACTATCAGAGAGGGAGGTAGAGCATTCCATAGATATGGAGCAATGAAAGAAAAAGGTTTGATGCTTGAGAGGGCTTAGACACAAAAGGAGCTGAGAGAAGACAGTCATTGGATGAATGTAAGTGGCAGGATGCGGTATAGCAGGATTTCAGAGTGGAAATGTAACATGAAGTAGAAGAAAGAAGGGTCTTGAATAAGAAAAGTAAGATTCTGTAAGATATCTGGAGTTTGATCTGCAGCCATTGGAGAGATTTGAGGAGGAGCGGGCCAGGGACAAACCTAAGTGACAAGAGTAATTCGTGCTGCAGCATTCTGTTTGGATTGAAGAGGGTGGAGATGGGAGGCAGGAATGCCAGAAAGCAGAAGGTTGCAGTAGTCCATGCACGAGAGGATGAGAGCTTGTATAAGAATTTTAGCTGTGGAGGAACAGGAAGGGATGGATTTTAGCAATGTTACACAAAAGAAAGCGACAGGATTTGGCGATGGCATTAATTTGACTGGAGAATGAGAGTAACATGTCAATTATCACCCCTAGACACTGTGCTTCTGATGCTAGATTTATAGTAGTGCCATTTACAGTCACCTGGAAGGGTGCTACAGGGCAGGCCTAGGTGGTATGAGGAGTACCTCTGTTTTAGACATATTGAGTTTGAGGTACCTAGGAGCCATCCAGTCTGAGATAGCCGAGAGGCAATCTGTGACTTTAGTCTGAATGTCTGAAGTTAGTCGAGATGCAGATAAGTAAATCTGGGTGTCGTCTGCATAGAGGTGATACTTGAGACCAAAGGAGTTAATAAGATCACTAAGTGTTTTTGTGTAAAGAGAGAACAGAAGTGGTCCTAGAACAGAACCTTGAGGATCAACAACTGAGAGTTGGATGGGAGAGGATGAAGAGGTGGCAGAGGAGACACTGAAGGATCGGGTAGATAGATAAGAGGTGAGCCAGACCAGTGCTATATTACAGATTCCTAAGGGTTGAAGAATGCCGAGGAAGTTGAGCATGATCACCAGTTTCAAAAGCTGCTGAGAGATCAAGCAGGATAAGTATTGAATAGTGACCTTGTGATTTGGCAAGCTGCATCTCACCGACGAGGCCTAACAAGGCCAAAACGTATGTCTGGACTTAGCCGTTTCCCTTGTACAGAGGATAATTGTCTGGCATTTCGTGGATGGACTGTCATTTTGGCAGGACCAATATGATATGCTTCAGAATATTTATTCTCTGTTAATCATTGAGAATATTAATAGGTGTATTATGAGGGAAACTTTTTCAAGTGTTTCTTTTATATGTCTTGTGTGTGTATCTGTTGCTCTTAATGTATTTTTCTACTATAATGGCCAATAAATAATTACTTATCACCACTGGAGTCTGTCTTCATTATCGGGTTTCCCCCGGGTTTTTCCCCATTTTTTAACTATTTCTATCTCAATTAGAATTTCTACACTGCAAACTTTCCAATATTTTGAAAACATTTTCACTGCCTTTTTACAGTGGCCAGTCATATTACATAATAATGGTAATCACTCAATAAGATCTCAGGTTGAGAGATGTTAGTGCATCGGATACATAGAATAACACTGGAAATGGAGAGCTCATAACACTTGAAAGTTTATCTCACCTAAGTGCAAAACCTCCTTTGAGTCCAACAACAAAGAATCGTGTCTCCCTTCTGAGACATGACATCCAGAAATGATAACAGATTAATACTGCTAAACCAATCTGCACATAATTGATTCATATGATCATATTAAGGTATGTGGTGGTTTATTATTACATGGTGTCAGTATGAGTACAACGGGTTATTGAAGTGGTTAATAGATGTGGGAAGAACATGGACAATTTAGTATATTGACAAGCACACAGTGCACTTTCCCCCTCTACAGAAAAGAAGTAAAAATAGGAGGCGCTCCTAGTGCAATATCGTCTGAAACTTCAGTGAATACCAACCACCACCAGTGAGTATTGTACTCACAGATAAGATGGCTAAAACAACATATATATGTAGTTCATCTTCAAAACTCAACGTTATCATTATCACCGCCCCCTTGATAGCAGTATTCTCAGCAGCTTCACTTCAAACCAGGTTCATCCAACAAATGGAAGTAGAATATATATCCAAAAAAAACAAAAAGAAAAAGGGGTGCCAATAGTGCATTAATCAATGCTACAAATAATCTGTCATAATAGATCAAGTATCATTTCACACTTCTATGTTGTTAATGATCAGGCATGCGTCTGTCATCAACCAATACAGCATACAGGGTACTTTACCCATCCCTGTTTGGGTCCGATTCACTCTCCTTTGGTTCACCAGAAGATTGATAGGTTGTAGAAAATCCAATAAAGATCAATCCGATGGAAGCCTATTGTTTTTAAAGGGATGCAAACCAGGCACACTTGGTAGACCATTCCAATGTAGTCATTCTTTTGCTGCAGAGCCTACATGTCGGCCGACACAGATCTCCTGCTGACAGCTTTACAATGGTTTGAGAGATACTTTTTTTGCATTCAATTCTACTTTTTAGTTACTACAAAAGGCAAAAAAACGTATGGGACATTACTATCCCTTTAATACAGTGTTTCTCAACTCCTGTCCTTAGGACAAACTAACAGGCCAGGATTTGATGATTTCCTTGTTAGAGCACAGGTGAGTTAATCAATGTGAATGAGCCTCTGATCACCACAACTGTGCTCTAAGTCCTGGTCTATTAGTGGGTCCTGAGGGCAGGAGCTGAGAAACACTGCTTTAACCCCTTAAGGACCCATGACGGTCCTGGACCGTCATGGGTTGCAATCCCCTTAAGGACCCATGACGGTCCAGGACCGTCATGGCTTAAATGATAGCAGCGTGCCTCCGTGCACGCTGCTATCATTAATTCCAGGCTGAGACTGAGCTCTCCAAGACCGGGGCATTCAGTCTCAGCCCTTCTTGCCTTTGCTGGTTCATGCGATCACCGTTCCAGCGATCACATGTACTGGCAAAGTGACAGACAGAGACAGCAAAGAAAGCATACTGTCTGTGCCTGTCAAGTCTGCCTCTGGCTCAGTTGCTATGAAAGTAACGGAGACAGAAGTAGACAGGAGACACCTAGTGGTAAAAGAAAATACAGCAGCTAGGGGTATTAACCCCTTCACTGCTGGTGCCAAAGGCTTGCTAAATGCAGGTCAACTTCTGACCTGCAATGATATTTTTTTTTTTTTTTTTTAAAACACAACACACTTTTTTTTTTTTTTTACAAAAATATTTTATTTAAAAAAAAAATAATCTAATTAAACAAAAGTGGAAGTGTGATTGTTGTGGAGCTATGTAATACACTTATATACACCGCCAAATGTCACGGATAAAAAAAGTGTCAAAATAGGGTGGGAAAAAGGGACATGGGGATTTTCACCCAGGGGGGACAGTGGCCACTTTAAACTGTGCATTTTGTAGGTATGACTGACCGGTCATACCTTTCATGCAGTCTCCATAAAATTTTAACCCTTTGTGCCCAATTGATCCAAAGAGAAAAACCAAAAATGGTGTTTTTTTTACCTTTTTTTTTTACATTTTAATAAAGTAAATGGTGGGTTATCCATATAAGTAGGGTATCAAATGAAAGCCCTATTTGTGCTTAAAAAAACAGTATATAATTTATGGGGGTGGAATAAAAGACTTAGAGGGAAAACATTGCTGAACAAAGATATAGTCAAAAAGGTCAGAACTGCTCCGGTCCTTAAGGGAAAACGACCTCAGATTTTCCCGGTCCTTAAGGGGTTAATATTTTTTTTTGATAGAGGAGAACGGCTACTTCTGTTTTTTATTTTTATTTTAGTTTATCAGTTTGTCTGATTACTACATTTTTTCCTGCTATTGGCATGGTGGATTATTGTCACATAGAAATGTGAGTTGATACATGATCTATTATGACAGATTATTTGTAGCGCTGATTAATGCACTATTGGCGCTCCTTCGTCTTTTTGTTTTTTTGGATATACTTTCCCCCTTTAGACTGTTCACATATAATATGGGACTAAAATTCAGGACTGAAAATATAAAACCTGGCAGTGCACAATATTTGAACATGTATCCTTATTTAGGTGCTCTGGTGATAATGCTGATATGGTGACACTTGGGAACTCTTCGGATCTGCCCCAGACACTATAGTTTTCAGACTGAATTACTGGGTCTCTGGGGACAGAGGCTGATTTTCCGTTGATGTCAAGTTTCTTCTACTTTCCACCCTGTTCTGCCCACTTCCCACCCACATTATGACACATAGTAACATAGTAAATTAGGTTGAATAAAGACACAAGTCCATCAGTTTCAGTCTTTGCCTCATCTCCTAGTGACGTAAGAACTGTATAGCTATCCTGCTACCAAATAAGTTAAGTCATTTATCAGACCTTCCTGATTTCCCTACTAATATTCAGTATAACCCTGTGTGTTCCCTTTTTGCAGGAAATGTATCTAATCTTCTTTTAAATGTATCCATTGTATCTGCCATAACCACTTCCTTGGGCAAGGAATTCCACAATTTAACAGATGTTACTGTAAAAAAACCCTTCCTTTCCTCTAATCTCAAGGGGTGTCCCCTGGTCATCTGATCAGGCCTTAGAATGAATAGCTCACCACATAGATCCTAGTATTGACCTCTCATATACTTGTACAATGTGATAAGATCTCCCTTTAGTAGTAGTAGAGTAGAGTAAATAAACAAAGATTGTCTAGTCGTTCCTCATACGTCAAGTCCTCCATACCCTCTCTAGTTCTGTTATATCCTTTTTCAGAACTGGTGCCCAAAACTGCACTGCATACTCAAGGTGAGGTCTTACCAATGATTTGTATAATTGCAAAATAATGTTGTTATCCACTCTTGCTTCAATACCTCTTTTTATGCAATACAGGATTCTGTTTGCTTTTGCTACTGCTATTTGACACTGGTCACTGTTTCCAAGATTGTAGTTTACAAGGATACCCAAGTCTCTCTCTAGCAACGAGTCCCCATAGACAAGTAAGCCTCACCCAGTTAAGCCCCACCTCTTTATGACACAGCGCATTGACATCCCCTTGTTGGTAGCACTTGAGCCCTCTCTGGAGGCACAAGGGGAAGAAGTTCCCAGATATGGATATGACAAAAATGTTCAAATATATATATAATATAAAAGAGAAATTAATAAAGTTCAAGAAGAAATATGTTATATATTAAAAGGGGATAGCAGAACAATACATGATATAACATTATAGGGTGTAAAACTCAGAATTAATGTGCATAAGTACTATTTTACAGAAAGGGCAGTTGATTCATGGAAGTGGTGGAAGCTTACAAACCGCTATATTAATACCAAAAGAGTTGTTCAGGCTTTCCTGGAACTGAAAGATCTCTCTCTCTTCAATAGCAGTTATGGTCTGGTCTTTGTCTGAATAGATATCAGATACTCTGTACCTTCTTACTAAATATTTTCCATTTCTTTTCTCAGGTGATACATCTGTCAGTGAGCAAGTTTCTGGACACAGGTGGTTCACACGTTGAAGTGAGACAGGAGGGAATAAAAGCAAAAGCTGAAGTGTATGCAACAAGAGCCGGATTTACATCTCAAGGAAAGCAGAGCAAAGCTATCCCTGTCCGTGGAAAAACCCACACCTCAAATGATCCCAGCCTTACTAGGAAAATAAAGAAGAAAACAATATTCAATAATAGACGCAGACAACCTCTGGCTCTCTAGCTGTTGGAGACTACAGCTCTCTGATAGGAATTGTAGTCTGAAACAACATCAAATCCAACATTTCCAACATAGGCCATGGATGTCTGCTTGGGGGGCGCTACACATGCCCCTTCCTGCATATACACAGAGCTGGTGGGCTGGCTTGGGAGGCATATTATTGCTTTGCCTCCCCCTTACACCAACTAAATGTCTGCAGATGTCCACACAGAAGCAGGAATAGGATCACATTGTGTATTGGTACCACTTTGCTGTTTTCTTTTATTGCAGATGCCCATGCACCAAGTATATGACACACAAACACAAAAAAGTTCTTAATCCTTTGGATACTGTAAACATCACCGACACACTGTGATGAGGGGTTAAATAAAGTGCAACCACAATCAGGATCAGGTGGCACTCCGGAATCAAAAAACGGGGTCAATTGTTAAAATCAAACAACTTTATTCCATATATTTAAAATTCTTAGTTGGCCCACAAGACAGAGAAAGAATCATGTCTAAATATAACTAACAGACAAGACAGAATAATCTAACGCGTTTCGCGCGTACCATGCGCTTACTCATAGATACACTGTTGTATTAGCAAGACCTTTATATAGAACGAAAAATTAAAACCAAATACACCCATCTGTTTAATTATTTTAACATGGTATTGAAAAAAAGCCTGTCAAATCAACACATAACGTTGAGAACGAGGCTAAGTAAGTTAACCCTCAAGCGATCGCCAACCAGGGATATGATCCTCATAGCCAATCCTCATGGATGCAGAGAAATATTCATCCCCTTTAAGTAGAAATAACTCACCTCAAATGATTTATCAAGGGATACATATCCAAATGTAGCCATGCACACATTGTTAAACCTCCAGACATTGTGAGAAAATAATTTCAATACAGATAGAAAATCAAAAAAGTCAAAAAAATTTTTTGTTCGTAATAAACCACTCAAACAAATTGTCCGGAGGTAAGACAACGTCAACATAAATTGAATAATGAAAAAATGAAAAAAGAGGGACAACTTATCCCACAGAGAATTCCACCAAAAAGAGATAAATAGGAGGAGACATTGAGGTTAATCTACCACCTAGAGGTACTAATTGGATTCATATAATATTACTGACATCCCATTCTAAGTTTAAACCCCCCTTACAATTGATTATATTGCTGCTTATTTATATGAGATCGGGCGGTTGAGCTGTTTCTGTGATTTCAGTTAAATAAAGTGCCCAGTACAGGGTTATATAAACTGGCCAGATTAGTATGGAACAGGCGTCTGGTGCCTAGATACCAGATTGTACTGGCCACTCCCACAACTCAGCAGAGTGGGTGTGGTCAGTACAGCTGAAACACTCCTCATAATTAGGCATCCTAGACACATGCCTTCTCTGTCTAATTGAAAATACAGCCCTGTGAGCTGTACTTCAGAATGAAGTTATGACTTCTTTATAAATGTGCATACCTGAAAACTCTCCGGTTTTGTCCCGGAGACTCCGGATTTCAAAGTGAATTACCGGGTCTCCGGGGCAATGTGTGAATCTCCGGGTGGGCAGAGTTTAAGTAGAAACTCTGCTCACTTGTGCTCCATCCCGCCCAGTTCCTCCCACTCCCCGCCCTCTTACATTCATTTTGCAGGGGGGTTTTGTGGTTTTTTTTTTGTCTCACCCCCCCATGACTAAGCCCCACCCCTTTTATGTCGCGATTCGCGAAATTTTCCTCCCCCTGGGCACTGACAGGGTTTCCCTCCGGGTAGCCCTGTTTCAAAAGTTCCCAGGTATGTAAATGTGTCCTGGTGGCTAATATTTACAATCCTGTTTAAGTGCAAGATCATGTTTTAACCCTTTGAGTGCCAGAGGGGAGGATAACGCATTGCAAACTATGTGTTGCCCACCCCTCTGGCACTCACAGGGTGAATAATTCTTCTCCTGTACGGTCCCCACAATGGCTACTCTTAGAAAACTGACACTCCCACCAGGCAGGCATCAGGCTGGAACACAACACAGAAGATTGTGGCTCTCAGCCACAAAATGTGTAAGTTGTGTATTCAGCCTACTCAGACCTTTAGGGTCAGACTTGACTATGGTCTATGAGAGCTGCATGTTCAGCCCAATAACACACAACTCCAAGACTTTGGTCTTGCGTAGAGATGGGGGAGCACCTGCTGTCTCTTTTCAGATCTTCATTGTGCTCCTCCGCTGGTCTTCTGGGGCTCACAATGCAGAAGAGCAGATCTGTCGGTAGAGAGCTATCCACATGATAGTTGCCCTTTAAATCTAACCTGTGGATAAGATACTGATTCATATCAACTGTATAGCCATACTTGGAAAATTTGTGACAGCAACCCCTGGAGTACCAAGTATGGGTGGTGGTGGGAGTGTTCGTATGGCAATTTGTGTCACAATATGGGCAGGGTTTCATAGAAGTGGGTGGAACTGGGGTGAGGGGATTTGTTCCAAAAATGTGTGTAATGGGGCAGGGAGTGTGCAGAATGGGTAAACAAGTATGTGGGGTTACCTCAGATCTTGCTTACCCAGTCAATCATCCTCTGTCGTCAAAGGCCCAGTAATTAAGTCAGAAAACCTGGCAGTCTCTGGGTCAGAACTGGAATGTTCCCAGGTATGTCTATAGTATGACTCTCCCATTGCAAACAATGTGATATGTGTGGAACTGAGAATAAAAAACAAATTTGCAAAAAACGCCCCACATTACACAAAAACATGGACGTCTGGAGGGGGGGCAAGGGGGGCACTTGCTACCCCCCTACAATTACCCCCACCATATAAAAAAGGCGCTGGATGGGCTGGCCTGGGGGGTCATATTATGGCTTTGCCCCCCACTGGAAAAATTTCTAAGGACACCACTGCACGAAAACCCTCAGTGATATTCTGAAATAAAACCTGTTGTATTCCTATAGATTGCAATCTCTACTGAGGACGACCCCCTATTATTCTGTTGCTGTGTATTTATTACTCTATAATTAACACCCTAATATGCACTGTCCTCCAGTTATATCAGGGCTCAACAAACCCCAGGCACCAGGTTCTCATGGTGACTAGGAATTGCTTCCTGGAGCCTAGGGTTTTAACTTCATAGCAGACATGTTTTTTGTTGTTTGTTTTTTTAATTTCAAAATTAAGCAGACATCTTTGGGGGCCTCACAACACCTCCTGAGGCTTCCCCCAGCTATTGATCTCTCAGCCAACAGTGCTGGAATATCAATGCAGGCGACGTAGAGTAGCGTGATTCTCCCCAGCTTTCACTCCTACCTGTACTTCCAGGTAGAAGTGGGCAGGATCACCAAGCCTCCTCATGTCACCAGGGCCAGCCTTGTTCCCTTGACCACTGGTAGTGCCTACCAGTGCCACTTCCCCACATAAACTGAGGAATGAGTCCCTAGAATGGCTCCACTGCCCTGGTAGCCACAGATCCCCCACATACACAGTTCAGTAGAAAAGGACTTTTGTGTAATGTTTATTTCTATGCAATATCACTGCTGAAAGGATAACTGTTGCTGTGTTAGTCTCTATCTCTGGTTTTGTAGATATAATCTATGAGAACATAATCTGCATTTCCCAGATTTTTGCATTTGAGTGAGAATTTAACTGAGGCTTTACAAAGAGTTTTTTGCCACTGAGTTTCCATAGTTTTTTTTTAACATTCAAATTGGTGCAGTTGGTTTGTTTATAAACGTCACCCTTTTCCTAAAGTGTGCAGATATTGAACAGGCCAACTACACCATTGAGATCAATTACAAAAGTCCTGTTGTTTTGAAGGGATAGTAATGTTTCACAAAAACAGCAGCTCCATTTGTTATGTCAATACTGTCAGAGTTGTAGTTTTATGAGCAATTGAATGATAAAGTTTCCCCCTCCCGCCCCTTTTACCTAGTGTAAGCCACCTCCCCTCACATGTGGAATCTGGTCCACAAGGGACAATCTTCTTACTGTAAGAACAATGAAAGCCCTGCCACCATTAACAGGTTTTTCCCTTATCTTAATTGAAGTGTCCCTCTCTGCAATCCACCCAGGCACCACCCTGCTGCTCTGAGCTGAGCAGTGACATCAGTAAAAGGGGTGGGAGGGGGATACTTTATCATTCAATTACTCTTGAACTACAACTCTGACAGTACTGAAATAACACTCTCCATGGCCCAAACACTATGAAGATTAAATCTTGCTGTTTTTATTATGAAACATTACTATCCCTTTAAAAGGAGGATTTTAGTCTTACCTGTTAAATCCTTTTTCCTTAGTCTATATGACATACAGGTACCATGGGGAGGTGACAACTCCTCCCTGTAGGCTGGAACAATTCTAGAAGAAGTCGTGAGTGGAGCCTCCCCTTCCTCCTTATCAGGCTATCCCACTAGCCCTGCCCCAGATAGACTTGAGACAAGCCTACTAAGTAGGACAGCAAAAAAGAAGAAAGGAAAAACTCCTGAGAGTCCCAAAAGGACTCCCACGTCCAGCACTTGGAGACCAAGCATGGTCCCTTTCACTGGGTGGGAGACCTGTATGTCATATGGCCTAAGAGATAAGGATTTACCAGGTAAGACTAAATCCTCTTTTCTCTGTCGTCCAATATGACATACAGGTACCATGGGGATGTACCAACATTAAACTCCTAGGGTGGGAAGAAAAGGGAAAGGACCAAGCATTGGTCCCCATGATTCCTGACTTCCCACGAACTATCCAGGACACAGAACAGCCCAAACTAAAGTAACTGTCAATGGACACTGAATAACAATATCACAGCATGCAAGAACAAAAGCCATCCAGGCACAAAACAGTTAAAGAACAGTAAGGCAAAGGAAAGAAAAGGAGATAAACAAGCAGAACTGCCTCCAGGAACTTTGTGCCAAAGCTGGCTTCAGCCAAAGCCAGAACATCAACACAGTAGAGTTTTGCAAAGGTGCGCACAGAGTACCAAGTGGCCGCCTTGCACAGCTGTTCAGCAGAGGCCTGATTCATGTAGGCCCAGGAGGCCCCAACAGAACTGATGGAGTGTGGTGTAATGTGGAAAGGAACAGGTTTCTGCCTGAGCTCATAAGCCTTGCAGATGGTAGACTTAATCCAAGAGGCAATAATGACCTTGAAAGCAGCCATACCTTCCCTAGGACCCTCAGGGATGACAAATAAGGTAGTAGTCTTACGGAAAGACTCAGTATGGTGCACACAGAACTTAAGGCAGTGTACCACATTGAACAAGTGGAGATCCCTCTCCTTGTCAGATCTGGGGTCAGGACAAAAGGAAGACACAACAATCTCTTGATTAATGTGGAACTCAGAGACCACCTTAGGAAGAAATTCCTGGGAGGTATGGAGAACAGCCTTATCCTTGTGAAACACAATGAAAGGCATTTTGCAGGACAAGGCCTGCAATTCAGCAACTCTGTGGGCAGAGACCACAGCCAGAAGAAAGGCCATCTTCCATGTAAGAAGACGAAGAGGAATGGTAGCCAAGGACTCAAAAGGAGGATGCTGCAAGACACCCAGAACCAAATTAAGGCACCACTGGGGAGTGGGAGGCTTATTGGCAGGGAAGGCATGAGTGATGCCCTGAAAGAAAACCTTGACATCTGGCAAGATGGCAATGCGTATCTGGAAAAACACAGAGAGAGCTGAAGTCTGAACCTTCAAGGAGCTAAGACTGAGCCCTTTATTCACACCATCCTGCAAAAAAAGACAGCATCACCGAGAGATCAAACTCCTGTGAGGACAGATCCCTGTCAACACACCAAGACTAAAAAATGGACCAAACCCTATGGTAGGCTTTGAAAGAAAATGGTTTCCTAGCCTGGATCATAGCGGAGACCACCTCTGGGGAGAACGCTTTCCTTCTTAGAATGGAGGCTTCAATAGCCATGCTGTCAAAGCCATGCACTCCACGTCCTCCTTCCATAGATAACCTTGAAGGAGGAGATCCTTTCTGAGTGGCAGTGGAAACGTATCCCGAATGGAGAGAGCCACAAGTTCTGGGAACCAGGGTTTCCTGGGCCAATAAGGAGCGATCAAGATGACCGCCTGACCATCCATCTGAGTCTTCCTCAGCACCCTGGGAATGAGAGGAAGTAGAGGTAAGATGTAGGCCAGATGAAAATGCCAGGGGATCACCAGAACATCTATAGCGAAGGCCAGAGGACCTCTCCAACAGGAGCAAAACAGCTAAATTTTCCTGTTATTCCTGGTGGCCATCAGGTCTATCTGAGGAAGACCCCACCGCTGCACCAACGGGTCAAAAACATCTGGGTGGAGCTCCCTCTTCTGGGTCCACCCTTTGACTGCTGAGGCAGTCCGCCAGGACGTTGTCTACCCTGGGAATGTACATTGAGGAAATAGTCAGAATGTGATTTTCTGCCCATGCCAAGGTAGATCTGACCTCTAACCAAGTGGAAGTGCTTCTTGTGCCTCCCTGCTTGTTGATGTATGTCACAGCCGTGGTGTTGTCTGACTGGACCTGGACTGGACAGCCCATCAGTGGAAAGGACGAGTACACCAGAGCATGATGAATCGCCCAGAGCTCCAGAACATTGATGGACTCTAGATTCTCCTTTGCAGTCCAACTGCCCTGAACCCTGAGGTGACCCAGGACAGCTCCCCAACCTCTGAGGCTGGCGTCCGTCATCACCAAGGTCCAGTTCTGAATGACAAAGGGCTTCCCCTTCTCCAGGTTGGAACTGTCCAGCCACCAGAGTGGTCCTGTCTCACCTCTGGAGAAAGAGAGACACTGCAGTCCAAGAGATCCAGGTTCCCATGCCAAGCATGGATAGTGAGCTCTGGACTCCAGATGCATGACCTGTTGGATAGAATCCTCGGTCAGGAAAACCTTCCCTTGGCAAGTATCAAATCTGAGACCAAGGAAAACCAGGACCTGAGAGGGGAATGGAGCAGATTTCTCCATATTCAGAATCCACCCATGGTGTAGGAGGTAGTTCCCTGGACGGCACCTTCAGCAGAAGGTCATCCATGTAGGGAGTCACCTGAATCCCCATGGGTGTTAAGAAAAGCAATCAATGCCCCTAAGAATCTGGCGAACACCAGAGAAGCAGAGGTAAGCCCAAAGGGCAAAGCAGTGAACTGGAATTGCCCCAAGTTGCAGGCTAACCTGAAGTACTTTTGGCATGCCAGATGAACCTTGGAAAGGCACATAAGCATCCTGCAGACCCAGTGAGGCCATGAACTCTCCTGGACACACAGCTGTGATGATAGAGCTCAAGGAAGCATGCAGTCTCCACAAAGTAATTGAGGTCCAAGATAGGACAACTGCCTCCATCCCGCTTGGCCACCATGAATAGGTTTGAATAGAAACCTAAACCTCTCTCTTGAGGAGGAACTGGAGTCAGGACTCCCTTGTCCAAGAGAGCCTGAACAGTCTCACTAAAAAGATGCAGATTTTCTTGTCACAGAGGAGTTCTCGACTGGAAGAATCTGTAGGGAGGAAGGGATTTGAAGGGAATCCTGTACCCTTCAGAAGCCACCTGCAAGACCCATTGATCCGTCACAGAGGCTGCCCAGGTGGCTGAAAATGGCACAGGCACTCACCCACCAGGAGCTGTGGACCAGGATTCTGCGAGTCATGCAGAGGCAGACTTGCCAGACTTGGGCTTGGTGGTGGCATTCTTGGAGTGCCACTGCTGTCTTGGCTTGGTGGTCTGGCTCGGGGTGCTGGCCTGAGACATGCTCAGATTAGGCCTTTGCGCTTCGTTTTTGGGGGGGATGAAAAAGACATTGTTTCCTCACCAAGTTGGGCCGCTTGGAAACCTGAGGCAATAGAGTGCTCTTTCCTCCAGTGGTCTCACTGATAATCTGCTTCAGTTCAGGCCCAAAAAGAGATTAACCCTGAAAAGGGACCGAAATCAGTGACATCTTAGATGAAAGGTCCGCAGACCAAATCTTAAGCCACAATGTGCGTCTAGCAAAAACAGAGAAGGCAGAAGCCGTAGCTGCAAGTCTGACAGCATCAAAAAGTGCATCAGGGTCATATGTCTGACCCTCAGGGCCAGGGGCCTTAGAGGCCACAAACCTAAAAGAAGTGAGGGTTTCCAAGAATGGAAGACCCCTTGGAAGGAAAGAGGAAACTGTGCCATAGAGGACTTTAAGTCCTTGACCCATAGTTGCTCTTGTTCAAGGCTGGAGGGCCCGGGTGGTTTTGTAGAGGCTACATCACATGAGGGGCATAAGTGACCTGAGTACTCTCTAGGGATCCCCATTTGGCATGCGGATCAGTAAGCAAGGGGGGTCAGAGATGCCCCTGGGTCCTTAGCCTTAGGTCTAGACCCATGTCCCTTTGTAGCCAACATCCTAACAGGAAAAGTGACTAGATAGTATAAGAAACCCAAATACTGTGACCCAGATTAAAATATCACCTCAGAAAGCCCAAAAAAGTGTTACCTAGTAACATTTGAACCTGAACTTGTGGGGCCCCAGGACACTGGTGACATGAACCGTATCATAGGGCAAGAGGAGACAAGAAGAATGAACCCTCTCTCAACTCTGTTAGTCAAAAGGTTGCAGAGATATGTCCCAAAGCAGTTTGTCCCATAGAAGTCAATGGCGCAAGTGCGGCCGCATGGTAAAGCGTCACGGCTTAAAGGCGCGGAACTCAAAAAATTATAAATTTTACAAAAGTGTATGAAAGTACCCAAATACCTAAAAGGAATATGTAGGAACAAATAAAAACACATGAAACTAGCAGGATAAACCAAAATAAGCCCCATAACCCAGAGAAACCAGCAGGGAAGGGGTTAAATACAGAAAATACAGCCATCCAAGCTCCAAAAAACCCTGGGATCAAACCAATAAAATACCCAGTATGAGTGCAGGTGTTTTAATACTCCTATAAGAATCCTGTATGGAGGGGAACAGAGGGACAAGTGGACCATGGCACTCAAAGGGTTGCTCACCTTTTTACTTGACTTCTTTCTTCAGATTACGATTGAAAGAAAAAGCCTCAGAGAGATCAAGGGCTCGATTCTATTACCCGCACTAAAAATAGGATTTTAGTCTTACCTGTTAAATCCTTTTCACTTAGTCCATACAGGTCACTGGTACTCTGGGAGGCGAGTCGCCCCTTTAATAGGCAGGAACAATTATGCAAATGATTGCAGGGGGCGGAGCCTCCCCTCCTACTTAAGCCACCTTCAGGCCAGAGCCACTAGATTGATTTGAGACACTAAAACTGACCCCAGGTAAGCAAGAAGAAAGACTCCTGTGAGCATGCCCCAAAGGTCTCCCACTGAATGCCACAGGAGAGCCAGGTCTGGTCCCTTGACAGGGTGGGAGACCAGTGACCTGTATGGACTAAGTGAAAAGGATTTAACAGGTAAGACTAAAATCCTATTTTCACTGTCGTCCAATACAGGTCACTGGTACTCTGGGATGTACAAACATTGAGCTGACCCAGAGGCGGGAAATAAGGCAAGGACCAGGCACAAGGCCCAAGTCACTAGAACTGCTATGAACCAGTTAATTACATAGCCCAAACTGTAAGTGTCAACGGACACCAACCAAGGGAAACAACCCCGAACTAACACAGCACACGGAACTAGAGCCAACTGGGCTCAACAGAAATGAAGCACTAAGGATCACAGAGTAGAGGTCCTAAACAGGCAAAACTGCCTCCAGGACCTTCCTTCCAAAACTGGCATCAGCCGAAGCCAGTACATCAACTCGATGGTGCTTTGAAAATGTGTGCACAGAGGACCAAGTGGCCGCTCTGCACAGTAGATCAGCAGATGCCTGATTCTTGTAGGCCCAAGAGGCCCCAATAGATCTGGTGGAATGGGCAGTCACCCGGAAGGGAACATGCTTATTCCGCAACTTATAGGCTTCACGAATGGTAGCCTTAATCCAAGAGGCAATAGTAACTTTGGAAGCCGGTCTCCCTGCCCTAGGCCCCTCAGGAATGACGAATAGAGCGTCAGACTTCCTGATAGACTCGGTGCGATGAACATAAAACTTGAGGCAACGCACCACATCCAACAAATGGAGATCTCTTTCCTTGTCAGATGAAGGATTAGGGCAGAAAGAGGGAACCACAATCTCCTGATTGATGTGAAACTCGGACACAACCTTGGGTAAGAATTCCTTGGTAGTGCGAAGCACAGCCTTATCCTTGTGGAACACCAGGTAAGGAGGTTTACAAGACAGAGCTTGTAACTCTGCTACCCGGCGAACTGAAACAATAGCCAAAAGGAAGGCCATCTTCCAAGTCAAGAGACGTAATGGAATGGAAGCCAAGGATTCAAACGGGGGTCGCTGGAGAACTCCCAGCACCAAATTGAGGTCCCACTGGGGAGCAGGACTCTTGAAGGCAGGCCGAACATGAGTCACACCTTGGAAGAAAACTTTCACATCAGGAAGGATAGCAATCCTTTCCTGGAAAAACACAGACAAGGCAGAAGTCTGAACTTTGAGGGAACTCAGACTGAGCCCCTTATCAACACCGTCCTGCAAGAAGGCCAGGACAGTGGGAAGATGAAGATCCAAGGATAATTTCTTATCAGAGCACCATGCAACGAAGGTTGACCATATGCGATGATAGATCTTGGAGGACACAGGCTTACGAGCACTGAGCATAGTCGACACCACAGAAGGAGAAAATCCTTTCTTTGCTAGAATCGAAGATTCAACCGCCATGCCATCAAATGGAGAGAGTGAACATCCTCCTTCCACAGATATCCCTGAAAAAGTAGGTCTGGACGGGCAGGAAGTGGGAACGGATCCGCCACTGACATGGCCAACAACTCCGGATACCAGGACTGGCGAGGCCAGTTTGGAGCGATCAGGATGACAGGACAACGCTCCTGTTTCAACTTCTGGATGACTCTGATCAATAGAGGAAGAGGAGGAAAGATGTAAGCCAGAGAAAAATCCCAAGGGATCGACAAGGCATCCACTGCTAGAGCAAGGGAGTCCCTCCGCCGGGAGCAAAACACCGGAACCTTCCTGTTGTGTCTGGAGGCCATAAGGTCCACCACCGGCATCCCCCACCTCTGGGTGAGCAAGTGAAACACCTCTGGATGAAGAGCCCATTCTCCGCTGTCGACGGTATGACGACTGAGAAAGTCCGCCATGACGTTGTCTACGCCTGGAATGTGAACTGCAGAGATAACAGGCACGTGATCTTCTGCCCAAGACAAAATATCCTTGACCTCCAACCAGGCGGTACCGCTTCTTGTGCCACCTTGCCTGTTGATGTAAGCCACCGCAGTGGCGTTGTCGGACTCCACTCTGATCGGACGACCAGTCAGTTGAGATTCCCAGTGTTTCAGGGCAAGCCGGACGGCACGCAGTTCCAGAACATTGATGGAGAGAAGAGATTCCTCCAGACCCCATTTCCCCATAGCACTGAAACGACCCAACACAGCACCCCAGCCCCGAAGGCTGGCATCCGTTGTGATCGTGGTCCAACAAGGAACTTGAAAGGATCTCCCTTTCAGGAGATGGGAGAGATCCAACCACCAGTGCAGACTCGATTCCACATGAGGAGGTAGAGAGACTGACAGATGCTGATGATCTGGATGATTCTTGCACGTCTGGATCACAAATCTCTGAAGTTCCCTGGAGTGGGCCATGGCAAATGGTACCGCTTCGATCGTGGAAATGAACTTCCCCACCAGAGACGTCAACTTCGGTATCGGAAATAAGTCCAGTTCCAGAATCCCCGCCACTCGGATGGCTATCTGATGAGCCACATCCTCCGGCAGAAACACCATGCATTGGCGAGTGTCGAACAGGAGACCCAGGAACAGAAGCCTCTGAGATGGGATCAAGTCCGACTTGTCCAGATTCAGGATCCAGCCATGACGGGTCAGAGTGTGTATACACCTCTGCAGTTGCTGGTGGAGAAGCTCAGCCGAAGAAGCTTTGAGGAGGAGATCGTCCATGTAGGGGGTCACCCTGACCCCGTCCTGATGAAGCACAGCTATCAAGGAACCCAACACCCTCTGGAAGTCCTGAGGAGCTGAAGTCAGCCCAAAGGGAAGAGCTGAAAACTGAAAGTGTCCCCTGTGGCAGGCAATCCGGAGATACCGCCTGCTCTCTGGATGGATAGGGATGTGAAGATATGCATCCTGAAGGTCCAGGGAGGCCAGAAATTCCCCTGGAGACATAGCGGCAATCACAGAGCGCAGGGACTCCTGGCGGAAGTGGGAAGTCACCACATAGGCATTGAGATCTATGAGATCCAAAATAGGACGAGCCCCTCCGTCCTTTTTGGCCACCACAAACAGGTTGGAATAAAATCCTGAACCTGTGTCCTCCGGAGGAACCACTTCCAGGACCTCTTTGTCCAAGAGATCCTGAATAGCGTCGTCGAACAGACGTCTTTTTTTTGTGGGTTCCTGAGAAGGACGAGTAAAATGGAACCGAAAAGGAGGAAGGGAGGAGAAAGGGATCCTGTATCCCTCCGAGACCACCTGAATAACCCATGGGTCCGCCACTGACTCCTCCCAAGTCCGGCGAAAGATGCGGAGACGTCCACCTACAGCCGGATGCGGACCCGGGTTCGGCGAGTCATGCCGAAGCAGTCTTGGAGGTCTTGGCCTTGGGGGCCACTTTGGCCTTCCAGGACTGTTTGGGCTTGGAGGAGGAGCGCGTAGTGGGAGGACCCGTTTGGGCCGAGGAGCGTGTCTCAGTCTGAAAGGAACGAAAGGACCGATTGCGTTTGGCTGGAAACCTTTTCTTAAAGACTGAGGGTAGAAGAGTACTTTTACCGCCAGTAGCCTCACTGATCATTTCTTTGAGTTCAGACCCAAATAGCAAATTCCCCTGAAAGGGCAAGGAAAGCAAGGCTTTCTTAGAGGCTGTATCAGCAGACCAAATTTTCAGCCAAAGGACACGTCTAGCCACCACAGAAGCAGTGGAGGCCCTCGCCATCATGCGCACAGCATCAAAGGCAGCGTCAGCAACATAATTCTGAGCTTCAGTAATATTAGCAAGAAGCTGCAACTGTTCAGACACTGGTGCATCCTGGCAAACTGCGTCAGTCAGTCGCTCAGTCCAGGCCGCAATAGCTCTATTAACCCACGCCACTGCAAAGGTTGGACGCATGGCAGTGCCAATGGAGGCAAAAATAGACTTAAGAGAAAGTTCTAGCTTTTTATCCGTCCAATCCTGCAGGGCAGAGGCATCAGAGACAGCCAAGGCGGTAGACTTGGATAGCCTGGAAACAGGAGCATCCACCTTGGGGGGATGAACCCATTTTGCCAGCTCAGTCTCAGGAAAGGGGTACAGTTTAGCAAACTTTTTGGAGACAGAGGAGGATCTATCAGGATTCTTCCACGCCTCAGAGACTAGACGGGCAAGGGTAGGGTTAGTTGGAAAACAAACAACAGGCTTAGATGGTTTCTTTTGAAAAACGTCAGTAGGATCATAAGTAGATTCCTGAGTCAGAGGAAGGTTGAGTGTATTCAACACAACTCTAATCAGACCCTCAGCCGAGACTTCAGGGTCACATTCATAAGGGTCCCCAATGGACCTGTTAGACTCAATAACAGTGCGTTCCTCAGCATCAGAATCCTGCAATAGTTCTTCCTCAGAAGAATCAGACACATCAGGAGCTCCCTGTGGCTTAGGCAGGGAGGTCCTGATTGTAGAGGGGGTCTGCCAGACCTGGAGAGCCCCCTGTACCTGAGAGGGAAAGAGTTGAAGAGTGGATCTGAGATCCCTAGTGGCAGCTTTAAACTCCCTCACCCAAGATGGCTCAATAGCATGGCTGGGAAGCCCAGGGTTGCTATCTTGACCAGTGCAGTTAGGGCATAGATCCCCCAAATTATCACTAGATAGCCCAGTGTGACAAGAGGAGCAAAACGCCATGGGGGGAGCAGACCCCCCATCCTCCTTTGACTTGGGTCTAGCCCCTAGCTCCAGTGAAGTAGACATGCTCACAGCGTCAATATACCCCACTTTAAACTCTATCACCCAGTAAAAGTGTGGAAGATTAAAGTTTCACCCCAGAAATGCCTAAATTTGGACTTATCTGGCCAGCGAAGGGTTAATCTGTTGAGGGAAGAGAAGGCTCGGTCCCTGCGTAGTGTACTCGCTGAGGAAGAGCCCACAAAATGGCGGCCGTCAGGACAGCCAATCAGAAACGAGCGCGAACCGGGCGCTCATGGGAAATGTAGTTTTCCCCATACAAGTACCCCAAACAGTGCCCGAAGCCCCCCTGAACACCCCACACTTATAAAACATACACCGGATGATAGAGCAGGAGCCTAGCATTAAAATGAGCCCTCTCTGAAGTTGCTGAGACAAGCGGTTCCAGAGATATGTCCCACACTGTGAATTCTCATAGAGAGTAAAGGAGCCATAGCGTCTGAGCGGGAAAAGCCGCGCTTAAAGGCGCGGAACACCAATTTTAATAAAGTTTAACAAAACATTAAAAAGTGCCCAAACATGTAATAAACACATAAATAAACACTAGTCAAAGCTCCAAAACCCAGAGAATACCACAGAAACTGCATTAAATCAATGAAATGCAAATAAAAACACCCTATGAGTGCTGGAGTGCAAAGCAAACTCCCAAATACAAGCCCATCAAAGGGACACTGTGGGAACAAGTGGACCTTCAGCACTCAATGGGTGGCTCACCTTTCCTGCAGGACTTCAGTCTTCAGGTGACCATGATGAAGAAGGAATAAACCAGAGGTAAATTCCCCAGTAGGGAAGCTGCTTAACTCAAGCTGTTCCCTCTTCAGGGCATAAGGTCCACAGAAAATCCCTGGAAGCTGCACCAGCCACTTTAAAGAGGGCAATTCACAGCCATGGTCACCCTCCTAATGGTGGTATTCCATATTTGAATAAAAATAACAAAATACTAAGTTGAATGCATAGATGTTCCCTACCTGGTGTGCACAGCACCCAGGAACAAATCAATCTAGTGGCTCTGGCCTGAAGGTGGCTTAAGTAGGAGGGGAGGCTCCGCCCCCTGCAATCATTTGCATAATTGTTCCTGCCTATTAAAGGGGCGAATCGCCTCCCAGAGTACCAGTGACCTGTATTGGACGACAGTGAAACTGGCATTACATTAAAAAACAAACAACGTGTATTTTGCAAACGTGTTACCCCGGTATTCTATTGCGGAACCATGATAAAACAAAACTGGCATAAACAGCACATTTCTACGAACTAACAAAAGTGGCTCTGTCTGCTTTTATAAAACTATCATCTATCCTTCTGGACAGATTATCCATGATAAGGGGGATATCAGAAGGGGTCCTGGTGCCCACCTCGAGGTCTGAATATCATTATACATTAATAAAAATGCATATAACATATGTTAAACATAGGTTGTATGCGCTTTATTTAGAAAGTCGTCCCATGGATCACCTATCCTTCTGGATAAGTGATCCATGTTAGTGGGGTGTCAGGAGGGGGTCCTGGTGGGTCTGAACAATACATTTAAAATAAATTAAACAAAAAAAAAGAAGAAGAAACCAAATAATATATATGACACATATGTTATATGGGCTTTATTAACCCCTTAGTGACGGCCGCGTGCAGACGCGGCCGTCACTTAACGTCCGTCTAACATTTTTTTTTTTTTTTTTAAAAACAATCCGGAGTCCCCGAACGGCGCGCAGCCGCGCGGGGAGCCGGATTTCCGGGACGTACATGTACGTCCTCTTTCACTAAGTGACAGCCACACAGGACGTACATGTACGTCCTGTGTCGGGAAGGGGTTAATAATGCCAGCAATTGTCGCCTGCAATGATCACCTATCCTACTGGATAGTTGATCAATGCTAGGGGGTGTCAGGAGGTGTCCTGATACCCCCTTGAGGTCTGAACTATTTATTTTAAACACAATTAAAATCTAATAAAAAAAATATATATATTTATTAAACATATACAGGCAAGGTATGCAGCCGCATACCTTGCATATTAACCCTATGAGTACCATTGGGGTAACAAATACATTGCAATGCACTGCTACCTCTCTGGTACTCAGATGGTAAATCATGCAATACAAATACAATGAGGGCATGTCGAAAAAAATAGAAGAAGAACAATGTCGAATTTAAATTCAGAAAGAAAGTCATAAAATGTATTATAAGGCGAATATTAAAGGGAGGAGGTAAAAAAATGTCGAATGTGAACAAAAATTTTTGTCGAATTAAATTGGTAAAAGTAAGCACTGTAATTTGAATTTCAGAGGGGGGTTAATATGTCAAAGGGGCGCTCTGTCAGATTTCTATGATGTATACTGTATTCTGCACTGTTTTTTTTCGAACAACGATGGTTTTGAAACTGTCATTGTGGCTTCTACTCCTCAACTCTGAGGTGCAGGATTATCGACAAAAAATGTAACCACAAAACAGGCAGTAATACTGAGTGTGGGTAATAGAATGCTACTTGCACGTTGTTTTGTTTTCACAAGTTGGGTAATAGGATACTAAAACCTAACTTAAAAAAACACAACGCCTGTTTTTTTTAGCACTGGTAATAGAATCAAGCCCTAAGTCAGGAGAGAGAGAGAGAGACATGGGCTGCATGATTCTCTCCACAGGGCTGCAAGGGTCCACAACAGCACTTGATAGCTGGACAATCCTCCAGGGGAAGCCAGGAATGGTAATTCACCTAATGGGGGAATTTTGACACCCCATATCAAAAAGAAAATAATAAAATATTCTAAAAACTAAGGGAAATGTTCTCAGCCTCTATCCAGGTTACTGGAACAAGTCTACCTGGGGTGGGGCTTATGGGATAGCCTGATAAGGAGGAAGGGGAGTCTCCACCCACAACTTCTTCTAGAATTTATTCCAGCCTACAAGGAGGAGCTGTCACCTCCCCATGGTACCTGTATGCCATATTGGTCAGCAGAGAAAATAAAATATTTAAAAACTAAGAAGAAAAGTCCTCAGCCTTTATCCAGGTTACTGGAACATGTCTATCTGAGGCAGGGCTAGTGGGATAGCCTGATAAGGAGGAAGGGGAGATTCCACCCATGACTTCATTTAGTATTGTTCCAGCCTGCAGGGTGGAGCTGTCGACTCCCCATGGTAACTGTATATCATATTGGACGACAGAGAAATGGGCCTTTTAATCCACTGAATATTCAGTAAAGGTCTCACAGTGGGACAATGTGTGTTGGGGTCAGTGACTACCAGTGAGCAGCAGGGTATGTTGGGGTTCATGAGAGCATATCTTAGTGTAGCAATTTTAGTGAGTGAGGGATAAGATATTACACTTAACACTTTGAAAGCCTATTCCATCAATCGTCAGTAGATGGCAGCCTACCATAATCTAAATAATGTGCACCAAATATCTTAGAGCCATAAATTATCTTGTTTGCTTGAATGTTAAATTTGAATTATATATATATATATATTAACAGCCCTAAGTGGAAGCACTCTCACTTAAAAAGGGTAAGTGCCTGGGTGCTATCAAGTGGCTAATGATACAAAAGAATAGTGATTTCAAGCACTCACAGGACTTCTTAAAGGAGTGTAATATTGTTTTATTAATATCTCACGTCAACATTTTGGCCAGGTACAGCTGTTTGTAGTTAATCCTTTGTGTGCCAGAGGGCTGCCAATGCAATGTGCAGCAATTATTTGGACACCCCTCCTGTACTCAAAGGGTTAAATAACTGGTCATTTGCATCTTGTAAGCTTTGTAGGTTCATAAGATGGTGTAAACAGTAAGTCAAATGATATATACATTTTGCAAAAGCTGCAAAAAAGTCAGAGAACATAGTAACGTAAATTAGGTTGAAAAAAGACACAAGTCCATCAAATTCAACTTTTGCCTCATAACTCAGATTTGAATTATACAAGCCTTTTTTTCCCTCCAAAATGGGTATTAGTCTAGTTTACGGAACTTCCTGTTTTACATACTAATACACAGTATAATGCTTATGTTCCTTCTTGAAATAAATGACTCTAATCTTTTCTTAAATGTATCCATTGTAACCGCCATTACCACATCCTTGGGCAAAGAATTCCACAATTTAATTTACTGTAAAAAAAAGTCTGCTGTACCTGACACCCCAAATAACTAGGGATGGCCCCTAGTTATTTCATCAGATCTTGGAATGAAAAGCTTGTTAGAAAGATCCTTGAATTGACCTGTCATATACTTATACAATGTAACAAGATCCCCTCTTAAGTGTCTTTCTTCTAGAGTAAATAAACCATGTTTGGCTACAATTTCTTCATACTTCAAATCCCCCATTCCCTTTATTAAAGGGATAGTAATACGTAAAATGTAAAAAAAAAAATATGTTGTAGGGTTTATCCCCCTGAGTAAAACAAGAGTACTCCCACCGCTGAAAGGTGTTTCATTCAAAAGTTATTAATTTTCAAAGTTGAATTTTTTAGGTGCAATATCACAGTGGCCTGAAATTGTACAGTGGCGCTGTTGCTACACCATCCTATGGAGATTTATGGCCCCGGGACCAGAGCTGTCCATATGATCGTGTAGCAACAGCGCCACTGTACAATTTCAGGCCACTGTGAAATTGCACCTAAAAAAAATTCAACTTTTAAAATGAATAACTTTTGAATGAAACACCTTTCAGCAGTGGGAGTACTCTTGTTTTACTCAGGGGGATAAACCCTACAACATATTTTTTTACATTTTAAGTATTACTATCCCTTTAATTTTGTTTCTCTGCTCTGTACGCTCTCCAGTTCTAGAATATCTGTTTTTCAGAACTGGTGCTCAAACCTGCACTGCATATTCAAGGTGAGGCCTTACCAACAGTTTGTACAGTGGCAAAATTATGCTATCCACCCTTGCTTCAATGCCCTTTTCATGCAAGACAGTACTTTGTTTGCTTTTACTACTTCTGTTTGATACAGATCATGAATTCCAAGCTTACAGTTTACAAGGACTCCCATATTCTTCTCTAGTAATGAATCTCCTAGAATGAATACATTAAGATCATAAGTACCATTACAATTTGTTTGTCCCAGATACATAACTATAAACTTTCCTACATAAAATTTATATTCCATTTGTTTACCTCATCTGCCTTTTTATGTAAATCCATCTGTAGAGAACAAACATCCTGCTCTGAATGTATTACCTTGCATAATTAAGTGTCATCTGCAAGTACTGAAATTTTACAGGTAGTTTATAAGCAGTGAACCAAGTACTGAACCTTGAGGTACTCAACTCTCTATTTTAACTGTATTGGGAGATTTTTCCAACAGCAAGCTGTTACCTATCCTTCAACCAATCTTCTATCAATTTGCAAAGGTTATCCCCTAGGCCTAATTTCCTTATTTTATACAACAGCCTCCTGTGTGGCACTGTATTAAATGACTTTGCAAAATCTAGATATATTACATCCACTGCTTTGCCATTATCTTTCTACTTACTTCTTCATAGAAGCTCAAAAAATATTATGGCATGATCTATTCCTCATGAAACCATGTTGATTTCTGCTAATAATCATATTTTACACAGTGTAATCCTGAATATAATCCTTTATTATGTCTTCTACCAGTTTTTCCACTGCCACGGTCAAACTCACATGTGTATAATACCCCTGTTCTGTTTCAGTTCAGTTCTTAAGAAGGGCATTACATTAGCTTTAAACCATTATTGTGGCACTGAGACTGTGGAGAGAGTCTTTAAAGATTAAAATGAGTGGTCTTGCCAACACTGCACTGAGTTCCCCAAAACCCTTGGATGTATACCATCAGGACCAGGTGTTTTGTCAGGCTTCATTTTGTATAGTCTTCCCTTGACCTCTTCTTGTGTTAACTCAATATCTGATAATGGAATGGTTTTGCTTGCTATTTATTGAGGCTCTTTGAGAGTTTGTTAAAGGAAAGAATTCCAAGTTTGCTCTGTAAACTGCTCCAACTTCTGGAATTTTGATGAACCCCCCTTCCCCACACACACAGGCACTTAGGCCTAAGTCACTCTTACAATGTTAGCACAGGGTTATGAATGCTGAGCTAATGGTGAGACCTGTTTATTAGGCTGTTTATACTGGCAATATCATCTTCCATGAATGCAGCATGCTGCATCTTCTCTGTGTTCATGCACTGATTTCAGTAAGGTTGAGCAGCACTGGTGCTCAATTCTATTGGGACCAGTAAAACCTGTATTAGTGCTAAAAAGAGTTCTGACTGGAACACATCGTTGTAGTGTCTGAATTATATTCTTTGGCCAGCATCCTCCACAATAAGTGTTGGTCACGTAAATTTGCATTGCAGCCAGACTCCCATCTCAGCTTTCAGTTCCCACAACTCGTGCAAAACTGTGTGAGTAGTAGGAACATCAAACATGACAATGAGCTAGTTTCAAAGGCACCCTCTTTCCACCCTCGCAAACAATAGGCCTATAAGCACTATGCCATATGCCCCCTCCTGTGACCATTAACACATATACCTTAATGTTTGATGTCCAGCAGTGTCTTCTCCACCTTGGTCCTCCTGCATCTTCTCCCTAAATAAAATGAATAATGAAAAGAAAACCCTAGTACCCACCAGCCACAGTCACATATTCACTTAATAAATTACAAAAAATATGAATAGGGATTGGTTTTTATATGGCCAATCACTGTTCAAATTAGTTCTCACACTCCCATTGGCTGGGATGTGGAGGTTAAAAAGGTAGTGGATGCCAATCAGCATCTAACTGAAGAGGTCACAGAAGCAAGTAACGTCATATTGGAGAGATTAGAGGAGGAGGTGATGGTGGAGTTGACGTATTAGGGTTTTCTTTTCAATGTTCATTTTATTTAGGGAGAAGATGCAGGAGGACAAGGGCGGAAAAGACACTGCAGGACCTTTGAAATCAAGATAAGTGTGTTACTAGTTACAGATGTGGGGAGGGGCATGGTGCATAGGTTAATGTTAGGACTAGGGTGTATTAACTGAGTGCCAAAGGGGTATGCAATACACTGCTTTGCAATGTGTTACATACCCCCTATGGCACTCAAAGGATATTTTTTGTGTGTGATGGTAATGTGTTGGGGGTGTGGTGTAAGAGACATTTGCTTTTTTTGGAGGGGGGGGTGAAACTTGGATAAATTGATATGGGGAGCTTTGGAGTGTTAACAGTCACTACATACAATGGAATGGTAAATGGATGTTCTGTTCCATTGATTTCAATGCGTGCTAATGTTGCACCTATCGTTTGTTTTTAACTGGTGATATTTTGTTACAGCACAGGGAATAGAATTCCTAACTTTGACTTAAAACGATCACCGTTAGCTTAATATCACTAATGCCTGTAATAGAATGAAGCCTCTGATCTGCATGCAGGCTATGGGTCTCTGTGCAGATAGTTCACACTGGTGATTTGCAAATTGCTATGTGTATTGTAGTTTCCATAATGTGCAACCCAGGTGGGCATTATCCAGTGATAAATGGCTGATGCTGACATAGACTGCTCATCAGCCACACCTCCACCATGACCCCCTCCCGTTCTAGGGCTGAAATGTGAATGTAAGCATTTTGGAGTCTCAAAACGGTATCCATTTAAAAGGTCGCATTTAAAAGTTTGAGAGGCTGCAGGCAGCATTCAACTTATCACCTAGATGAAAATGGTGACATGAGAATCTCGCCCTGCATATAAGAGCAAGATTCTCTTGTCGCCTCCTTAAAGTGTTAGTAATGTCTAAAAAAAACTTTTTTGCATTTAGAAGAGCTTAAAAAGCTGATCTAAATGCAAAAAAACATATCTCTCAAACCACTATGGTTTAAGAGATACGGGCGTTTAAAGTTTGATTTCTCCTACTGACAGCTGTAAAGCTGTCAGCAGGAGATCCGTGTCAGTCGACGTTTTAGACCATTCCAATGAAGGGATTCCGTGTAAGTAACAAGATCTCGGCACTTCTCAAGCGCCACTGTGTCGACCGACACGGATCTCCTGATGACAGCTTTACAGCTGTCAGTAGGAGAAATCAAACTTTAAACGCCCGTATCTCTTAAACCATAGCGGTTTGAGAGATATGTTTTTTTGCATTTAGATCAGCTTTTTAAGCTCTTCTAAATGCAAAAAAAGTTTTTTTTAGACATTACTAACACTTTAAATGCTGCATACAGTAAGCAGGAGACAGATATTGACAATTTAAAGCTAAACATTATAGGGCTAGATTCTATTGCAGGTGCTAAATGTTAACATCCATTTTAGCAAACATTTTCCTATTGAAATCTATGGGGAAAATTGGAGATAAATGCAGTGAAATTAGCACCTGTAATAGAATCTAGCCCATACTGAGCAAGCATTAATGCTCTCTCTTATACAAATAATCAAATCCATGGATTTCATAACTTTATTTAACCATAAAAGATCCTTTGCTATGGTTCAGATATGCCCGTAGAAAAGCTGTTAGGGCATTTGCCACTTAAGTGTGAGGCTTAACATTAAAGGAACAGTGCACACATTTTTCCTGAAAAATAAATGTCCTAGTTCTTCTTACTGCATCAGTTGCTTTGATTCTGTGCATCCCTAATTGTTTGATGCCCCTTGATAACTCTAGCTTCCAAATGTTCAAGTGTTCATATAATCTATATATAAAAGAATAAGCCCTCACACACAGAATGTAATTTATGTCTCCTCAGAAAACAAACACACATTGAACAGAATGCCTCATTACATAATTTATGTCTCATTAGGAGACACAACTCTCATTGGGTGATTCAATGGGGACATTACTGCTCCCATTGGGTGAATCAATAGGGGCATGTTTATCATACAGGGAGTTGGCCCGCCCCCTCCAGCCTGCCCACCACTAGCCAACTGACAAAAAAATATATAGCTGCCACTCGCTCCTGAAGTAGGGGATATCAATAACTTCTCCTGGTCCACACACACTCACTCAGGATCATGACCCCACAAACACACTGTGTCACCTCCCACAGATAACTGTAACCCTCCATACACTCTGTTTCAGTACGAGGGTGTAATGTTTCCATAAAATACAAACACTCAGGGATAAACTTACTAGCAACTCTTTTATTTAACCCTTTCAGTGCCAGAGGGGTACGCAACACATTGCTTTGCAATGTGTTGCGTTCCTCTCTGGCACTCAAAGGGTTGTAACCCTCTGGCACTCAAAGGGTTAACTCTTTTCAGCTCTTCAGTCACCTCACTGTCTGTCTTCAACTGTCACTCCTCCACTTCCTGCTTCCTGATTCCAGCCCTTTCTCCTTAAAGGGAGAGAGATGCTTTGCTGTATGTTACAGAGGGCAAGCCTCAAACACTACTTTCTATTTGTTCCCGCAGCATATTGCTACGCTGCCTCAACTGAAGAGCCACTGTGTGTTATATTGCTATGTTACCTCAGCTTAAAGGGATAGTAATACTTCATTTTATCTTTATTTTGTAAGCATTAAAAAAACATGAAGAACGATGTAAGTCTTATCTCTCAAACCTTTATGGTTTAAGAGATATTCACAAGCAAAGTTTCCCCCTCCCGCCCTTTTTCCTAGTGTAAGCCATCTCTTCTCAGATGCGAATCTGGTTGTAAGACCAGACAGATAACAGCAGGGGACAATTTTCTTTGTATGAAAACAATGAAAGCCCTTCCCCCCTTGACAAGTTTTTCAGCTTTTTCCCTTATCTTAATTGAAGATTGTCCCTCTCTGCAGTCTACCTGGGCACCTCCTTTCTGATCTGAATGAACGGGGGGGGGGGGGATATTTTGCTTGTGAATATCTCTTAAACCATAAAGGTTTGAGAGATAAGACTTATATCATTCTTCATGTTTTTTTAATGCCTTCAAAATAAAATAAAGATAAAACGAAGTATTACTATCCCTTTGAGTAAGGAGTTACTGTTACCATTGGGTGATTCAATGGAGGAGTGATTTAAATCATTCAGGGAGTTGGCCTGCCCCCACTATCCAGCCCGCCCACCACTATGTAAGTGACTGAAAAAACAAAATTTCTGCCACTCGCTCGTACACCACAGACACACACACACAGAGAAGCCACACACACACACAAGCCACACACACACAGACACAAGCCACACACACACACACACACACACACACACACACACACACACACACACACACAAGCCACACACACAAACAAGCCACACACACACACACACAGAGTCCCCAGGGGTCCCTCCACCAATCTGAGGCACACAATGAGCTGATCCAACAAAGAGAGGGCGGGATCGTCTCCAGTGTACCTTCATTTCTGGTATCTGCAACACAGCAATGCTTTCGGCTCCTGGTGCACAATGTGCTTCTGCTGCAGGAAGCCCAGCTGCTTCATGTAACTCGGAGGCAGGCAGGCCTAGTACCAAATCCTTCATGTTCCCCCTTCATTAAGCACAACACTCCACCCAGCAACAGCCCGGTCATGCGTCCCTTCAAGGAGCTCTCTACAAGCAGCAACTGGATGCGGCTATTACCCGTGGCTGAGGGGCTGGAGACAGACCATGTTGGGGCCACTCTGTAGTACACACTCTTACACACAAGCTTATTCACCACCGCTCTCTGCCCGCTGTCACACACCTGCACTGTGTAAGTACCCTGGCACAAAAAATATACATGCCGCACTATAGCTGCTCCAACCACACACACCATCCCTGCTCCAACCACACACACCATTCCTCCTCAGTTCCCGCTCTCGGTGCCCGGGCTGTGTCCCTAGTAACGCTCTTGGCCGAGGCCTGGAGCAGGAGGTGTCTTCCTAGCCAGGGAGCCGGGCCGGCGGTTGTCTGGCAGCCTCTGAGCGTGCATGTACAGAGTCCACTTCAGGGACTGTGGACTCCATGACTCTCGCTACATACATACATACATACAGCTGGTTAACCCCTTCAGTGCCAGAGGATTAAGCAACACAATGAGCAATGCCTTGCCTACCCCCCTGGCACTTACAGGACCGTAATAATATCTGTGTGTGTGTGTGTGTGTACGCATGCATGTACGTGTGTATGTGTGATCAATGTCTGTATATGTCACTGTATCTGTGTGTGTCTATGTATGTGTGCAATATGATTCTTTCTGCTTCACACAGTACACAAAAAAAACATCATCAGCCAATACAGCTAAATGAAATGTACAATACAAACAAACACAAAAATTTCTTACAAAATACCTTCAACATGCCACCTACAACATTTCAAACAAAAAATGCTACATAACACATACCCTACTACAATGACAGGCAACGCCGTCACATATTGCTAGTATACACATATAGAGAAATTAAGTGTGTGCAGAGAATCATTTGAATTACTTTAGCTTTATTCGCTTCCTAAAAGACAATCATTATCCAAAGGGAATTTGAAGATAAATGCTGGTGGATGTGTGTTATATACAGTGTATGTATATATTTATTGTATAAGCAACATGTCTGGCCATTTTTAAGCTAGGGTTTACTTAGGTACTGTTGTAATGACAATGTGAATATCTTCTTAAGTGCCTTCAAAAAGTGACACTCTAAGGCTTTATCTGCTAATGCCATAGGAATTGCCATAAGAAAATATGAATATTTACACACCAATATACAAGGAAAAGATGGTTCTTAGTATTTTCCAAGGTGACAATTTAATATCAATAGATAAATTGTAAGAACGATAGGCTTTGTTCACAGTTTACAACTAATATTTTAGGTACCCAAAAATGTTCCTTAAAAAAATTATCAAAAGTTTTTGTAATAGTTCAGACATAGATGCAAAAACATGAATTGGTAAATCTTAATACTCTACATTACTGGCTCACATTCATTGATTTAAAGAGAGCAATTGTGTAGTCATACCATAGTGCGGAAGAAATAAGAGTTATTGTATAGTTTGAAGTTAGAGATACATATGTTAATTGTATTCTTATGAAGAAAGTCAAAGACAAAACACAAGGCGATTTCCTGTCTCAGCCTAAAACACACTGGTATTTATAGAATTTATTAACCTCTTTTAGTGCCAGAAAGGTGTCCAATGCAGATATCTCTCTGGCAGTCAAAGGGTTAACCCCTCCAACCAAACAGCACTGCCTTAAAAAGTTTCCCTACATGGCAGCAAAGCTAATATAAGGATTATGGTTCGACAGCTTTTCTTCCCATGTAAGTTTTACAGAAGCCTCTGGCATTTAGGATTGGCAAGTAAATTTTCAGGGTGTCTCAGATTGTTAAAGCCATACCAGCCCAGGGGCATTTTCCATTTTCCACCATTTTCATCTTTCCACCATGCCAGCCTACTCCTACTCCAATCGCACCAGAGAACGGGATGCTACTGCCTCAGAGCTTGAAGCCTTCCTCTGCTTAATGTATGTGGTGTTTAAGGAGGCGACATGAGAATATCGCGTTTATATGCAGGGTGAGATTCTCATGTTGCCATTTTAATCCAGGAGACATGTTGAATGCGGCTTGCAGCAGCTCGATCTTATAAATGCAACCTTTTAAAAGTGAACTGTAATGGGCCGTAGGCCGTTACTGAAAGACTTTTTAGTCCTTATGCGACCACTTGTTGAACTTTATGAGAACATTTATTTCAACATACAGCTTGCCTACAAGGACTTAATGAGACAGAATTACAGGACTGTGGGGCCTCGACGACCCCTTGTCGGATTATGGGGCTAAACTGTTTACCAACAAGCAGTCGAAGGTTCCCGGGAGACGGCAGGAATTGTCGGCGGAACACTGAATTCTCAACAGAACATCATACCAACGGGGGGGACAGTGGGCGAAGGCCAGGTTGGTCGAATCTCTGAGCCAGACATTCAAATAACTTCCATAGCCTAACATAGTGAAAAGTAGGCTGCTCAGGGATTGGCCAACAGGTCGGTTCATACTGGTATTTGATTGAATATCCCGCTTCAACCCTGACCAAAGTAGTAGACCAACAGCTCCAACCTCTGATCTTTGTCTCTCAAAAGATGTGTATTCTAGCCACTCCAGTCAACTGCTATTCTGTACTGTGCTAAGACTCCCTGCTGTGAGCTAATGTAATCAAGTCTGGTGTGCCTGACCAGGACATAAGGGATTATGAGGAGGTAAAACAGAGATCACTGGCCCGGTACGCCATTACTCTGGATACGTCCCACCGGCAGTTCCGGGAGTCACAGAAAAGGGTGCAGGATTTGTATAAAGAATGGACTCATGGCTTCGAGCGGGCCACCCAAAATTGGATGCAGGGGTGTGGGGCACAAACTTTTGAGGACTGCTGCCAACTGATACTATTGGAGCACTTTTTTTAAAATATTCTCGAGCCCGTTTGAGACTGGGTTCGGGATCGTCACCCTTGTACTGTCACGCAAGCTGCTCAGTTGGAAGACCAGTATGAGGACACGTGGAAAATGGGCTCCTGGTCACAGCGACCTTCAGGCGGAGGGGGAACCCGACCCCCACACAACACTACCTATTCCCCCTCACACAGCACCAGCTCCAGGTCAAGCCTCTTCTCCTCCAAAACGAGCCCCTAACCCTGGGCCCCTGTGTTACACATGCAATCAAAGAGGACACATGAAGTACAACTGCCCCATGGGGCGCGGGCCCACAGCCAAGTCCCAGGAACCCAGGGGGCCAGCCACCAAATACCAGGCACCCCCTGGTTCAGTACAGTCCCTCAGTTTGCCCGTCCAGCCCCGAGACTCACTCACTGCCTCACTAACGATGATCCCTCACACAAGGCGCCCGCCCGAACAACCATCAATGCATCTTCAGCCTGTCAGCCTCAACGGGAACCCAGCCACAGGATTATGCAATACTGGGGCCACCCTCACCCTGGTATAGCCCTCATGTGTCTCCCCCGCTATAAGACCAATCAGGTCGTGGAAGAATGAGTGGCGGGGGGAGCAATAGGCAATTGCCTATGGCCAACGTTCACTTGAACTGGGGTTCTGGTCAAGGAGACCACATTATGGGAATCATGCCCGGTCTGCCCCAAACATCTTACTGGGAAATTACTTGTGCCACCTACAGTACTGTTTGGCCCCCATGGGGACCCACGAGGACTGTCAGGTACTTACTTAAGCCACCGCACACCAAAGGATGGTAAGCCCCCCACCACGATCCGATTCACCCGTCCCCTTAGATAACCCCATGTCCTGGCTGCCCCCTATAGAATTATGTGCTGCCCTTCAGGAAGACCCCACCTTGGCAGGGTATAGACGTAAGGCAGACGCTGGGGAAACGGGCTCAGAGGCGGAACGGTTCATATGGGAGGATGGGTTATTATATCGTAGCACCCAGACCCATTTTCAGGGCATCACTCAGGTCACCCGCACCCAGTTAATAGTACCCTTCCAGCATAGAGCAGCTCTCATGTCCCTAGCTCATGAGATTCCCCTAGCCGGCCACCTGGGAGCTCGGCACAATAAGCACCGGTTAACCAGTGCCTTCTTCTGGCCCAAATTATCCCAAGTTGTTCACAACTTTTGCCGCACATGTGCATCTGTCAACAGGTCGGCAAGAGGGGAGATCATCCGCCCGCACCCCTACAACCCTTGCCCCTCATAGGAGAGCCAGCGGGTAGCAATAGATATCATAGGACCCCTAGCCCATCCTAGCTGCACTGATAAGAAGTTCATTCTTACCACCGTGGACTTTGCTACCTGCTATCCTGAGGCTGTGGCCCTATCCAGCTTCATTGCGGAAAGTGTCGCAGATGCTCTCATCAAGGTATTTTCCTGCGTAGGGTTCCCTGCAGAGGTCCTGTCTGATCAGGGCACCCAGTTCACTTCCGAGATCATGCACCAGGTATGGGAACTGTGTGGGGTGAAACCTATTCACACCCCAACATATCACCCACAGACCAATGGCATCTGTGAAAGGTTCAGCAGAACCTTCAAGCAGATGCTATGGGCTTTCAAGAAGACTCAGCGAGATTGGGAGAGCTACCTTCCCCATCTTCTGTTTACCTACTGGGAGGTGCCACAGGAGTCCACAGGCTTCTCCCCGTTTGAACTATTGTTCGGGAGGAGGGTCCGGGGACCCCTGAACATCCTCCGTGAATATTGGGAGGGAAAGTACGACTCCACTGAAACCCCGGCAGTCACATATGTAGTAGAGCTCCCGGAAAAATTAGCCATCCTCATTGGACTAGCTTAGCAGCATCTTCACTGTGCCCAACGCAAACAGAAGCACTACTACGACAGGCACACGCAACACAGAGAGTTTCACGTGGGACATCAAGTCCTAGCTCTGTGCCCACTGAAACAGAACAAACTTCAGACAGCATGGGTGGGGCCCTATCAGGTCATTGACAGGCGGGGGGAGACTACAAACGTGATCGCCAGAGGGGCCAAACTGCAGAACAGACGGACCTGTCACGTAAACGCCCTAAAAGCGTATCAACCCCGCGCAGAAGCAGCCATGGCCATATGCACTCTGGCGGGTGATGACCCAAAGGAACAGGACATATCTGACCTCTTGGCCACCACCCAGGGTCCACACTGCCACAACCTTCCCACCTTAGGACCTCAGCTAGACACAACCCAGCAGCAGCAGTTTAAGGATATGGTACATAAATGGCCACAGCTATTCTCCCCACATCCAGGCCTCTCTACCCTGACTCAGCACCAGGTTATCACCACATGACAGGAGCCCCTGCCCCAGCCTGCGTATAGAGTCCCAGAGGCATTTAGGAAGGGCATGTTGCAGGAAATGCTAGAGTTAGGAGTCCTTGAGCCGTCCACTCGTCCTTGGGCCTTCCCGGTAGTCTTGGTAGCCAAGAAGGCCAGAACCACCCGGTTCTGTGTGGACTACCGGAGGCTCAATGACCGGATGGTCACTGACGCTTATCTGATGCCTCGGGTAGACAAGCCACTTCACTGGCTTGCTGGGGCTGGTGTTGTCTCTACCCTTTATCTCAGCAGAGGGTACTGGCAGATACCCCTAGACCCTGAGGCAGTAGCTAAATCGACATTCACTACCCCTTTTGGCCTCTACCATTTCACAGTGATGCCCTTATGCCCTTTGGGATGATGAATGCCCCGGCTACTTTCCAGTGGTTAGTGGATCATCTGCTAGCAGGGGCACAGGAATTTGCCTGTGCCTACCTGGATGACATCGCTATCTTCAGCGACACCTGGGAGGAACACTGCTGCACTTAGAAACCATTCTAGGTAGGATCGCCAGTTCTGGGCTAACCCTTAGACAAATGTCAGATAGGCATGGGGGAGGTCCAATACTTAGGCATCAAATGGGAAGTGGGCACCAGCAACCAGACCCCGCCAAAGTAGCAGCCATTCTAGAGTGGCCTACCCCCAGGACCAAGAAACAGGTCCTAGCCTTCCTGGGCACAGCCGGGTATTACAGAAAGTTCGTCCCCCAGTATAGCACCTTGGCCAAACTCCTCACAGACCAAACCAAGAAATCGCTACCCAGCATTGTGGACTGGACCCCAGAGTGTGAACAAGCATTTCAAGCCCTTAAGGAGTCTTTGGGGAGGGGGACAGAGTTGGCAGCACCTGACTTTAACAAAACTTTCTTGGTCCACACAGATGACTCCGACTACGGGGCAGTGCTGAGCCAGGTCAACCAGGCAGGAGAAGAACATCCTGTTATCTACTTGAGCCATAAGCTACTACCCAGGGAGGTTGCTTACGCAGCAGTGGAAAAGGAGTATCTGGTGTTAGTCTGGGCCCTCAAAAAACTACAGCAGTATCTTTTTGGGCAAGAGTTCACGGTGTTCACAGATCACAACCACTTGGTATGGGTCAACCGAGTTTCAGGGGACAATGGGCGACTGCTGTGGTGGAGCCTGGCTTTACAAACTTTTAACTTTTGAATTAAGTACAAAGCAGGCCAGGAAAATCAGAATGCCGGCGGCCTGTCCCAGCAGCAGGATGCCTAAAAGACCTAAAACCCCCCTTGGGATGTGGACTAAAAAGGGGGAGTGATGTAGTGAGACGTAGGCCGTTACTGAAAGGCTTATGGGCATCGGGACTTTTTAGCCCTTATGCAACCACTTGTCGAACTTTATGAGATCATTTATCTCAACATACAGCTCGCCCACAAGGACCTAATGAGACAGAATTACAAGACTGTGGGGCCTCGACGACCCCCTTGTCGGATTATGGGGCTAAACTGTTTACTGACAAGCAGTCAAAGGTTCCCAGGAGACGGTGGGAATTGTCAACGGAACATCAAATTGTCGATGGAACATCGTACCAACGGTGGGGACAGTGGGCGAAGGCCAGGTTGGTTGAATCTCTGAGCCAGACATTCAAATAACTTCCATAGCCTAACATAGTGAAAAGTAGGCAGCTCAGGGATTGGCCAACAGGTCGGTTCATACTGGTATATGATTGGTCAGGGTTGAAGCGGGACATTCAAAGTAGTCGACCAACGGCTCCAACCTCTGACCATTGTCTCCGAAAAGATGTGTATTCTAGCCACTCCAGTCAATTGCTATTCTGTACTGTGCTAAGACTCCCTGCTGTGAGCTAATGTAATCAAGTCTGGTTCTTTGTGTTTTGTGTATACCATTTGTTGATGCCTATTGTGTCCTTTGTTCCACCTGCTGACTTGAGGGGTTCAAACTCTGTTAAAAAGCCTGACCCCATTCAATAAAATGTGTTTGTGTGGATCAAGCAGTCTCCTGTGTCGTGCTTGCCTGGATGGTCTAAAGAGTCTGCTTTGACTTTCATCCAGGGCTGGTGCAAGAATTTTTGCCACCCTAGGCAAAACCTAATTTTGCAGCCCCTTGGCTCCACCCCTTGTGTCCTACCCCTTTATGCCCCGTCCTGTATGTGTTTAAGTGTCAGTGTGTTTGTGTGTTCCCTATATGTGTATGTGTGTGTCAGTATGTGTTCCCTGTATGTATATAAGTGTGTGTTCACTATATGTATATGTGTGTCAGTGTGTGTGAGTCTCTGTAAGGATATCAGTGTGTAAGTATGTGTGTGTGCTTCTCTACATGCGTATCAGTGTGACAGTGTATGTTCTCTATATGTGACTCTCCTCCCCTTTGACTCTCTCCCCCTCTTGACTGTTGATCCCCCCTTTGACTCTCTCTCTCCCCCATCTGACTCTTGATCCCCTCTTGACTGTTATTCCCCCCTTTGACACTTTCTTCCCCCGCCTGACTCTTTATCCCCTCTTGAACCCCCTTCCACTTACTCTTCCCGGTGCACGTCTCTCTCTCCCAATGAGTACGTTTCGATGCTCTCCCTTGGCTGGCTATTTTTTTAATGTAGCACAGCGATGACTATTTCTCTCACCCCCTCCGCTCCTGCAATCCTGGTCCAGGACTGAAGGAGCGGAGTGGGAGAGAGAAACAGGTATCGCTGTGCTACATTAAAAAAATAGCCAAGGGAGGGCACCAAAACATACTTTTTTTACTTGTGCGGTAAGTGGTGAGCAGAGGGGGGAGCCCCGATGGACCTCCAGAGAAAGTGCGCCCTAGGCCGGCGTCTACCTCGCCTATAGGTGGCGCCTGCCCTGCTTTCATCCCTGAAAGGAGTATAGAGATATTCACTCTCTATCTCCAGGAGTTTCAGACTTCGACTAGGCGGAATATTAAACTTTTCCAACTACCTTGGCTCGACTTCGTAACCGGAGACTCGGCGTTGCTCGACTGACTCGCTTCGCTCGACCCGGTGTCGGATCCCTCGGGTTGTCGACTCTGCAGTTGTTTGACCCATTTGCCCTTGCTTCAACCGGTCCTTACGACAGTGCCCAGCCGATTCCGGGAGAGAAGATTCCGCTACGACGGCCCAGTACACCCTGGCGTTTTGGGTTCTCGTTACATGAACCCTCAAAACAAGTTGCTTGAGTGAACCTATATTCATACCTGGGAACCTTGGGATGGATTCAAATGCAAGTGCTAATTTTATCTCAGCCTTTCTCTCCAGGTATCCCCATAGACTTCAATAAGAATATTTTTGATAAAACGGGAGGTAACATATATCTCCTGCATTTGAATCCAGCCCCATGTCTTCTAGAGTCTCCGGAGTCCCCTGGAGTCCCGTGGTGCTCTTGGAGGATATAAAAGACGCAAATTGCATTAAAAAAGGGGTGGGGCTTACTCGTGAGTTTGGTAAGGCTTAATGACATGCCACAAAAGTGGGCGGGAAGTTGGAGGAACTGGGTGGGGAAGGGGGAGAAGTAGGTGGGAAATTAGAGGAACAGGGTGTGAAGGTGCAGAAATGGGTAAAGTTTTCAAGAGAAACTCCCCACCGTCGGAGAATCAATCTCTGTACCCCGGAGACCTGGTAATTCACTCTAAAAACTGGAGTCTCCGGGGCAAATCCGGGGAGTTCCCAGGTATGGCTGTAATGCAGGTCCATTCAAGTTGCATGAACCTACTCCTAGTGGTACCTATCATCTTGAAATCTTCTCAAAGTGTAGGATGCAGTAAAGTGTGGTATTATTGTATTGTAATTAACACAGAAGCAATTGTTCTCTGGAAGATTACAGGATCAATTACCAATAGCTCTCACTCACAGGCGACTGTCACATCTGTTTGTTTTGCTCCTTGTATGCTGGAATCTCTGTATTGATTATTTCCCAACTCTACTACACCACAGACTATGCTGGTGCCATATACATTTTAATAATGAAATTAAATTCAAAGCTTCAAACTGATTATTTGTGTTTGATGCAAAGGAACTAAAGGAATTCTAAGAGATTAATCAAAAGGTTTATCCATAGAATACCTATTTCCGAAAATATCCTCTTGCTTTTGATTATCAGACACAGGTTTCTATTTACAGTTTATGTTTAACATACAATCCTTCTGTATCTCTCTTTACCTGCCCTATTTAGCTCTTCCTGTATCCAGTGGGACAAGTCCTGCATTAGTCAGAAATGCACAACTATCCACTATTCAAATAAATTAAATACACATACTAATGTTAAATGAACACCTAATATAATCAGGGTGCTACACATACGTAAATACCTCGTATTCCATGCTGGTATGTATAAAAAAAAATAAAAATAAAATATATATATATATATATATATATATATATATATATATATATATATATATATATTCTAAGGTCTAAAATCTAGTCTTAGATATGATCTGTGGGGGTTCCCGCTTCTGCCTTTCCAGGGCTCCCATTACAATAGCAATCTTGATAGGTGTCTCAGAAGTGATACTGTTTTATTGTTTATTAATGAGTGAGATAATAATAGAGGAGCAGTGGTTACTAATCTTAATACTTTAACAACATTACTGTGGACAAACAAGTAACCTAACAGTGTTTATATAGGATAGTCTACACCGGTGTTAACTCCTTAGCTACAAGGGCTTTTTGATACTAGAGGGCAAGAGCAATTTTGGCCTTCTTAGTATGAGTTTTTTTCAGCAGTATTTCTCCTCTAATTCATTTAGTCCATGCACACAAACTATATACCATTTTTTAGGCATAAGAAGGGAACTCTCCTGATTTGCCCCAAACACTTTGGTTTTTGACAGTGCAGTACCGGGTCTCCAGGACAGAAGCTGATTCTCTGGATATGGGGAGGTTCCTCTGAAACTCCGTCCACATTTGCTCCTTCCCACCCTGTTCCTCCCACTTCTCACCAACTTTTGGGGATGCACCTGGTAAGCCCCCCTCCCCACTGACGAGTAAGCCCCATCTCTTTTTGCTGTGATTCGCGTCAATTATATCCCCCACCGGCACCAGAGGAGTCCCCAGAAGAGAAAGACCCCAGGTATGCCTATGGTTCAGTTGGTTTTGTCCCAGAACTGAACCCTTTTACTTAGGACATCAGCCTCACTGTGTATGTTTGTGATCACTCTTGTGCCTCAGTTTTTCTGTGTTACTTGCAGGATGAACCCAGTGGAGCTCCCATTACTTGTGATGAAAAAGGGTATGACATGCACATATTGTAGAAAAGCAAAGAAAAATGTACTTGTTGCAAAAGGCTCAGTTGACGAGTATGTGTACAGTGAGTTGGTTTACCCTACCCTGCTAAAAAGCAGCACATACAGTTTCAAATATCTTTAATCCTATGAGGGTGTTTAAAGTGATATTAATGTTTCACAAAAAAGCAGTTCCACTTAATCTTCATAGTATTTGGACCATGGACCACTCACCATGGCAAAATACTATGAAGTTTAATCGGAGCTCCTTTTTTTGTGAAACATTACTATCCCTTTAAACGTTTACATCTATAACTGGATGCTAGAACATGCTTTTTAACCTTCTGAAAGCCAAAGGGGTGAGCAATAAGGGGCGAGTAATATTTTCCCTTGTCTATGGGTCTTATTTATGTGTCTTCCATGCAAAATCACAGATATGGATTGGTTTCCCTGTTTTAACCAACATACCTGGAAGCTTTTAAAATGAAAAAACATCTGATCTTTAATCCCTTAACGACCGCCCGTTCCGACGGAGGGCGGCCATTAAGGGGCACAACACTTTTTTTTTGCTCAATGCGTTCTGGGAAGGCAGATCAGAGTGCAGCCACGCTGCCATCCCAGAATTCCATGATGTGCCAGGACCATCACCAGTCCTTAACGCACATCCAACGGTGACGGCCCTGGCACGTCACTGGTCCTTAAGGGGTTAAAATAGTTTCAACTGAAGCTACCACTAACATAATTTTAAGGTGAGATGTCAAAATGTTACTTTTTTGTAACAATTGTTTTAAATAAAAACAAACATAAATATAGGGGCATTTGAAAGCTCTTTCAAAATCACCTATTTGTTACTAGATGACAGTCCCACTTTAAATAAAAGGGAAAACATTTAAAGGTATCTGAAATGAGGGAATCTAATTTAAGGACATATGCTGTGTATGTCACTTTATAGCAAAAAAAAACACATATTTATGATGGTCACTTTTATTTAAAGCAATTATTTATGATACTAGTGTAAAAGCCCGTGTACACAGGCAAAAGCATGTAAAAAAGTAGTTTTACTGCAGGAAATAAAAAAGCTTTTTAACACATACTGTCCCATGCATTGCTAAACCAAGAACTGAAGGGTTAACCCTTTCAGTGCCAGAGTGGTAGGCAACGCATTGCTTTGCAATGCGTTGAGTACCACTCTGGCACTCAACTGGTTAAATTACTTCTTCACACCTAGATGTTTTCTTCAGAACACATACAGTATTCTCTTCAAAGCAGTGGTGGGCAATGGGGATCCTTCTAGCTGTCCTATCAACATCTGGAGTGCATTGAGTCAATTGAGTGTTCCCTACCAAAAAAAAAAAAAAATTAACCGTTCTGGCTTTCCTCCGTCTTGCTTCATTTTGGTCAAGTGGTGAAGAGGAGGGGGTCTGAATGTTGCGCTTTACTTACTCCCCTCTGTGCGTTCACGTTCGCAGTACGCGCTCCATGTACAGCCTTCAGCTTGTGCGTTCGGGCAGTCTCTACTGCGCACGACCACATTGGACAAACATACATCTGGCCTTATATATTTTAGGCTATTTAGCTTTATTTATTTTTCAGTTAGGGCAGATCTAGCAAGCACTGCCACGCTGCTCCCTATCCCAACTGTCACTTTCTACCAGGAGGTACTAGCTCATTTGCATTCTCTGACAAACAAATACAGTTAAATATGTCATAAGGTACTGCTTGAAATAAGAAATGGTGATCAAAAATATAGTTTGTGGCAAAGCGACAGTTCCACTTTAAAGGGATAGTAGCACATACTATATAGTAAAATGTATATTGTAAGTTTTATCCTCCTGAGTACAACAAAGGTACTCCCACTGCTAAGATGTGTTTCATTAAAAAGGTATGTCAGTCTGTTTAAAGACAATACAGCACTATCACTTAACCATATCAAGATCACCATGGTAGTAGGAAGCAGGATCATGGAGCCCTGAAAAAGGTAAGAATGGCCATCCCCAGAGAAAAACTAGATTTTAGGCCTCAGAAAACAGTCACTTTCTACAGATGCTAGCATAAGTACAGGGTATTGAGTATATATATATATATATATATATATATATATATATATATATATATACATATATTAAACTGCAGATCATTTTTAAATGTTAGTGTTCCTTTAAGAGACGTGCACAAATGAATGATGATCAATTCTGGGGCAAAAAACTGCACCATAGTGAAAAAAAATAAATGTAATATCGATGTAAATGGCCTTTTTGCATAAATGGGAATTGTGTGGATGTTTATTTGTTCCTATGGTGGAGTCAGTTTGCCGTAGAGTTTTTAATCTTTTCTTATTTGCATATGGCCCTAAAGGTATATTTCACATGTCACTATATTTGCATTGTGCTTGTGCCTGTGTATAGATGTTCTACTGTGAATCCATAGATCCATGAATCGGCCAGTTCATGGTGCAACATTTAGCCGTTTGAAATGCACTGCTAATGTATCGATCAGATTCATTACCATGGATGTATTCAGGCCTGAGTGCCACAGTGGCTGTTTTTACATCATTGCAGTTCTGCAACTGTTCTAGACATGAACCCACAAGACATTAACCCTTTCAGAGGGGTACGCAATGTGTTGCATACCCCTTTATTACTCAAAGGGTTATTGTCTTTTAGCATTGCCACCTGGCAGATATTTTATTAGCATGCCAGAAAAATGTTAATGTTAAGCCAATAATAATATTTTACTGACAATATTTTTCTCCCGCAAGGTGGTATCATTAACCTCACTGAATGAAAGAAACATCTCCAATCCATTGCAAAGCAACGTATTGAGACATCTCTTTCATTCAAGGGGTTAATTTGTCTGCTCTCTCTGCAAAGTAGCCTAATGACCCTCACATGCCAGGCACTTGTCTCTGTATGGACCATATTTTCAAAAGCAAGCTGCACTGCTTTCTGGGGAAAACCAAACTGAGTATAAGGGAGTATGAAAAGCCCCTACTGATTTAAATGGGACTTTTAGGGCTCGATTTAAAGGCAGCCGTTAGCAAAAAAAATCACTAACGGGTGCGTTAAGTGTCATGTTGCAATTCAAAGATCCGTCTAAACAACAGCTAACGGCAGTTGTAGAATCCTTACGGCCGACACACTTACGTGCATTCAGACGCATGGAAAAACATACCCCAGAGCTATTCAAAGGCTTGCGGTACTGATAACGGCTGAAAAAAAGACACACCTAACGGCTAAAAGTTAAGACCCACTTCTCACACACGTTAGACACTTAACGGCCAAAACAAAACACCCGTTACAGAGGAAAACACACCAAATGCTTACCGCACAACCATGTAAATGGGAAAATTAACCCGTGCAATGCCAAAACAACACAAAAACATGCACACACAACACAAATCACTACACAAACAACAACAACCAACACCACAGGGACAATAACACACAAAAACAACAACACAACATGGCACGGAACAATGGGGGTCATCACACAAAGCGGACACCTGCAAATACAAGCTCACCTGGGCAACATCAACACGCCACCTGCACCCCACAACTGCACGTCCGCAAATGGCACACACAGAACAAGCACAACACACCACATCTTATAACACACACACACCTGCTAACACTTACCTGGACAAAAACAACTCACCATTGGTCAGCACTCACCTCATCAACACACCTACACAACGCCCTAGCAAGTACTTAAAGGGACAACTCAACACACTCACTTGTGGCTTGTTTTCCACTCAGGGAGGGAGAGAGAGATAGAGATAGAGAGAGCTAGAGAGAGATAGAGAGAGAGAGACAGATAGAGACAGATAGAGAGAGCAAACAGTATGTTGGGTTACATATTGTTGCGAAGGCTGCGGAGAAGGCGTGCAAGGGAGAGAGCTGGGGAACATCAGCAACCTCCAAGCACTCCTCATCAACAGCCTCCACCTGTTGCAAGTGAGGAGGCTCTGGCTCAGCAGCCACACAGGAGCCCATCCCCACCCGGAGGACACCTGCCTGCAGATGCACAGCTGCAGCAACAGGATGCTCCCCAGCTGCCACAGGGACCCCTGCAGCAGCCCAGGATGCATAGACGACCACCAAGGCCCAGGGTATACCGTCCAAGGGTCACTCTCTTTGGAATGACCGATGACGAGGTTATTGATCGCTACAGGTTGAGGCCACACAGCATCATAGCCCTGTATGAGGTCATCAAGGAGCAGGTGGATCCCATATGCACCCACAACCATGCTCTAACTGGCCTTCAAAAACTCCTGTGTGCCATACACTTCATGGCAAGTGGCGCCTTTCAGTCGACAGAGGGTTACGCATCTGGCATGTCCCAGGCCACATTCTCCAGGGTGCTGGCCCAGGTCTTGCCAGCCCTCAAAGCCAAGGCCAGTACCTACATACGTTTCCCCATCACCGATATGGAGTGGACACATCTGAAGCAGGGCTTCTATGCAAGGGGAGGCATGCCCAGGGTCATGGGTGCAATAGATTGCACCCATGTCCGTATCAAAGCACCAGCACGTCAGGGACATATGTTCCTGAACCGCAAAAACTTCCACTCCATGAATGTGCAGATGGTGTGTGACAGCAACCTGGCCATAATGAATGTCTGTGCGAAATTTCCCGGGAGCTGTCACGATTCACATATACTCAGAAATTCATCTGTGCAGAGGGATTTCGAAAATGGGACCTATACAGGCGGATGGCTTCTGGGTGAGTTAACAGCACCAAATGACACCACATACACATGTGCTAGTACGTTCACCACAGAAAACAACATTTACACAATATGTGCTCCTTGTCACACCATGTCACTCACTTTCCACAGGTGATGCTGGCTATGGATGCAAGCCATGGCTCCTCACCCCGGTCGCCAATCCCCAAAACGATGCCCAGGAACGATATAACCAGGCTCATGCCAGAACACGGAATGCCATTGAGCGGACCTTCGGCCTCCTCAAGTCCCGATTCCGATGTCTGGACCACTCGGGGGGAGCATTGCAGTATGCACCAGGCAAGGTCTGCGACATCATCGTGGCATGTGCCATCCTACATAATATCGCGGTGGACACCAGACTCATCGACGATGTCCATCCCCCACCCAGACCTGAAGACCCTGTGGATATCGTTGAGTGTGAGGAAACCCCAACAGGGATGCAGACAAGGGACAGATTGATCAGGGATCACTTCTGCTGTGAGTATAATACATGTATGCACACAATCCATGCATACACACCCACCACAACACACATGTTCTGTTTCACCCCACAGGATCAGTGACACAGCCCTGTCACTGGCTGCAGTATGGACCACCAGCATCAACTATTCCGTGGACCAGTCAGATTGGGCCTAGAGATTCCGAATACACCTGACAACCTGTCGTCCATGTTGATACTGCTACCTCAAGGATATCATGCATGCCCCCCCTGGAAACCAAGGTACAACACTTTAACCTTGTTCAGCATATCCCACAGCTCCCTAGGCACCAACTAAAGTGTTCTGCTAGGATCAGACCCATAGCAACCATGGTACCCCTGTAGCAAGGGAGTCTCATCCAAGCCAATGCATCGAATAGAACTCTGTCATATAAGGGGTTCAGGGGGCATTCGTGGGGACATGGGACCAGTAGCTTGCTACAGTTGAAGAAAGCAGCAGAGGGGTGGATCGACAGTAATAGTGTGTTACACAACATGGAGCTCATGAAATGTGGATCACATCTCCATGGACACCATGCTGCCCTGTGTGTGTGTATGTGTGTGCAGTGATATGTGCCCCAGAAAGAAATACACACATTAACAAATATGTCCTACTAGCTCCATGAACCAAACATATTTGGCCTGTCTCTGACAGTGGCAGCCCAAATATATTGTTGTCAGGAAGCTATTAGGACATATTTGTTGATGTGTGTAACCATGTCAGGGGCAAATATCCCTAAGGATGGTTAACATCCCCTTAGTTCCCCCCATGATGGTTCATAGACCAGTACACAACACATTACAAAGCAGTGGTTTGTGTAGACTTATGTAACGGGAAAGATTAAGAGGATCATGATGTTGTAGCTGTTGCATGACGATCACTTCGAGGGTGATGTTCCAAATCCTGTCCTCTTGTCCCACAGGCATCCATAGCACGATCCATCCTTGAACAGAGGAGTTTCCATATGACTGGACTGAAGTCTGGACAACACTTCCATGAAGCTCACCCCTTGGCGTTCCAAGTGATTGTGTTGGTGATGCAATGTTTGACCTGATGTTCACAGCAACCTCTACTGGAACATTCACATATGGACACAAATTTATGTGTGTACTAACATCCAGGTATCAGACCTGTACAGTAAGACTGCTCATACACAGATGCCAAACGATGTAGACAACACATGAGCAGTTCACTAGCATTTCTAATGTATTCCTATTTAGTTCAGATGTACCTTTTTGTGCTCATACAAGTGTTTAATGCATATTGGCTAAATACACAAGAAACATCACTACTCAATCCGTGTCTGTATGAATGAATGTTGGATCAAACACCTGTCAATGTGGAACCGTACCCAAGGCTACAGTATCCCTCATACAAAGGAAGGCATGATTTACATCACAGGAGTCCACTAGTTGCCTGACCATGAGTGGACTTTGTGATGTATACATGCAATGACATGATGGCAGTGATACACTGATGTGTGTTGTGAGTGATTAGCTGGTGATACAGGGGACACACTTCCACTGTGATGTGATGTCCATGGTTTGTGTGTTGCTCAATATAATCAATGTCCTGAGATTGCTGTAGGTTGTCATATCTCAGTACATGGGCTACATCAACAAAAACAACCATGTGGACAAGTGTTATTACTGGTGAAGTGTGTTATAACCTTAGTTAAACAACAACACAACTTAAAGGGATAGTAAACCCTGAAAATAAGTTTATTTCACATTGTAGCCCTTTAAAAACCATGAAAAATGATATCAGTCTTATCTACCAAACATATATGATTTGGGATATAAGACTTATATCATTTTACATGTTTTTTTAAGGGCTACAATATAGAATGAACTTATTTTCAAGGTTTACTATCCCTTTAATACATAAGCCAATGCTCAGCCTAAGGTTCCAATGTGCGTGCTACACAATGAAATCTTAGGAAGATTTTTGGGTTATGCAGTAAGTTAGGCTGTGATTCAAACTCCTGTTGTGCAACTGACTTGCTGGAGAACACAATGCTCACCCTAGGATCACAATGTGTAACACACACATTGAGATCCTAGGGTGTACATTGTGTTCCCCAGTATGTCAGCTGCACAATAGAATTTTGATTTAAAGACCATATTGATGCATGTTCAATCTGTCCTGCTTGTTATTTCCCTGCTAAGTCGCATAGCTGTTAGTTTGGTTTTCCCCTCAAACACAACAATTGATGCAGACGAATGTTCAGTGTTGCACCAGTTGTTGTGCTAAGGGGTATGTTCTGATCAAATCTGACACACATCATGGCCATGTAACACTGTTGTGTTATATGGCTACAGGGATGGGTTGCCAGGTGAATTTGGACAACGGTGTGGGTGTGTGTGAACCCATGTTGTAACATCACACAAACATTTCCCCCAGGCAGGAGTTGAGTTCACTGCATTGTTTGGCAATGCATTGGAGACAACCCTGCCACCCAATCTATAAGTGATTACACAGCAGATCAGACAGGATTCAAAAGCACAATTTTCATTTATTGAGGGGGCAGATGACAGGTTGGGCCTTTCATTTCTTTTTTTTTTGGGGGGGGGGCCTTAGACTTGGTGCCAGAGGTGGATGCCCTGGCTGATTGCCTTGTCACCCTCTGTCCCCTAGGTGTGGCTTCTGGGGTAACACTGGAAGGGGTGGTGGGTGCAGTGGACCCCTCTGTGGAACGCAGGTTCTCCCTCTCCATCCTCAGGTTCTCCCTGCGGTTAATCTCTCGCAACTCCACGAGCACCTGTGCAAACATGTCCATCATCCCCGTATGTATCTGGTGGAGTTGTGTGTTCCCCCTGGCAACCTCTGACTCCAGAGCTTGGATTCTGGTCTCCAACCTGTTCGTGTTCCTCCGGGATTCCCTCCGGTTCCTCGTGAGGTTGTCGTTGGTGGCGTGGGTTGCCCGGAGCTGTCCTCTTTGAAGGGCCATGCACTCAGCCTCCAGATCTGGGGTGCGTTGACTGCTGGAGATGGGAGTGGCCGGTGACACATGTGCTGTTTCCCCAGCTTCAGCTGTCTCCTTAGCCTCTGTTTCCCCAGCTTCAGCTGTCTCCTCAGCCTCTGTTTCCCCAGCTTCAGCTGTCTCCTCAGCCTCTGTTTCCCCAGCTTCAGCTGTCTCCTCAGCCTCTGCTTCAACAGGTTCAGCTGTCTCCTCAGCCTCTATCTCCCCAGCCTCTGCTGTCTCCTCTGCTGGTACTGGGTGTGCTGTGGCTGCTACTGCTGTTTGTGTTGGTGGAGTGGCTTGCACAGACGGTGTGTGGGTGCCCACCACATCAAGGGACCCACTGCTGCCCACTGATGTCTGTGCTGGTTGAGGTGGTGGGGTGAACAAGTCCCTTGGCTGAGGGCGCTGGGGCTCCCCAATCAGGCCCAGGTGTTGGTAGTCAAGTGGCCAAGGGTCATACCTTGGCCAGTGGTAGGTGCTTGGCCCCCACCTGGGATCATACCTGGGGCCATGCTGGGGAGCCATCCAGGAGGGTAGATCCATCTCGGTGGAATATGGCCCATATTGGCTGGTGGCCACATTCCCGGGCAGCCATTGCCTCCCTGGTGGTGGTGGTGCTGCTGCTGGAGGGTAATAGCTCCCGGTGCTAGTGGGATGCATCCATCTCTCCCCCTGAATCCATCCGCTGTACATTTGTGGAGCATCCTGTGGTGGGGCAGGCAGTTGAGGGGCAGCCAGTTGAGATGCAGGCAGTTGAGAGGCAGGCAGTTGAGAGGCAGCCAGTTGAGAGGCAGCCAGTTGAGAGGCAGGCAGTTGAGAGGCAGCCAGTTGAGAGGCAGGCAGTTGAGAGGCAGGCAGTTGAGAGGCAGCCAGTTGAGAGGCAGGCAGTTGAGAGGCAGGCAGTTGAGAGGCAGCCAGTTGAGAGGCAGGCAGTTGAGAGGCAGGCAGTTGAGAGGCAGGCAGTGGTGATGCAGCCAGTTGGGGAGGAGGTGTGGTGGTTGTAGACGCTTCCCAGTGGCTAGTCCCCTCCTCTGTATCCTCCTCACTGGGTGGTGTGGTCGGCTCCTCCACGGGCTCCTGCTGCGATGGAGGCCCATAAGCTGTGTGGAGAATTGAGATTGTGTGATTAGTAAACGTAGCCATGATGGGATTAATGGGATACTAATACATGAAATGCAGAAAGGGAAATATATGTTTTGTGGTTTATCACCCTGAGTGAAACAAGGGTACTCCCACTGCTGGAGGAGGTTTTTGTTCAAAAAGTCTCCCAGCTCAGAGTAGAATTGCTTTGGTGCTATATCCCAGTGGCCTGAAGTTGTACATTGGCACTGTTGCTACATTATCCTATGAGAATTTATTGCGTCTGGACGTAAGCTGTCCATAGGATGGTCTAGCAACATCGCCATTTTAGAGTTCCAGGCCACTGTGATATTGCCGCTGGAGTAGTCAACTATGAGCTGTGCTACATTTTGAATGAAACACCTTTGAGCAGTGGGAATACCCTTGTTTTGCTCGGGGGATGAACCCTGCAATATATTTTTCTTTTCACATGTTAGGTATTACTATCCCTTTAACGGAATAGCAATGGTTAATTTCACCATGATGTAATATTGTAGGCATTGTAAGAGATAGATGTGGATCGATGTTAGTCCTATCCCTCCAACCCACATGGTTAGACAGATATTGCTCTATTTGACAGTCATTTTGACATGTTTGACAGTCATTTCACCACACAGAGGCTCTTCAGCAGAGCCTAAATTGCCCCATTCAGAGATGTAAACCTCATTGGAATGGTGAACAGAGTGTGCTTGCAAACCTGGCACACTTTGTTGACCATCTCAGAGATGTCTCCATCTCTGAATGGGGCAATTTAGGCTCTGCTGAAGAGCCTCCGTGTGTTCTAATGACTGGAATCTCCAGCTGTCAAATAGAGCGATATCTGTCTAACCATGAGGGTTGGCGGGATAGGACTAACATGGATCCACATGTTGGTGAAATTAACAATTGCTATGCTATTACAGTTACATACAAGGAGAAATGGTCATATATGCATGTGGATGTGTACCTTTCATATGGATATGAATATATCCTTTCCAGATATGAAGCCAGAGATCATTTCAGTAGGTGTGATTGCCTTACTGGCTATATATGTGCACCCATCAAAATATACATTGGATTGATATGATGGATATGAGCATACCTCGTATATCCCATCTACGTAGAGTGGGATATACTAGGTATGTGTATTTGGATGGTATCAATGTAAGTTAGTTTCTGATGGATGCACATATCTGGCCAGTAGGGCAATCACAGGCAGTGAGATGATCTCTGGGTTCACATCGTGTTGGGACATATTTTGAGCCATTTGAAAGGTACATATCTGACCATTTTCCTTTGTGTGCATATCTTTGTTTGAACAGATGTGCAGTGGGAATCAAGTGTTATTCAACCCTATCTTCTTAGCTGATGCCGTCCAATTCACAATTTTTCATTACTTGACAGGTGACTCTCTGGTTGTCAGGATCATATCCTATGCATTTCATTGTAGGGCATGGGATACCACCCTGGCAATCAGAGATTGATGAACTGGACAGGATCCTGTCCATGTCGTGTGTTCCAGTTGAATCCTGAAGGGCAACAATCACGCCAGTAGTGAGGGATATCTCTGATTGAGGCCTGTTTTTCTTTGAGTATGAGCCCATCCATCCTTCTGAGTGAGGCAACCGTACTCAATCCGAGATATCTATCATTCATGGCCTGTTGGTGACCAAGGTACAATGGATGATATTTGGTTCCCATGTGTATCCTGCAAACAGTGTCTGGTGTACCATCCATCCATGGCATCAGCACCCCTGAGGATCCATGTGGGAATCAGATGTGAGATATGTCATTTGAAGTTAGGGTAAATGATTGCAGACACAACACCAAGGCCTACTTTTTCCCCTTTTAATTCTGGGGTATTGTTTGAGGCCTGTGTGTTGCACATACAAGCAGTTATTCTCAGTGCCACTGTGATGTGTGACCTGCTCCATCCTTTTTGTGATTCAGTAAGCGGTGTTGTTGACATGATGGAGTGTACATAATGCTGACTTCTCCAGTGATCTCATTTCCCCATTTCCAGTGTTTTCTATGGAGTGTATACGATGGGACCTTAGCAACTTGATTCATGTTATTGCATATTCTCCATAGGCTAACACTGGTATTGGTGAAATGAGGATGTGTGAGGGTGAATTTCTCTCCACCATGTGTTTGTCACCGCTTAGTGAATGTCCCCTGTGTAGCATGTGATCGTTGGCCTATTGACTTGATTGTTGTCTGGTTAACCCTTTGAGTCCCAGAGGGGTTGCCAAAGCATTGTTGATCGATGCATTGATGATCCCTTTAGCACTCGAGGGGTTAAGTGCTGACATCCCAGCGGGGACATGGGTGACATTGTGTGTGAACAGTGATGACAGTCGACATTTGGAACTGCATGGTTTGTGTATTGTGTGTGATGAGCACAGCGACAGGAGGGTTGAAGTAGGACTTGGACAGGTTTGTTCCAAGTTGGACCTTGATATTTGTCCTTGTGTTGTGTCCTGTTTTTAACCCTCAGGGTGCTGTGTTGGTGCAGTTGTGTGCATGAATGATGGCCATGTGTTGAGGTGTGAGTGTGTGTGCAGCTGGTGTTGGTTGCTGTAGTGTGTTGTTCTGTAGTGTTGCACTTACCGGTAGTGTGGAGGGTCCTCTCATCCCCAGTGTCAGCTCCTCCAACAACCCCCTCGATCAGGGTTGGGGACATATTCTGGCGCACCATCTCCTCCCAGCCGCAGAAGGTGATAGGGACAGGTGGGCCACCTCCAGTGCCTCGGGCGTGCTTGGCGAGTTCGGAGAGCTTGGTCTTGACCACCCTCCGGCAGTCGCCCCATCGCTTCTTGATGGACTCCACGTCCCGTCTGCATGGAGCCACCGCGTTGACCCGGCTGCAGATCTGGTTCCAGGCTGCTTTCCTCCTCGCTGACAGGCCAGGGACCTTCGCTGTCGGGTGGAGAACACTCTGCCTCTCCAGGACAGCTTCCACAAGAGCCGTGTTCTCCTCCTCTGTATACTTTGGGTCTCTGATCCTGGCCTCATCAGCTCCGGCATGGGATGACTCAGAGCCGGAGTGCCCTGCCTGGTCTGACCCTGACTGTGTGGGGTGCTCCCCAGCAACTACCCCTCGTCCCACTGCAGGTTCTGTCCCTGTCCTGCGTGTTCCTGCTCTTGTGGGCCGGGTCCCCCTCCGCCCTGCGGATCTCCCTCTCCCACCCCTGCTCTGCTGAGGGATCCCCTCCTGATCTTCCTCCTCCTCCACTACTCTCCCCATCCCTCTCTCCTGTCCTCCTCTCCTCGCCATCATTCACCCAGTCACACCCAGGCACTCCCACAGGCCCTCACAGACACACTCGATCCAGTCACTCTCTGTCACACACTTTCACTCCCAGATTCACACTGTCAAAAATAAAAGTAAAATGTGTGAGGTGTTATAAAATAAAAGGACTATGTGTATGTATGTGTATGTGTTTGTATGTGTGTATGTAATATGTGCAAAGGTGTGCTATGTGTCGTATTCTGTGCAATGCTCTCCTCTCTCCAAACTCCAAAACTCCTCTACCTCCAATGAACGCTCCTGTCTCCCTCTCTCTGATCACTATCCTCCGCTCCTGGGTCCTGATATCTGGCTCTGAAGAACTCGATAAAAGACAGTGTGTGGCGGTTATTTTTGGGTATATATAGGTGTATTTGAAGTTATTTGATACATTGGGGCTTTGGGATTGGATGTGTGTTTGAATTTGTTTGGGCATCAATCAGGGTTGCTTGACAACGGCAGCCGTTATGTTACATGTTGTTTGGAGCTCAGTTATCGTGTGATTTGTCCGCCCGTTGTGCATTAACATGAGCGACAACGGGTTTTGTGTTACGTGTTTTTTGTGTGCCTACGCTCGATAGCTATTCTCGTAGAGTAGTTATTGAATCTGCCGTAACTCCTGTATTATTTGCGAGCGATGTGCCTTTTTCACTTAGCGGCTGGTTTAACGGTTGCCTTTAAATCTAGGCCTTAATCACTTGAATGCTGGAGAGATCTCCAAGAGCACTCTAGAATTCCTAGAGTTAAAATACCTATTCAGTTCAATGGGAATTTGAGGAATTTAAATCTGTTCCTTATGGTGCTGATGGTTTGCTAATAAATTACTCCATTTTGCTTTTGAAAATAGAGCCCTAGGTGTAATTTCTTTTAAAAGGGGAAACTAATTACATTATCTCATCTCTCTCTTTTCTGGGTAGGTAGATAGATAGATAGATAGATAGATAGATAGATAGATCTTTGTTTACTAATTTTTTGTCTTCTGCGATTTACATAAGCGTCGTGGGAAAACTTACATTAAGGACCAATGATGGTCATGTCCGTCATGGAATTCAGGGGTCCCTGTGTGGCTGCATGCCGTTCAGGGACCCCTGAATCCATTGGAGCAAAAAAAAAAAAAAAAAAAAGCTCTGTGGTCCTTAACTGCCAGCAACGTGGGCGATAACGAGCTAAATAAATCACTAAAGGTTGTGTAGGGTTTGTCCCCTATTATAAAAGGTTCTCTGCTACGCAGTGGTGCCATCCACATGGGTAAATAGCTCGTTGCATGAATGCACTGAATTCCAGAAAGCCGTAACACTGCCTCAGAAACACAGTACAGCTGCAGGTCTGCATTTAGACCTATGGGACCGCTTGAAGAGCTTTGACACAATCCCTGTTGAGGATTGTGATACTCAACTCAACCTCCAATGAACTGCCAACCCATGTGGGTGCCAGCCAGTTACATTAGCTGGAGCTCACATGGTCCGGCTGTAAGACACTTTCCCTCTGTCCGGGTTGGTGGTGAAACACAGTAAAGAGGAGACATATTACACAGGTGACAAAGGCCTTTATATTACCACAATGAAGAAAACAATAGAATGTATGGGTCTTTCCAATGAGATCCATCAACAGTAGGAAACAGTTTGTCTCTAGTGTGGATTCTCAACTCTAAATAAACAGGCTGCTAGGGGTTTTGTGTTTTTTATATTTTACTGGGAAAAGGCAGAAACTAATGTCAGTATTACCTCAAATAGGGTCCTCAAAACAGGAAAACAAAAAGAAAGATAATGTAAAGGTCAACTATCATGAAAATTAAGTCTGTTCCTGGGAACAAAATTGGTTGCTGTTTTGAGCTGTACACTACAGTCAGGAAAGCAAGGCTAAATAAGTCAAGCCCATGATTTAAGGCTCCAAGGGTAGCCAACCCTGATCCTCAAGAGTTACCAACAGTGCGTGTTTTCAGGATACCCCTGAATGACCACAGGTGCACTAATTAGTGGTTCGGTCACTATAATTGGTCTGCTTGTACTCAGGCATATTTTTTCTGGGCAGCTTCAAATGAACACAGGTTAAATTATTATTAACACAGGAAGTTTAATAATAAAAGGAGTAATAAAACCAATACAAATTTTGCACTCACATTTGCCCTTCTTGGGCATTAAAGGGATAGTAATACTTAGTTTTATTTTATTTTGTAGGCATTAAAAAAACATGAAGAATGAAATAAGTCTTATCTCTCAAACCTTTATGGTTTAAGAGATATTCACAAGCAAAGTGTCCCCCTCCCGCCCCTTTTACTGATGTAACACTTTTCACCCAGGGCAGAAGGGAGCTGCCCAGGTAGACTGCAGAGAGGGACAATCTTCAATTAAGATAAGGGAAAAACCTGAAAAGCTTGTCAAGGGGGGCAGGGATTTCATTGTTTTCATAGGAATAAGAGTGTCCCCTTCTGTTATCTGTCAGTCTATGGACTGTATTCCACATCTGAGAAGAGATTGTTTACAGTAGGTAAAAGGGGAGGGAGGGGGAAACCTTGCTTGTGAATATCTCATAAACCATAAAGGTTTGAGAGATAAGACTTATATCATTCTTCATGTTTTTTTAATGCCTACAAAATAAAATAAAGTTAAAACGAAGTATTACTATCCCTTTAAGCACATCACACGGTCCCTCTCTCGAATCATCAAACATACTGTGTCCTCACAAACTCCTGCCAAATCCTTTCAGTCCACTTAGGAAAGAATATAAAATTAAATCCCTTCTTACTTGCAACTCCATGTTTGTAGTATATCTAATCAAGTGTGGGTGCAGCTTACAATATGTGGGCCGCACAAAAAGGAAACTCAGAACTAGATTTTCTGAACATTTGAACAATATCCAGAAAGGTTTAGAGTCCCATGGCCTTTCCAATCACTGTAGGCTTTTCCACAACTGCCAACATAAGGATATTACCCTTTTGGGTACAGAAGAAGTGAATCTTCGCCACAGAGGAGGGGACAGGCTTATGAGACTCAGACAATGTGAATCCTTTTGGATTTTTGAATTACAGACCTTACATCCAAAAGGTTTAAATATTGACTTTGATTTTATTGCCTTCTTATAATGTTTTTAAATTAAGCTGTGAATTAGAAACTTATAGAAACATACAGCTGAGTTTATCAACTTTAAAATAAGTTTATTATCATCATTTTATCCTCGCTTTTACCTGATATCTTGAGGAGGAATATTGCTATATCCAATCTTTGGTACATTTTATAATTCTGATATTATGTAATAAGTGATTATACTATTGATTTTTTATGTATTTAATAATTATTATATGTATAACCTTATTTATATATTTGAAGTAATTTTCTTTATCTCCAAGACTAATTGCCATTCATTGAGCATGCCTTTTTGAAGATATTGCTTTTTCTATTATATGTTTTTATAGCCCTCCAAAGGCAGGATATTGTGATAACACTCAATCTGTGTGGAATCTTTGTGACAACTATACTGGACAACACTTAATGATCCATAATGTATACAGTATCGTAAATATAAACAGGTTTTCACTTTCACCCACGTCTACTCCCAATTATAAAAATATTTTTCAAATCTTCTTCACTCATTTCCATGCACCTGTTTCCGAGCATCATTTTCACGTTTCTCATCACTTTTCACTTAATTCCATCCTGCACACTCTTGTACTCCTTTTTTTCCTATCTATTTTTAACCATTACCTATTCCTTCATATATTTTTCAGCTTAACTTAAGACACACATATATCACCATTACATACTATTCTATATTATTACATTACACTTAATGTACTCCGTTTTTATTGTCCACAATTCTCAATATATATTTTTGTATTGCTTTTTCCTCCATCAGGTAGTCCTGCATAAGTATCTTCCACCCATTCACATACAATTCACCATCACAAATACCAATCACACTTCCCATTAATCCAAGAATCCACACACATTGACCAGTTCCATTTTTAATTTTATTTTCTGTTTATTTTATCCTCATTTTAATTCATGTACACGCCCAATCTGGAATCTATTTATATATGAGGGTCACCATTATTCACCTCAGAGGAAGCAGAAAAGGTTTCTGCCAAAGTGCTTGGGACTTTGTTTTACCGGTCCCTCTCCACTCCGCCTGTGAGGTTTCCTCCACCCCGCCCCTTACCAGCATCCCGCTTATCGGGAAATTGTAGCGTCCAGGCTCCATTCTCCACAAGGTTTTGCCTCTACCTATTACTGCGGACGCAAAATATTACTCTTGGCTACTTTAAGGTGCTGACTGGATTGGGGAATACACGTTTCCCCTGACTACCATATATCATCGGGGACAGCTGTTTTTTCATCCTTTAAAGTGTTAGTAATGTCTGAAAAAATTTTTTGCATTTAGAAGAGCTTAAAAAGCTGATCTAAATGCAAAAAAATGTATCTCTCAAACTGCTATGGTTTAAGAGATACGGGCATTTAAAGTTTGATTTCTCCTACTGACAGCTGTAAAGCAGTCAGCAGGAGATCCGTGTCGGTCGACACGCTGGCGCTTGAGAAGTGCCGGGATCTCGTTACTTACACGGAATCCCTTCATTGGAATGGTCTAAAACATGTGCCTGAACACTAGTGGACTGAAAGGATTCGGCAGGAGTTTGTAAGGACACAGTACGTTTGGCGATGTGAGAGAGGGACTGTGTGATACGCTTAATGCCCAAGAAAGGAAAATGTGAGTGCAAAATTTATATTGCTTTTATTACTCCTTTTATTATTAAACGTCTACATTTAGATTGGTTTCTCTTCTTGTTTTTGTGCACTGTCTTTGTGAGTTGTAACAGATCCAGATTTGACTTCGTAAGTGGACAAGGCCACTTTTTCAACTCATTCTTCTGCCGCATGTTACAAGTGTGGAAATCCTTCTCATCTACCATCATCATCATCATCATCACTCCTTCATTTTGATTTCACATCATCATCATTTTTTCATCTCATTCCATCTCATCTAACTATTTGGTAACTGTAAACCCATATCAAACTCTATTACCTTTTGGTTTTTTTTGATCATTTGTGGATTATACCTTTACTATATATTTTTTACCTTTCCATCAGTATTCCTATATCATCATTTGATTTTCTGTTTTATTTGTTCTTTTTTGTTTTCCATATTGTACTTCCCTATGTTCTTCTCTGCCAGTTTTATCTTTTACTTTGCTATTTGATACTAGCCAAATCTTCTCCTTTTATTATCATTACTATTTGTATTCCAGGCCATTATATAGGATTGCAGGAGCGCTTTTCTTTAATTATCTATTTTTTATTCTAACACAGGAAGTTACTTAAGAATTACCGAGCCACTGATTGACCCAACTTTTCACTTGAGGACATCCAGAGAACCTACTCTGTTTGTGGTGGAGCCTGGGGATAGGATTGAGCACCAATTTTTCTAAACTTGTAAACCATCTTCACATAGAGACATGTTCAGGACGCTAAGGATATGGTGACGTAGTATATGCTCCAGCGCCAGAAATCCATCTTAGTAAACTGGACACTCTATAAAATTCATTATGCTGCTTTATCCTCCAATGCAATTACACTACCCATCACTGTGATATACTTAAAGAACTAAATTGGCTAACACTCAAATCTAGACATGCCCTTCACCTTTCTTGCTTAGTGCACAACCGCTTCTCTGAAAAACTACCAGATTACCTGAGCAGTATGCTCAATCCTGCTCTCCATACTAACTATAACCTTCGCTCAACTACTAACAATTCAATGCGTATACCGCAATACAAGAAAGAAGCTGGAAGATCTGCCTTCTCCTTCAGAGCTGCAAAAGTCTGGAACAATCTACGTGAAATAATAATATCTGCTCCCAGTCTAAAATCCTTAAAACTAAATGTTTCTTTATATCTAAAAACAGTGTGTAACTGTATATTATTTTAATATTTTATATGTATGTATATGTATATATATATAATGTTTCTTAATTTGCGTAAATATGTAACCCTTTACTGAAAACTATCCAGGACATAAATGAAAATTAGAGAAATCTCAATGTATTCTCCCTGGTAAAACATTTTCTAAAAAAAAATTGCACAAATTTACATTGATTTAAATGGGCCCCATGAATACTAGAGGTCTCTAATGCATTGTGACATTGTGAAGTAATGCACTGTAAACCTGTCTAACATTCAAGGGTTTAGTTAGGGCTCTTTCACATGAATAACACCAACAAAGAGATGCTGCACTGGATCTATTGCCCATGGTGAAATGTAACATGCTGAACTATAGTGCGTTTCATACAGGACTATCTCCTCATGTGATCTCATCAATGTCCACCACTCTGCAACTTTCCTGTATCCAACAACTGACAACTCCTGCTTTAAAATGACAGTAATGTTTCACAAAAAAACAGCTACAATTAATCTTCATAGCATTTGAGCCATGGAGAGTGTTATTTCAATACTGTCAGAGTTGTAGTTCAGGAGTAATTGAATGATAAAGTATCCCCCTCTCGCCCCTTTTACCTAGTGTAAGCCACCTCCCCTCAGATGTGGAATCAGGTCACTTGACTGGACTTCTCACAGCAAGGGACAATCTTCTTACTGTGAACATAAGGAAAACCCTGCCCCCTTGACAGGTTATTCAGGTTTTTCCTTATGATCACTGAAGATTGTCCCTCTCTTTGATCCATCTGGACAGTCTTGCTGCTCTGAGCTGAGCAGTGTTACATCAGTAAAAGGGGTGGGAGAGGGATACTTTATCATTCAATCACTTTTGAACTACAACTCTGACAGTATTGAAATAACACTCTCCATGGCCCAAATACTATGAAGATTAATCAAAACTGCTTTTTTGTGAAACATTTCTATCTCTTTAAATACTCTAAAAATTGCTAGTACAGGGCAACAGAGAATGCAATGCTCTGTACTACACATGGACTACAGAAGGGGGTTTCAGAATAGAACAGTGTCACCCCCTTGGATGTGCACAAGTACTTCAATATATTGTAATGAAAAGAGGCAGAGACCTCTCTAACATCCAAAGGGTTAACTACACTGGAAACTCTTTCCTTTCCCAAATGCAGTTCAAGATAAAAGGAGACTGAGAAATGCAAATACAGAAAACTAATTACAGGAACACGAAAAAAATCTTTGGCCCTCCAGCTAATTCAAACTACAATGCAAAACAGTTCTTACAAGCTCCCTGCACGGTCATGACAGTTATGAAACTGTCCTCTCAGAGGTTAAAAATTCAGCTTTTTTCTAACTCTCCAGCTGATATATAACTGAAGAACCACTGATTCTTCTCCTATGAGAAATCTTAAAGGCCAAGACAATGTGCGCAGTCCCAGTGTCTCGTACTGCTCAGATGTAATGCAACTAGATGTAGATTCAGAGGTCACTGAGACTGAAGTGCAAATATAAGTGGAACAATTCCAGGGCAAATTTTAAAAAATGCCCACATTACTAATGATTTAAATTGGTCATTTAACCTCTTGAATGCTAGAGAGCTCCTACATATTGTAAAGCTAATGAACCAAGTAAAATGGAGTAATTCTGGGGCAAACCAACTGCACCACAGGGTAGAAATACAACTTCCCATTGATTTAAATGGGTTATTTAACTAGCACGGTCTCCAATGAATTGTTAACCCTTTGAATGCCAGAGGATTGCTTTGCTTAAAAGGCTGATAAATAAAAAGGAGCAGGAGCAGCTAAGAGGCAAATCAACTGCATTATAGGGACAAATAAAAGCATCTCCAAATTATTCTCTTTAAAGGGATAGTATTGCCAAAACATTTTAAAGAAAAATCAGTATTGTAGCTATTGAAAAACTAAACTAAATGCCCCCAGTCCCATTTCTCAAACCATTATGGTTTGAGAGATATTCGCTGTTAAAGTTCCCCCCTCCCTCCCCTTTCCCTGACGTCAGCGCTCAACTGACTGTAGGGGAATCCGGTCCTGGCCCCGGGACAAGCGGAGGCTCTTCAGCAGAGCCAACATTGCATTATTGGAAAAGAAATCCTTCACTTCCAGTGAAGTTGTTCTTTTTCAAGATTGCAATGTCAGATCTGCTGAAGAGCCTCTGCCGGTCCCTGGACCGAATTCCTCTACAGTCAGTTCAGCGTTGACGTCAGGGAAAGGGGAGGGAGGGGAAACTTTAACAGCGAATATCTCTCAAACCACAAAGGTTTGATAGATGGGACTGGGGGGCATTTAGTTTAATTTATCAATAGCTACAATATTGATTTTTTTTTTTTTTTAAATACTTTGGCAATACTATCCCTTTAAAGTGAACTTTTAACCCTTTGAGTGCCAGAGGGGTACGGAACGCATTACTTTGCAATGCGTTCTGTACCCCTCTGGCACTCAAAGGGTTAACCCCTCAAATGCTAGATAGCTCTTTAATGAAATGTGTTTATACTGTAGAAGGACTCCCATAGATCACCAGCAAACACAAGTATAACTGTGGAGTATACAGGATCTTTTACATCAAGTTAAAGAGGTTCTGTTCTGGGGTAAACCAACTGCGTCATAGCAGAGGATACAAAATTCCCCCAAATCCCACACATGGGGCTTTTAAGTCCTCGAATACTACAAAGGACTGCAAAGCAATCAAAATGTTAACACCCCTATTTGAATCGGTGTTAATTTTCATTTCACCCCAGTGTGCAGTTGGTTTACTCCAGAATTGCACCTTCTTACCTTGCTAAATTAGGCATTATGGGATGTATGTATGAAAGCGAATTTCTGGATCAAACCAGCTGCAACATAGGGGACAAATAAAAATTCCTCAGATTGTCATTGAGATAAATGCAGATGTATAACCCCTTCTATGTTATAGAGGTCTCCAACATTGTGCAGTGCATTTGGAGACATCTCTGGCATTCAAGGGGTTAAAGATTAAATTAAAAATCTATCACAATGTTTATTTGTCGCCTAAGATGTAGTTAGTTTGCCCCAAGACCAGAGGCGCAACTAGAAGACACCGGGCCCTGGTGCAGAAATTGCCATGGGCCCCCCACCCGACCACATTGCCCCCCCAATCTCCACATGACCCCCCATTGCCCCCATACTCCACATTACTCCCCCATAGCCCCCAGTCTCCACATTGCTTCCCACATTGCCTCCAAGCTCATACCTCCCTGGTGGTCCAGCAACGTGGAAGGAGAGGCCTGTGCCTCCTTCAGCACAGACCTCTCTACTGCTTTAGCTCCTCGCGGTTGTCTCTTCAGTAATGCAAAGTGCATGAAGATGATGTCATGTCCAGCAGCACTGCATTACTAGAGTGCGGAAGAAGCCGGTCAGCTGCTACCTAGTTGCGGGGGGTCACAGGGGTCGGGCAGGCCCCTGCAACCCCCATTGTTATGCCACTGCCCAAGACTGCACCAAGCCACTTTTATACAGCCAAAAGAAATGCGTAGTAGTTCTGAGGCAAACCATGTGAACAATAGGGGAGAACTAGAAATTCCCATTAATTTAAATGGGGATTTTAACCCTTGAGTGCTAGCATGGTCTCCAAAGCCTTATTTAACCCTTTCAGTGCTAGGGGGTAGCCAATGCATTGCTTCGCAATGTATTTTCAACCTCTCTGGCACGCAAAAGGTTAAAACAATGAATGTTTTTATGGGAATGTATATTTGTCCCATATGGTGCTGGGTTGATTTGCCCCATAATGGGTTAGTAATGTTGATATATTAAACGTAATATTGCAGCTATTAGAAAAATAAACTAAACTACCCCAGTCCCATCTCTCAAACCTTGAGAGATGGGACTGGGGTCATTTAGTTTAGTTTTCTAATAGCTGCAATATGACATTTTTTAATATATCGACATTATATATATGGAGATTAGGACCTTATGCACAAAAAGGAGCAATTCTGAGGCACCCCAACTTCACTGTAAGGTGAAATAAACATTCTCCAGATTCCCATTGGTTTAAATGGATCTCACTAGCATTCACAGGGTCAAAATTCCAATTTAATCAATAGGAAATGTTATTCGTCCCCTCTGGTGATGATGTTGGCCTGCTCCGGAATTTCTCCATTTTTGTTTAGTACATCGGCCTCCTTGTGCTTTTTTCCTTTCTTCTTTTTCTTCCCAGGACTATAACCCTGAATTTCCATGCTTTTGTTTGCATGAGTGAGAATCATAACGTTGACTTTGACGTAAGTTTTTTTTGCCTATTCATTTTATACAATTGCATAGCGTCATTCGCTGCTACAAAGAAGTTGTCTCCATCATGTGTCCCGTTAACCCTTTGAGAGCTGGACGGTGTGCAAAGCATTGCAGACTGCAAAGCAATCTGCTAAACACCACCCTGTCTCTCAAAGGTTTAATCCTTTGAGTGCAAGAGGAGTGACCAACGGGTTGATCAGCAATGCATTGGGCATCCCTCTGGCAATCAAAGGGTTAAATAAGACAACTTTGGGTTCAAGGATCTGATGAGACTTGATAGAAAGGGTTACTTTGATTTAAATGGGTCTTTTAACCCCTTAATGCTAGAACAGTGTCCAACGCATTGCAAAGCAATGAGTTGGAGACCTCTCTGGCATTCAAGGGGTTAAAAAGCCACATTTAAATTATTGGGAGATTTAGTTTGATCCCTGTAGTACAGCTGGTTTGCTCCAGAAAAGTGCACTGAATATGGCATATGGTTCCTAACCTGCATTCTTTACAGAGAACTGTGTTTGCAATAACAAGGATATGAGAGGTCAATACAAGTATCTCTGTAGTGAGCTATTCATTCCAAGGCCTGACCAGGTGACCAGGGGACACCCCTTGAGATAAGAGAAAAGAGGTTTAGACTTCAGCAGAGGAAGGTTTTTTTTACAGTAAGGTATGTTAAATTGTGGAATTCATTGCCCGAGGAGGTGGTTATGGCAGATACAATGGATACATTTAAGAGAAGATTAGATACATTTCTTTCAAAAGGGAACACACAGGGTTATAATGTGTATTAGTAGGGAAATCAGGAAGATCTGATAAGGACTAACTTATTTGGTAGCAGGAAAGCTATACAGTTCTCATGTCACTAGGGTATGAGGCAAAGGTTGAACTTGATGGACTTGTGTCTTTATTCAACCACATTTACTATGTTACTGTTTGCTATGTAACACGCATGGCATGCACAGAATCAATACACTAGAAAAATAGATTTCACACTTTATGCCCCATTCATATATCATATTCCATTAATTTTTATATATAAAATATAGACAGTGTTTAAGAGTATTGTAGATTGCCATTTCATAGTATACTACAGCCACAAAATTAGCTCCGTGGTTGAATTACCAGTCTGATAAATACCAACCACTTGTTTAAATACCCAGGGGTATTGCAAGGTACTGGCTTAGGGGACTAAAACCTCTAGTCAGATGCTTAACCCCTTAAGGACTCATGATGCACCAGGACCATCATGAGTAAACTTGTGTTAAAGGGACAGTAATGTCCCAAAAAAAAGATATCCAGTTTTGTAGCCTTTAAAAAAATTCAATATGCTCCAAACCCGATCTCTCAAACTGCTATGATTTGAGAGATATAGGGATTCAAAGTTCGCCCCTCCCTCCCCTTCTCCTGATGTGAGCGTGTAGCTGACAGCAGGAGATCCCGGTCAGGGGACCAGCAGGCGGCTCTGCAGCAGAGCCCATATTGCGTTATCTATAAAGAATTCATTAATTGGAAATGTCTTGCAAACCAGGCACACTTTGTAGATCTTTCCAATGAATGAATTCTTTATAGATAACGCGATCTCAGCTCTGCTGCAGAGCCTCCTCGAGTCGTACCACTAGATTATCCTGCTGTCAGCTTTACAGCTGACATCAGGAGAAGGAGAGGGCTTTCCTTACATTGGCTGGGATGTGTGCTTACGTACCTCCTAGCCAATCAGCTTCTGGCAGGATTTGTCCACCCTCCAACGTGTTTTTCTCTGCTGGTATTTTTGCATAGCACAGGTAATTGAATTGCTTGCCATGCTTGAAAAAAATGCTTTTGGGTGGTTTTATTTGTTGTCGTAGTCAACTGAATCAAGGTCTAGGTTGGCCCAATTCCCTGGTGTTTAGCAAAAGCCCCATGTCTTTTAGGAACCTATCAACTACCCTGGTTTTACCCTAACACTGAACAACTGGCTATTGTTCCTGAGTCTATTTAGTTGATCTGCTTAGCAGTTCTCAAAACCAGATATGTGTTAGTCACTCCAGGTATAAGCAACTGGCTCTTCTTCAGTCTAATTCTTGTTATTCTAGATCCATGGAGGTGGGGGACACAATCTATGATGCCACCAACCTCTTGTTGGACTACAGCTCCCAACAGAGCAGTTTTAATCCTTTGCATGCCACAGAAGTATCCAATGCATTGGTTACCTTTCTGGCACTCAAAGGGTTAAGAACGCCTGAGGTCCACAGCATAACTGTGAATAAAAGCACCCAAATACATGTCTTGTGCACTCAGAACAGCCTCCCTCCTCCTGTCCATCTGGCCACAGGATTAAACTGGTTTATTTCAGTAAAACTGGGACTGCTGCAAACCCTAGATGAGGTCCCCTGGGACAGGAGACCACTGGCGAACAGTGTGTACCCCATACATTAAAATTCCACTGACTCCCAACATCCTCAGCCAGCCAAAGGTTGGCTAAAGTTGCTGGGAATTGTAGTCCAACAACAGTTGTGGGGCAGCAGGTTGCACCCCACACACCATGTTCCAGATCTCACTATGTAGACATAAGACTCCTATCAATGGTTCTCTATAAAAACAAGCAGAGAAATAAAATTGTATTTTTTATTTTCATTGCATGCATTAAAAACTAGTTAGGATAGTCTTACTTGGGTAATAGTAATCTTCATGTTTTCCCTCTTCCATTTATTGACTGTTTAACAATATCTGTGCCGATATTTGAGGATATACTTTCAGAATATGTAAAGTCAAAATAAAGGTTACCATTCCTTTTATTTATGAGTGCCAAAGAGGCATCCAACACATTGCATACAATATGGGTGCTTCTCTGATACTCATAGGGTTACATTATATAGCAGAGTAAACATTACCCACACCTAGATACCATATGAGATTACATAAATAACCAGTAATGTACAGGACAGTCATAACCCATTAACATCTAAATGATAGGCACACAGTATATGGTGCTGATATGACATTTTAAAACCCGAGATAAAAAACGGAGACAGACGGATGCTTTGACAGGTAGCCAAAGCCAGGAACTGTCTCTAGAAACCTGAAAAAGTTTACAGTCATGTATCTGTTACCTAAAATCTATTCTTACATATGGCCCTTGGAGAAGTCCACTCATGCTTTGTGTAGGACTCTGGAGCACCATTAGCATAACCAATCTTGACAGCCATGTTAGAAGTCATAGGGCAGTAACATCTAAGGTTGCCAGATCGTCCCTTTAAAAGAGGACACATAGGAAAAATGCTTGTTGCAAGGCATCATTAGTTAATGATTAGGTTGCAATGGTTCTCAAGTATCACTTGCAGCAGGTGTTTTTCATATGTGCCCTGTTTTAAAGGGATGATTTGGCAATCCTAGTATTATCTGTAAAATGTCAGCGATAACAGCCTTTCTTCAAAGAAGTGGAATAAGTGTTAATTTCAATAAATATATTATCTTGGATCTCTTCACTCATTACAAGCTGCGCAAATAAAAGGGATAGTAATGTTTCAAAATAAAAGCAGCTCCAATTAATCTTCACAGTATGTGGGCAATGGAGAGTGTTATTTCAATACTGTCAGAGTTGTAGTTCAAGAGTAATTGAATAATAAAGTATCCCCCTCCCTCCCCTTTCACCCAGTGTAAGCCACCTCCCCACAGATGTGGAATCTGGTCTTAAGACCAGACAGCTCACAGTAAGGGATAATCTTCTTCCTGTGAGAACAATGTATACCTTGCCCCCTTGACAGGTTTTTCCCTTATGCTAACTGAAGATTGTCCCTCTCTGCAAGCCATCTGAACACCACCTTTCTGTTCTGAGGTGAGCAGTGTTACCTCAGTAAAAGGGTGGGAGCAGGGCCAGATTTACATCTCAGGTGCCCCTAGGCACAACACCCTCCGGTGCCCCTAGCCCCGCCTTTGCCCCACCTCAACCACACCCCTCACTTAGCCATACCCCTCCATTAACTACACCCTCTTGTGGGCACATCCATTTTTAATTTTCAGCTTTAGATCCCATTTTCTTAGACAAATGTGCACAGCACAGCACATCAGAGTGTTTCCCACTTGTCCATACCAAATAGTTAGAACACCCTTATGTTATGACTGGTGTAATTGTCACTCACGCGATGCGCTGTAGAGATTGCCTGAACGCACAGAATGCTCCCAGCACAGAACTCCCAGCATTCCGCACAGAATGCTACCAGCACAGAACTCCCAACATTCCTCACAGAATGCTCCCAGCACAGAACTCCCAGCATTCCTCACAGAATGCTCCCAGCACAGAACTCCCAGCATTCTAAGCGTTTGAGCAGTCACTACTGCGCATGACGGCTTATGACAAACATCCTAGCAAATTATTATATAGGATAATAAAAATGTATGTCCACCCTGTTAAATTTCAACTATGCCTGTTTGGGGGAAACCCTTTCCACTTGTATTTACCCAGCCATACCAATATTATGGTTTGGCTGGTGTCATTTTAAATATCGAACTACTGAGTTTATTTTAATTATCTAGTGATTAAATGTTAAGTTTTAACCTCCTCACACATGGGAACTCCATTACAGCACCAAACGTGTTAATTTGTAGGGGTTTACACAGATTTTACTACTTTTATCGGTGTACTACCCTTCACATATCTTTTTTCTGTTGTTAATAAGTGTTAACCCGTGGTGCTGACACAATTTGACGAGATATCAGATTTTTTTTCTTGGTTCTGACTATGGTACAGTTAGTTTGTCCCAGAATAACTAACATTTTTTTTAACATAAGGCTCTATGACTAACTGAGGACTCAGAATTCACCCCCCTCCCCTTACCACGAGCTTGTGTCTAATCTATCTCTGTAGATCCATTTGAGTGATTAGTGATTCTCAGCTCCAGTCCTCAGGGCATATCAACAAGTCAGGTATTAACCCATTGAGTGTCTGAGGGGTACGCAACACACTGCAAATAAATCAATGGTGGAGCAATCACAATGACTGAGCCACCTATTAAAAGGATAGTAATACTTAAATTTTGCTAGCCCCCATCTTTTAGCCCTTAAAAACCTGAATTAAATGAGCCCAGCGGCATCTCTCAAACCTTTATGGTTTGAGAGATATCCACTTTCAAAGTTCCCTCTCCCCTGATGTCAGCTCTCTAGTTGACTGCAGGGGAATCCGGTCCCTGATCAAGCGGAGGCTCTTCAGCAGAGCTGGGATCGTGTTATGGGCCTCCGCTTGCTCAGGGACCGGATTCCCCTGCAGTCAACTAGAGAGCTGACATCAGGGGAGAGGGAACTTTGAAAGTGGATATCTCTCAAACCATAAAGGTTTGAGAGATGCCGCTGGGCTCATTTAAGTCAGTTTTTAAAGGCTACAAGATGGAGGATAGTAAAATGTAAGTATTACTATCCCTTTAACAATTGGAGATATCAATATAACCTACACTAGGTGAGTCTGGAGGACTAATGTTGAGAAACAATGTTTTAGATGAAGAAATGTCTCACTTCACAATAAGGCATTGCTATATTTTTCAGGTTACCTTATTCTTTAGGTTCATGGCCAGGTCTTGAGCAGGTGAGATCTGATAAGAGGCTTTTTACTTCATCTGGACATCTGTTTAATTGCTGAAAGGAGATACATTTTGGTGAGTGCATAGGTTTACTAGAGACCTGTGAGGGCACAATAAACCTTAAGACTAGGGGAATTTGGAGCTTTTGTATTGTCATTTTATTTTATGAGGTTTGAGGTAATTGCAGCTGAAAGTAATTCACTACAATTCCGAATTTGCTCTAATCACTGGAACCTTGGGATAAATGCATGAAAAGTAGTTGTTGAGAGGTTAGAGTGAAGACAGTATTACTGGAGTTGCATGGTAGATATTTACCACTCCCAACAGCACTTTGTTGGTGCTCCTATACCTTATAAAACAGCACAGAATGAGAAAGAAGCTATTGTGAATACATTTTACAAGAAACAGAGAGAAACTCAGGCACTGGAATGATCACAGACATACAGTGTAATATTAATTCATTTACAGGACAGAAAAATATTATGCCATGGAAAAAAAATCTCATTATTAGGACTATGACCATTCCATACATACTGCTCCTTTGTGTTGTGTGCAGCCTTAAAAAATAACATGTTTTAGCAATTATATGGAGGCATCACCTGTGATTGTATCTTTTTTCATTAGCGAAGTGTTGGAAGGGTATGTAGAAAAACTGGGCCCTATGCATAAATGAAGTAGAGTAATTCTTGGTCAAATAAAAATGTCTTTGATTTAACCGTCTCAGTGGCAGCCACGTGTGGGGCATAGATTGGCATGTGTACCCACACAACTAAGCCCGAGATCCACACATGGGGGGCAGCTATTAATCTCACAGCAGATAGTATTGGAAGATCAATAATAACGACACAGGAATGAAACCTGTTTTCTTGCTTTACTCCTGCACTTGTACTTCCGGGTAGGAGTGATCAGATCAGGGAAAGCCTCCCCACTTCACCAGTGTCATGATCACAAGTGATGTAAGAATGGTCTCCCTGATCCCACTCCCATCTACGGGTTCGACCAGAAGATGCATGGGAGTAAATTGCTCTCCGATGTTGTCAATATTGATCTCAGTGTAATCATCTGGGAGAGTCATATCTGGGGGACGGGACATCAGGAGGGGTCCCCCCATGAGGTCTGAATAATAAATAATAGGAAAAAAAAACCAATTATCCCTTTGTGCCACTGGGGGGGTTTCAAGCACATTGAAAAGCAATGCATTGGACCCTCCTTTGGCACACATAAGGTTAATTATTTTTTTCATTATTTATTATTCAGAATTCCCCACAACCCATCACCATGGCCAGACCCCCACTCCTTACATTTAAATGCCCTCAACAACAGCACTGTTACCTGGCACAAAAAATGTCTTCATACAAGTGCAAAAAGTTCTTAACACTTTCAGTGCCAATGTGTTGCGTACCCCCCTCTGGCACTGAAAGGGTTAACCCTTTGGTTAGTAGTGAGGCCTCCACAGCACTGCTCTTCTATGTTTTAGAGACAGTACAGTATCCAAGAGGGTAAATAATACCCAGTAAAGGGGTATGAAAACATTTAAATATACTTGTCACCCTAAACCATGAGCAGGTGAGTGTGGCCAGCAAAGTTAGGGCACTGCCTGTCAAAACCTACAACTCTAGGCAGTTGCCTACTCTACCTAATGAAGACAATACACCATTACAGAATAAAGAAGTCTAGTACCTTTCTTTTTGGGTGAAACTTTTCTTCTCAAAAGTGAAACATACGAAAAAAATAATAGCACTTCCTGAGTTCCATGGGAATTCCTAAGAAAAGCAATTTTTGTTTTGTTTACCTATTTTTTCTGCTTTTATCACTGCATTAAAACCAGTGATAATAATGTATTTTCAAACCATGTGGAGAGCTTCCCCCATGTCTTCCCACCGTGTTAAAGTATTAACCCCTTAATGATCCTAGATCGTTATGGCAGGTCATGGGTAGATCTGCATTAACCCCTTCAGTGCCAGAGGCTCGGGCCATTTTCTGAACCCTGCAGGCCAGACACTTTTTCAACATTTTTGCTATCCTTCCGTTTAGGCTTGATTTCCTCTGGGGATTTTTAGTTACATATGGAAAACTATATATTGTTTTTTTCAGAACGAATTGAGCTTTCTTGTGATACCTTACATGAAGAGAATTTTACATCGTGCAAAAAGCTATGATGTCATAATGACAAAAAAAAGTGAAAATTTACTCATTTTGCTAAAATCACATACTATGTATCAAAAATATTTACCTTGATTGAAAAAGTTTCAATTATTTGAAAAAGCCTCGAGTCCCCTGAGTAAAAAAATACCAAATTTGTATAGTTTTACCTACGTCCATGGCTAGCGTAGAGCCCTAATCACCAGCAGCGCAAAATGACATTTTCAACTTTATAAACTAATATGCGCATTCTAGGGTTTTTGTGGTAAAACTACCCTAAAACAGTGGAATAACTATATAAAACTATATATTTCGGAAAAGTAGACAACCTGCCGCATCTAATGAGGGGTAACTTGCCTTCTTACCCCAAGCCTGGTGTGCACAAATGCCTCCAGAAGATGGCGCTAATGAAAAAAAAGGCATTTTCTTACATTTCTGCCCCTTCAAATGTACTGAAATTTGTGAAAACCATGGCATTTCCAACTGTATTCATTAGCTAGTGCTCTTAGGAGAAAAATGACACCCCATTGGTATGAGTTTAACTACCTCAGGGGGCGTTAGAAGTGCAAAATGACACCTACTACAACCTCAAATTTTTCTAACATTTTCTCAAACATTACTTGTCAGTACACAAATGGTTATAACAACTACAGAAGTGAAGAAAGGGCACACAAACCATACCATTTTGAAAAGAAGACACCCTGCCGCATCTAATGATGGGTGACTTGCCTTGTTACCCCAAGCCTGGAGTGCACAAATGCCTCCAGAAGGTGGCACTAATGAAAAAAAAAGGCATTTTCTTACATTTCTGTCCCTTCAAATGTACTGAAATATGTGCAAACCATGGTATTTCCAACTGTATTCATTAGCTAGTGCTCTTAGGAGAAAAATGACACCCCATTGGTATGAGTTTAACTACCTCAGGGGGCGTTAGAAGTGCAAAATGACACCTACTACAACCTCAAATTTTTCTAACATTTTCTCAAACATTACTTGTCTGTACACAAATGGTTATAACAACTACAGAAATGAAGAAAGGGCACACAAACCATACCATTTTGAAAAGAAGACACCCTGCCGCATCTAATGATGGGTGACTTGCCTTGTTACCCCAAGCCTGGAGTGCACAAATGCCTCCAGAAGGTGGCACTAATGAAAAAAAAAGGCATTTTCTTACATTTCTGCCCCTTCAAATGTACTGAAATATGTGCAAACCATGGTATTTCCAACTGTATTCATTAGCTAGTGCTCTTAGGAGAAAAATGACACCCCATTGGTATGAGTTTAACTACCTCAGGGGGCGTTAGAAGTGCAAAATGACACCTACTACAACCTCAAATTTTTCTAACATTTTCTCAAACATTACTTGTCAGTACACAAATGGTTATAACAACTACAGAAGTGAAGAAAGGGTACACAAACCATACCATTTTGAAAAGAAGACACCCTGCCGCATCTAATGATGGGTGACTTGCCTTGTTACCCCAAGCCTGGAGTGCACAAATGCCTCCAGAAGGTGGCACTAATGAAAAAAAAAGGCATTTTCTTACATTTCTGCCCCTTCAAATGTACTGAAATATGTGCAAACCATGGTATTTCCAACTGTATTCATTAGCTAGTGCTCTTAGGAGAAAAATGACACCCCATTGGTATGAGTTTAACTACCTCAGGGGGCGTTAGAAGTGCAAAATGACACCTACTACAACCTCAAATTTTTCTAACATTTTCTCAAACATTACTTGTCTGTACACAAATGGTTATAACAACTACAGAAGTGAAGAAAGGGTACACAAACCATACCATTTTGAAAAGAAGACACCCTGCCGCATCTAATGATGGGTGACTTGCCTTGTTACCCCAAGCCTGGAGTGCACAAATGCCTCCAGAAGGTGGCACTAATGAAAAAAAAAAAGGCATTTTCTTACATTTCTGCCCCTTCAAATGTACTGAAATATGTGCAAACCATGGTATTTCCAACTGTATTCATTAGCTAGTGCTCTTAGGAGAAAAATGACACCCCATTGGTATGAGTTTAACTACCTCAGGGGGCGTTAGAAGTGCAAAATGACACCTACTACAACCTCAAATTTTTCTAACATTTTCTCAAACATTACTTGTCTGTACCCAAATGGTTATAACAACTACAGAAGTGAAGAAAGGGTACACAAACCATACCATTTTGAAAAGAAGACACCCTGCCGCATCTATTGATGGGTGACTTGCTTTGTTACCCCAAGCCTGGAGAGCACAAATGCCTCCAGAAGGTGGCGCTAATGAAAAAAAAAGGCATTTTCTTACATTTCTGCCCCTTCAAATGTACTGAAATTTGTGCAAACCATGGCATTTCCAACTGTATTCATTAGCTAGTGCTCTTAGGAGAAAAATGACACCCCACTGGAATGAGTCGACCTACCTTAGGGGTGCCAGAAGCACATCACTACACCTACCTGTTTGCTTCTTCGAAAATGGCGGCTTGTACTAAAATGTCCATAACTGTTAGAGACATGAAGGAAAGGTATAAAAGGTATACCATTTTGGAAAGTAGACATTCTCCCGCATCAAATGAGGGGTCACTTGCCTTTCTACCCCCTGGGCTGAAGTGCACAAATATTTCCAAAAGGTGGCGCTATGGGAATAAATACATGTTTTTTTACATTTCCACCACTTCAAAGATACTAAAATCTTTGAAAACCATAACATTTCCTGCTGTATTCAGTACCTGCTACCAACATGAGAAAAATGGTAGCCTATTTGTGTGGGTTAACATAGAATATGTGGGTGCTAGGAACACGTACGTAAACCTGACACTTTTGTTTTTGAAATTATCTGCTTGCACTAAAATGGTTATAACCATAATAGATATGCAGAAAAGGTAGAGAAACAATGCCATTTTGGAAAGAAAACATCCTTCCGCATCTAATGAGGGGTCACGTGCCTTCTTACCCAAAGGCTGGTATGCACAAATGCTTCCAGGAGGTGGCGCTAGTGAAAAAAAAAGGCATTTTCTTACATTTCTGCCCCTTCAAATGTATGGAACTTTGTAAAAACCATGGAATTTTCAACTGCATTCATTAGCTAGTGCTCTTAGGAGTCAAACGACACCCCATTGATATGAGTTGACCTACCTTAGGGGGTGCTAGAAGTAGAAAACTACACCTACTACAACCTCTGATGTTTCTAACATTTTCTCAAATGTGACTTGCCTGTACAAAAATGGCTATAACACATTCAGAATTGAAGAAAAGGTAGATAAACCATACCATTTTGGAAAGAAAACAACCTGCCGCATCTAATGAGGGGTCACTTGCCTTCTTACCCCAATACTGGTGTGCATAAATGTTTCCAGAAGGAGGCGATATAGGAAAAAAATTGCATTTTTTTACATTTCTGCCCCTTCAAATGTATGGAGCGCTGTGAAAACCATGGAATTTTCAACTGCATTTGTTTGCTAGTGCTCTTAGGAGTCAAATGACACCCCATTGGTATGAGTTGAACTACCTTAGGGGGTGCTAGAAGTAGAAAACTACACCTACTACAACCTCTGATGTTTCTAACATTTTCTCAAACCTGACTTGCCTGTACGAAAATGACTATAACACCTTCAGAATTGAAGAAAAGGTAGATAAACCATACCATTTTGGAAAGAAGACAACCTGCCGCATCTAATGAGGGGTCACTTGCCTTTTTACCCCTAAGTTAGTTGGCACAACTATTTCCAGAATGTGGTGCTACAGGAAAAAATAAAATTTTGTTTTACACATCAGTCACTTCAAAGATACTAAAATGGTTCAATGGCGTGGGATTTCCTAGGAGGACTTCTTGCCAGCCTAAGAAAAATGGTACCCCACTGCTGTGGGTTGACATACCAATTTACGCTACAGGAGCGTAGCTACCAGTGAAACAGAAATGGTAAAGCAAACAGTGTATGTGTGATTTTATGGCTAACAGATGAAAGAAGCTAGGGCGTCAGCCGGTGTACGTGCGGACCTGTGACTACAAGTGTAACAAAGTATGTGGGAGGGTGAGGGATTAGGCAGTGTGTGTGGGTATGAGCAGAGGAGCAAGGATGGTGGGGCAGTGTTTGATAGTGTGTATGGGAGATCTGTGACTACCAGTGTTGATAAAAAGTCCTGTGTGTGCCACAGGAAGGGGGTCGGCATTGAACTCGCCTCCTAGTGGCACACACAGGGTTAATTTGTGTTTTATTTTTTATTTTTTTTATTATATACCTCATTGAGGGGCATAAGGACCCCCTGATCCCTCCCCAATGAGGTCTTAGTAAAAAAATATATATATATGTCCACAAACAGGGGACCCGGAGAGTGCCACAGGGGTCTCCAGCGCATTGCAAAGCAATGCATTGGATCCTTGTGGCACTCAGAGGGTTAATTTTTTTTTAATCATTACTTGGTAATCAGAGCTTGTTGGGGGGCCATCAGGACCAATCATGATGGCCCCCCAACAATCTCTGATAACGAAGTAATGAGAAATGCCCTGTGTGTGCGCCGCAGAAGGGGGGCTGCATTGGCCCCCCTTGAGGCACACACAGGGTTAATTTTTTTTCTTTACTTTTTTTATTATGGACCTTATTGGTGGGTATCAGGACCCCTTTGATTCCCCCCAATGAGGTCTTAAAAAAAAAAAAAAAAAAGGAATCAAAATAAATGTCCCTGTGAGTGCCAAAGGGCTCTCCAGCGCATTGCAAAGCAATGCATTGGACCCTTCTGGCACTCAGAGGGTTAATTTTTTTTTTAATCATTACTTGGTAATCAGAGCTTGTTGGGGGGCCATCAGGACCAATCATGAAGGCCCCCCAACAATCTCTGATAACGAAGTAATGATAAATGCCCTGTGTGTGCGCCGCAGAAGGGGGGCTGCATTGGCCCCCCTTGTGGCACACACAGGGTTAATTTTTTTTTCTTTACTTTTTTTTTTATTATGGACCTCATTGGTGGGTATCAGGACCCCTCTGATTCCCCCCAACGAGGTCTTAAAAAAAAAAAAAAAAAAGGAATCAAAATAAATGTCCCTGTGAGTGCCAAAGGGGTTTCCAGCGCATTGCAAAGCAATGCATTGGACCCTTCTGGCACTCAGAGGGTTAATTTTTTTTTTTATTAATACTTTGTAATCAGAGCTTGTTGGGGGGCCATCAGGACAAATCCTGATGGCCCCCCAACAATCTCTAGTAACAAAGTAATGATAGAAGCCCTGTGTGTGCCACAGGAGGGGGGGGGTGCATTTGACCCCCCCCTGTGGCACACACAGGGTTAAAAAAATGTATTTATTTTTTTTTTAATAATAGACCTCATTGAGGGGCATCAGGATCCCCCCTGATCCCCCCAATGAGGTCTTTAAAAAAATAAAAAAAAAAACCCAAAGAAAAGACCCTGTGAGTGCTACAAGGGTCTCCAGCACATTGCAAAGCAATGTGCTGGGGACCACTGCGGCACTCACAGGGTTACTATTGTTTTTTTTTTTTAATTAATTTTTTTTTTTAGCTATTCAGACCTCGTGGGGGACATCAGGACCCCTCCTGGTGTCCCCTAAGTAATTGATCTCCCAGCCGATAGGCTGGGAGACCAATTTGGCGACTGCAGGAGAGCAGAAGCTCTCCTGCCTTTCACTCCTACCACCGGTAGGAGTGAATGGGACCGGGGAAACTTCCCCAACGTCATCAGTGACATGTCACTGATGACGCTGGGAGGCTTCCCCCGGTCCCGCCCACTCCTACCCGGAAGTTCGGGTAGGAGACAAAGAAGAGGAGAAGCTGCGCCTCAGCTGCGCTTCTCCTCTTCTTTTATTGATCTCCCAGCGCGATCGGCTGGGAGATCAATAACAGGGGGGACATGAGGAGTGATCCTCATGTCCCCCCACGATTGCCCACATTTTTTTTTTTTAAAATGCGGCCACTGCATGCCGGTTATACCGGCTCATGCAGTGACCGCATTTTAGTGGGTACATTGTACGAGCTTGGCACAGCGGGTACAGCTGTCCAAACTCGTACAATGTACCCACTTGGCACTCAAAGGGTTAAGGACCCATGACATGCGAGGACCATCATGGAATTCAGGGCTCCCCATACATCTGCACGCCGTTCAGGGAGCCCTGAACCAGAATCGACAGAAAAAAATGGTCCTGGGTCCTTAAGTAATGGCAGCATGCGCGATCGGCCATCCCTAAGGGTTAAAGAGGTGTTAGCTTACTGCATGTTGTCAGTCTGAGCTTGGGAGAAAGAGAGAATGCAGCTTAATTTTGGATGCTAACTAGTGTAGACAGACAGACAAAGAAAGGTAGCTGGGGTTGCTTGATAGGAGTATCGGTGGTAGCCAGTTGTTCTCTGGGTGCAGGTATGAAGAGAGAAAGGAGCATAGAAAACAAACAAACATAGCCTTTTTCATTGATAAGTGACAAGCAGGAGAAGTGATCATTTCTACATGGGCTGGCTGGCTGAGCATAAGACACTACTGAGATTGAGCGACAAGTACTACACAGACAGACCCAAATACATAATGCATTCAAGGTAAGCAGGTTCAACTTGACATTCTGTGTTACTTACACTCACTCTAATATCTGCAAGAACAAGATGGATAAACATATACATAGATGTGGTGCTTCACCAGCTGCTGTGCACAGTATCTTTTTATTGTAAGCTGCTGATTCTAAAGCAAAACGTCTACTCTGTACTGTACTGTAATCATTAATGCAGCAGTCCATGGGAGATAATAAAAAAGCTACTGAAATTTTTACATAAGATACCAGTGTGTAGAGGCAGTGACAGTTTATTTTGGGTGACAAACAGACAGGAGATCCCTCTCCTACACCTAAGCAGAGACTGAGAGACAGTGAAAGAGAAAAAGACATACATCAGATTATTTTTAGACAGACAAAACATCACTACACACACTAACAGCTCTGTTGTTGTCAGTAAAAATCAACACTACCATCATTACGTACCATCATTTAATTCATCATCATTACATAACTGCTTCCAAGTTCGACCCCAATCCAGTTACATTTACAATTCTTGATTATCCCCTTAACGACCGGGGGATCGGCGCCGCAGTGCGACTGAACGTCCGCTGAGCTTTTTTTTTTTCGTTTTCCGGTTCCGGACTCCCTGAATGGCGTGCAGCCGCGGGGGGAGCCCGGAACTCCATGACGGTCATAGTACATCATGGCTCATTCAGTCAGATCAACCCTTGACATACTATGACCGTTAAGGGGTTAAGCAACAACACAAGTCAACATCAACAACTTTAGCTATGAGTGATTCTGCTGCTGTTTGAAGCTCAGTGTCAATGGCACCTACTGATATTACTACTGCAACATCTAGCCCGCACGGTGCAAAAGGGACTGACAGCGCAGGCGCACGGACGTCACTGTGAAGAGACGTCCGTGCTTCCTGCTCCTGTCACCATCGGTAAAACGCCGATATCTGCTGAACCGGGTAATATTTCTGGCGACTAGCGCTACTAAGCAGCTAGTCGCCAGATGAGCAATCAGTGAAGCTTAAGTTATTGCGGGGTGGTAGTTCTCCTTTAAAGTTGAAAGCACTTTCAAAACCAATTGTATTTAAGTTAGCATTTTTTAATTTATAACACAATAGTTTATAAGGTATTTAGCTTTATTTGTTGGTCAGTTAAAAGGATAGTAATACTTAAAAAATGTAACAAAACAATATGTTTTAGGGTTTATCCTCCTGAGTATAACAAGGGTACTCCCACTGCTGAAAGGTGTGTAATTCAAAAGTTATTGGAGCTCAAACTTGAATTATTAAGGTGGAGCATCACAGTGGCCTGAAATTGTACAGTGGCGCTGTTGCTACTCCATCCTGTGGAGATTTATTGTCAACTGACCAGAACTATCCATAGGATGCTGTAGCAACGGCACCAGTGAACAAGTTCTGGTCACTGTGAGACTGCACCTAAAAAAAATAAACAGATCTGGGTTGTAATAACTTTTGACCAAAACAAACTTCAAAAGTGATAGTTTCCTTGTTTTAATAAGTGAGATATACCCTACAACATAATTGTTTTTCACATTTAAGTATTACTATCCCTTTAATGGAAATCTGCTAGGCATGCCTGCCAGATACAAACATCCCACACTGCTCTATTTTACCAACTGCCACTTCCTGCCAGCCAGAACTACTTGATTTGCTAGAACTGACAAATAAAATCAAATATCTCAGAAACTACTGTGTGAAATGAAAAGCAAAATGGATAATATATATGTGTGATTTTGAAAGCTTTCAGAATCACTTATTTTTATTACGAAGTGTCATTAGCCCTTTCTACTTCACACAGTGAACTCCTGTGATAATTAGTTAATAGGTCAATGCTTGATGATTATTATTACATTTTGCTTTCTAGTGCTTGTCTGATAATATGAAAGTGGACTCATTACCAAGGATAAAGAGTCAAGCTGTACAATTTCCATACATGACAGAAAACAAAACACTAGTCACTCTTTACCCAGTATAATAATTATTTATTATTATTTATGCCAACCCTGTCCAGCCACTATCCAGATCCACAGATGTTCAGGGACAATTTGGTTAATCCTAAAATCTTCCTGTTGTTGCTGGTCAACAATTCCCACCATCCACGGACAGCCATTAACACTGGCTATAATATTATTGTAATAGCCATTTTTATATAGAAAAATATTTTTCATTTAGATTTATAGATTATCCTAATTAACCCTCGGGCACTCAAAGGGTTAATGCATACTGTTTCCTATCTTAGCAGTACATCACCACTGCCACACACTGACACTTAACCCTTTCAGTGATGGGGAGGAAGGAAATGCATTGCTGAGCAGTGTCAGTGAGTGGGGTAATGTCAGGCTAAGACAGGAAGTGCCTGCACAGTATTCCTTAATTAGCATCAATATATATAATTTTGTAGGATGCATCGCTCCCTGTGTGTGTAACATGCACATGTGCAGTAGAGACTGCCCAACTGATCCAGTCATGCACACTAGAGACTGGCTGAATGCGCCGGCCTCCATCCGGAGCGGGGCACTCCGAACAACCAACCCCCCGGCTCCAGGGCAGCAGCTGAGGCCACTGGGTGGCACTTTATTTATACTAGTAATATCACAATTGAAATAACTTGATAAGAAATGTTCTAAGTACAATATGGCTAATACAACAGGTGAGTTTGAAAACTTCGATTTTGAAAACTGTTTTCGGTAATACGACCCCTTTAACCCCTCGAATGTTATTGATCTCTACAAGAAATCGCTTTACATAGAAACAGAATTTGACGGAAGATAAGAACCATTCGGCCCATCTAGTCTGTCCATTTTCCTACTGTAAAAACCTCAAACCTTATTTGGTCCTTGGTCTTTTCTTATGTTCAGGACAGCCTTATGCATTCCCATGCATGCTTAAAGGGACAGTAATACTTTGTTTTATCTTTATTTTATTTTGTAGGCATTAAAAGGGGTGGCAGGGGGATACTTTGTCATTGAATTACTCTAGAACTACAACTCTGACAGAACTGAAATAACACTCTCCAAAGTCCAAATACTATGATGATTAATTTGAGCTGCTTTTATTATGAAACATTACTATCCCTTTAAATTCTGTCACTGTATTAACTTCTACCACTTCTGCTGGTAGGATATTCCACTTATCTACTACTCCCACAGTGAAATAAACCTTTCTTACATTACATCTAAACCTGTGTCCCTATAGTTTTAGACTATGGCCTCTTGTCCTAACATTTTTACTCCTTTGAAATGTACTTCCCTCCTTTTCTTTGTTGAATCCCTTCATGTATTTGAATGTTTTAATCATATCCCCTCTCTCTCTTCTCTCCTCCAAGCTATACATGTTCAGATCCTTTAGTCTATCCTGATATTTCTTTTCCTGTAAACCAGTCACCATTCTAGTAGCTCTTCTCTGAATTTTCTCTAGAGTATCTATATCCTTCTAGAGATGGGGTCTCTAGTACTGTACACAATACTCTAGGTGAGGTCTAACTAGCATAGCTGGGAACTCTCTGGATTTGCCCCGGAGACTCAGTTTTTTGCAACTAATTACCAGGTCTCCGGGGCAGAGGTTGATTCTCCAGATGTGGGGAATTTCTAATCAAACTCCCCACACCTGTGCATTCCAAGACTGCACCCCCACTCCCCAGTGGCTTTGCATCCTTCCCCAGCCTATTTCTTTAATTTTTTTTAAATTATGTTAGACCCGCCCTCCCACCCAAGATTACGCATCCTGCCCCCTTTTGACGCAAACTGTGTCTTTTACCTCCCTTAGTGGGATCACAGGACTCCCCTCTCCGGGGAGTCTACAACCATAAATTCCCAGGCATGCTAACTAGAGATCTGTAAAGTGGCATGACCATTTCCTTTTTTTCTGATAGTAATGTCCAATTTAAATAAATGGGAATTAAGGTAATTTCTATAAGTCCCTCTGGTGCACTTGGTTTTCAGTAGAATTCCTGCAGTTCTTATCATATCAGCCTCAGAGAAATAGACAGCTATATTCCAGATCCACAGGATGTTTGCATACTTACTTTTGTCATGTAATGTTAATAGTTTATTATTAATGTCAAAACCTGTCAAGGTAATAAATCGGACAATTGATAAGAGATTAGTACCCTCCTGTATTTCTCACCAACTGTTACACCCATCATTGTATACTTACCATTTACCTTTGTGAGTATTTTTAATGTTTAATGCCTGTACAAATGTTTCTAGAGTTATTCTCACCACACTCGTTCTCTCGCTCTGTATACTTCTCCTTACAGTCAAATAAGCAAACAAGATCCCTGGGAACATGGTTGCGAACATATTTTGTAAAATGAGTTATGTATCCGACTTGGGGGGTTCTGTATCATATAGTAACATTTCAAACCATTTTCTGTGGATACTTTTCCACTGGCCGGCCAACACACACATATCATTGGTTGTGCATATTACAGAGAAACTAATGGGAAAAAAAACTCCATAGAATAGACTAAGGGCAATATTCACAAAATATACAATAAGGACTGAATAAAAGCAGCCCAAAATCTCAATGATTTAAGTCAGAGGTGTGCAAAATATAGCAAGCAGGCTGGGACAGGTCTCCTCAGGTCTGACTGGCTGTAAAGCAGTGTTTCAAAATGGAAAAATACCATTTGTCACATTCTCTGCTGAAGAACAATAACACATTTTATTACAATGCACAACACTGATACAATGTGTCAAAAAGCCAGTCCAGAGGGCCCAGGAACTGATACATTTCTATAAAGCTGTTATTGCATTTTGTATCTTTTTTACTCAAAATGCTCCTCTTCCTTTTATGTTGTTTTCAGGGGTGTTTTATACAACTACGGCCCTCGAAAAATTTGGAAACAGAGATGTGGCTCTCAAACCAAAATAACTGCCCACCCCTTATTTAAATAATGATGACTCTGATTATCTTTTATTGTGTTCTTAACTTGAATCAGCTATTTCACTTCTTCAGTTCCTTTCACATTCAGTAACAAGTGCCCTGTACCTGGAGTCTGGAAAGTCTCTGACTCTGCTGCTGTATCTTCAGAGGATGATATGATGTCTGTTTAGCTCTCTGTCTGGTTATATCAGCTGTTTAAATGGTCAGAGAACAGTGGGAAAACTGTCACACACACACACAGAGCCTGGTGTACCAAAAAAAGTGGTGTGATTATCAGGGATGTATGAAATATTTATTTGATTTAAATAGTACTTTTATTTTTTATTTAATCCCTTGAATGCTATAGAGTTATCCAGCTCATTGCAAAGTATCAGACCCAAAGGGGAGAGAGCACACCCAGTAAAATAACAGTTATGCCTGATGCTATGTTCTCTTTTGTCTGGGTGTCTCCTGTACAAGCCGGGAGGGTGTGCCACTCATAAAAGAACAAGGCCAGAATGCCACCGCTCTCATCAACTCAGCTTTCGCAAATAGCCCCTTCACATCCAGCCCCATTAGAGATGCCCTGTCACATGTGGAGCTCAGTCAAGGAGGCACCATTTCAACACCATGGAATGTAGGCAAATCTGAATTATCCGAGGCTAGGACTCAGTCTAGAATAGGAAATCATCAGTCAGCCAATGAGTGATAGCCACAACATGGGCTAGTAACTACTCAATATGCCTGATCACAACTCTACTCCCATAAGTGCAGGGCTGGTAAATAAGCAGTGCTGGGTGCACTGCTCTGGAGCTAGGGTGACCATATGTCCTATATTTATAATGTGGAGCTGCAGTGCAACTTTTTTGCAGTGTAATGCTAGTCTAAGGATTTAAATCTGATGTACACTATCTTGTAACCCACCACAGGCATAGCTTTCTGTAACAGCAGTCAATGGGTACTTCTCCATCTATTGCTTAGAATGCTGAGGTTTGCCAGAGAAAGAATATGTGCAGTGATGTCCAGTGCTGAAAAATTGACCCTAAAACAAACATTAATGTGAGTTTTATTGCTGTAGAGCAATGTGATACATTTATACATACACCACACATTCCGCTCTCCTAAAAAGAGGGACATTAACGTGGGAAAGAGGGACAGAGGGATTTGGGTCTAAAAGAAGGACTGTCTCTTCTAAAGAGGGACACTTGGGAGGTATGGAGTTGTCAACATCAGCATTCAAGTGGTTCAAACACAGGAAATTTGGTGACTTCATTTCAAACCTAGCTGAAGATGACTGGCTCCAAAGTTGCACATCTTTAACTTATTAACTGAATAATCAGTGACATAATATAATTTACACATAATTAAGACAGGAATATACTTATTGCTGGTGAATTAGGAGGGGTGGAAACATATCTCTCTCAAGCTGTGCGCTCCCCTTCCTCTTTGCAGTGGTTCTCTACCAGAGTGCGTGGCACTTCGGTGTGACTTCGACACCAATTTAGGATGCCACACTTTTTTCTATGCAGTCTGGCAAATATGTACATTTCGAATTTCCATGAAAAGTATTATGCACAACATACGTGGTTTTGACAGAGTCTGAAACCTATTATTTGTCCACTTCACGACTCCCTTGCCAACCACACCCCCAACTATAAAACGGTAGAAATGCCCTAAAATTCCAGAACATCTTGAGGTAAAAATACTGAGAACCACCGGTCTATCGGCTGTGAATGATGAGAATGTCATTCCAACATCCGAATGACTGCACCTCCCTTACCCCTGTAATAAAGTAAGCCACAGCGAGTCTGGAAGCGGCTGTACGTTGCTAGGTAACTGTGGGACGGGACTCCCTTTTACTTGAATGGATTTCCTTAGCGATGAAAGTTAGAGGCGTGGTCAAAAGAAAGTCTACGCCGTTACTAAGCGACGGAGTTTGGGCCGGGACTGTCCCGGTGTGGAATGTTGCTAAGTAACGGGTTCGGCTGCTCCTACTAGAGCGTGTGACGAAAGCGGAACTGGACATAGGTAGGTGACACTTGAGGGGTTCTGTTGGGAGGTGGTTACCTATCTTACCCCTTTATTAAAATAAGATATATATGGGTTAACCATTTGAGTGCCAGAGGCGCTTCACTCTGGCACTCCCTCAATAAAACGTTGTATAGTTTTGTTGTTACTTAATAAAATAAAACAAAACAAAATCTATTGCCAGTATACATTTCTTCAGTTTAACCACCCTAGACAGAGGAATGAAATTGCATAGAGCATGTTATTATTGCTTGAAATTCTGTAGTGTTTGTCAATATATGATTATCCAACTTAGTGCAAATACCTCTACTACACAGAGAGACTACTGGGCTTACACACTCAGATAACCATTCAACTTCTTTAGATTACTGTCTCTGTGGTTCATTATGATTGTTGACTGAAAGCACTGTCCCCCAATTTTTTTGGGGGGTATACTGTGTTAGAATAGTTTTAGGTACTTCATTTTTAATGGACAGTAGAGTCACAGCTTGCCCCCTTGAGTGGCATTGTAGAGCAATTCTTTAGAGGATTAACATGGTGTAAGAGTTTGTCAAAATCGTATCTTGTTCTTAAATAAAGAAGTACAAAAAATACAAAAATAAAGAAACAATTATCATTTTATAAATTGCTTGTATACTTTACAGTGACCGGTAATTGTTAAATGCATAGAAGAACACCTTAGTTTAGATTTTGAAGCCCCTGTATCTATATAGTGCCTTATGTTTGAAAGAAATAGTGGAGGAATTCTGGGGAAACCCAAATGGACTATATGGGAGAAGTAAACATTCCAATTGCAATGCAGTGCACTGAAGATCTTTCTAGCATTCAAGGGGTTAAAATCACTATTCAAATCAATGCACATTTTCCTTTAATGGCGCAAATGATTTGCCCCAGGATTCTTCCAGTTTGTTTTTGAACATACTGTTTAATGTGTATGTAAGACCAAGTGAGTTCTGTTATGCAAGCATTGGAGGCCAAGCTACACCACATGGTTTAACCCTTTCAGTGCCAGATGGTTGTTGCATTGCACACCCCTCTGGCATTCAAGGGTTAATGTCCCCACATGTCGTCAAAGTTGACAGAGCACATAGAAGAACTTGAGGAGGGGGGGCATTTTACTGTAAAAGGTTAGTTGGTTAAGCAATCTTGTGGCATCACTTTTATTAATGTAGAATTCATTATCACTCCCTTAGTTACCTGGCACCCATAGTAAATCATGCAGTGATGGTATGATTCCCAAAGGTATTTGGTAGAGAGAAGACCACACAAACACTCCAAAACATTACACTGTGCACATTAAGTCATAGAGGTGAATATTCCACCAAAATGGATTAAAAAAGCAGCAGCTACCCTCTAAACCCCAACTCTGTGAAATATGTATGTTGTGAACTTGGAGAAGCGCTACAAAAAATATATTCAAAAATAAATAAAAGAGTGTAGTAGAGTAAGCACAAAAGTAACATGTATTCCTAGCCAGCTGGCCACTCATAGTATATTAACGTGATTGGTTTTATGAGATATGCCTTCAATTTCAGGACCTTCTTAATGTTTATGATTTCACAAGACTCCAGATTAATTAAAATAAACTTTTATTCATACACATAAAACAGTATCACATATACAGTAAGGTCATTAAATTTAAAATAACTCCTGACCATGGCAAACGACCAGTACTGTGCTGAGCCTCCCCTAATATCACAGCAGAGCAATACTATCCAGTCCTGCTATGGAATAGTGGCTTCACTGGTGTCTTCTGTTTGCGGACTGGATTCACTTCACACTTGGGATTTATTTCCCATTTTTCGCAGAGATCCTACATATGCTGGATGAATAATTTCCCCCTTGAACTCATTTCACTTCTGCAGGGGATTGTGGTTTTGTCAGGCATTCAGAAAAAGTAAAAGTGAAATTGGATAGTATTGCTCTGCTGTGAGAGACTTGGGAGGCTTAGGACAGGGACTGGTTCACTTTCCATGGGAAGTCTAAGCTGATGAGTCTTACTGTGTACATAAGTTATCCTGTTTTTTTGTGTGACTAAATGTTTCTGTTATTTAATTTGGAGTCTTCCATTGGACATCTACCTGGTGATACAGGAAAGGTGAAGAGGGACCTGAGACTGATTTAATAGCCAGTTGCCTAGGCATTTTTATTATATTTGTGCACTTACCGAATTACTCTTGTGTTTTATATGTTTTGTAGTGTTCCTCCATGTTTCAAAGTTAACTAATTGGTAGAGAAAAGACTCAGATGAGCCCTGGATTTCACAGCTGGGTGACCTGATCTCTGCAACATTTCAGTTGTGAGCAAAAATGTAAAATAAAATCCACATTATGTTTTCAAAAAAATGAAATCAGAGGAACTGACACCTAATTACACCCGTTATTTATAGTACGTTTTCGTCAACAGTTGAAATTATGGATTGAATTCATAGTAACCCAGTGTATTAGGGTGACCAGATGTCCCAATTTTCAGGGCCTAGAACCTTGGTTAAAATTTATGTCTCTGGAGAATATTTGTCATCATAAAAGTGTGTCTGCTCCAATAACAAAATAGCAGAAAGTATTCCTGCCATCAGGAAATGTTATTATTGCTTGAAATTCTGTAGTGTTTGTTAGGGGTGCACCAAAATGAAAATTCTGAACCGAAACCGAAACTTCAGGATGCACTTTGCCGAAAACCTAAACCGAAAATGACTTTTTTAAATTTATAGGGCGATGCCTAACAAAAGAAACAAAAAATATAGTATCACCCCCTTCTCTCACAAACTGGACCTTCAGCAATCCATCCCTCTATCGCTATATAAACCTTTGCCCCTTCTATCACTAACTGTAGCCCTCAGCATTCCCTCTGTCACTGTTTAAACCATCACCCCTTCCCTCACCAACTGTAACCATCAACACCATCCTCAATCGCTATATAAACCATCACCCCCTTCTCTCACTAACTTTAAGCTTTAGCACCCCATCCCTCAATCACTATAAAAACCTTCGGCCCTCCTATCACCAACTGTAGCCCTCAGCACTCCATCTCTATGTAAACTTTCACTCCTACCATCAAATGTTAAACCCTCAGCATTCCACCACCCGATTAGTGAATTAAACAGCATCCTTTCTCTCACTCATAGTATCTCCAAGCAACCCTCCTTTTACTCCATGGATTGCACAACAACAGCCCCCCTCACTGTATCCCTACCATCCTTCCCTCTCTATATGTATCCCTCAAACCACCTCCCATCACTTTACTCCACACCCTTTTCCATTCGCTTACCCAATGGATCCACTATCACCCCCTTCTACTATTCATTATAACCACTGGTCATCCTGTCCTCACTTATGGTCCCCTGCTTCAGCTCTCGTCCCATCTCCAAAGTTCCAGAACCAGCCGCATCCGATACCGCCATACCGGTAACACAACACAACACTTCCTGGTCAGCCACGAGTCTGATGACACTGACAGATCACTTCCGGCCAGGTGATGTAGAGTGTGGAGCTGCAGCGACAGCTCCGCGGGATATGTAAAACGTTAAAGGAGTGCAGCCAAGTTTTTGGTGGACTCCATTCTAAGGTTGCGTCTTAGGTGCTTCTGCCCTGATCTGCTCATTCCCCTCCCTGGACACACGGAAACAGTTTATACCAGCACTGGCTGGAGCGCCTCCGTGTGCTGTGCTGGAGATTTTACTTCCCTCGTTTTGGCGCCCCGTTTTGGCTATTTTTTTATTTTGGCTTTTTGCCGTAAATGCCATTTTCGTCCAAAACATTTCGGCCGCCAAAATTTCGGTGCACCCCTACTCTGGAATAGAGTGTGTGGTGACAGATCTTGGAACACCTTCACCTGAATTCTGGCTTAAGAGATGCATTATTTATTGCGACAGGCGTTATATATTTCTTCACTGTCTGCAAAGTAATGGCCGCGGCAAATAATGTCCCTGGGGATGTCTTCTGTGTTACCCCTGGGTTTTAGAGTCCTATGTGCTCTATCTAGTATTATCTGATCATCCCGAACAAGAACTTGGGGAAAAAAGGACTGCAGGAAGGCCAGTAGATCTTTTTTGGCCGGTTGGTTCGGGGACGTTCCACAACCCATGGTTGTTGCATCTGCCCCTGTTGCCCATGTCACTGATCCATAAAATGAGGCTCTCAGTTGTGTCTTACTGATCCATGATAAGTTGTTCCATCCGATGAAGGTGATCTGAGAGTCCGGTTTGTGTTTCCATTTTGGAGCTCTTTGAGTTCTGTATGTAAAGTTTCATTGATGTCTAGTGCCAGGGTCAGAACATCCTCCTTGGTGGAGAAAGCCACGAGCACGGACATAGGTATTAGCATGGGTTGAAGCGTTCATGTATTCCCTGTGATCTGTGCGTGAGGGTGCAGTACCTCTGTTCCCGTCTGATGTTGAGATGGCGTCTGTCAGAATTGGCAGTTGGCGGGAAGGCAGGACTAGAAAGGAAGCTAGCGGTCCATTTACTGCCCTATTATTTCTGGTTGATTTCCTCTTATTTTTATGTGACATGAGGGTCACTAGTGTATCCCCCGAGTGCCCCGGAGCTCCCTCACCACTCGTCCATCTAATTCAGCGACAAGCTCCCCCCCATCAGGCAACCTTTTGCTGAAGGCCACTTCAGAGGAGACTTTAGGTATTTAGATTCAGACTTGCATGTCTGTTCTGGAGCAATATGGCTGAGATTTTAATTTCAAGAAATCTTCTCTGATTCCATTCCAGGTCTTTCACTTTCTCTGTATGATACTGAACACTCTGCTGGTGAAGGTGTTTCTATAAGAAGACGAGATTCATTGTCTCTCCAGGTGGCTCATGTGCCAGCTCTCTCTGCCATTACTGTCCCAGGGCTAGGCAATGTTTTGACAGGTGTTCTCAGTGCCAACACTTAGATCCCAGAAATTGGGAGCTCATCCAGATGATGTCTGACGGTGGACTCAATGGCATTTCAGTTGAACAGCAAGGTTCCTCAGTTCTGCATCAGATTCCAGGATGCTCTCATGGTGGATGTGATGGTCATACCATGGCATTTTCCCCTGATGTATGTGTTTCCTCCATTTCTCCTGATTCACAGTGGACTGTTGCAGGGCTGGTGCAAGGATTTTTGTCACCCTAGGCAAAACCTAATTTTGCCGTCCATTTGGCTCCGCCCCTTGTGTCCCACCCTTTTATACCACGCCTACTTATACCCCACCTGTTTTCATGATTGTCCTCTCTCTGCCTCCTGGGCCAGTCTGCCCCTGGTCTGGAGATGCCTGTAAGAGATGCCCCCCACCAGCTCCACTTTGCCCCCTCCAACTCCAACTTGCCCCTATCAGCTCCACTTTGCCCCCCACCAGCTCCACTTTGCCCCCACCAGCTCCAACTTGCCTTCCACCAGCTCCACCTTGCCCCCACCAGCTCCACCTTGCCCCCATCTGCTCCAACTTGTCCCCAGCAGCTCCACTTTGCCCCCCACCAGCTCCACTTTGCCCCCAGCAGCTCCAACTTGCCCCCACCAGCTCCAACTTGCCTCCATCAGCTCCACTTTGCCCCCTATCAGCTCCAACTTGCCCCCAGCAGCTTCACTTTGTCCCCTCAGCTCCACTTTGCCCCCACCAGCTCCACTTTGCCCCCACCAGCTCCACTTTGCCCCCCATCAGCTCCACTTTGCCCCCCACCAGCTCCAACTTGCCTCCATCAGCTCCACTATGCCCCCCATCAGCTCCAACTTGCCTCCATCTGCTCCAACTTGCCCCAGCAGCTCCACTTTGCCCCCCATCAGCTCCAACTTGCCCCCCATCACATACCTGTAGCTCCCACACAGTCTTCTCTTCAGTAATGCAGAGCGCGCCGGGAGATCATGACTCCCAGCGCGCTCTGCATTACTAAAGAGCCGACTGCAATGAGGTAGTGCAGTAGCGACACAGACCTGTGTTGCATCTCCCGGTGCAGTGCGTGCGGGCGCAGCCCCCAGTACATGTGCGCCCTAGGCCGGCGCCTACCTCGCCTATAGGTGGCGCCGGCCCTGGACTGTTGTAAATCCAGCTGAAGCAGGCTGATTGCCCTGCTCTGGCTTCATTGGAACGTATTTTCAGATCTTCTCAATCTGTAAGTGGCAGAGCCATTTCTGCTTCCAGATCTCATGATTCTGGATCTGCTCTGTCATTCATAGGGGGAGACGCTGTCTTTGATGCCTTGGCTTTTGAGGCCATCATCCTGAGGAAGACAGGGTTTACAGACTCCATCATTGCTACTGTGTTGCAGGCTTGTAAGCCAGTTTCTTTCAAGTCATACCATAAGGTATGGTCCTTGTTCTGTAATTGATCTGAAGACCAGGGTGTGGCGGCTGCAGCCTCTTCCGGTAAATTTTGCCTTTCTTCAAAATGTGCTTGGTCTTAGCTTTATTCCAGATTTCAACTATCTTCATATTTTTTCAGAGGTGTATGGCCTTATGTGAAGACTTTTGTGCAAGGGGTGGCTCATGCCTACCCAGTCTTCTGGCATTCCATTCCTCCATGAGACTTGAATTTGTTTCTGGGAGTGCTTCAGAATCAACTTCTGAGCCTTTGTCTTCAGTCTCCCTGCGTTTCTTGATGCTCAAGACAGCCTTTCTGTTGCTCTTGTCTGTTCAGTGGGTGGCCGAACTTCAGGCTTTGTCTTGTAAGCCTCCGTTTCTGCTTTCCCATACACATACTCACATACAGATTCATACACGTACCCCAGTTACACCCAATCACAGATGCATGTACTTACCGTAGATACACACACGTACTAACACACAGATGCATGCACTTACCTAAGACACATTCACATCCATGTACTCACACACAGATGCATACATTTTCTTCAGAAACATCCACATACACACATACAAACAGATGCGCACACTTACCTCAAACACACCCATACACGTACTCGCACACAGATGCATGTACTTACCTCAGACACATCCACTTACACACAGATGCATGTATATGCCTCAGACAAACACACAAACGCACATGCCTCAGAAACACACATACAAAGAAGCATGTATATGCCTCAGACACAAGCACATATGCACATACTAATGCATGCACATGCCTCCAACACATGCATACAGAATTGCACACACATGTTGTAGACACAAAAACAAACAGATGCACGTGCGTGCCATAGACACACACAGACACAGAGGTGTTTAGACACAGACCTTTTCTGCCAGTGTATTTCTCTGGGCAATAAAAGATGAGGGGCGGGAGCCCTTGCCACATACAGTTGTCCTAGGCCCCATGATGTCTGATGGCAGCCCTGCTTTAACCCCTAGTATTCAAGGGGTTAAATAGCCCCATTTACTAAACAGTAATTTGTGGAGGTTTTTACTTGTGTCCTATAGTACAGTTTGTTTGCCACAGATCTCTACTTATCATTTATACATGAAGCCCAATGTCATACTGCAGTCCATCCTGCAAGGATGGAAAAAAGCTACTAGCCCACATAATGTTAGATAGAAAACAGCATCTTTTTATACTTCTCCACCATATCTGCTTACTAGTAAGAGGTGCTTATTTGTACAAGGTAGAAGAAGGAGTGAACGTGGGGCACGCAGAGCACAACTGCAGTCATGGGGCTTTATATTTAACCCTTTGAGTGCCAGAGGGATATCCAATGCATTGCATCGTCTCTGGCCCTCAAAGGGATAGAAGAAAAATGGAGCAAACTCATCTGCACCACAGGGGACAAGTAATGATTCCCACAATCCCCACTGATGTAAACTGGTGTTTAACCCCTTGAATGCTACAAAGATCTCTAATACACTGCATAGCAATGTGTTGGAGACCTCTCTAGAATATAACCCTTTGAGTGTCAGAGGGGTACAGAATGCATTACAAAGCATTACTCCAGTTTTCTTTTGGACATAAGGCGGATGCTCCTTCAAGTCTTGCCAGTGGCTGGGTTTAGAGGAGGTGTGATTTCATAGTGACCTCACTGCCTGTAAAGATCAGTGACGCTTCGTTATATGACACTCTATGACTCTGGACATCAGTACACAACTTGTGCTTTCTAGAAGAAGAAATGCCCACTGACTGCTGTGACAGTTGGGCTACAAGAAAGTTGCCACCAAACTCCAAGCCCTATTGTATAGCCTTACACTAAAAGAAAATGGTACTGTAGACAGTTGTTTGGAGACCATCAGAGCATTTAAATTCTTACCACCCCCATCTGGTCAATGGGCATCAGAGATTTATGAGAGTTCTGGTCCATCAGCTGGAGAGCCACATATTTCTGTTTATGCTGCCTTCTTCTTCCTGAAAGAAACATTGCCATTCAATCAGGATAGCAGCATGACTAAAAACACTTTGTGTTGAGTGCACCCCTCTGGTTAAAGGTTGTTGAATGCAATAAACAGCAATAAAAACATTTGTGTGGCAGGTTGAGTGTGCAATCATTAGATAAATCAGGGACTTCAGCTTATTCAAAAACACATAGAGATATAATGAATCCTTGTATTATCCTAACGCACATGCATAATATATAATTACACTGATTATGCATAATTGCACCACATGGATGACCCACCGCCATCTTAAACATAAAATGACTAAGACAGAACTGGTTGTATTCCCTCCTAAAACCCGCCGACCAACCCCTTTCTCCATCACAGTTGACAATTCTGCTATCCACTTAGCAACCATACTGGGGTCATACTCAAATCTGCTTTGAAATTCTTCCCCCATATCCTAGCTGTCACCAAAACATGTCAACTCTTCCTGAAAAATATTGCAAAAATATGTCCCTTCCTCTGTATGTCAACTGCAAATACTTTCACTCAGGCACTAATTCTCTCTAGACTTGAATATTGCAACATTCTACTCTCTGGTCTTTCTGTCTCTCATCTTTCTCCACTTCAGCCTGTTCTCATTTCAGGTTAAAGAATTCCTTCCCTTACATCTACTTCTGAAATCCCTTTACTGGCTACCCATAAAGTATTGTATTTCTTACAAGATTCTTGTCCTCTCCTTTAAGTCTTTCCTCTCCTTTAAGTCTTTCTTCTTCAGCACCCTCTTACATTTCTGCTCTTATCTTCCACTACACCCCTTCCTTATTCTCCTTCTCAAGGTTCCATTCTGTCCTCTCCCTGCACAACTCGAGTCATCTCTCGGCTGCAATCTTTTATCATTGGCTGCCCCTCGACTTTGAAATGCCCTCCCTATAGACCATTCACCAATCATCCACACTCAACACTTTCAAACATCTCATGAAAACCCACCTGCGCAAGGAGGCATCTCAGTAACAGTCACATTAGAATCGTTCTGCTCTTCCTTCACTACGCCTTGTATTTGCACTTATGATCTCCTCCTACTGTCTCTGTATGTTTTCATGATTTTTTTTTTTTTTTTTTTTTTTTTTTTTTTAAAAGCTTTATTGAATATAAGAGGATTACAATCAAAGTGGTTAAACAGGACAAGTATCATCAGGTATATGCTAATACAAACCAAAAGTAAGTAAAATAAAACAGATGGACATGTTAGGAATAAAGTCATGGATGAAGTATATCAAAAATACAATGCGATGATAGTTTGATAGGTAAGGAAGGATCGAAGTAGTCCTATACCTGAAACTAAGAATTATTGAAAGTTGTCACGTAAGGGCTAGTGGTGATAATTGAGGAAAGGCTGTGTAGTACACCTATGGTTAAGAAAAATGAAAAGGAAAGAAAGGAATAAGGAAGGAGAAGAAAGGGGGGAGGAGAGAAAAAAAAAAAAAAAAAAAAAAAAAAAATTGTGAGGAAGAGGGTAAGTCTCCATGTGGCACAGAAGGAGTGAAGGGAAATCAACTTAAGAAGTTTAAGTGTATGAGGCTTCGGTTTTCACCGCCAAGGTCAAGGGCACTCCACCTGAGTACTAACATAGATGTTCCAAGGAGAAAGAGAAATTTCTAAGGTCTAAAACGCTGAGGGCTAATCTTCTGCCAAAAGGTCCAAGTGTTTACGAACGTAGTAATATTGTGTGTAGTAATCGCGTGAAGTCTCTCCATATCAACTAAATAGTCAACCTTGGCAATCCACATAGAGACAGTAGGGGCAGTTGTGCTCTTCCAATGTTTTGGAATAAGGGAACGAGCTGCAGTAAGGAGGAGTGGTATGGGTGACCATTGGAGCGATGGGATAAGGGTCTGCAAAGAACTTTTGTCAGTGAAGAGACACAGTTGAGGGTTGATGGGGAGGGAAACATTTAGAATGATATTTATTTTCGCGACCACAGCAACCCAGAAGGGTTGTATTAAGGGACAATGCCACCAGATATGAGAGAGGGAACCTTTATGTTGGAGACATCTCCAACAAGTAGAGGATTCAGAGGAAGCATATCTGGCTATTTGCGAAGGGGCTCTATACCAACCTGTTAAGATCTTGTAATTCAATTCTCTGGAGTGGGTATCTCGGTGTGAGAGGAAATTCGATCTAAATATGCGTGACCAACTGGGCCAGTCAAGATGGAAGGAGAGTTCCGACTCCCACCTAGTGAGAAAATAGGGCTTGGTAGGTAAATCTTTTCCACATAAGATGGAATAGCAAAAGGAAAGAGATCGAAGCTTATTTGGGGGCTGAACCATGTAATTTTCCATTTTAGTTAGGGCGCGGTTCGGTGATCCACGTTTGCAGCAAGATTGATACCAATGTCGAAGCTGGAAAAGGAGCCACCATGGAGCAGTAACCGGAGCCAATTTAGAAGAAATATAACCCAAAGAGGCAAAGCCATCGTCTGTAGTTAGGGAACCCAGAGTATGAAAATTGAGCGATTTCCAATGGGAGAAGAGTTCAGAGCAGAGTCCAGGGGGGAAGGATGGGTTACCTAGGAAGGATTGGAGCGGTGAAGGGGGAGGGGCCAGCTGGAATTCTTTATTCACTTCCTTCCATATTTTTAGAATATGACCTAATATTATATGTCTCATATACGGAGGAGAAGGTTCAGGAGATTCGCACCAAAGGAGTTGGATAAAATCAACATCCCCCAATAGGTGAGAGGTCGACCTGGTCCAACGTTTTGGAGGAAAAGTCATGAAGTCAAATATTTTAGATATCGTCGCTGCTTTATAATATCTATGGAAGTCTGGGAGTCCCAAGCCACCGAAGTGTATGGGCCTGGAGAGTATGTCCTGACGAAGTCTAGATTTACGCTGGGCCCAGATAAAACGGAGGGTGATAGAGGTAAGTGAATCGAGAAAATGTCTAGGGATGTACAATGGCAATGCATTGAGGATGTAGAGGACCTTGGGTAGTACCAACATTTTGACCACGTTTATTCGACCAAGCCATGAGAGATATAAGGAGTTCCAAGCTGATAAGTCATGGGACAGTTCGCTTAAGAGGGGGGAAAGATTACGCTCGGGCAAGGAAGAGAGATCCGGCGATATCCGAATCCCCAGATAAGTGATGACCGAATCAGTCCAACGAAGTGGGTATTTTCCTTGAAGTGAAGAAGCTGAGAATGGAGAAAGAGTAACATTAAGGACCTCAGATTTTGAATAGTTGATCAAGGCTTGGGAAACCGTAGAGTACTGATGTAACAATTCTATGAGGGGAGGGAGTGAGGTGATAGGATGGGATACAAAAAACAGAACATCATCGGCGAATGCGGCCAATTTAAAGTGCTCCGACCGAATTCGCAAGCCTTGTATCTCAGAATGAGCTCTGACCGTATTAAGTAGGGGTTCTAAGGTGAGAATAAAGATCAGGGGCGATAAAGGGCATCCTTGGCGGGTCCCATTTGTGATTAGAAAAGGCTCAGAAGTTGTACCGTTGACTAGAATCTTAGCCGAGGGGGAAGAATATAAACTCATAATGGCATTGAGCATAGTGGGTCCTAGACCAATATTGCGCAAAACTTCCTCAATGTACGTCCAGTCAACTCTATCGAATGCCTTTTCGGCGTCTGTCGAGAAAAGTATGAATGGGATATCTTGACGTTTAGCAAAATCCGTCAAGGAAAGCACAGTAGCAATGTTGTGCCGTGTCTCCCTCCCAGGCACAAAGCCGCTTTGATCAGGGTGGATGAGAGCAGGAAGGAAGGGGCAAAGCCTAGTGGCAAGTATTTTAGCAAAGACCTTTATGTCCACATTTAAGAGAGAAATAGGCCTGTAATTTTCACATCGAGAAGGGTCTTTAGATGGTTTAGGGATGACAACTATGTTTGCTTCCAAGGATTGGCTAGGGAATGGTTGGCCCTGAAGAACGGCATTGAAGGTATTAAGCATATGGGGGGCGAGTGCCGAGCTAAACGTTCGGTAGTATAGAAGGGAAAGCCCATCGGGACCAGGACTCTTGCCCAAAGCCATTGAAGATAAAGCTGTGTCAAGTTCCGAGGGGGTGATTAAAGATTCCAGAGAGTCACTGTCAGATGTGGACAAAGTAGGAACCTTAGCTTTCTCCAGAAAGGCTCGGATTGCCGATTGGTGGGAAGGTATATGGGAGGGGTCAGAAGAACGAAGGTTGTATAAATTGGAGTAAAAAGAGTGAAATGCAGCTGCTATTTGTGAGTAGTCATGGACAGCCACCCCTTTAGAGTCAATGACTTTGTGTATACCGTTGGAACGTCTTTTAATGTTTATCAATCTAGCCAAGGACTTGCCACATTTGTTGCTAGAGACAAAATTTTGGTACTTGTGCCACATGTGGGTTTTACAAACGTCTTCTTGTAAGAGAGAGTTCAGATCCGCTTTAGCATTTTGTAATTTTAAAAGGTCCTCAGGTAGTCGACGGACTTTATGTCGAGATTCAAGGGAACGAATCTCATCTAATAGATCATCAACCTTTTTCCACTTCTTCCTACGATTAATAGCAGTTAATTGAATGATACGGCCACGTAGAACGCATTTGTGAGCCTCCCAGATGGATTGAGGGGAGACATCAGGTGTAGAATTAATAGTGAAGTACTCCTTAATTATGTCGTTGATAGCAGAGCAGTCTGAAGGGTTGGAGAGAAAGTGGTCATTAAGCCTCCAGGTTCTAGATGGAGGAGAGTCGTCAAAAGCGGAAAGTGTTATGGAAACTAGCGAGTGGTCAGACCATGAAATAGAATCAATAGACGCGCCCTTTAAGTGTGGAAGGAGGAATTGAGACACAAACAAATAGTCAATCCTACTGTAGGAGGAGTGTGGATATGAAAAAAAGGTATAATCTTTGTCTTGGGGATGTAGAAGGCGCCAAGCATCAATCAAATGGCGTGTAGAGAACTGTAATTTGGTTTGCTTCAGGTGTGAGAGGCGGAAGGTAGATTTACCTGAGGAGCAGTCTACAGCTGGATCAAGAGCAACATTCAGGTCACCTCCCAGAATAATTCTACCGGCCGATTGTTCATCAAGGCGGGTCAAGATATTTTTGATGAAGGCTAATTGACCAGTGTTTGGCGAGTATATATTCATTATGGTGACAGGCTTGTTGTAAAGGAGTCCTTTAAGAATAAGGAACCTCCCCTCACTATCAGCTAATAAGTCAAGAAGTTTCCAGGGGAGAGAGGCCCTAATAAGTACACAGACTCCTTTCTTTTTTTCCGTCGCGGAAGCGAAGTATGCAGTGGGGAAGAAACGGTTAGAGAATTTGGGAGTAGACGTTGTAGAGAAGTGGGTCTCTTGTAGCAGGACTATGTCCGCTGCACGTTTGTGCAGGTCCCGTAAGACCATAGCCCTTTTTTCAGGAGAGTTAAGTCCCTTGGCGTTGACGGTTAACACACGAATGTTAGTCATGGGTTAAGGCAGAAGTGATACAGTCCAACTGAGCCACAGGAGCAAGGAGAAAAAAAAAAAAAAAAAAAAAAAAAGGGTAGGGGAGTAGTAGCATCAGCCAAAAGTAGGAGGAAGAAGAAGCAGAGGAGCAGTAAAATAAGCAAGAAGGTGCCAGAAGGCCTGTGAGGGGAGGTCACATAGCAAAAAAATAGCATGTTACAAGATAAGGGGGAGTCAAACCCACATGGGTAAACAGTAAAGGAACAGTTTGAGTGGAGAAGAGAGCAGATTGGGGTAACTCGGAAGGGTACCTGAATCGGACGGGTGGTAGGAGGGGAGCTACGTAGGCCAAAGAATCTGGGGAAAGATTGCACGGTTATGAAACCGAATGTCGTCATCATAAATTAAAAAATAAAAATGGAGAGAGAAGAGGAGGGGAAGATCCTTGTGTAAGGGGAGGTTGGGAACATTAGGGTAGGAACTAGAGTTGTTCCATTTAATCCAATGGGGAATAGTACATCAACTATGATAGGGGGAGGAAACAATTGACCCCTAATTGAAGGGGAACTGTGCATATTGATGAATAATAATGTTAGGTAGAGATATTGGAAGAAAAGAGGTAACAGCAGTACATACCAGTATGTCAAATAACAAGTAACAATAAGGGGATGGTGAGTACAAGTAGGACATAGTATAAGGCAATGTGGAACATGCCATGAGCTACGGAAGCCTGAAATGAGGGTATCTAATGTGCAAGTTTTAAAACAGAACATGAGGCAATGATGTTTAAAGGGAGCAGGGGAAGATATACATACAATTTAAGTCACATAAGAGAGAGCGAAGAGACGTCGTATGAAAGACAAAATATCTGAAGGCACCCTCGAAACACCCCGAGTCGTCCGGAGCTAAAGCCTAGTATTATTGGCATCTAGCACACCACAAGATGTCGTTGCATATAATATATATATATATTTTCTCAGGTGAATATTGGTGTATAGACGGCTCAAAATCTATAAACGTAAAGCTCCGCCAATGTAAGGAGCAATGTTGGAAGTGTCTAAAATTAGTAGGACAGGTATCCTGTGATAATGTTCCGAGCTATAGAAGGAATCCGGAACAACAGAGTGTACGCAAAATCTAGGATGGATTGAGTGGTGCCTACCAGAGAGTCAATTCAAAACAAGCATGCTTAACTAACGGACATCTAGGTGGTCATGCCACTCGAGAAAGGAGTCAGGGTTATAACCCCACATCTCCCCCACGAGCAACACAAGCACAGAGATACCCGCATTCCGATAAACATAAACATACATACTTATATACATATAAATCTGTACATGTAATCCTAATCCTTTAAGACATCTACATGGTATCCTCAAGTGAGATTTCTTATGTTTCTGTCCTAGCCTCTCTCTCTTTCTGTCCTGTCTTTTCCTCAGTCTTTTATATGTATGCTTCAGACCTCTTCTTTGAAGAGGATAGGGGGGATGACTAGGGAAAAAATGTACTATAAGCGTGGCAGTAACACCATATCCACACATAGATATATGTCACAGTACGACAGAGTTGCTTACATAACCAGACATCCCAAGGGGGGGTTACCCTATTAAATCGTAGATATCTAAATGGGATGTACTCCAAGGACGGGTATATAGAAATCAACTAATTACATGGGCAGAGAAGAGAGGCTAGTAAAACTAGCAGTAATCAGTTTTCTAGGAGAACCTAGAGTAAAACAAAGGAGGATTAATGTTAATAGCGCCTATAGTAAGCACAGGGAATAACTCTTAGGGGTAACCCAAAACAGTGCAAGATATTCAACAGCAATAATAAATCTAACATCAAAAAATAATATCAAAGTTCACCAGAATGAATGAAAAATGGAACTCTTACTCAAGTTCAACGACCAGCTAGAACATCGCTGGCAATGAGTAGAAGATCGGCTGGAAGCAGCATCAGCCAAAATGAGAACTCAGGGGTCTGCAAAGGATATGCCATCTTTCACGACCAGGTAGTGGCAGATGAACAAGGTTCATCAACTGGGGAATTCACACGACGATGCTTGGACGATTTCTCAGGAGTGGTGGGAGACCATTCAAGTCGCTTGTGAGATTTAGGGTGCTGCGGTGTGGAGGGAGCTGGATCCGATGATGGAAGTGATATCCCCAGAGTCGTGCAGAAGGATGAGATCTCCTCAGGGGAGCGTAAGGATGCCTGGTTACCATTGAATGATGCCGTAAGGAGGAAGGGGAAGCCCCAACGATATTTAATTTGTTGCTTCCTTAGATGTTCCGTGAGGTGCTTCACAGTACGGCGTAAGTAGAGAGTGTGAGGGGAAATATCATGGTATAGAGAGATTTCGGCTCCGGCACATTGAATGGGACCATGTTCCCTGCTTTTACGCATGATATAGTCCTTGATTTCATATCGATGAAAACATACTAAGACGTCACGCGGCCTCGCAGCGTCTTTAGGCCTGAGGGCCCTGTGGGCTCTTTCAATGAGTATAGTATCAGTATTTCGGTCACCAAGAAGAGAGCGAAACATGGGGATCAAAACATCTCGGAGGTCCTGAGGGAGGACCGTTTCAGGTAGGTTCCGGACACGAACGTTATTCCGGCGTCCGCGATTTTCTAAGTCATCCAGTCGAGCGTTCAAGGAGCGAATAACATCTTGCTGCGAGGCAACCATTTGAGAAAGTTGAGAAGTCGAATCAGAAGTGGTTTTACCCGTGGCCTCTAGGTCAGCTACTCTGTGGGTTAGAAGGGTGAAGTCAGCTCTGATAGCGGAGAGCTCAGTGGCAAGCAAAGACTTGACTTCCTCCACCAGATTCTTGAGGTCCATTTTGGTAGGTAGGTCTTTAAGATCCTCCTTGGATGGTAGACTAGCCAGTAAAGAGGTGAGGTCCAAGGGTAGAGTAGCTGCGTGGTCAGCCATATCAGGTGCACTCTGTGTGAGACCAGGGAGTGAGGAGTTAGGTAAGAAGTCTGTAAAGGGCTCCGGAGAGGTGTTTTCCCGCGCTTCGGTGGGAGGTGCTTCCCCGATGTCTGGTGAAGAAGCTTGTGTAGGAGAGGGAGAAATTGTTGAAAGATATCCAGTAATCGGATTACTAGTGATCTTTTTGGAACCTCTCTTTCCCCGCATCAGGGAAGTGGTGATATCCGTCCGATTGGTGCGAAATTAGGTCGTCTTCTCCATAAAAGAAGGGTTAAACTGCCATGTGGGTTCGGAGCTCAAGCGTTACACAGCCGACTCCATGAGCTGCCAGATGTTTTCATGATTTTTAATTAGATTGTAAGTTCCGTGGGGCAGGGTCCCTTTCACATTGTATGATTCACTTTGATGCACTTTTCCCCCCTCAAATAATGCAATGATCGCACTTTGGCCTGATGCTTAATCCAGTTCTGTATTTTTGTATTGTACGATTACAACCTCTGTAAAGCGCTGTGTACATGTATGGCGCTACATAAGTAACGATACATACATACATACAAAAATTATATAATGGAAACATTTCATTTTTAATTAATTGATAAAACTGTTTTAAAGTGATAGGTCTGCTTTAACTGTTTCCTATGGTGAAGTTGGAGTGCTTCAGTACTGCACCATTTTTATCTTAGTTCATCATCCTCGGTGTGGTCAAAATGAAGAAACTGTAGAAAAAGTGGTTTGTCATCTACATAAAATAACAGAGCTCAAACAATTTTAGAAAGGACAGGGGGCACTTGAGCTTAGAAGCAATGACCCAGCTTCAGTGGAGTATTTTATTAGTGACTAGTTTTAAAGCCCGTGTACACGGGCCAACACTGGCGGCACTGAAGTCATGTGCAGTACTGACTGCCCGCACCGCGGCTGATGCTGAGCGGGGTGCTCAGAATTCAGACCGGAGTCCTCTCTGCGCAGAGAGGACTCCGGTCTGAATTTGGAGTGCCCCACTCCATATCAGCCGCAGAGCGGGCAGTCAGTACTGCGCATGACTGCAGGGTTCGCAGCCATCTCTATTGTGCATGAGGGCTTCTGACAGACATCCTTAGCGAATTATAATATAGGATGAGAGAGAGGGCAGTAATGTGATAGTCTAGAGGGGTTTTTCTTTAAAGTGAGCATAATGTGTGCATTGTGACGGAAGTGAGACAATGGTAGAATTAGCTACCTAGGGAGCATTTCAGCGTTGTCTCATACCAGCTGCTTATGAAAGTGGCACACCGAAAGCTGCACTAGCAGGGCAATTTAAGCCACTAGTGAGCCTTTTGTCATGGTACCTAACTTCCAGCGGAGCGTTCTTGACGGCGAACTACCCAGTTCCTGCTTTCTGTGGGTGTTCGTCCATTACGGGCGTTCTGCTGGGTCCCTGGCCATATTGTCTCGGTGTTCCTGTGGCGTCCTTGTCCGCGTGAGGGGCTGTAATACTGGAGTAGCAAGGCGCGACGTTTTGAATATTTACTTACCTCGTTTCTAGTTTCTTTATCTTCTTCAGAGAGTTACCCCGCCTTGCTGCTTCTTTGTTGTGTAGACGTCATTAGCCCGGCTCACTAGTTTTCCAGTGGCCCTTGCTGTGGTGTAGTCTGAGCTCGCTCAACACCTGCTACCTGGCCATTATTTCTTCTACTAGTGCTCCGTGTATGACCCAGTTCTTTGGCTGCGAACCCGTTTGTGTATGACACGATTTTGGCTGTGAACCCATTTGTGTATGACCCGACTTTGGCTGTGTACCCGTTTGTGTATGACCCGACTTTGGCTGCAAACCCATTTGTGTATGACCCAGGCATTTGGCTGCGAACCCGATTGTGTATGACCTGACTCTGTTGAGTTTCCGTTTGATCAGGGTACTGGTTGCGATCCCTGCTCAGTGTAGACCCGGTATTGCTGCGCTCCCGTTCTGAGCATTACCAGGGGTTGGCGTGTGCCTTCCCGGTTAAGGACCCGGCCTGACTTGTGTGTCTGCCTGCCTTGTTCTGATTGCTGCTCACCTTTATTCAGCTCTGCCTGAACTCCGGTCTTGGTCACTGGCTATCCTGGCCTTACCTGTGGGCATATTCATTCCGTTTACCAAGCTGCTCAGTGTCGCTCTCCGCTAGTCGCTTCGCTACTAGGCAACATAATTGAGAGCTTGGTTGTCCGTTGCTTTCGTTGGCCAATAGACCTGCTGAACTGCTGGTGTGCATGCAGTAATAGGAGTGGCATTGCTGCCGAAGCTTGAACTCGCTATTGACAACTGTGGTGCTGGTCTCCCTTCCATTAAGCAAGTCTTCAGGTCTGGGGTCTATGGTTGGTTCAGTGTTGTGTTTGGTGTGCTTATTACCTGAGGCTGAGGTACCATCCATACCTTACCTGTGGTCATACTCAGACTAGATCCGTGTTATTGGGTTCTGGCCAGTCTCTTAGAGGTTCATCTGTTCCAGTTGTCTGCTGTACTCTTGATGTCTTCAGTTCCTGAATTCCCGTACCAGTACTTCGGATCAAGACTATTGTTCATATTGTGTATATTTATTGCAGAGTGTTATTGTTTTGTTTCACTTGTTATCTTCAATAAACAATAAATCTTCACCTTACTGAACCGACTCAGAGTATTCTAGTGTCTGTTACACCTTTGTAAAGTATACAAATAGTGGTTTGCCTTATCCCACTAGAGAGGTCTCCAACTCATTGTCGTTGCAATGCGTTGAAGACATGTATAACATCGAAGAGGCCAAGTAGTAATGACACCTGATTTTCACTGCTGCTAAAAGTCAATACTAAAGATTATAACAACAGAACTTGAACTTAAGAACTTATATTAAATCGGCTTCAAAAGTTCCAACTGGTTATAATAATCAGGAAGTGAATTTACAGAGTGTTTACTTCGTGAAAGGTCTAACAGCGTGAGTCAGCAGTTTCTATCATATTCCATTAAGAGCTGTTTGTCACTGACTCACCTCTCAAATAGAATGCAACAGAATAAATAATTGGAATCTGATCACCACAGAGCACTGTTAATGTAAAATAAATGAGTTTAAACTGTAATAACTCTGGAAATATGTATCTCTCAACAGTGGGAGTCACCTTGTTATATTCAACAGGAAAATCCATATAACATACATTTTTTTCATAACAAAGCTTACTTCTTCTTTAACCCTTTGAGTGCCACACAGGTATGTGTTGGATACCTCTCTGGCACTCAAAGGGTTAAAACAGCCATGCTGTGTGGGAGCCACTTCAGCTCTAGAGTAAGGGTGGGTAACCTTTGGTCCTTCAGCTGTTGTTGGATTGCAATTCCCACAATCATGAGCTGACTATTAGTAGTTGTAGCCCAACCCACCCCTGTTCCAGGCTGCAATGCAGCCCTGTAATATGCATTTTTAATAAATGGGTAATTTCCACCTCACAATGTGGATGCTGAAGTCTCAGAGAAATCCTAATATTGCCAGGCCTCTATTAAAATTTGCAGATTGTAAGCCCTGAAGTCATAAAAGAACCACACACACTTCTGGGCTTGAGTAGTAAATGGAGAAGATGAGTACAGCTTACAAGCTTTGCAGGATTGGTCGCCCAGTAGTTTCAGTTGTTGGCTACTTCAATGAGAGGCAACCATTGGCTCTCCAGGAGGGAGATTCACTAAAGTGTGATAGGAAGATGATAAGGTGGAGATGACTCTTTGTTTTTATGAAAGTATTTTACCAGGAAGGATACATTGATATTGTCTTTTGTTTTTAAATGTGTCCTGGGTACTCATTTTTCCTACCTCTGAAGAGTGAAAAGCTGTGTTGACCTTGCTGGTACTAGAACCTGTTACCCGGAGGTTTGAACAGATTCTATAGTTGTGCATTAACCAACTAAGTTATATCACCAGCTCTGGAGATCTTAGTGCACAGGCTCTATAGAATAACATAGGATTTGGAGACATATCAATGGATGAGTCATCTCCACTTTATCACCTCTCTACAAATACCATCATCTGCAACAAGCCAATAGCTCTTGGGGATGGTTTGAGTTGTACGCTCCTTGGGTTGAGAGCCAAAGTTTGCCTATGCCTGGGCAGACTGATTGGAAAAATGTTTAGGATACTACACAGAGATCTACGACTTACATGTTTTGTGATCGATCAATCATTATTTTTACTCTCTTAGATTACAGTATGATGTGCATGCCAGTATATTTTCCTGTTTCCTACTGTCTAGAAATACCAAAATTGTCCAGCTAAGCCACAGTATCACAGGTTAATGACACCTATCCTATAAAGTGAGGGGCCAAATCTCTCTCTCTCTCTCTCTCTCTCTCTCTCAACTCTTTTAGTCCAATAAAAAGGTAAGGTATATATACAGGGCTCAAAATTTCCACTCGCCCCCTCGCATTTGGCGAGGAGAAATTGAGTGAGGGCGAGTGGAAATTGAAGCCCTGTAGAAAAATGGCGACCTTTCTCTACCACACCACTGGAAAGGAGGGAAGCAGCAGGGGATCAGATTAGTCCACGGGGAAGATGCGCTTTCATTCCCTACAATAATGCAAAATTAATTCTTCCTCCACTTGCTGAGAGCTGTAAGTACAGGGCAAGCTCCAATTACAATGCATATTTCTACAACAAACTAATTCTACCACTCGCAATGCATCATTCTACAACTAACTAATTCTACCACTCGCAATGCATAATTCTACAACGAACGTAAGTCCTCACATACTCTGCATTACATGCAGCAGAGGCAATGTGAATGCTGCCGGCAAGGCAGTCACAGAAAATTATTACTTACCCCTTTGTGTACCCCTCTGGCACTCAAAGGGTTAAGTAATGCTTTTCTGTGAATGCCTTGCCGACAGCATTGACATTGCCTCTGCTGAATGTAATGCAGAGTTTGTGAGGACTTCCGTTCGCTGTAGAATTATGCAAGTCACATGAATAGTGGAAGGTGGCCTCTTCTTCACTGCGCTGCAAATAGCTGTCTTGCACAGCGGACCACTATATCATGAATAACATCGCACAACAGCATATTTGGCATAACCTGTGATATTACATTTGCCTTACCATGATCGCAGTGTTGCTGAGCACTGCTCTGGGGAGAGAGAGGCCGGAGCAGTGCTCAGCAACACTGCGATCATGGTAAGGCAAATGTAATATCACAGGTTATGCCAAATATGCTGTTGTGCTATGTTATTCATGATATAGTGGTCCGCTGTGCAAGACAGCTACAATGGACACTAAGGGGAACTGATTCACTGTGAATAAAGACTCTAAGGACAGAACTTAAAAAAACAATAAATTATTTTTTTAGCAATGTTTTTGTTTTGATGTTACTGTTAAGGGCTGGTTTACACAAGACAGTTGACCAGTACGTAGAAGTTACAGTAAGCAGGTCCTGTCTACTCAACAGAGAGCATAATAGTGTGGGTTATCACAAGAGTTTATACTGGATACAATTATTCCTGCTCTCTTTGAAAACTTGTGGTGAGTAACTTTTCAGGCCTGGCTAGTAGCTCAGGACTTGAAATTTTGATATATATATATATATATACACACACACACACACACACACACACACACACACACACATACTCATGAGTTTCATTGAGGGCTACATCTGCATCTTTTTTTTTCTCTCATGTAATATGATGATATAGATTTTTTTCTTTGTTCCTTTTGTGGTTAGAGGACAGTCAGTTGTTGGACCCCCATCAGCTGTTGGTGGGCTGCGTTCCTCTTCATCTCCAACCAGCCTGTGTAGTAATTTTGCCCCAGAATTGCTCCTATTTTACTTGTACATATGGACCTTAATTACAAGTTTATTTTGTGCCTCTGGTTTTAGAGGCATGTTTGGAGTTCTAGAGTTCCTACTTGTTTTAATTTTTATTTAAATTCTGCTCACTCTGCTTTAAGAGTATTTGAAAATGAACATCCATCTATGGCATAAAGCTATTAGAAGTAATTCACAAACAGTGAAATCAGATTGACCTACTAAATTGAGAAATCTGTGACTGGAATTAATATGGGATGAATAGGATTATCCCATCAGGGCAAGTTTCTCAGAGATGATAAGCAGTAAGCGTGAGGAAAATTAGATTTAACAGTGCATTAAATTGCGTATTTAGGAAGCATCCACTGGTAGATTATTTCCAAATACCGAGTCACGCTTCTGAAAATGAAAAGCAGTGCTGGTGGAAAAAGCTAATGCCCTTGTTAATTTATTATACAGGCAACGACGGAGAAGATGTCAGACAGAAACAGTAATTTGCATTTTAGACTCAATTATGCTGAGGAGTTCAGAATCAAGAAAGAGATGGAAAAATTGCTGAAGCGGCCACAGAGGGATTTTAGACATGTCACGTTGGAATCTCGTCCAGGAAGTAGCTCACCTCTGTTCCTGATGCAGGACCCATTCTTCCCTCCATCATTCCAGTTTAATTCTCTAAGCAGCCCAAAATGTGAAGCTGTTAAACCCAGTGGCCAATCTGTGCCAGGTCCTATTGTGGGTCAGGAAGTTCAGAGTTCAGACCACAGGGACAAACAATTTAACCTGAAACCCAACCCATTATTAAAAAATGCAATTTCTTCCCATTTGGAAGTCAAACAAGAGTCCACAGATCACAAAGAGCCTTCTACAGACCAGTCATGCATGCTGCCTAGCAACTCAGGGATTAATAATGTCAAGAGACCAGCAATTGCATCAGTGTTAGGAACAACCAAGCCTATATCAGTGTTTTCACGTCCAGAACCTCCATCAAAGCCCAGATCTTACATGCCTCAGATGTCATCAAAACCACGTGTTTCCAAGAAGCTTCATGCATCTCAGAAGGAGAGCAATAAAAAAGTCACTGGAGTTGCTACTTCTAAACTTACAAAAACTGTGGATTCTGAGCCTCGTTCTACACCAACTCCAGAAAGCAGATCTAGTCATTCTTCTTCTTCTTCTTCTGATTCAGAAGATAGTGATAACTCCCAGAGAAAAATAAAAACTAATAAGACGCTGAAGAAATATGTATTTAAAAGAACCCATCCCTCGGTTGTATGTGAGAAGGATGGAAGCGTTCAGAGCAAAAGGACTATTTTTGCAAGATCTACCCCTAGGTTGTCCCTGAAAGAGTTTTCAGAAGGCACAGGAACACCTAGAACAATTTTGCAAGATGGACAGAACACCCAGGAAAGCACAGCCACAGATGGAAAGATTTCTGCTTCTGTGCAACCTCCTGTGAAGGTTAGAACAGTGGATGAAATCATTGCTTCCCTACGGTCACCTCATATATACACCCCAACAGCCACTGACCTAATGATAAAGCAGCTAATGGAAAGCGTTCTGGGACAGAACTATAACATCACGTTTGGGGTAAGTTATCGTATTTCAATATCTTCATGACAGCAGTTTTGTAGTAAATGTAGTAAAGGATGGATCCACATGTTCTTGTTAAATTGAAATGCATTTGTGCACAGTTGTTACCTTGGGCCGTAGTTTTCTATCAAAAGGATAACCTCTTTTCTGTATATAGTTAGAACAAGTTAAAGGGGATGTTTCACCCCTTTACAAGTTAGCCTGAATAGTTAGATTATATAGTGAATATGAGTAAAAGTGTATTAATTTCTTTTTGTAAAGCTCTAGTTGGTCGAAATTGAATTAACAAAAGCCGCCCTGCACCAGCTACCGCATAGACTGCGGTTACCTGCTCTGTAACTGCAGTCCGTCTCTCTGCCTCTGCTCTCCTCTATTCAGCCTCCACCAGAGACGGAGGCTTTCTGCCTGTAAGCTGGAGAGGTCTTTTTTTGTAGCCAATGAGAGTGCTCCAGTTTACGTACAGAAAGCCTCTCTCATTGGAGGAGGCTGGATAGAGGGAGGAGAGCAGAGGCAGAGTGACAGATTGTGGGTACAGAGCAGGTAACCATTGTCTATCCGGACGTAGGTGCAGGGCAGCGTTTATTACTTCAGTTTCGACCAAATAGAGATTTAAAAAAAAAAGTAATACACTTTTTTACTCATATTTGCTATATAATCTAACTATTCAGGCTAACTTATATAGGGGTGATACATCCCCTTTAATAACAGCAAGTAAAAAATGTATATAATTTTGGGGGGCATTAACTAGTTAACCCTTTAACTACTTTGCTGCTAAGTCATTTCCCCCCGTGCTAATCATGTTCTAGCACTTTTGTTGCTTTTCACAATGAAATGACTGTTTCTATAATTTTTCTTTGATCAAAGCATATATGCCATATATCATTTTTGTCAGCAGACCCCTTTTCTTTCAGTTCTCATTACTGAAAAGAAAATCTACCTGGAATATCCAAAATGTTTTTTTAACTGAAATTCCCATAAATTGGAACTCCCCAGTTCCAGTGGGCAAGGGAACAAGGCTGGGGGGTCTGACAGTCCCCATGAATATCTGTGTCTACCAGTATGCAAGGGAAAATGTTGAGGTGGGGGGAAGGAACAGACTATCTCCATGGGAATCTGTGACTACCAGAGGGCAAGGGAACAAGCCCTTGGGGCGGGGGTTGTGTGTGTCAGACAGTGTACATGGAGATCTGTGGCTACCAGAGGGCAAGGGAACAAGGCTGAAAGGCATAGTAATGTCTATATTAAAGTTCATCTCCGAGGCTTCTATATTGTTTTTATAACACTGTGATTAATTACTTACAGTTCTGTAGTTCAAAAGATATACAAGCTGAAAGGATCCCCTTCCCGCCCCTTTCCCTGCATCATGCTGGCATGACCCTTCATCAAGGGGGGCAGTGTTTTCCTTATACTTATTGCAAGAAGATTGTACGTCTCTGCATCCGTCTAGTCCCAAGATCTAAGGGTAGGAGGCCAGAAGGGGTGGGAGGGGGATCCTTTCAGCTTGAATAGATTTTGACCTACAGAACTAAGTAATTAAACATAGCGCTACCTGTTATAAATACCATATAGAAGACTCAGAGCTGCATTTTAATATAGACATTATTATCCTTTGAAGTGTGTGTGGGGGTCAGACAGTGTATGTTGGGCTTTGTGACACCAGTCTAACCAGGGTTCAGACAGTGTATGGCTGCCATGGGGCCAGGCTACTGCAGTGGTTTTTTTTTTGTATTATTAATTTTTGTGTCCCTCACCCCCAAATCAGACCTCATGGGGGGGCTTCAGGACCCAGAATAAAAAAGGGAAAAAACAATGGTATAACACTGTATACAATATTTCTACCCTGTACATACACACAAGTATGTACACTACTCTGACTACAATATGAGTTTCTCATAGAGCCACAATATTGTGTTTGTTATCATTTGACCAGGGTTTTCAAATAAAGGCTGCGCATAACAGGTTCTCCTTCGATGATTCTTCCAGTGTTCAATTAACTCCTGATCTGTTGTCCTTCAAGGTAAAGCAGAGAAGCAGTGCAGACAGATGGACACGTCCCTTCACATTTCAGATAGCTCCATCATCCTATAATACAGTTCCCTATCAAAATGTCGCCCACTATTGGGCGACCAACTAAACCGAACATTATCCATGTTGCCGAGATGTAAAACCCACATTCACTAGAGCAGTCTTGCTAACTGTTGCCCTTTAGATGTGGGCAGTCAAATGAGTGACGCTTAAGCCCGCAACATGAGAATCTCGCCCTTTTGATGCAGGCGAGATTCTCATGTCGCTCTTTTCATCCTGGCGACATGGTTAAAGCACTGTTTAGTATGCTGCCCAATAGTGGGTGACAGTTCAAAAGGATACCCTATAATACTATCTATCACGGTGCCCGTGCTCCCCTTACGACATTCTGTCAGTCTACACTGTGCTTTACTCTTATTGGCCATTCTATGCTTGTCCCGCCCAGTATGGCCTTTATATACTGGGTTCTGGCACCCCTCCGGTGCCCTTTCGTGGTGTTCCTGTACCAGTGCTTGTTCCTACTCTCAGTATTCCCAGTGTACCGACCCGGCCTGCCTGACTACTCTGCATCTCGTCTCCTGCCTGTGAACCGACCCGGACTGCCTGACCATTCTTCTTCGCCTGCTCCTGTGTACCGCCCCGGGTTGGCTGACGTTCCTGCACCTGTGTACCGACCCGGCTTGGCTGACGTTCTTGCTCCGTGTACCGACCCGGCGTGGCTGATGTTCCTGCTCTGTGATTCGACCTGGCTTGGTTGACGTTCCTGCTCAGGCTGCCTCAGTGTCGCCTTGGCGACATTCCTATCGGTTAGGCATTTGTGATGCTCCCGGTTGGTTGCGACCTCAGGGCGAGTTGCTCAGTTGCCCAGTCCGTTCCTGTCACGGCAGTGCTCAGTTGTGTGTCTCCATTACTGCTCCTGCAGAGTGCAAGTGGCCTAGCCTCCGATACTGCTACGGCAGTGTGCAAGTGGCCTTGTCTCCGTTACTGCACCAGCAGAGTGCAAGTGGCCTAGTGCCCGTTACTGCTACGGCAGTGTGCAAGTGGCCTTGTCTCTGTTACTGCTCCTGCAGAGTGCAAGTGGCCTAGTCTCCTGTACTGCTACGGCAGAGTGCAAGTGGCCTTGTTTCCGTTACTGCTCCGGCAGTGTGCAAGTGGCCTTGTCTCCGTTACTGCTCCTGCAGAGTGCAAGTGGCCTAGTCTCCGTTACTGCTATGGCAGTGTGCAAGTGGCCTTGTCTCCGATACTGCTGCTGCAGAGTGCAAGTGGCCTAGTCTCCATTACTGCTATGGCAGTGTGCAAGTGGCCTTGTCTCCGTTACTGCTCCTGCAGAGTGCAAGTGACCTTGTCTCCGGTACTGCTACGGCAGAGTGCAAGTGGCCTAGTCTCCGTTACTGCTACAGCAGTGTGCAAGTGGCCTAGTCTCCATTACTGCTCCTGCAGAGTGCAAGTGGCCTAGTCTCCGTTACTGCTCCTGCAGAGTGCAAGTGGCCTAGTCTCCATTACTGCTCCTGCAGAGTGCAAGTGGCCTAGTCTCCGTTACTGCTCGGCAGTGTGCAAGTGGCTTCGTCTCCGTTACTGCTCCTGCAGAGTGCAAGTGGCCTTGTCTCCGTTACTGCTATGGCAGTGTGCTAGTGGCCTATCTCCGTTTACTGCTAAGGCAGAACACTAGTTGCCTGGTCTCCATTACTGCTACAGCAGCTGTTATGGACTCTATGGTTATACTGGACCTGTGTAGGCATATGTATATGTAACCTTGTGTAATCTTGTGTCTGTATTTATCACGGTGCCCGTGATTGCTGCCTTTGTGTGTCTGTCACCTGTAGAGGACTCCCATTGGCTGTTTGCCTTCTGCCCGCCCCACTTTGCCTATTTAGACTGAGTCTGGGCACCCTTTGGTTGCCCTTTCATGGTGTCTCTAGGCTGTTTGTATTTTCATCATGTTCCTGAAGTTCTATGGGCCATAGCTGTGTTCCTGCCATCCTGAGATCGTCCAGTTCCTGAGTCTCCTGTTCAGCGGTTCCAGGTTCCTTTCCTGATCCGGTTGGAGTCGCCCGACGTTGCTGCTTCCTTTTTTTTGCTGGGTATTTGACTCTTTGTGGAAAGATTAAGAAGAAAGCCCACCTCTGTGAAATCTTTTGACAACCACATATAGGTTTGTTTTATATATGACTAGCAGAAATGTCTAAGCATTGCCCTTTGTGACATACACTTTTTCACAGACATCCCACAGTATAAGTCTTCAGCCTGCCTTTCTCTGTGTCTGTTTTTTCCTGTCTCTCCCTCTCTATTACAGTCTCTCTGTCGCTTTCAGTCTGACCCTTCTCTCTCTCTCTATGCCTTTCTATGGACCCCCCTCTTTCTCTCTCTCTCTCTGTCTGTGAATTTCTGTGATCTGTGGATTTCTATGTCTGTCTCTGTCTCTATACATCTCTTTCTTTATCTTTATTTCTCTCTCCGTCTATGTGTGTTTCTGTCTCCCTCATTGTGTCTGTCTGTATGTATATGTCCATCTTTTTCTCTGTCTGAGGATGTTGGGAGCTCAAGTCTAACAGCTGGAGAGCCACATGCTACCATCCCTGCTTTAGTCTGTACTCATTATAGCAGTAGGTGTCTGGAAAGTCTGCATAGTTGAACAATCACATGTAAGTAATAGAAAAAAATATTGATAAAAATGACCAAAATTATTTTTCAGATTTTCTAGATTGTAGTTTTCTTAGCTCAACCTGCAGGAAATAGAGAAAAAGGCCCAAAAAATGAGAATGGCCTCACATGCATTGCTGGCTCAGGTGTTTGGCTAACACAGATCCATAGACAGAGCATGTGCCTTTAATTTTACATACCGTATATACATTGTGTACAAAGGATTTATTTAGTGTATATACATTGTATATTGTATTAAGAGGATTTATATACTGTATATACATTGTATACAGAGAAAGCACTGATATCATGTTTGACTAAATTCACTGCTGAGCAAAGTCTACTTTCTTCTAGTAAAAGCTAATGTAATTGACATTATAGAAATGCACTAGACAGCCCTAAATAATGCAACTGGCATAAGGGTGTAGTGCAATAAAGATTTAGGATATCATCATTTTCAGGGTATTTAACCCCTACTGGATATGTCTCCAACCCAGTGCAAATGTGATAGAGACACTTGCATTGATGTAGTTAAATGGAAAGTAAACAGTATAAAAAAATTAGTTATTTCTCTATATAGGCATATAATGTTGTGCTCTTTCGGCTGAGTTAAAAAATGTACTCTCCCTGCACTGGGGGGGGGGGTATGTTTTTACATGCGTTTTCCAATAGCTCAGCGCTTTTCGTAGCTAGGTCCCTAGGTATCCCAGATACTATTGCAGTCTATTGGGCAGTGTTAGAGCAATGGCAAGAGAGCCACTATGGAATAAAGCATTGATCAGTAATGGGAGTAACTTTGTATTACTGAAAACATTTACATATATTTATAATAATGCTTAACTGTCTCTTTAAAGTAACATTTACACATATTGTAATTTTCACATCCACTTCAGGAAGTCGCTGAAGAGAAAAATGAGACACAGACAGAAGAGAGACATCAATCAAGGTGTAAAGACAAGGAAGAGATGTCCTCCACTGCCCAACCTCCAAACCTGGTATTATCAGTATCTGAGTGAACATAGTAAATATGAATTTAATCTGGCTAAACATGTCTGGGTATGCAGGCATGGCAATGTGAGCAAAAGAACCTCCTTTTACACCAGCATTTGAATTTAATCTTAGACATGCAGTAAACATAGAGAAGAGGGTGTCCCTGGGTCCCACGCTTTCTTTTATCAAAGCCCCACAAACCATTTAGATAGAGCATGTGCTATCTTTGGGCCCCCCCAGTCTTTATTTGACCATTGTGATTTTAGCTGCATTAAATGGAGAAGCAGGGCTTGTGGATCCATGTCTCTCTTGTTATATAAAGGAGATATGGTCATGTGACGGTACCATTAGACTATGGTGAACCATCTCCTCTTTTTAATTTCTGTAGACAGAATGAAAACAGTTTATAGATATTCTTGAATGCTGTATGAAGAACAGCTACCCAAGAAAGTCCTTTTAAGTCCTTATTAACCCTTTGAGTTCCATTCGGGTATGCAACGCATTGCAACGCAATGAGTTGCATACCCCTCTGGCACTCAAAGAGTCAAAGCCATAAGAACCATGGAGGCATACAATGCATCGTGCAGCAGTGTGCCGCACACCCCTCCATTCCTTAAAGGGTTGCTTAATTTAAAGGGATAGTAATGGCAGCAAACACATTTATTAATTGCACTGTACATCATTAAAGAGTGTGACTAATGCCAGTCATATTCCTTAATAATAGTCAGCTGTCAAGATCCCTCTTCCCACTCCTTTCCTTGATGTCAACCGGGTGTTCGGAATATCAATTGCATGATCAGTTGACCAGTTCCCAGGGCAACATGCCCAGCAGATGACTCACATAGGGATATTTGTCTGTGTGCAGGTTCAACCCAACAAGAAGAGCAGACTATTCTCACAAAGACAAATGCCTCTGCATGAGTGAATTGCCTAACAGGTTACCATGGCACTCTCAACTGGTGAGGTCTGCACACATTCTTATAATTATGCTGACAAAAGGTAAAGAGTTGGTTGGGGGATCTACCGTAAAGTTTAGGGTATAATACGCACAATTTGGCCCCTCTTCACTCTATGTGAAGTGGGTGGTGCGTATTCTACAAAAGAAAAAAATGTGGTATATTTTTTTTCCTGCTTCACACTGCAGTCCGCTCTCAGCAGCTTCACCTTATTTTCACTCAAGTGTCCACTGATGTCTAACCCCCGTTGTATTCCTCCATGACCGCTTCACTGCGGCCGGCATGCTTGCATTTGCCACCCTTTTCCACCAATGCCCTGTCAGGAATTTCAATGTAAGCCAATGGTAATGCCCTGTGAGGACCTCAAGATCATTGCAGGGAAATACCATAGATCCAATGTTTAGATCTCTAAGCATTTGATCTATGGTATTGCCCCAAGAGGACCTTGAGGTCCTCACAGGTCATTACTGATGGCTTACATTGAAAGGTTCTGACAGGGCAATACTGGAAGCGGGAGCGGCAAATGCAAGCATGTCGCCCTCAGTGAAGGGGTCATGGAGGAATCCGACAGGGGTGAGACTTCAGTGGAGACTTGAATTAAGTAAGGGAAGCTGCTGAGAGCGGATTGCTCTGAGTGAGGGAAGGAATCTGGAAACCCTAAATTTCTTTTGTGAGAAGGGGGGGGGGGATAAGGGTGCATATTATACACGGGCACTCTTGTTTTCCCCTAAAATCTTGGGGATAATTTACACCTGTGTATTATACACAGGTGCATATCATAACTGAGATTTATGGTAAATAGCTGAATAACTCTTCATCTATAGAAATCAGTCATACCTTTTGAAACTGTACAGTGCGTTAGCAGAAAAAAATAACACTGCTATCTCTTTAATAGCCACTTATTCCTAGAAGCTTGTTAAAGGAAAAGTAATGTTTCTTAATAAAAGCAGCTCTAATTAATCTTCATAGTATTTGGGCCTTGGAGAGTGTTATTTCAATAATGTCAGAGTTGTAGTTCAAGAATAATTGAATGATTACCCTTAGTCTGTTAAACAGCATTTCAAAACTACTGTATGTTACTTTCCAGTAATAAAATAAACCTTGGCCATGCTTGCAGCTGAAACAAATGTTATATGAAGCTTAAGATCTAGTTTTACATATGCTCTTTGAAGGTGTCCATTCTTCATTTGTATATGAATCCCTGATTCCATTAGCATAATTGGGAACTCTGTGGATCTGCCCCAGAGATTTCAGTTTTACATACAAGAGAAAAGCCTTAATGGGCGGTATTCCCAATAAAGAAATAATTTTTGGTCTTGTCTATCATTACAAGCAGAAGCAAGCAATATTAGCCAAATGATGTCTGTGTGGGACAGTCATCATAACCATTAGAAAAAGCAAGCTTAGGATTAATAGACAAAGCCAGTAGATAACGGGTTAAAAGGGGAGAGCACTGGAGTCTGGTACAAAAATAATAATCTAAATTTATTAAAACTGCAATCAAGGGAGTAACCCACAATAAAATAAAATAACAATTAAAAACAAATGAGGGTGCTCTCTGTATAAACAGTATTCATATAGTGGTGCAGATATAACCAATATATCAAATATCATCTAATCTGTGATCACAATTTAAAAAATTGTGCTGTATGCAGACCCTTGTCCATCGCTATAATAGATGTAATGATGGCAGACAACACAAGACTAGATGTAAAAAAGTGGAATAAGTGCCGGTGTCCTGGCCTTACCACTGCATTCAATTAAATCCCGGCACTGTTGCTATAATAGAGCTCCCCAGATTTGTAGGTAGTTGCGGGCAGATGATACTTTGATGACCAAGTGAGCGATGATTGGCTCGGTGTGTAACGCCATCTATCTTCTCCAATATAGTTCTGGATAGCGGGCAGGCATTAATGCCTCCCGTCGTGTTGGAGTATCCAAAGGTTTGTGAATGCAAGAGTATAACTTTACGCGGGTAAACGGCTTGATTGTCCAATGGCTGCAAAGTTTCAATAGAGTAGTTGGTATATGAACCAAACAACAGTGTTCCAAGTTGTATCAAGACAACAAAGTTCACAATATGTCGACTAGTTTCGTGTGCATGTGACACTTCCTCAGGATGAATTTTGTGATGAACTTTATGAGGGTTCCGAACAATTTATATAGCCATAAATCATAGCGCTATGTTACTTGGGATATTTCATTCAAGGTAATGTGTTAAACGTTTTAAAGGCAATGTATGTATATACAGCTGAATAAATAGATAATTGAATAATCGCTATATCCAACTTTCATCTCTAGTATAACTTGAGTGATACTATATTATGAATCTTATTAAAAAACATTAAAAATCATGTATACAATCACATTAGTAATGCCATTGTATACAGAGCTAGTTCCCAATAGCTCTATCTACCACTTTGTATATACATCTATTCCCAGTGTTTAAATGTTATCAATGTGTCCCAATTTCCCCAGAACCTCACTGATGGCTCTTCTATCTAAATCGGTGAAACAGCGATAGTCGCCTATATAGTGTCTGCTCGTAATGGACTACTAAAAGGAGGAATGCCAAAAGAATAAGGGAAAACTGAAAGAAAAAGAGGGACTGAAGGTCCATAAAATAAAAATGATGAAATACATGAAATATTATATAAAAGTGGAGGTATCTAGCTTATCATTATGACCGTGGGGATATAAAGTAGTGTTACAGGTGTATATCCAATACGTCTCTCTCTGGTAGAGTCGCTTGAACCTATCTCCACCCAAAAAGTGGTTCAGTATAGATTCCAAAGGAGTAAGGATAGTTCACTCGAATATCTTATTATGTGTATATGTAAAATGTTTGTATAATGGAATATGTAGACTTCCTGCAAGGATCTTTCTCCATTGTTCCAGAAATCTGTCTCTTAATCTGCATTTGGTACTCCCTATATATGTCTTGTTGCATGTACAGGTAATGCCATATATCACATACATTGAATTGCATGTAATGAACTGTTTGATTTCATATTTTATGATACTGATCTCAATATGTTTCTTTTTGTGATCTATATGTGTACAAGTAATACATCTGGCACCATTACATCTATATCATCCACATATATTCTGCAGGGAATGTCTTTCCCTGACATCTTTTAATTTTTCTGGTTTATTTCTGGACAGCATATTTTTTGGGCAGAGCAGATACTATAGTTTCATCTCCATATAGACTTATAGGTGATATATGATCATGACCTTTATGTCATATGGAGAGATAATTAATCAACATAATATATTACAGAACCAACTTAATCCGGGAACTAGGAGGAAGGAGAACAATGAAGATGCACGTTTAATGTTAAAAATGTTTTTAATAATTTGGAACAACTTTTAAGGAAGGAAACGAACCACTGGCTGGATAACATTTTACTTACAAAGTATATAGACAACATCATAATACCAAGAGGTTTACGTATCAACAAACCTTGCGGATTCCAAGATGGAAACGTCCAAAAAATTTGGTATAAAACAATAGACCAGTGTTCATTTACCCTCATGAAAGAGATTATTAAATATACAGAAAACAGACTATTGGAAGTGGTTACGAATATAGATCAGATTAAAGACCAACTACAACCCCATATGGATACTAAACTTTTTAAGGAATTAGATGAGAATACCAACAAGAAAATAGCCAGCTATGAACAGCAAGTTTTTCTTAGAAAATAAAAGAAATTTGCCCGGGACCAACAGGACTACAATGGGGATAATCTTAGAAGAATCTCACATAATGGATCACCCACTTCTACAGTTATTGCACACCCCCTCACCCATATAGACCTCAAAATGTGCCACACATGCACACCCAACACCGTCCATATGGAATAGGATATGTACACACTAGCACTAACTCAGGGTTTAAGAATCTTTATAAATGGCACAACCCTATAGGGGACATTCGTCACACTTCACTCAAATCACCCACTCTCAGCAACAGAGGTATATCTGGTGTAGTTGTCTCTAAGACAGAGTGCTCTACCTATACAACCACTCAAAGTAACTATCAGATTCCTTATTCCAATAAATACCAGATCTTGGAGACACTTTCTCAGAATCCTGTACAGAGGGAGATGGAGGCTACCCTGAACCAATTGGAACAGGACATAGAGCCTAAGCACCCGCAGAGCAGTGTTCCGATTACCCATACACCACATCACCAACACATTTTTTGGAGTTTACACAACATCTGGATATCCAACCCAACAAGAGGAGCAGGAACAAGTCCCCCGGATTAGACACTTATAGTCAGAAGGCTAAAGCCAAATGAGGCACTAGAGGTACCAAAAATAAAAATAAATATAAAAAATAAAATTCCAATCTATTCTGGAGATAATGAACATATAACGGACTCCAAAAATTTGAGTCAATCTAGAGAAACAGAAATCTTGAAACCTATGGGTATATTTAACCTTTTGCAGACATCATTTAAGAAAATATGAAATAACCTTGATTAGTAAAGGATTAAAATGTGCCCCTTCAGTGGGCCCGCATGATTTCCATTTATTTCTGAATTTAAATAGATTTGTGAGAGCTGTAACTTTAAAAAGACGTTTTAATAAGACAAATGGACAGAAGGTAGACAGCCAGTCCCCTTTAACCCACTTAACACATCTTATGGATGAGTCCTTAGAAGAGGAAATATTAGAGATCTCCCCATCTAACACAGACATTCAGTCCGAATCACCGTATATACAGTACATACCCCCTTTACATCCAAATCCATATTCTATCCATACCAGGATAGGGGCCCCTATTTAGAAAGCTTTTATGAATCGGTATTGTCAGACTTCAAACGACATTTTAATAATGTTGCTCTACATGGTAAACCTTATATTAAGCAAAATATTAGTAAACAGCAGCTAGCTTTAAAAAATTTACAGCGGAATAAAATGATCCATATTATGGAAGCAGATCAATGGGACGATGGTTATTTTGGATAGAGATGAGTATCTAGAGAAAGCGAGCAGACAGCTATCAGATAGCAACACATACACATTACTTAAGGGAGATCCCACTGCAGAATATCAAAAGTCCTTACTGGAATTGTTAACATCAGCCAACAGAAAAACCTTGGACAAGCTCCGGGAAGACCCATCATAGCGGGAATCAATAGCCTTACTTCCAGTCTTTCAAAATATGTTGATTATTTCCTTCAGAAATATGTGATAACTTTAAAATCTTATATTAAGGACACTGCGCATATTCTCCAAATTTTAGGGGAAATGATCTGTAAAGATAATTATACCATGGCTACGGTGGATGTCACGTCGTTATATACGTCCCTACAACACAATTTGGGTTTACAAGCAACATTGTATTATTTAAATTTAGATACATCCTTAAATACACAGCAATGCAACTTCATCTTGGATAGTGTCCATTTTATTTTAACTCATAATTATTTTAAACATGAACAGTCATTTTACAATCAGATAGCTGGGGCTGTCGTGGGGGCCAGTTTTGCCCCTAGCTACACTAACCTCTACATGGGCCATTGAGAACAGAAACATGTGTGGGGTTCTCATGCGGGGGTGGGCCTGGTCCTATATGAACGCTTTATTGATGATCTCATCATTATATGGGAGGGTGACAGAATTAGCTTAAAACAATTCATATTGGGATTTCAGGATAATACACAAGGCCTCAAATTCACTTATCATATAGACACACAGTCTATACATTTTTTTGTATGTTACCATTTTCATTGAAGAGGGAAAAATCATGACTAAAATGTATTTAAAATCCACAGACACAAATAGTTACATTTTGACAGCTGTCACAAAAACATATGGAAGGAAAACATACCCAGAGGACAACTTAACAGGGTTAAAAGAAATTGCACCAGAGACTGTGACTTTGACACACAAGCAGATATGCTGAAAATTAGATTTGAACAAAAAGGATATCCACCAGCATTACTAGAAAGTGCCTATAATGATGTAAAACAGAGAGAGCGGGATCAAATGATATATGATTATAAAAATAAATTACAAAATATAGATGAAAAAGTAACAAAAAGAGCCCTAATTAAAAAAAAATGTATAAATCGAGATAATTTGCCAAAAATAGATAACTTCCCCAAATTGATTACTAGATACAACACATCCCATAAGAAAATGTATAATATTTTAAAACATCATTGGCATGTTTTGCTACAGGATCCACTTTTAAAAAATGAGATAGCTGAGGTTCCCAAGATAATTTACAAAAAAATAAAAATTTAAAGACTATAGTGTCTAGAAATAAACCAGAAAAAAAGAAAATATGTCAGGGAAAGACATTACCTGCAGAATATATGTGGATCATATAGATGTAATGGTGCCAGATGCATTACTTGTACACATATAGATCACAAAAAGAAACATATTGAGATCAATAACATAAAATATGAAATCAAACAGTTCATTTCAATTCCATGTATGTGATATATGGCATTACCTGTACATGCAACAAGACATATATAGGGCGTACCAAACGCAGATTAAGAGACAGATTTCTGGAACACTGGAGAAAGATCCTTGCAGGAAGTCCATTATACAAACATTTTACATATACACATAATAATATATTTGAGGGAACTATCTTTACTCCTTTGGAATCTATACTGAACCACTTTTTGGGTGGAGATAGGTTTAAGCGACTATGCCAAAGAGAGACGTATTGGATATACACCTGTAACACTTTATATCCCCACGGTCATAATGATAAGCTAGATACCGCCACTTTTATTTATATTTCACGTATTTCATCATTTTTATTTTATGGACCTTCAGTCCCCCTTTTTCTTTCAGTTTTCCCTTATTCTTTTGGCATTCCTCCTTTTAGTAGTCCATTACGAGCAGACACTACATAGGCGACTATCGCTGTTTCACCGATTTAGATAGAAGAGCCATCAGTGAGGTTCTGGGGAAATTGGGACACATTGATAACATTTAAACACTGGGAATAGATGTATATAAAAGGCGGTAGATAGACAGAGCTACTGGGAACTAGCTCTTTATACAGTGGCATTACTAATGCGATTGTATACATGATTTTTAATGTTTTTAATAAAATGCATAATATAGTATCACTCAAGTTATATTGGAGATGAAAGACGGATATATCTATTATTCAATTATCTATCTATTTATTCAGCTGTATATAGATATACATACATTGCCTTTAAAATGTTTAGCACATTACCTTTAATGAAATATCCCAAGTAACATAGCGCTATTATTTATGACTATATAAAATGTTTGGAACCCTCATAAAGTTCATCACAAAGTTCATCCTGAGGGAGTGTCACATGCACAAAAAAACTAGTCGACATATTGTGAACTTTGTTGTCTTGATACAACTTGGAACATTGTTGTTTGGTTCATATACCATCTACTCTATTGATCCTTTGCAGCCATTGGACAATCAAGCCGTTGATAACAGATTTACCCGCATAAAGTTATACTGTTGCATTCATGAACCTTTGGATACTCCAACAAGATGTGAGGCATTAATGCCTGCCCTCTATCCAGAACTATATTGGAGAAGATAGACGGGAGATACACACCGAGCCAGTCATCTCTCAGTTGGTCATCAAAGTATTATCTGCCCACAACTACCTCCGAATCTGGGGAGGTCCATTATAGCAACAGAGATAGGATTGAATTGAACGCCGTGGTAAGACAGGAACGCCGGCACTTATTCCACAGTCTTGTGTTGTCTACCATCATTACATCCATTATAGCACTGGAGAAGGGTCTGCATAGAGCTCTATCTTTTAAATTGTGATGATATTTGATATATTGGTTTTACTGTTGAATACTGTTTATATAGAGGGTACCTTCATTTGTTTTTAATTGTTATTTTATTTTATTGTGGGTTACTCCCTTGATTGCAGTTTTAATAACTTTAGATTATTGTTATTTGTACCAGACTCCAGTGCTCTCCCCTTTTAACCTGTTATCTACGGGCTTTGTCTGTCTGTTTAGATCTGTTAGGGAGCTGCACACACTCGCTGCACTTCAGTGTTTTTAGCATTGTTTTTCCTTCCTTACTGATTTCCCCTATTTTATATATATTTTTATTTTCTGGTACAGGCCATATTGAGTGAATAGCGCAGCCCACTTTGGGTAGTTTGGTCAAGTTTAGGATTAGTGTACTGATTTAACATTATTTTTTACAGATTCTACTTTGGAGTACATGATAGTTAAATGTATATAACCTACAGGTTTTGGTGTTCTTTTACATTAGTGTTAGACATGTTTTCTGGCATCCAAGGTCTTAAAAACTGAGAATCATGTTCATTGTCCATTTTCATGTCCATCACATTGGTATTTTCTGTTTTGTAGATTATGGATACTCAAACAGATGTCAAGGCGGAGGAAGGCGTAAATTCTTCTATCTTGGGGAAAGACTGTGAAGAACAGATCCCCCAGCTTTCCTCCTCCAGTCTAGTGGAACACAGGACATTGTCCCCAGAGGAGCGAATGCTAGAAGAGGAATCCAAAAGTGTCTTAAAATCACCTGCACAGGTACTGACCATTTGCAAACATACTCAATTCGAGATTAAGGTAGGGGCAGCCTACTGCTGAAAACTATAATACCCATAATTCACAAACAGCTAGTGGCTGGCTGAGGATGGTGGGAACATTTAATTATAAATCTAATTGTTGCTCCGTTCTTCTCAGAATCTGAAACCTTCAAATACATATAAATATGTGTATCCCTCACAAAATCTGTGCACATTTTAGCCAGTACAATATAGCTCATGAGTGACAGGTCTACGTAGAATGTAGCGTTTGCTCATGTCGGACTGGGTTGTGTACGTGAGCCTTATTGGATCGTTATTCTGTGATCCGTTTTGCTGTGTCCAATCATAATGTTACCATGATTTTTAAAAATGCTGTTCAGGACACAAGCAGTATCTATGATTAAGCGCTTTTGCGTGAAACACGTTAGATGGGTCTCATCTAGAGTTCCATGTGGTGCTTTTTGTGGCCTGCTCCCCCTGTTTTTTTAGGACATACGTCCTTTTTATTTATAATTGAATAAAGTCTCCTCTTTTATGCAATGATTGGAGTTTGAACCTCTTTGTTCGTATTTTATGGAATGATACACCAGCAAGGAGGGTGCTCCCATATTTCAGGAGTTGTTTGACAATATAGCTCACACTGCATTATATTCCATACTAGAATATAACCATCTGCGCCCACTTAAAATGGAGGGCCCTATGTAGCTTTTTTATCAGCAGAACCATCAGCGAGAACTGGAAGGCTGGAAGACTTCGGAGGGAGTTTCTCTGTCACCCGGTCAGTGGCAATGTATTTGTGACTTAAGTGAGCTCCTTAAGCTTTTTTGAGGAGGCCACCTTGCTGGATAGTAGTGGCAGTGCAGTAATCAGTGAGATACTTCCATTGCTATATTTGCTGCAGAGATGAACAATGATTCTTACTCCAACAACACAGACATGTACCAGCTGGTGAATGACATGTTAGCATGTTTTGAGCAGGAACTTCACACTGTCTCTGTTAACCCTTTGTGGACCAGAGATGTGTTGCAATGCGTTGGCTGCCTCTGTGGCACTAAAAGTGTTGAAAGGAGCAATGAATACGTTCTAGTTACATTGTTGGACCCCCACTTTAAACATATAATTTCTGAATTTGTGCTACGGCTTGAACTGCAGCATGCAAGTAGGATTATGTGAAAGCATGTAAAGAAATCATTGTAGACTGAGTGGAAGATTGAATTGTGGAGGATGACAGAGATAAATATAGGGCAACACTACTAGAAAACTTAGTGAAAAGGAAGACAGCACAAGGATTGTAGCCTGCATAGCAAGATGCAACAAAACTGCTAAACATTTTGCAGAACACATTGTCATCATCACAAAAAGCAATTTATGTGTATCAGATGAGGTAGTTTACCATTTATGGCAGTGGTGGTGGCAGCAGCATTGACACATCTCTATGGGACCTGCTCCCAGAATGTAGGTTGCTTCATGATGTGCATGAACGCCATCTGTCACCAAAGAGTGGCAACACTGTATATGAGATGGCTACATCATACTTTCTGGATTACTGTATTCTAGTCTGAAATGATGATCCACTTGGGCACTGGCAAACAAAAACTGTATGTGTGTCTAGCACTCATACATGCTACTGTGGAAACCCTTAGTTGCCCACCAGCAAGCTTGCAGTCAAAGAGAGTTTTCAGTGCAGCTTGTTGTACCATTAATGACTGTAGGATGTCTATCCATCGTCTACTACCATATGTGTATGTAGCACAAGGAAAAAAAGAGACAGTGTTGTAATAGCATCAACTAGGAGAAGGGATTTTCTCTGTCGTCCAATACAGGTTACTTGTAACTTTGGGTAGGGGATCTGCCCCTTTAACTAGACAGGAACAATTCTAGAAATGACTGCAGGGGGTGGAGCCTACCTTCCCTCCTTGGCTGCAGCTAGCCAACCAGCTCCAGAAAAATTTGTTCCTTGGTGAAGACACAGGCAAGAGAACACTTCTGCTATAGTTTTAGAAACTTTTTTATTTTTATGTTAGATATGGAATACCACCATTAGGTGCATTGCCATAACTGACAATGCCCTTAGATGTGGCTAGCTCAGTATCCAGGTGCTTTTTGTGGATAAGCCCTTAGGGGGAAAATCTTGATTCCAAGTGCTTCCCCAGGAGTTTATTTCTCAGTTCTAACTTTGACAAAATTGAGTTCCGCACCTTTAAGGCACGCTTTACCGCATAGACGCCATTGCTCCCTTCACTTCTATGGGACTGTACAGTTTGGGACATATCTCTGCAACTGCTCAACCTAGCGACTTCAGAGATGGCTCATTTTAATTGTCTGACCTTGCTCTGTCATCCGGTTCACATTGCAAGTGTGTTGGGGGGCTCAGGGGGCTTCGCCTTCCAGATAAGTGTATTTTAGTGATTTTTGGGGTGAAATTTTAATCTTAAACACTGTAAATTGGGTGATTAATTATTCTGAACGTTGTTGACACTGTGAGAATGTCTACTCCATCGGAGCTTGGGGCTAGGCCTAAGACTAAGGACGCTGGAGTTTCTGTATCCCCTATTACGCATTGCTCCTCATGTCATACAGGGTTGCCTAGAGAATTCTTAGGTCATTTATGCCCAGCATGTTTTGGTGTCCCTGAGTCTATCTCAGGGATCTCCAGCCATGCATTAGAGCCAGTTTGGGTGCAAGAGTTCAAGGCTGCTACCAGGGACCTTAGGTCTACATTGCAACTCTTTCCATCCCAGTTACATTGGGTCTTCCATTCCTAGCAGACCCCTTCCTCAGTCAGATTTTCCCTGCCCAAACCGCAAGGAGTACCTGACGTTTCAGATTCCTCTGAAGAGGAACTGTTGGTGGATTCAGATTTTGAGGAATGTTCTGCTGTGTGCTCCTCTCAATTTTTTGGAGATCATTTTGAGGTTGATCCAGAACCCTCAGCTGAGGGCCTGATGAGGGCCATCTTAAAAACGCTAAACATTCCCCCAGTTCAGGAGGTTTCATCAGATCCCTCTGATGTATTCTAGGAGGCTATAAAGCCCCATACTTGTTTTCCACCTAACCCCACTCTGGACTTCCTAGTGGCTGATGAGTGGAAATCTCCGGACAGAAAGCCTTCTGTCTCCAAGAAGTTTGCTAAGCTTTACCCCTTTTCTGAGGCGGCGCTTGCTCAATGGGTTCATCCCCCTAAGGTGGACGCTCCTGTGTGAAGGCCATCTCTTGTACGGCGCTATCCAGTCTCTTCTGCACAAGGATGTTCTGGAACCTGTTCCAGTTCAGGACAGAGGTACGGGTTTTTACTCAAACCTCTTCGTAGTGCCCAAGAAGGACAGCGGTTGTCGTCTAATTTTGAACTTGAAGGATCTCAATTACTTTGTGATCTGGTCTTGTTATCACCAGGAGTCCCTCAGGACTGTGATTGCTGCTATGATTCCTGGGGAATTACTTGCTTCTCTTGACCTTCAGGATGAGTATTTACATATTGCCATTCATCCAGAGAGCCGCCAGTATCTCAGATTTGCCTGCGACCAAGGGTATTTTCAGTTTTCAGTTCTTTCCTTTGGACTGACTACAGCACCTCAGGTCTTCAACTGTGTCCTGGGAGCCTTAGTGTCCATCCTCCACCGGGACGGCATAAGAGTTAATCCATACGTGGACGACCTGCTTCTGAAAGCCCCCTCTGCAGAACTTCTTTGTCAGCAGCTTCAGGACTGCATTCGTGCTGTCACCCATCATGGGTGGATCATCAGCTTGGACAAGTCGGATCTTGTCCCATCCCAGCATCTGGTCTTCCTGGGCCTTCTCTTCGACACTCAGCAGAGCATGGTGTTTCTCACGGAGCTAGTGGCTCACCAGATCGCACACAGGGTTTTGGCTGTTCTAGAGCAAGATCCTGTTCCAGCCAAGAAGCTATCCTCTCTGGTGGCGAAATTCATCTCCACCATGGAAGCAGTCCCCTTTGCCATGGCTCACACCAGGGAGCTCTAGTGGTTTTCGATCCAGGTATGCAAGGGTCAGCCGGACCTTCTGCAGACGTCAGTATCCCTCACTCTTCATGTGGAACCGAGTTTGTCATGTTGGCTCAACCTCTCCAATCTCCTGAAGGGCAAGTCCTTCCTGATATCCTTCTGGACCAAGGTGATGACAGATGCCAGCCTCTCCGGCTGGGGAGCGGTCCTGGGTCACCTGAGTGCTCATGGACGGTGGTCTCCGGAGGAAGCTCTCCTTCCCATCAATGTATTGGAACTTCGGGTGTCATTCTGGTTGCTCCGTACTGGCTTCAATAAGTTTGGTTTCCGGAGCTTCTGGATCTGTCAGTGGCGGAGCTGTTCCGACTCCCCTCCCGTCCGGATCTTCTCCAGGGTTACCTGTACAAAGAGGACGTTCATTGTCTAACTTTGACAGCTTGGAAATTGAATCCTCAATATTGAAGAAGAAAGGTTTTTCTTCTGGTGTGGTGACTACCATGGTTTGTGCCTGAAAGCCAGTTTCCTCAAAGGCCTACCATCATGTCTGGTCGACCTTTCTATCTTGGTGTGCTTATAGAGACTTGTCTCAGGAATTTGATCTGCCCACGGCCCTGGCCTTCTTGCAGGATGGTGTGGATAAGGGCCTCAGTTTGAGTTCCCTTAAGGTTTAGACCAGTGATTCTCAACCAGGTTGCCGTGTCACTTTGGTGTGCCGCAGACATCAAATAAGGGTGCTCCATGTTTTCTATGAAGACTGACAAAAAAATGTGAAAATTGTCTTTTAAATGTAGAGATATGGAAATTGTTATGCACAATCTGTTTAATTTTATTACTATGATTGTAAGACCTAAAATATCTGTATATTTATTAATTCTACCCTTTATTATGCCCTAGAAAAATTACATCAAACATGTTAGAGGTGCCCCGAAAATTCCAGATTGCGTTTTAGGTGTGCCTTGAGCAAAAAAAGGTTGAGAAACACTAGTTTACACTTCTGCTCTCTCTGTTTTCTTTCCGAGGCACATTGCTGTCCTTCCTGATCTCAAGGTGTTATTCCAGGGAGTTGCTCATATTCGCCCTGTCTTTAAGGCTCCTGCTCCTCAGTGGGATCTTAATCTGGTTCTGGGTATCCTTCAGCTCCCTCCCTTTGAGTCCTTGGCTACTATTCCTCTACATCTTCTGACATGGAATATGGCCTTTTTCCTGGTGATCGTGTCTGTTTGCTGTGTCGCTTAGTTGCATGCTCTGTCCTGTAGACCATCATTTTTGGTGTTTCACAAGGACAAGGCGGTGCTTCGCACCCCTCAGGAGTTCCTCCTCAAGGTGGTTTTTGAAGTTCCACATTTATCAGGAGATTGTGGTGCCCTCTTTCTGCCCTGACCTCACCTCTGACAAGGAGAGGGATCTCCACTTGTTAGACGTGGTGCGTTGTCTCAAGTTTTATGTACATCGCACTGAGTCTATCAGGCAATCGGACGCGCTGTTTGTCATTCCTGAGGGTCCCAGGGCAGGAAGACCTGCATCTAAAGTGACTATTGCTTCTTGGATCAAGTCCGTTATTAGTAAGGCTTATGAGCTGAGGAAGAAGCCTGTCCCATTCAGGGTCACGGCTCATTTTACTCGATCTATTGGAGCCTCTTGGGCTTACAAAAATCAGGCCTCTGCTGATCAGTTGTGCAAGGCTGCCACCTGGTCCTCTGTGCACATCTTTTCAAAGCACTACCGTGTTGATATGCTGGCATCGGCTGATGCCAGCTTTGGGAGAAAAATCCTTTAGGCAGTTTTGCCTGTCTAGGATTTTCTTTGGTTCTTGGTGCTTCCTTCACTTTTGAGCCCCGTTGGCTCTAGTTTAGTGTGCTGTGTAACAGTTTGGGGTGTTGTTACCCCTGTTCAGTGTCCGTTGACACTTTATTGCTGTCTTTGATCTAATGGTTCATATACGCGCTGGTTACTTTGGGGGCCTTGCACCTGGTCCTTGCCTTACTTCCCACCTCTGGGAAAAACAATGGTTGGACATCCCAGTGTTACCAGTAATCTGTACTGGACGACAGAGAAAAGAGGATTTTAGTCTTACCTGTTAAATCCTTTTCTCTTAGTCCATACAGGTTACTGGTCTCCCACCCTGTCAAGGGACCATGCTTGGCTCTCCTGTGGCAGACCGTGGGGGTCCTTCGGGGTCATACTCACAGGAGTCTTCTTTCCCTTCCACTATCTAGTCAATAGTTAGTGTCTCAAATGTTTCTGGAGCTGGTTGGCTAGCTGCATCCAAGGAGGGAAGGTAGGCTGCACCCCCTGCATACAATTCTAGAATTGTTCTTGCCTACAATTAGAGGGGCATATCGCCTACCCAAAGTTACCAGTAACCTGTATGGACTAAGAGTATAGGATTTAACAGGTAAGACTAAAATCCTCTTTTCAGCAAGGTATGCCTTGAAAAAATGGTTAGCTTACAGCAAGGAAAAAGTGAAAGCGCACACAATCTAAGTGTAGACCGTTAATGTAAAATTGTTGAACACCTCCACAGTATGTGTTATTGAGTGTCTTCTCCTTCAGAGTGGCAAATCACCTCCATATATGGGTAGCTATATTACTCACCTTTTTAAGAGCAAAGAAATGGAGGAAATGGCAAAGTTCTCTGGGAAATTAATTGGCATTAGGAGAAAAGGTGGAAATTTTATGCAAGATTCAAATTGTGATTTTTATTAGACAAATTCACACAGTTAACCCCTTAAGGACCTCGTGGTCCAGGGTTGGTTTGAGCTGGAGGACCACTCACTTTTTTTTTAATTGGCCTACCCAGTGATCACAGTGCTCTGAGCAGTTGCACTGTAATCAAGAAATTTCATGACGTGTCAGGATCATCTCTGGTCCTTAAGGCACAGACACCGATGACAGTCCAGTTCATTGGTCGTTAAGGGGATAAAAACTTTGGAATTTTTAGAAGTCAAATAGGTGGCTGATGTACTAAGAAACTAGAGCAATTCTGGAGTAAACAAACTGCACCACTGGGCAAATAACACTTTCCAAAATGTTTTAGCCCCTTGATTGTTTTGAGAGATTTTCAAAACATTTCAAAATAATGCATTTGATTTCTCTGTAGCGTTCAAGGGTTTAACCCTTTGAGTTCCCAAGGGGTACACAACACCTTGCAAAGCAATGTGTTGTGTACTCCTGTGCAGGGCCGGATTTACATCTCTGGAGCCTGTAGGCACAAAAATCTGAAGTGCCCCCCCCCAACTGGCCATCTCCACAATGCTCCAAATCTCCACATTAGCCCCCATATCCATATTGCCCTCACATTGCCTCCATCAGCTCCAACTTGTCCCCATCATCTCCAGCTGTCTTGCCCCATCAGCTCCAACTGTTTTGCCCCATCAGCTCCAACTGTCTTGCCCACATCAGCTCCAGCTGTCTTGCCCACATCAGCTCCAACTGTCTTGCCCCCATCAGCTCCAACTGTCTTGCCCTCATCAGCTCCAACTGTCTTGCACCCATCAGCTCCAACTGTCTTGCCCCCATCAGCTCCAACTTGCCCTCACATTGCCATCAGCTCCACATAGCCCCCACCCCCCGTATCTGTTTCCTACCTCCCTGGTGGTCCAGCGGCAGGGGATGTCTGTGCCACCTTCTGCACAGACCTGCAGCTGCTGTTGCACCCCACGTGGTCTTCTCTTTAGGAATGCAGTGCGCTGGGAGATGATGTCATTACCCAGCGCTCTGCATTAGAGCCGACGAGGGGGAGCAAAAGCAGCTACAGGTCTGCGCCAAAGAAGACACAGACCTTAGCATGCGAGGGGCAGGCTGGGCGGTGGGGGATGCTGTGCGCAGCACTGTGAATTTAAAAAAAAAAAAAAAAAAAAATTTCAATGACAGACGCCCCTCTGTGGGGTGCGCCCGTAGGCAGGTGCCTACTCTGCCTTATGGCAAATCCGGCCCTGCTCCTGTGGCACTCAGAGCGTTAAAAGCAATGTTTTGCATATCCCTTTGGCACTCAGAGAGTTAAAAGACCCATTTAAAGCAATGGGAATTTTTATTATTTCCTGTGGGACAGATGGGTTACTTCAGGATTATTCCAGCTTTTGGTACCTCAGCCATTAGGAGCTTTATTTGTCAGTGAAAGGCTAAATATATATGCATGTAAAATTATCCCACAGGCTGCTGGCATTTTTCAGCCCCTACCATAAGAAGCTCATTACAGTATTTGTTAAGCAGGGACTGAGGGTCTAATGGCTTTTGTAAGCAGCGGCGACTGCCTGGCTGTGTTTCAAGGGAGAGGCCATGGTTAGAAATCATCAGGTGTTGACAGGACAACTGTTTTTGTTTTTACTGATTTGGAAAACTCTTGTTTTCTCTTTTTAACCCTTGAAATGTTTGTCTTGGTCTTTTTGTTTTTCCTCAGGTTACCATCTCGGATGTCATTCACGTGAAAGGAGATGCAGCACCAATGACAAGACGGGAGCCGGCAAAGACAGTCCCTCCTGCAGCACTCCTCGCCACCTGGGAACCAAGAAGCAAGTAATTACTACAAGAGAGACAAGGGTCAATGAGCAACAGGGCCATTGCTGAGATCACAGTTAACCCATTGGATGTCAGACACATGTCCAACACATTGCTAAGTGTCCTAATAGTTAAAGGAACATAGATTATAAAATGCTAATGTTGCAGACCCCTCTGGCACTCAAAGGGTTAACTTTCACATACATTTAATAAGTATATAATATGTGTGTAAATGTTTTCATACCTTGATAAAATGTGATCTAGGGCAGAGCTGTCCAAGTTCAGTTCTCAAGGTCCACCAATAGGCCAGGATGTAAGGATTTCCCTGATTAATCACAGGTGAGTCAGTCACAATGAATGACTAATCAGGGAAATCCTTACATCCTGGCCTCTTGGTGGCCCCTGAGGACTGAACTTGGACAGACCTGATGTAGGTGATCACATTTTCCATTTTTTAGCAGCTTTGGGGGAAGCAATTTTCTTTTACACTCTTCACCTCCTTTTTGGGAGATTGTACTTTACTTCGTAAGGTGCAACAGGAATAGAAGAGTACAAGTAAAGTTGTTTTCCCCTGGTGGCAGAGAAAACAAAATAAAATCCCATATTTGTTATGTTTTGTTGAGGCATGGAAAGTTTATGTATGTATGCGTTGCTTCTGGTCCTTAACCCCTTAACGACGGGCCGCACACACACCTTGCGGTCCGTTAAGGACCATGGAGCATTTTTTTTTTTTTTTTTTTGCGGCCGAGTTCCGGACTTTAATTCCTGTAAAATGCTGATTGGAATTCTGGGGTATTACTGAGCATGCAATATAGGTTCGGCACCAGAGACACAGTAGACCCATAGAAGTACTCTGTGACACACCATAGTATATTTCTCAGCTATTAGTGGTGTAACCTCTCAATGCAACAGGATCACATGTTAAAATCACTAACCAATAACTTTTTTAAAGTGCTGACCATCGAGTGAACAAATCTATGCTTGCTATGCAGGTAGTAGTAAACACACAAAAGTGTTTCACACACCCAGGGTTTATAAAATCTATCTCCTTTATTAATCCTACCTCTCGACATTTCACATGACCTCTTTGTGAAAATAAATAAATTATTTAGAAGAAGACCAAAGTATTTTATTTTCACAGACTAATTTATAAACACATATACTTAAGTAAATACACATTAATGTGAGTTTTATTGCTGTGGAGCAATGTGATACACTTTTATAAACCACACAGTCTGATCTCCTAAAAAGAGGGAGACCAGGGTAGAAAAGAGGGACAGGGGGATTTGGGTCTCAAAGAGGGACTGTCCCTCCTAAAGAGGGAGACTTCAGAGGTATATATTAATCATAAATTAAAAGTATAGTGAATAGTCCACCAGGGTTGGAATCACAGGCAAACAAGTGAACCCAATGCTTTTCACCCACGTATGCTTACTCAGGTATCCAATGAGCATTGCTCAGCCTGCGCCATTATAAATTAATAACCAATCAAGTTGTTTGTCACTCTATTGCGGGACTGGTTGCACTCTACACTGCAAGTATATAGCTTAATATTAATATAGTACACACTATTACTGATTGTGTGGATCAATTTTACCATCATATGAATATATTCAATACAAAAAATATTTCTCAGAATTATAGTTTTAAACCTATCCTCTTGGATGCCAGATGTTTGTGCAGCAATGAGTTGGAGACCTATTTAAAATCTAAGGTTTTAGCCACCTTATGGACTGTTATACTGTGGTTTTATGTGTATATCAACACAGCCTCATAAAAAGAACCTGGATTTTCTAAATTAGTCTCCTTGGCATTTTGATGACCCCATGCATGTCCTTACTTATCTGCAGCCCCTAAAGCACCTTCAGTTAAGCCAGATTATGTATTAGAACAAATAGCACTAACAGACAAAAGCAACCCCCTCCCTTCAATAAATAGTTACTGTCAGATTATCAATGGCACATAAATGCACTGACATTTTCTACCTTTCCCCCCACACTCACAAAAGCAAAGTTTTTCTGCCATGCATTCGACAGAGAGCGGCCACACACAGAGCTCAACACTCTGCTGTCTCCCTGCTCAAAGAATGATAAATAGCCGGAGCGAGGAGACATGAGGCTATAAAAACACGCACCTTTTTACCTGCAACATGCCAAAAACAACTTGTTTCTGCTGATAGACTTCTGGGAATGTTTGCCAATGAGAAAAGTTCCTGAGGCAGCTTAGCTGTCAGGTTGGTCGTGCCAAATTCTGAAGGTTTCTTGCAATTTCATTAAGAGAAAGGACTAAGGTGACAGGGTGACATCTCCCTAAAGGTCAGGCACATGTTTTGTGGTTCAGTAAAAGAAGCAGACATTAATTGAATGCTTTAGAGCAGTAAAGACCGCTCTCCATTGACTTTTACAGCTCTGTTAGTTTTTCTGCAGGTCCGTATATCTTTTATTGGTCAACTAAGACCTCTATCACAATATTTAGGACACGTTTTTGTATGCAGAGATTATTGGGCCTAGAAGTCAAGTGTTACAAAATGTAACTTTAGCTAAAAGCAAAATGCTGGCAGTCCTGTATATATTTTACTTGGTGTCAATAATAAGACTTGAGGGAGGACTCCGCTGAACTTTAAGGAGATTCTTAAGAATAATTTCTTTATTTGAGACCACTTTTTCTAAAATCTTAACCCTTTGAGTGCCAGAGGTGTGTGCAATGCATTGCTTTAGTCACTTCCTGTAGATTGATTGAATTTTAGGGGGATTCAGAATATTCTCCATTTAGGCCAAACACAATTTTTTTTGCAGATTTTTTTTTTCTGTTTTATTTATTCAAGCCAGAGGAAAAGTCATCCAAAAACCTAAATATTTGGCACCCAAAAGTACAAAGTATCAAGGAAAGTTATTTCCTTGATGTACAGCAAAAATATGATTACGGAAATGCAAAGAATCCAGTATGTGATAGGGCCGTGGTAGTACATGATTGATCACTAGCTATGCCAGCTATTTAACCCCTTCGATGCTAGGGATATCTCCAGTGCATTGTTTTGGAAAAAGTCTGTAGCATCTTAGGTATTGTTGAAGCGCTCAAAGGTATTGTTGAAGCGCTCAAAATCTAATACCTGCTAGATAAGTGGGTCCCAAACCTGTTTTAAAGCCCTCCTCCCCCAGTAGTGCAGGATTTCAAACTATCCTAATCACTGGTGGATCTATCAGTGGCTCAGTCATTCTTACAGATTCTGTTTTGTTAATGACAGAATCTTTGAGTTCAATTGAGGCTATCCTGAAAATATGGACAAATTTGGGATCTGCCGTGCTATCTGTTTCTTCTACTAAGTTTAGACTTGGCTAATTTATGCAAGAAATCACATGGAAACTACAAGCACAGAAAGGTGACTATGTACTGTAGCCCAAGTTGTTGCAAGTAGCTGTCCATTATTGTTTGGCAAATGTAACTCAACATCATCAATTATTCACAGCAGCAACATGATGCAGCTGGAGATAGATAGTACATGTGCAAGACATGACTCTTCTGAGACGTATGGGTTGAAGTGCAAACAGCCATAGTGAAGACTGTGCTATTGTGAGTCACATGACCCAAAAGGCTAGTCTCTTGGGGTAGAACAGGACGTCATCCACTCATATGCTGGTGGCCTAACTTGTGCTTGCACCCCCTCAATTAGAGACTCTGACAGCATGAAAGCATCGCTCAGATATTTCCAGGGGAAGCCATTATTGCCAGGCCATGCACTAAAACAAATTTTCCACAAGAAATCCTACTATTTTTAGATTTAAAAACATATATTTATTAAAGTATTTTTTCTTTATTCCGTGGAAAATAATCTCAAGCAATATAAGTTATCATCAAGCATGGAACCTAGTCAGTGACCTGTATAAATGTCGAAGTTGTTGGTTTTTTTAGTTTTTGTTCACCCTAAGACTGGGTAATTGAATTATTTACACTACAGTTTTTTCTTGATTTCACAGTAACCATTTGTTCTCCACTTCCTTTCACAAGAGTCCGTCTCTGTACTTAAAACATAGATAACAAGGATTTCTTAATAAGTGATGGGACAGATTCAAGATAAACAATCAGTGACTGAACTTTTTGAGTTGAAAAGCAAAGTTATCCTTTGAGTTCCAGAGGGGTGAAATGTGTTGGACACCCCTCTGGCACTCAAAAGGTTAAGCCTTTGAGTGTCAGAGGGGTATACAATGTACTTCTTTGCAATGTGTTATGTACCCTTCTGACACTTAAAAGATTATGACATATTTCATTTACTCATTAAAATAAGATGATATTGCTGTGTGATAGAGCATCTATAATTTAAGTTTGAAGTAAGGTTCTCTTTAAGCTAAGCAATGCACTCAATCCCCCTTCTGGTCTTTAAAGTAATGTGTCAAAATAAAAGCAGCTCCAATTAATCTTCGTAGTATTTGGGCCATGGAGAGTGTTATTTCAATACTGTCAGAGTTGTAGTTCAAAAGTAACTAAAGTATCCCTCTCCCACCCCTTTTACCTGATGTAAACTGCTCACCTCAGATATGGAATCTGGTCTTAAGACCAGACAGCTCACAGCAAGGGACAATCTTACTGAGAGAAAAATGAAAACCCTGCCTCCCTTGACAGGTTTTTCTCTTATGCTCAGTGAAGATTGAATGACGGTTTTTGTCATGTCATAACAAAACTTTAATCTTGGCTTCAGCCAGATTTACTAAATGAATATTCACCACATTTCACACGGAGATAAAACTTACTAGATTCTGTTTGATTTCACTTATCTTGTGAACCTCTGTGATCTCGATTTGGAGATATTTAGCTGTAAACTACGAAGTTTGTGCATGCTGGATACATTTGTGCACACTGAGCTTTTTTCCTGTCCTTGCATAGTTTTCATGAATTTACAAAAACATTTGTTGATTGTGATCACAAACCATGCTTAATAAAAAAAAAATTAGATAGGGCTTTATAGGTGCATTAGAGTAGGTACTTGCCATATATTGAGGTACCTTGATGGGGTTGGCAAGCTTAACATTTTTTGGGCAAATACTGGACTAAATGCTCATATTTATTACATATGCCTAAGGTAGGGCACACATTTGCACACTGGTATGGAGGAGCGCAGGTTTGGTTTTTGCTTTGTATGTACACTTTGGGTTTCGGCCTGATGTTTGGGGATATTGGAGAGCCCTCTCATTCCTTGCTGCCATCTAGATGCCAGTCACTTTATATCTTTTTCACTCTGTTCACTATATATATTTATTATGGTGAGCTAGTGCTGTGAGCTTTTTTCTCTTTGTATAGAGAAATATTTTATCATGCTTGCAAAGTGTGTTTGATTGACAAAAAGAGTGCATCACAAAAAAAAAAAGTAAATCGTGTTCTTGCAGCACATTTGATCAAGCAAAACAGTAGAGAATAAAGTTGTTCATACATGTGAAGTGCACTAGATGGAACAAAAAATTACAAAACAGAAAAATGGTTAAAGCCAACATTATAATTCCCAATCAAGCAATCAAACTATGGAAATGCCAGTTATAGTTGCAAGAACTGGTTATCATGTTTGGTATATCAACAACAACACTAGAAGGGGGGTATTGAAGTTAAAGCCCTCCAAACAATAACGTGACATTTTCATACTTGTGATTGCTTGAGTAAGATCTAAAATGTCAGCTTTAATATATTTTTTTTATTTTATTTATTTATTTATTTATTTATTTTTTTGCCTTTTAATTGTAAGAACCTGCACCAATCAGTCCTGTTCTGTCCTTCTTGCTAGACACAGCCACTCCAGTAAGTCCAGCTCAGCTTTTATCTGTGCTCTTGTCTGTTCACCTAGACACAACCACTCCAGACAGTCTGCAATTACCTGCTGTCCTGTGAATTCTCCTGGACACTACTCCAAGGCCTATTTGAAGCAGCAACACTGGAAACCCAGTGTGCAAGTATAGTGTTTTACTAATAGCATTCCAGATCTGTGCTTTGCCTTGTCTGATTCCTGTTTTGAGCTTGGCCTGTTAACTGACCATTTTCTGTTGGTTGCCTGTGTCAATTAAAGCCTGTTTACAGACTACCATATCCTGGTTGCCTCTGCTCATGACCCATCTGAAGATCATTTCTCCAGTCCCAAGTCAACCGTTGTCTGGTATTTGAGTGCTAGAGGTTCGACACAACTCCCCAGTGCTCAAACTAATGTTTTCAGCTAGTATCTTGCAATGTGGTCTAATCAACAGGTGGCTTTCCTGTCTCTGGCTAAACTCATAATAAGCTGGCCAAGTAAGTGGCTAACTTGTCTCCTTGTGTCTGTAGTCCAGATCCTGCCCTGTTACTCATGCTGTCTCTCTCTCTGACCTGTCCTGATTGCATGAGTTACTTCAAGGAATACTTCTTTCAAGCCCAGGACACTGATCCCAGTTTCACTGGTTGGTTATCCAAGTCCCTTCTCTGCACTGCAGGTGTGTGCCCTGTCTGGTCAATCAGTGGGGTAGATTATACCTGTGCCATGACTGTGAACCCTTGAGAGGTTACTATGGCCATCCTGCAGCAAGGAGCAATTTTGGGATGGCAAATCTCCCGGTTAAGGGCTCTGGATAATAAATTAGACACCATGTCTGGACATTTACTTGATTTGCAGCAGAAGTCTGTGATTCCCTCCACTTCAGAGTCTACACCTGATTCTTCACTACTACCCCCAATGAGCCTCCCCCTTCTCTGAGCTGATTTTGATGTCAGTAGCAGGCAGTCTGCTGCTGTGTCTATTATGTTGGACCTTTGCCAGGGGAAAAACATTGACCCTATATTCAATTGAATGTCTTATTCTAGCTTATAACACAGACTGAGGAGAGAGTTCCCTAAAAGCTGCTTTTTTCAAATGCCTCTCAGGCTAAAATATGAGTTCACTATTCAGGATATTCCTTCTACATTGGAAGAGCTTATCTCTTTTTGTTTAACTTAGGACAACTGATTTTCATTGGTACCAGAAGGAGCGTTCCATCAAACTAGCACTGCGTCCTACTACCAAGCCTGCTCCCTAATTCCTGTCTCCTCCACCAGCTGTTCCTGAACCTATGTAGTTGGAGCATCTCAACAAGTCACTAAAGAGGAGAAGTCTCGGAGTCATTGTATTGGCTTGCGTCTCTTGTGCAGCTACAGGCCACCAAGAAATTTTCTTGGATCATCACTGTCCCTGTGCTCTTGTCTTTTTGCACAGTATACCAATTTATTCTAAAACTATCCAAGAACATTGTCTTCAAGTTTCAGAAATGTATTACAGTTGTGCACTCACAGCTTATACACCAAGATAGATAAATGTGATTTTGAGAAGGCACACATTCCATTCTTGGGATATTTCATATCTCCCGAAGGCCTCAAGATGGATCTTGTGAAGATCAAGTGGAGAAGAATTGGCCCCTCCCACAGGAACTAAAGTTCATACCAGAGGCGTTTGACATCAGCCGTGAGTTTAGAGCTTTGGTAATGTTAAACCACAGCTCACTCATCAGTGGTTTTGGAGTAGGCTGACCAAATCTCACCTTTAACACAGGAAATAGCCATTTTGCAGTACTTCACTGAAATCAGTGCAGTCCCGCAGTATGCATTTCTCCTATGCGTCCCCGGTTAAAGGTGAGGTCTGGTCAGCCTATTTTGGAGAGGTAAAAATTTCCCCGTTAAACTTTTACCAGCAGTCCAACACCTCTAGCAGTGTTAACTATATACTTTGTGAACTATTTTAATGCCAGTCATACATTATGATGCACAAATATATTGAATCCTTTTGATACATAAGACAGTTTCATAACATCATGAGATCATCACATTCCATGTTAAATTTGTGTAATTCCGTTCTCACTGGTCACATAAACATTTTTAGATGCTTTTACCCTACCTAGATTTGCAGAGGTTGGGATCATTAGAAGTAGAGGTCATTTATATTTGATCATACTGAGTATCGGGGCCTGGAAGGGGAAGGGCAGGAACCACAGAACTGTCTCACATCTTGGCTCTTATTATGGTCTATATTCTCTCTCTGTTTGTCATCACATAGCTCCACGAGTTGTCATCAATTTTGTAAACTTGTGATGGTCCTGATAGATGTCTAAGGTTTATTTTTCAATGTAGGAGCTTGGAATGTGATAATTTTAAACAGAACTACCATCTTATAAAAACTTGCCAACTAATAATTAGGCACATGGTGACTAGCTTCTTAATATTGCTATTATCTTCCACAAGTACTGCGTTTTGAAGTAATCTTGTTTCTGAAGAGACTGAGAGCCTGGCTTGGATGCAGACATCTTGCTCATAGAAGTCTGCACACCTGCACTGTCCATCGCGGTCTCCTCTAGGTGGCATTGCATGGAACCAAAAGGCACTGACGGTGCAGGTGCGCAGACTCCTCTACAGCAAGAAACCTGGCCGTCAGTCACTGAAGAAACAGGATTACTTCAAAACGCGGTACTTGTGGAAGATAATAGCAGTATTATGAATCTAGTCGCCATATGCCTAATTATTGGGTGGCGACTTTTTATAAGGTGGTAGTTCCGTTTCAAAATAAACTGAACAGATGATCCATTAAGAAAATCCAAACAATTTTGAAAAGCCTTCATTCATTACTCAACTTGAGCTAAGAGTTAAAAATAGTGTTCCTACAGAGGTCCCATGCATTTTCTAGGCTTGTCTGATGACATTTTATTTCCTCCTTAAATTCACACCCCCTTAAAACAGACAACAGTCTTCAAGAGTATAAATTGTTCTTCAGAGTCTATTGTATATACCAGACTGTAAACTGTAAGTAACTTGTAGCAGACTACAACAGAGATAACAAATACAAATATACAACAGACTTCTGTATGACATATGCCCACCTAGATAAGTCCTTCTGTTAAATAAATTAAGAACAGTTATATTTAGGATATAGTTCACCATTTAATAGCTCTTACTGAGATATATATAGAGCATTTACTATTTGCTGTGTGACAGTTTACACTGTATAAAGTTAGTGATAAAAGTGTATTGGGAAAAGAGATGCACATTAATTCTGTAAAGTGACTGTGTGTTTGCAACTGTGTGTGCTCTACTTCAAGTGTACCTGTCACCATAGGAGACAATAGACATTTTTTTGTATTATAAATAGTTTTTGATAAATTAATCTTTATTTGTTGGTGTCACAGTGTGGCATTTTATTAAAATTAGTTTCTGTCCTAGGTCAAAATGACCATCCCAAATATTATTACATTTTATAGAAAAATGGCTAATACAACACAAAGTCTAATTTTAATAATCTGTCAAAAAACTACACTTTTCTTAGGGTGACATATTCACCTTAAGGGTATATACACCCTTGTTCTGATGACTGAGTGCATGGCCACACCAAAACGTTAATAATTAAATTGAGGTTTAACCCCTTAACGACCAGCCAGTCGGCGAGGCGGGGTCAGTTAAGGACCACGGAGCATTTTTTTTTTTTTTTTTTTTTTTTAAATTTCCGCTTCTGGACTCCCCGAATGGCGTACAGCCGTGGGGGGAGCCAAGAATTCAATGACAGTCATAGTACGTCATGGTCATTAAGTCGGATCGACCCATGACGTACTATGACCATCAAGGGTTGTTAAGGGGTTAAAGGATTGTAACACTTAATATGTGTATGTGTGTATATATATTTATATGTAATAATAAATATAATGCAGGGTTTATCCTCTTGAGTAAAGCAGAAGTACCCCTACTGCTGAGAGGTGTTTTATTCAAAAGTTATTGCAGCTCAAATTAGAATTTCTTTTTTTAGGTGCAGTATCCTGACATTTTACAGTGGTGCTGTTGGCTAGACCATCCTGTGGACCTCTCTGATCAGCAACAGTGCCACTAAAAAATGTTGAGGCCATTGATATATTGCACCTAAAAAAAATCAAGTTTGAGCTGCAATAACTCTCAATTAAAACATCTCTCAGCAGTGGGAGTACCCCTGTTTTACTCGGGAGGATAAATCCTACAAAATGTATGTGTGTGCATATATAAAATATATAGGCCAAAGGAATGAGTATTGCAGTATGTAATACTCGTTCATTTGTCCCCTACACCACTGGACTTAACACTTCTAACCTAAATTAAATATATATTCACATATTAAAGTGGAACTTTCAGATCATAATAAGTCGCCATGCATTCATTAAAAGCATGGCGGCTAGCTTGGAAATATATGTTTTACCGTTAAAAAATAGCAGAGTGTAAAGTAATCCTAACCTGAAGGGCAGGTTAGTGTGGTCCGCACACCTGCGCCGTCAGTCCCTTCCGGTAACCATATGGTGCTCTGCAGTGCTACTCAGTTTAAACCAGGACTGACAGAGCAACGTGCAGCCAAGATGTCTGCGCTGTAGCCTGGTCTACAAACGGGAAGGATTACTTTACATTCTGCTATTTTTTAAACGGTAAGACATCTATTTCCAAGCTAGTCGAATGGTGACATAGTATGATCTGAAAGTTCTGCTTTAAGTGATATTATCGCTTTAAACTTCAATTTAATTGTTAATGTTTTGGTGTGACCATGCACTCAATCATCAGAACAAAAACTTTTGAAAAAAGGCCTCTCAGCAGTTGGAGTACAATTTTATATCTATCTATCGATCTATCTATCTATCTATCTATCTATCTATCTATCTATCTATCTATCTATCTATATATATAATCCTTTTGAAGAAAACCGCACTCTCAGGACTTCTTAAAGTGTAACATTGTGCTGATTTATTAGAATCGACATTTCGGCCCCAACTTGGGCCGAAACGTCGATTCTAATAAATCAGCACAATGTTACACTCTAAGAAGTCCTGAGAGTGCGGTTTTCTTCAAAAGGATTATACAATAATTATTTCGGGCTGGCACCCAGGCAAGTTGGATAATATTTTTGTGAGTGCTCCACCTCTACGAACTGTATATATATATATATATATATATATATATATATATATATATATATATATATACATACACTGGTGTGGAATCCGAACTCTCAGGAAGCTTTCTCAGGTAAATAAATATTTTATTAGTGGATCAATGTTTCGATCCTAGCAGGGATCTTAATCAAGATACTGAGAGTGAGTGCTGATTCCAAACCAGTATGTCAAGAACATTATACCACACCAAGGCATGTAGCCTTTTTTGTGAGTGCTTCCTGATATCTACAATATATATATATATATATATATATATATATATATATATATATATATATATATATTTATTTAGTTTTCAAATGTACTGAGCCTTTGGGATGTTCCCATATCTGCATATGGATGCAATAAATTGAATCTTCAAATTTCTCCATCTTGAGTGCTGTCTCTTGTGACGCTGGGAACATCCCAAAGGCTGAGTACATTTGAAAACTATTCTATTTTATGGGATGTGCACTAACTTTATTTTCTGTTGGTTTTAAGATCAGTGAGTGCCACTGTCAGATACTATGTGTGTGTGTGTGTGTATATATATATATATATATATATATATATATATATATATATATATATATATATATATATATAATTAAAGACGGGCTTAGACAGCACTCACAGGAATCTTTGTATAGATGAAGAAAAGTTGTTTATTGATTCGACGTTTCGGCCAAAGATTGTGGCCTTTTTCAAGGCCACAGTCTTTGGCCGAAATGTTGAATCAATAAAAACAACTTTTCTTCATGTATACAAAGATTCCTGTGAGTGCTGTCTAAACCCGTTTTGAATTACATGCAATTTCATTATTCTGGACACGCACCCAGGTTAAAGACCAACAGTAACAGTGAGTGCAATCCTTTCTCTCTCTCTCTCTATATATATATATATATATATATATATATATATATTTTTTTTTTTTTTTTTCTTTTTTACATATTGACTGTTACCGTTAATACCAGTTGTAGACGTAACTATGATTGTGAAGTAACATAGTGACATAGTAAATTAGGTTGAAAAAAAAAAAAGGCCATCAAGTTCAACCTTTGTCTCAACCCAGTGACATAAGAATTATATAGCTTTCCTTCTACCATATAAGTTAGTCTTTAACAGACCTTCCTAATTTGCCTACTAATACACAGTATAATCATGTATGTTCCATTTTGAAAGAAATGTATCTAATATTCTCTTAAATGTATCCGTTGTATCTGCTATAACCACATTCGTGGGCAAGGAATTCCATAATTAAGCAGACCTTACTGTAAAAAAAACCCCTTCCTCTGCTGAAGTTGAAACCTCCGTTCCTCTAATCTCAAAAGGTGTCCCTTGGTTATTTGATTAAGCCTTGGAATGAACAGCTAATCACAGAGATCCTTGTATTGACCTCTCATATACTTGTACAAAATAATTATTGTATTGCTTAAAATGAGGCAAAATATGCTTTTGGGTTCTCTAAGTAAAACCCGACTAAGACAGTTCACATTGTAGATGTTCTATACATTCACACATTGAATGTTTAAAGGGATAGTAATACTTAATAATTGCTAACCCCTGTATTGAAGTCATATTAAAAAGAATTGTATTGCCCTCAGTGTCATCTCTCAAACCTTTATGGTTTCAGAGATAATCGCTCCTAAAGTTTCCCTCTCCCTCCCCCTTCCCCGAAGTCAGAGTTCTAGCTGACTGCAGGGAAGCCAGTCGTATGACCGTCAGGCGGCTCTGCAGCACAGCCAAGATCGCGTTAATAAAAAAGAAATCTTTCACTGAAATGGTCTTCTACGCGTGCTTGGTTTGCAAGCACACGTAGAAGACCGTTTTAGTGAAAGATTTTTTTATTAACGCGATCGCGGCTCTGCTGCAGAGCCTCCTGATGATCATAAGACCGGATTTCCCTTCAGTCAGCTAGAAAGCTCACTTCGTGGAAGGGGGAGGGAGAGGGAAACTTTAGGAGCGATTATCTCTCAAACCATAAAAGTTTGCGAGATGACACTGGGGGCAATACATTTCTTTATAGGCATTAGTAATTATTAATTATTACTATCCCTTTAAGTAAAATAATGTATCAAGCAGATTTTAAATGAAAATAAAGTTATACATTTAGTAAATAATCTTTTCCTAAAAGGAAAATGTCATGTATTCAGAATTTAGTGCAACTATTCAGCCCTATCTGTGAATGAAGGGACCCTATAGATTAACTCCTTGGATGAAAGAGAGATCTCAGTGTATTGCTGTGTAATGTGTTGGAGACCTCTTGAGTTAAAATCCCCATATAAATCAGTGGGTTCTGTGTGAATTTTTATATGCCCCCCAATGGTGCAGTTGGTTTAGCCCAGGATTGCGTTGCTTTTTCTTAGCACATCAGCATATATTCAGAAGAAAATTGTATTTCTGGTGCACATCAGCTGATTCATAGGGGAAAATAAAAATCTCCATTGATTTTAATAGGCTTTTAATCCTTGAATGTTAGAGAGGTATCCAATGTATTGCAAAGCAACACGTTGGACAGGCTGGACACCTCGCTATCAGTCAGATGGCTAAATGTCCCATTTAGAGAAAGGTGAATTTATATTTATCCCAGATTGTGCATTTGGTTTTCTCCATTTCTGCACATGGCATCTGCTTTGTATTTGTTTTTATTTCCAGGGATCGTGGGCAACAGACAATCCACCACTTGTGTACATTATCCCCCCGCCATGTTTTACCCAACTACCTGCAACTGTCACTGCGTGTTCATCACACACTGGACAGGAAAGGCCACCAGTTCTTTCCTCTGGAGAAAGAGCTTCCCAGCATGGTAGAAGATAGTCCTCGTGATTCCCAATCTTACCACACCTCACAGAGTGCCTTCAGAGATAAAAAAGGGTATGCTTTCTTTTCTTATAAGTAAAACATAATTGTCTTTTAAATGTGTCAGTCAACCTCCTTTTTTGACTATACATATTATGTAAGTTAAGTTGTCCATACTTTTATTACTCATTTTTTTCCATCTCCACTTTTCTGTCCCTGACAGAGATCTCTCTGAATTTCTGCTTCCAGAGAGCAGGAATAGTGATACAGTATAACACTATCCCTGCAGTAGAACAGCTTGCCTCCACTACAGCACATAGAGCACTCAGTACTTCAGAAATAGTGTTAAATTGCACTACTGCAGCTTTCTCTGTCCCTGACAGAAAGCTGTCTGAAACGAAAATGCAAGAAGCTCCCTGTCAGGGAAGTGAATGTGTAAAAAAAATAAAAAATAGGAGTAGATGAAAAAACTAATAAAAAAGGCAATTTGACTTTACATTTTATGCACTTGCAGAATATGTAAAGTAAAAAAAAGGATGACTGTTGCTTTAAAGTCGTCACACCAACACAGAACTTAGATATGATATTGCATGTGCTGTTTTCAACCCTTTAAATTCCACAGGGGTACAAAACACATTTCCTGAGCTGCTGGGGATGATGGGAGCCAAAGGCTGCTTTGCCCTGGTCTAGATTATAACCTCGTGTGACCAAGTTAACATTTCAAATGAATGTTGCTCTTATATGAAAGAGCATTTAGAGAACTAATGAGTTGGAGACAACTCTAGCATCCAAGGGGTTAAACATGTTTGGATGCTTTTTATTTTTGTAGCATCAAGAAGGTGTGTAAATTACATTGAGAACTGGGGAGCCGCTGGGCTGTTTAGCTTTGATAATAAAGTTATTTCAACTGGTTGCACAAGGATCCTTCTTGTGTATTAGCTTACATTGCGTACTAGAGACAGACAAACAATCAGTTGCAATCATCCCCAGCTATAGAGGGACAGAACCCATCAGTGGCCTCTGAAGCGAGTCTGTTAATAGGCAGCCTTGAAGACAGGTGTAATTGGTTGGACACTCATTATCTCTCCTGTAGGAATGTGGCATCTCTTAAGAAACCACTTATCCATGACAGCCCCTCCCACATACACAAAGAGCCCCTTACAGAAAGCGTGTGCAGGGGATGCTCAATTCCCAGTGTGTCAAGAACTGCCATCAGTCTCCAGCGAGCTGGCCCACACATGTCACCAGCCTAGTGAGTGATGTGTGTTTACCTTCGCCAGCCACTGCATCCAGGGCAGATCTCCCAGCATCTTAAAGGGAAATTTCCTAGAAACGCAGCTACATATTCTGGCACTCAGAAATATGCATTTTAGTAATGTATTATTAACTTTTAGAATGCCAGATGGGTGTCTAAGGTATTGCACCTAAGAAATCTTTTTTTTTTCTTAAAAGTTAAGAATGGATGATATATAGAAGGTTAAGAACACTATTCATTTCAGGAGAAAATGTCCCACTAAAAGAGAAATACACTATTTTTAATGAAAAAAATGCTACATTGCTTTTCTTGTTGTGAGATTTTTCATTAAAAATTTTTTTTAATTAAACTATTAGCAGCATCACAAACTGTTGGCCAAAATGCAAATTTTTCTTACAATGCACTCTATGGGAGAGTGTGATCACAGACTACAGCTCTCCATTGTAAGTGAAGGGAAGAGCACCACCTAGTGACAAACATATAAACCTGCAGCTTGCACAGAGACAACCTTTTTTTTTCTTTTGTTAGGTCACCCTTAATTCATATACTAGATTCTTTGGGGCAGACCTAACATTTTATGTGTCATTTGTCAAGGGCATTATGAATGGTACAGATAGGTAGCATATAGTTATTGTTAGGCCTCACAAGTAGAATACTAACACATATTATGTACAAACATTTCCATAAATATACATCTGAAACTCAACAATCACATTTTTGTCAATGTTTTCAGGGAAAACAAGGGGCACCCTAAATGAATGTCCATGGTACACCGAAGTGCCACTTCCCCCTGATTGAGAATCACTTCTCTATCTCCTTCCAGTTCACTTTTCCTTCAGCACTGCAGCTTCAGTCCAAATAGGCTGGGTATTGGGAAGGAAGGAGAATGAGGAACTGTCTCTGTGAGTCGATTTACCACTCTACACATCCACTGGATGATTCACCACCCTACACCATCCACTGATTGATTCGTCACTCTACACCATTCACTGGATGATTCGCCACTCTACACCATCCACTGGATGATTTGCCACTCTACACCATTCACTGGATGATTCACCACTCTACACCATTCACTGGATGATTCACCACTCTACACCATCCACTGGATGATTCACCACTCTACACCATTCACTGGACGATTCACCACTCTACACCATCCACTGGATGATTCACCACTCTACACCATTCACTGGATGATTCACCACTCTACACTATCCACTGGATGATTCACAACTCTACACCATTCACTGGATGATTCACCTCTCTACACTATCCACTGGATGATTCACAACTCTACACCATTCAGTGGATGATTCACCTCTCTACACCATCCACTGGATAATTCACCACGCTACACCATCAACTGAATGATTGACCACTCTATGCTTTCACTGAACAATTCACCGTTCTACGCCATTCACTGTATTATTGACCACTCTACACTTTTCGCTGGATGATTCACCACTCTACAGCAGTCACTGGATGATCCACCATTCTACACCATTCACTGGATGCACACACTGCACATTTCACCGGATGATTAACCACTCTACACAATTTATTGGAAATCTCCTGATGAAGCTGGCTGTAAGCTTGTTCAAAGGTCAGATGATTAAATGCCTGAACTTCTGATTAAATCCCCTGTGCACAAGCAGGGAGATCCTAAACATGTGGCCTGTGTAATGTCTCTGAGGATAGGGTTGGGAACCACTGTATTACTATAATGTCCACTTTTAGATAGTTAATTGGCCAGTGTATTTAGTCTTTACACACCCCTTTATTGTAAAATGTAAGTAACCCCTGGAAATACAGAAATGTCTTCAACACACTGAGGTAGATGAACAAAGTGCGTTGTCTGCTTTTGGAGGAAAACACAGATTATAGGCATTACGCCATCCCTGTTCCTATTTAATGCCTATGTACAAACCTCTTTTACACCAAAAGAAGGGCAGTATGGGTGTGTGGATATTTTGTTGAGTCCTGTACCTCTGCACTCTGGTGCGCACAAACTTTGAACCACCTTAAAAGTTTTTTTGCAGAGCTGGTCTGCACCAGGTTTGTATGCATTCATGAATACAGGGCACAGCAGATGCTATTGCTTCCTTAATATACAAAAATGTGACAACTTTGGTATTTGGTGATATCATTTTTTTTGGACTAACAGTTTTTATATTTTAAGACTTTTAAGCGATATCTACTCTCTTCCTCAGGTCAAGCAGTACAGGCACATAGGATGTGCTATGTTTCTCAGAGGTACATCTCTCTCATTGCGATGAAGTTTGCTTCTGTCTTCCCTAGCCCTCAAGGCATTAAGTGCTTTTTATGTTTGTATGGTATGGGTTTTTTTTATGTGCTAGACGAAGTTAATAGGGCTGTGGTTATATGAGCAATGTGCATGTGAATATGGGCAGAACTAAGGGTGTCAAGGATGCCTTTCCTATAGAAGCAAGAGGATTAAATTCAGCCTTGCCTGTGGTTCTCAACTCCTGTCCTCGCAAATCCTGAACACAAAATATTTTCAGGATATCCCTTGCTGTGAAAGATGAGAAAACCAAAGTTTCTGAGAGGATAATTAAGTCTTGAATATGCAGGGAGATGTCTAAATCTTCACCTCTTAGGATCATTGAGGTTTGTAATGTTCTGACATTTTTTTATTTGCTTTTTTGTGATTCCTTGCATGGTTTTTCATCTGTTTTTAAATTGTTGTATGGATCCTGGTTTCCATCCTTGTCTTGTGTTTACTCTGAGCATTTAGACCGAAAAGCGTTAGTGCTTTTGGGCGGTTGCACGATCAAAGTGTTCTAATTTGTGACTACTCATAGGTCGTTATGTTCCTTTGTGATCTTCTTGTGTATTGACCTGTCTTCTTCTTTGACTTCCCTCCCGCTCTATGACTTGACACCATTTTCTCCGATTTCCTGTTACTGACTTTGGCTCAGTTTTTTTGACTACTCTTCCACCTGTCTCTTTGTTATTACTTTACACGATTAGTTTCTGATCTTGGCTCCATTGTTGACCATTGTTCTGTCTGCTGCTTGTTACTGTGTCGCCCACCCGTTCCTGACCTGGCGTGTCTGACTTTCCATCTGTCTCGACCCTGGTGGGCTTCTGTTCTCTGCACCCAGTCAAACACTGCCCACCTCAACCACCAGTCCAATATCAAGCAACCAGTCGGACTTCAACTACCCCATCTTCAGTCTCCTCAGTCTAGGTCAACCTGATCCTATGTAATGGCTAGGAATGAATACTTCAGGTGGGTTGCCTGTCCTGTTGTCTATTTCAACCCCAGTGGGTAATTCCTGTTCTCTGGCTTGTAATCCGGGGTGCATGACGGCCCTTCCCATCAGAACTATTCTGTCCTTGCTGCCAGCATCTTTAACCTGGCCTAGGCTGCAGCAAAGCAGTCTAGAGAAAGCAGTATACACTGTGTTGTTGGTTGATGTGCTCTTGTCTTATTATATATATATCAAATAGCGGTCTGTCACCTCGGTACTACCCAGATGACAACGCACCAGAATCATTAAACCTAGAAACCTAAATACCGTTGACTCTAGTGGCATCTCCTCCCAATCTGACACCGAACAACCTTCTACCTCCTCCAGTACTCCATCAGATGCGACAGTCCCACATTTAGACACTGAACATTCTTTTTTAGGGGTACAAACACACTCCAACAAGAGAGGAAGGGGTGGAACCGCTCATACACTAGGTGGGGGGCAGACACAAGAGATCCCAACAAACCCCCAAGTATACGGAAAATGTAGTATTTAACCTTAGCAACAGACCCTTGACAGCAGCAGAAAACTCTCTTCTCTCTAAAGGACATTAATTTGTGCCGACTACAAAACCCAATAACTTCAATTTGGAAGCTGACATACATAAATTTCAGAGAAAATTAAACTTAAAATCTTCTTTAGGGATCATACTATGACTGTCTCATTTAACCTTAAATCTAAGAGTACGTTTGAGCCACCTAATACGGATCCATCTATTAAGACTTTCACACGGGGAGTCCTGATGGAGATAACTAACATTAAACACAAAGTTAGGCACTCTCATCTCACTGGTCCAGAAGCCAAAGCACTACAGACCCTCTCTAGGGACAAAGGGGGTGCCGTGGTATTGCTCTATACTGAGGACTATAGAGCAGAGTGTCTAAGACAATTGGCAGACCAACACACATACCGCTCATTATCCATTGATCCCATAGTAACATATAAACACTTCATTGACAATACCTTACTATCTGCATTCAGTAACAGACTTATAACTGACTCCTTACTCCAATACATGACTGTTAAACACCCTGTATGCCCTATCATCTGTTGTGTACCTAAAATCCATAAGAAGTCCAACTCTCACCCTGGTCGACCAATTATCTCAGCAAGAGGCTCCCTTTTGCAACCTATAGCAACTTTCCTGGATAGGCAACTACAACCCATCGTCAAAGCTATGCCTTCTTATCTCAGGGACACTTCTGACATCTTACTGGCACTTAAAAAATTAACTGAGATTGGGACAACTGATCTACCGGTCACTATGGATGTCGACAGTCTCTATACAGTGATACCCCATGAGGGTGGAATAGAGGCTATTCGTCGTTCCATTATTGAATCAGAATTCAGCATACCATATCCAGTTGAATTCTTATGTGATCTCCTCACTTTTACCTTGACAAATAACTATTTTAGATACAAGAAAACTTTTTACCTTCAGGTTACAGAGACCTCCATGGTTTCGGATGTTGCGTCTACATATGCAAATCTTCAGTATGAGCAACAATATATCCAGCATCCATGTATTTCTTTTTATAAGAGATACATTGATGACCTGTTGATCATTTGGACAGGTGCACCAGACGATCTTATGGATTGGATTTCCACTCTCAATATTCTCGAAACACCTATCGGATTTAAACATTCTTTCAGTGAAATAGCTGTGGATTTTTTGGATCTGCATATCTATAAAAACGGATACAGATTGGGAACTACACTTTTTCTCCAAACCCACTGATAAAAATACTCTGCAGCACACAGCTAGCTGTCACCCTCCATCATTGAAACGCAGTATCCCATACTCTCAGTTCCTAAGAGTAAAAATAAACAATGATGACTCTGAGAGAGCTGTAAAACAATTGTCTGAAAAAGAAAAGAAATTCCTTCAAAGGGGATATGACAATAAACTTTTAAGAAATGAACTTCACCAAATTAAAGAGGTTAAACAAAAGTGACTTGTCAACCAAAGAAAAAACTAATACACCATCACAAAATGTTTTCACACAATATTTCCCAGGCAGTTAGAAGGTGACTAAAATTCGGAAAAAACACTGGCCCATAGTGTTCACCGATCCCAAACTTCCATTTGTTTCTACCTTACCGCTAATGGTAGCATACTCCAGGGGGAAAACTCTTACGGATTTTATAATGCGTCCAGATATGGCACCTGTTCCATCTCCACCAAAACAAACATCATCCTGGTTAACACGACGAGCACATACCAAGGGTTGTTTTCCGTGTGCTAATTGCACCACATGCAATAGCATGATTAAGACTACCACATTCCAACACCCACATAACAATAAGGTGTGCAAAATAAAACACAACCTTACATGTGCATCTGATCATGTATTTTACCTATTGATGTGTTCCTGCTCAAAAGTTTATGTTGGAAAAACAGAGACAACATTTAGAGAGAGAGTGACCTATCACAGATCCACAATATGTGCAGCACTACACTCAGGCAACTTGGATAAACCTGTGGCCAGACACTTTTTGGAGCAGCAACATACAGTGGCATCTCTTAAGACCATCTTAATAGATTACATCCCACCCCTACCTAGAGGAGGAGATCGGGGAGCAAGACTACTACAAAAGGAAATGTTCTGGATTCGAACTTTGGATACAGTAGCCCCAAAAAGGCTCAATGAAAAACTCAGTTATTCTGCATTTTACTGAAATGAACCTGTTTACTGATTCAACAGCTCTACAAAAACTCTGTATCAAATCACAAGGTGCAGCATCATGGGACCTCCAGTCCAGCATCACCTTTATTGCATTATATGTTTGAACGGATACTTTATGGAATAGAAACCTAAGAAGAGGTGTGTCAGTTGGACAGGATGTCCAGCACCTCGCTAAAGTGGACTATTACAGGTCCGAGTCTCGAATACATGCATAATAGGACTGACGTGTCCAGCATGTCTCATCGGGACAATAACATTGACAGCCATATTGATGATCACAGACTAAGTCTGATGTGAATCAGTTGGAATTGACTCTATATCGGGCCTCCTGTCCAGCATCTCCACATTCTAGAACTTGGTATTTGTTCTCTGAAGAACCACCACTCTGTTCCTTGACATATGGGTACATATAATACGACCCATAGTCCAACAATTCTCCTCTCTATTGTCCTCGTGAAGGATGTACAACATACGATCAGGTCTAGACCATCGTGATGTTTTGGACTACATTTGCTTAAGATGTCTAAGGGATGCCAAACTTTGCACTATTAATTTTCTTTTGATTTTGACTCAACCAACAAACTTGAACTAAAGGCCTCTCTGTCTGCCTTGAATTTTCTCAAGCACTTTTGCTATTTTACTACACAATCTGTTTGTGTCAAGTGTCTGTCTGGTCCTATTCCAGACCTTCTCATGAGGACTGAAATAACACAATTTTGTAATTTGCCTTTACAGTTCTGTAAATTATGTTGTATGTAGAGTGTTGATGTGTTGTGCATTTAATAATCTTTTGTCCGGGGATAACGTGTACGTCTGTTGGGTGGTCTAACTACATATGGCATATATCTGCTCCGAGTGTTCCCACTAGGGTTCTCATTGATCTTTTTACTAAAATTAGCCCACTACTCTTATCTCCACGAGACCCTCCATCTGTATTTGGCTGTTAGGTTACGGAATCCCTCTGTACCGTATTATATAAGCAACAGGTTACTACATTAGGGTGGCTTCATATAAGCTCTCTTTGGATGGTGCAACAGTTGCAATAATCTGCTTGCAACAGCGTAGATCCCTATGTCACACGTCAACCATTTCACTTGGATACTCTACCACTGGACAGTAGATTATATTTAACTGATGTTTGACCCTCCCTTTGGCTTTTACTTTGACTTCACAACAATATATCTTCTGCAGTAACGGGTGAAGAACTGGACAACGAGAACGCCTAGCGTTGTGATGCACAGGCGTCTCATGAATATGTTCCAATGTGAGTCATCTCGACTAGCATGATATAGCTGGGTCAAGTATTAACATTCTGTTCCTCTCTTTTGTACCACAAAACATACCATATCACACCACACAACAGTACTGCAATATCTACCATGTATTCACTACTTTATTATTTTTACGATGCAATCATCTACTGGCTTAATTTACAATGTAATGGAGCTAGTGTAAGCCCAAGTATTAAGATGCGTCTAGTCCTCACACTGAATCTGAGGATCATGGGTAGTACCTTCCACTTCTCTCATACCATCATCTCACTGTACGTGACGTCAGCACCATCCACAGACACCCTTTTTTGGTGCCTTTTGGGTAGCACTAAGGGTATATGTAGGGGGTCATTTCACTTGCTTCTTATCTTGAAGAAGGTTACAATGTGTTAACCGAAACATTGATCTGTCAATAAACTTTTGTTTTTTTCACATATTCTAAAGCCCTGAGAGTGCTCCTTTCAATTTACAATTCTATACATCTTGCCGGCATGAATTGGAGCACCCAGGTGCTCTTCCCAACAAGCGAGAGTGCTTCTGACACATTACATATAGAATTATTTATATAGCAACAGTCACTGGTGGGCACTCCAAAACGAAAAAATCTAATAATGTTCTTTTGCCTAGGTGTATCTCGCAGCATAAAACATACACAAAACAGTCACTGGTTTGAATCGCAAAAGTATGAGAGCACTCATAGGTCTTTTTTGCAAAGAGATAAAAACTAAGTTTATTGCAGGTAGTTTTACATTAAAAAATCAAAGTTTCGGCTCCATTACGAAGCCTTTCTCCAAGGCGTCGTAATGGAGCTGAAACTTTGATTTTTTTTTAATGTAAAACTACCTGCAATAAACGTAGTTTTTATCTCTTTGCAAAAAAGACCTATGAGTGCTGTCATACTTTGGCGATTCAAACCAATGACTGTTTTGTGCAATTATATATATATATATATATATATATATATATATATATATATATATATACACAAACAGACCTGTGCTCCTCTATATGTTGTGAATAATGTGTGCCCTGTAATGGGCATATATAATAATCCTTAGTAACTCTAAGAGAAATAAGGGAGAATTTAGTCCCACAAATATATATTTTATGATGAGTTAGCGCTGCAAGCTTTCTTCCTTTTATATATATATAATATGTATATTTGCATCTTGAAACAGTATGGCTCTGGGGACAGGGGTTCTAAACTGCTGTTCTAAACACAATTTATTCCTGTGCCCACAGGATTTTACAAGATGGGGTGCGGGTGTCTACATTACAGCTTCAAAATCAGAGGGGCGGTGTTACCACCCTGCCTCCCCATAGTGCTATGAGTTTAGAGGAGTGGCAGAAAATAGCAGAATATTACATTGAAGGACCAAGGATGGAACTTGTTGGAGAACAGGTACAAAAACGAGGATTTTGGGAGCAAGGGTTTGGTGCCAGTTATGTTGAGCTACAAAACGTAAAATGCAACGTATGTATATTTCTCTTATACAAATAGTACCAGGAATTTATGAAAATAATAGAAATGCAAAAATATGTAATTCTGAGGTAAAATCATAAAAAAGACCATCTTGATTCTTGTATTAAATACTCACATATTTGCCAGATATACAGATATATTTAAATTCATATATATGGTTCTGGCAGCACATTCTATGGATGCACTGGCACTAGGTATGGGTGACCATTTGACCCCTGTTTGTTTACACAGACGTCTAATGTTGGTTAAAGTGGAACTGTTCATTTTTACAAATAGGTTATTATGAATAGAGCGTCCAAATTCACTTATATTTATGTTAGTCATTTTTAATTTCAAACAATAGTTTTGAGATATTTAGCTTTATTTAGTTGTCAGTTTATGCAGCTGAGCTATTACTTCCTGGTAGGAAGTGGCAGTTGGTAATATAGAGATATGTGGAATGTTTGAGTCCTCCAGACATACCTGGATGATATGCACTAAAGTAAAAGAAAAATAAAGCTAAATAGCTTATAAACTATTGTTTTAAATAAAAAAATGCCTAACACAAATATAGCTTACTTTCGAAAGAGTGTGCAAAATCAATTGGTTGTTACAAAGTGACAATTTCACTTTAAGTGCAATATATGCGATTCAGGTAAACTGATAGAGAGGAATCTGCTTTAGATTGTATTCGTTTTTTTTACTCTCTGAATGCTAGAGACATCCCCAACTGCATCAAAGAGGTTAAAGGGATAGTAATACTTGAAAATAATTGTATTTTATATTGTAGCCCTTAAAAAAACATGAAAAATTATATGTCTTATCTCCCAAACCTTTATGGTTTGGGAGATATTCACATGTAAAATATAGTAAAATGCTCTTTTCCTGGCTGTTTCAGCCAAGTCTGCCATCTAGTGGACAGATTTGGAATTCGGTCCACAGAGCAACCGGTAGCTCTTTAGCAGTGCCGAGATCACGATCTTTGAAAATAACTACTTAATTGGAACTATCTACAAAGTGTGCCTGGCTTGAAAGCACACTTTGTAGGCCATTCCAATTAAGAAATTATTTTTAAAGATGGTGATCTCAGCACTTCTGGAGAGGCACAGCCGGTCCCGGGACCAGATTCCAAATCTGAAGGGTGGAGCAATGACGTCACTCCAGGGGAAACTTTACTTCTGAATATCTCCCAAACCATAAAGGTTTGGGAGATAAGACATATCATTTTTCAAGTTTTTTTAAGGGCTACAATATAAAATAAACTTATTTTCAAGTATTACTATCCCTTTAAAGAGATAGTAATGTCTGTTTTTAACCAGTTTCTGTTGTAAAGGAAGCCTAAGTCCTTGGGCTGACTTAACCGTTGTTCTGGGTCTCTCCCTCCTGGATGCGGCTACAAGTGAGTAGCCTGGCTGGTGAAGCAAGATGAAAGACTGAAACTCCTGAAGCGCTGGAAACAGTCACTGGCAAAAGGCTGGACCACAAGCTGGAAGCTGGAGACATCCACCTAGAACACTGAAACATCAGCTGCCTGAATGGGATAGAGGGGTCCCTTTAAACCATTCAGAATAAGGACAGTGTACTCCTTAGTTCCACTTGACTAACATTTTATTAGTGAACTCTCAGCTCTTTTATACAGAGTAAAACTACATTAACTTGAGGGGCAGTGCAGGAAAACATAATACAATCCAGCAGATACAATGAGACACAGCAAAAGGTGGAGACATGACACAATGGGGTACAGTGGACTGTTGGTGTAGGGGCTTGCAATACCATTGGACCCCCTGGAGTTACTGTACACACCTGAACAAAGGAACAATACAGAGGCTGTGACAGGCAGTATGATTGATATAATCAACAACACAGTACAATGGAAATAGGTGTTACCTGCAGTCAGAACCCCAGACTAATCCCATCACACAGACAACAGTGGATACACAACAGAGAGGAGATTAGTAGGTGGAACCCTAATCAACCTCTGGACCAGACAATGATACCATATCCCTTTGAAGTAGCATGGCACAAACACAAATTATTAACCCCTATCTGCCCAGGCAGGATTGTAGGCCCAGAATTAACACAGGCTAGTGTATTACCCAGTCCCTTTAAAGCAAGCCAGGCAGATCTGTCCGCCAGTATAATGTCTCAAAGTTCTCCATAGTCTGTGATAGTGGACTGAAAATCCATATGCCCAGAGAGGGCTTCCAGTAACGGACTGTGGTCTGTTACAGTTGTATTGTTGATAGTAAAAAATAAGTTAATTGAGGTTAGTCTGGTCTCTCAAACCTTTATAGTTTGAGAGACATACAATGTTAAAGTTCCACTCTCCCTCCCCTTACATAGATGTCAGTTGTATAGCTGATAGAAGGAGATTTGAGTAGTTCGACCTGACGGCAAGCAGAGCCAGCATAGCGCTATCTTAAAGAAATACTTAATTGGAACAGTCTACATAGTGTGCCTGGTTTGACCTTTCCAATGAAGAATTTCTTTTTAGATAGAGGTATTTTGGCTCTGCTGAAGAGCCAGCTAGCCGGTCCCGGGACAAGGATCTCATGCTGTCAGCTAGAGCGCTGACGTCTGTGAAAGGGGAGGGAGGGGGGAACTTTAACACAGTATATAAGACCAGACTAACCTCAATTAATTTATTTTTTAATATCTACAAAATAACATTTGGTTAAAAACAGGCATTACTATCCCTTTTAATAGTTATTTTGATCAGATCTGGAAAATAGACACTCGTGGCTGCCTTCAGATCTAGAGCACGCGTGACAGAAGTTAGTTTTCTTGAACCAAAGAATGAATATTGGTATATCTTGGCTAGGAGTACATGATATTTCAAAATAATTTTAATCTTTTTTTCTTTAGTTGATAGTGTAACTTGTATAATGTTTAACCACTATATAGAATGTTTTTCATTCCTCCATCACCCTGTTTAATAATTTGGGCCTTATGGATAAATAAAATAGTGGTGCAAATCCTGTGCACCATATGGGAAAAACAGAAATTCACCAAATTCCCATTGTTTTTTTTTAAACTCCTTGGGGATTATGCCCGAAGGCGTAATAAAGTGGAGGTCGTCTTCAATTCCTATGTTATTCCATAGAGCCTATGCACTAAGATCTCCAAAGTTGAAGAAATCTTAGTGCATCGGCGCCATAGAATAACATAGAACTTGGAGAAGCGATATCACTGGAGAAGTTCTCTCTGATTTATCACCTCTTTATCATCCCTTAGTGCATCTGCCCTTCGAATGCTAGAAAGGTGTTAAATGTGTTCTAGCATTTAAGGAGTTTATGCACTGAGGCGTGATAAAGATGTGATAAACAGAGATAATTTCTCCAGTGATATCACTTCTCCATTTCTTATGTTATTCTATGGAGAGTATGCACTAAGATTTGGAGACTTTGGAGATCTAAATGCTTAGACTAGAGGTTCCCAACCCACTAACAGGCCAGTATTTTAAGGGTTAGTAATATCTTTGTATAAACAAATGCAATATTGCAGCTATTACAAATGAAACTAAACTATCCCAGTCCCATCTCCCTTTATGGTTTGAGAGATATACAAGGCTAAAATCTTCCCCTCCCTCCCCTTTTACTGATGTCAGCTGTAAACTGACAGAAGAAGATCCTGGTCCCAGGGCCGGCAGGCGGCTCTTCAGCAGAGACAAAATAGTGCAATGTAAAAAAGAAATACTTAACTGGAATGGTCTACAAAGTGTGCTTGCAAACCAGGCATACTTTGTAGGCGTTCCAATCAAGTATTTATTTTTATACTGTGCTATCTCGGCTCTGCTGAAGAGCCGCCTCGAGTCGTCCGACACAAATCTCCTGCTGTCAGCTTTACAGCTGATATCAGGGAAAGGGGAGGGAGGGGGAACTTCGTATCTCTCAAACAATAAAGGTTTGAGATATGGCACTGGGATCGTTTAGTTTATTTTTGTAATAGCTGCAATATTACATTTTTTTTAATATAAAGACATTACTAACCCTTTGAAGGTTTCCTTTTGAGGATCACATGCAAGTTAATCAAACTCACGTATCCTCTAATTAACTCAGTTGTGTTCTAGCAAGGAAATCTTTAAATCCTGGCCCGTTAGTGGGCCCTGAGAGCATGGTTTGGGAACCACTGGCAAAGGCTCTGTAGAATAACCAAGGAACTGGAGAAGTGATAAACTGGAGCAGTTATGTCCTTGTTATTACCCTTTATGACGCCTAAGTGCATAACACCCAAGGTTTTAACCCTTTGAGTACCAGAGAGGTATCCAACACATTGCATTGCAATGCGTTGGATACCTCTCTGGCACTCAAAGGGTTAAAAGCCCCATTTAAGTCAATGGGATTTTGTATGTGTCCTCTGTAGGTTTTCCCCAGTATGCCTCCGCATTCCTTCTGTGCATATAACCATTTGCCTTTTCTCCACAGGCACAGTTTCATTCTGACACCCTACGGATGTTTTGGGCCCCAGCTCCCCCTAAATTCTCAGCCCCCCTGTCACTCATCCAGAAAACCCTATTTTCAAAATACGAGGTAAATATTCTAGATTCTGTAGTCTATTGGACACCACATTCATTGTATTGATCGCTATTGTACAGCGATGGAACAGGATGACACACTGGTGGCCAAATAGCCATATGTACAAAGAAAAGAGGAGACAATTCTGGAGCAAACCAAGTGCACAATGGGGGACAAATAACAATCTCCCACATTCCCATTGATTTCAACCCCTTGCAGACCAGAGGGATGTACAGAAAATTCCAAAGCAATGTGTTGCTCACTTCTCTGATAAACAAGTGGTTAGGGGAGTTCTTAACTGTTTGAGTACCAGAGAGATATCTTGTGCATTTGCAGCACCATGCATTGGTTGCCTTTCCGGCACTCAAAGGGTTAACCCCTTGGGTGTTAGAGAAGACTCCATTGTATTGCTATGCAATGCTTTGCAAATTGTGCTAGCGTTGAAGGGGTTGAAAGCCTTATTTTAATCAATGACATTTTCATGTGTCCTCTATGGTGCCGTTGGCTTGCCACAAAATTGCTACTCTCATTTTTTGTGCTGAGCTGTACCATTTTGAAGTGCACGCTAGGGGGCCTAGTCAGTAGTCAGAGAGCAAAAGCATGTATACAGATGTGCAAATGGTACTCCTTTTCCATTCACAGGCACGTCTGTAGAAATCCACTGTATTCATCAGTGATTGTTGCAAATGTAGGGAAGATTAATGCGAGCAGGTCACCATTTTAAGGTTGGACACTTATTAACTTATGATTCTGCAGGATCAGTGCATGTTTTTCCTTAGCTTCCTGTATTAATATACATGTACTAGTTGAAGAGCCCGTGTATACGGGCCACAGTTCCACCCAGCAACAGATGCGGTGCAGTCATGTCCACGCCACAGTTGATACTGAGGTGTGCAGAGAGGACTAAGGTCTGAATTAGGAGTGCCCCTCTTCGCTGTCAACCACGGAGCAGGCAGTCTGTACTGCGCATGACTGCAGCGCATGGCCAACTGTATTGCGCATGACAGCTTCTGACAAACATACATTTAGCGAATTATTATATAGGATATTGCGGAGCTTTTCTGGTGAGTAAAATAAGGGTAGTCCCTCTCCTGAGAGATGCATATTTCTAAAGTTATTACAGTTTAAACTCATGTTTTTTTTTTTTAACATTAGCAGTGCCCTCTAGTGGTCAGATTCCATTTATGTATTCTGTTACATCTGTTTGAGATGCGAGTCACTGACAAACAATTCTCCATATAATGTGACAGAAACTACTGAGTCATAGTGTCAGTTAGAACTTCCAGGATGTAAATGCCCAGAAAATTAACTTCCTGGTTATTTGAACTGTTATCACTTGTGAAGAAAACAACTGACAGCAGTGGAATTGACCTTGTTTTACTTAGCAGGGAAAGCTCTATAAAATATAGCTTTTCATAAAGAGAAGTTTACTGCTCCTTTAATGGAGAGCCAACACCTCCCCCCATTATCTTACTATGGATAGAAAAACCTAATGTCCCCTATGAATTTTAACTTATGCCATCTTCAATCAGACCTGTATGTCATGTCTATGGAGGCAGACATAGAAGTTGCAGGCAGTTTTTTCAGAATTAAGCTGAGTGCATGAGGTGCACATGATAAATGCTAGCGGGACCACAGGGTCCAAATTCTGTTCACTGCACATGGGAATTTTAGTCCTTTAAAAATCAAAGGGGTATGAAATGCATTGCTTCACAATTAACTCTTCTCAAGTGTTAAGTACTGCCAGCAACTGCCATATCCATGGAGGCAGACATACCAGCAACTGCCATATCCATGGAGGCAGACATACCAGCAAATGCCATGTCTGCCTCCATGGACATGACAATCAGGAGAAATTGAAGATATATCTTGAACAAAGGTGCAAAGTGGCCATTTTAATTTTCTGGCCTCAGTAATGTAAGTGGGGGTTATTTTTAAGATATGTTATTTATCTTTTAAAGGAGCATTGAAGTTTCAATAAAAAACTCATCTAAACGAATGGGAGTGCCCTCAAAGCTGAGTCCCCATACCATAGAATTAAAGTGTTCTCACTCAGTTTGCAGTGCAGATTACGGAGATCTGCTGAGCTGGGTGATATCAGCTCCTTACTCAGAACTCGTGGAAGACTTATCTCTTCTTCATTGAAACATGTTGACACCAGATTTGCCAATACTGGGCTTCTATGGAGAGGACAGCAATCTTTCTTTCACTCCAGTGAGTGCCGAGTGAGAAGCTGTCATTGCTCATATCTGCAGATCTACATGATGTGTAAAACTAGAACAGTGTGTTCTTAGCTTGGTCACATGGACAACTTGGCTGCACTTACCTCCTGTCTCCTGTGTTCCCCTAGAGATCCTCTCACATGCAGTGTTGTAGAAGGTGTGTTAGGTCAGCTCATGTGGGCTCCAGTCATGTATTATTAGCTGACACTAATGTGGGTTGGCCAGTGTTTGGTGGTTATTAACAGTATTGCATCCTTCAGTGTTGTTAGCATAAGCCCAAGTGCCTGAACAAGATCAGAAATGGGGATGTGTTCAAAGCATGAGCATATACATGTTGGAGAAATGCTGTACTATTGTGGCTATGTAGCACAAATATCGTATGTGAACAGCACCATAAAAGCAATGTTTTTCACAGGGGTGCATTTATAGCATCGTTAATACAACCTGGTTTAAAGTGACCAGAGTGAACATGGCCTTAGAGGTGTTTTACTACAGTCTTCAGTGGCTGTGGCTGCAATCCCTGTAGACTGCATTTAATGGGGGTTTACAAACCTGACATTTGCTGACTACGAGGAATTAAGCCTAGTATTCAATTGTTTAGCCAAGCTGCCCTCATAAGCATCCACAGACTTTTTTCAGGGGGGTGGGGGTTTACAAAGCCTCTGGTCAGCCCGCCCAGCCCCTATGTTAATCCTGCCCTGGGGGAAGGAACAAGTGCAGGGGTGGGGGGCAAGTGCCACCTCTCTACACACACCTATGACCATACCTGGGAACTCTCAGGGTTTGACCCTGAGACTCAGGGTTTTGGTCCAAATCTCAGGGTCTCAGGGTGAAGAGCCAAAATCTCAGGGTGAGAGAGTCCAGTGTTACCTGTTATATATTCTGCTTAAGTTAACTGCATCTTTAGCCTCTACATTGGTGCCACTTGTACCAGAAAGGCAGAGGGAGAAGTCCTTCTTGTCCTGTGTGTGTTCATGCAGTGATATCTGTAAGTTAATGGCTCCTTGAATGCTGAAAGTTCCCAAGTATGCCCATGACTGTCCTGCTAGCTGAAGGGGTCAGTTTTCTGACCCCCATGAACAGCTGATGAAAGCCATTTTGAGGTGGCACAGAGAAACCTAAGAGTCTTCTTCACTTTGTTTTAAACCCTTTTGGAGCAGAGTGGGTGCTCAACCAATTGCAAATCATTGCAAACCTCTCTGGGCTTTAAATGTTTAACTAAATTCTCAGACTTTGGAAAAAGTTTGGTTTTGTCCTTTAAAGACAGATATGGTGCATTTAGGTCATTTGGTAAATGTTATAGTTCAGTGTATTGGCCAGGTAGAAGTAAGTACTATTACCTGTGTGACAGTTGTGCCTAAATATGTGCAGCTGACTCCGTTGTTACTGTGATCAATCAGCCAGCTGTACACATCACTGAATGGATCATTTATTACTAACTGGAAAGGCACATATTACTGGTATTCTCATTTCTTATTTGGGCTTAACGAATTCATGGAAACGTTGCATGAAAAACTGTATATATTCACAAATAATACAAATTCAAATATTATAAATAAAGAGCACTTCGATTTGTCCAAAAATGTCTCACTGAATAAGACAAACATGCAATATCGGTGTTGTCCACATGGTGTCCCATTTGTGTCTCACCTATACAAATCATTAACTTTATATGAAATTAAAACAAAGAACAAGGTGAAGCTGATCTACAAGAACAGTTGAGGTAATTATGTGGCAAATTAACTGCACCATGGGTGACCAAAATTTTCATTGGTTTGAATGGGTCTTTTAACTCTTTAAATGGGTTCCAAAGCACCATTAAATCAATGTGAATTATACAAATCATTATCTGTTCCCAGTGATGTATTTAGTTTGGGACTTTTAACGCCTTGAATTCTATAGAGGCCTTCAACGCATTTAACCCTTTGAGTGCCAGAGAGGTATCCAATGCATTTAAATCAAAGGCAGTTTGGGGAATTTGTATTTGTCAAGTACTGGGAAAATATCACCCACTGCTGCTTATTTGGGATACAAATTCTTATTTTCACATCATGCTATATACATACTGGTCAATGCAACATATGTGAGGTATAGACAAATGTGTTTCACATGGCATCATCACACTGTTGAGTCTTTTATTTATTTATTTTTCCCCTAAAGTGCAGGTGCTTTGCCCCAGAATTTGTCCAGTCTTATTTGTGTGTTGGACCAAAATGCCCATTTCTATATCCTAATGAAAGTAGGAATGTGTGAATAATAGAATGTTTAACTGTAAGTTGTCTCAGTTAAAGGTATAATGCCTTACTCACCTTTGTAATGTTAGTGAAACAGTGTAGATTAAATGGATGACCCGCATGGGCATTAGTAAATAATATACAGCTGATGATCAGGAAGGATGCCCACCAGCCATATCTCTGGCATACCTCCCTAGAGATGGGCTCTTTGGGGAAAGGGAAGAATATTACACTGACAGCACAGGTAAAACAGTCAGTTATAATGGTGCTGTATCTCAGCTCCATTCAGGTTGCAAGTGTGAACTAATATTTTTTGTACTGTGTACCCTTATTATGCGTTCTATTAAATCAGATAACAAACAGGGACACAAAAAAAGAAATCAAAGTGTAGTATGTAAATACAGTAACAAGGGACAAAATAATGAACTCCTAAATCAGTTGTAAAATTTATTTCATGTATGTGATAAAACTAATATATATATATATATATATATATATATATATATATATATATATATATATATATATGTATATCAAAGTTAAAAATGCAGGCGTATGGGAGAGAATAAACATCAGAAGGAGCACTCTGGTAACTCACATAAAAGAGTGTAATAAAAGAAATGGAAGCAGGATGTATGAAAAGGAGGCTATCTCAAGTACTACTAAATGAAATCTATATCTCCCACATACATCACATATCAACAGGATGAACAACAGATAATAAAATAATACAATCTATGAAATCAGATAAGGACTCATCAATAAAGTAAAATCTATAACAACACAGTAAAAAAAAAAAACTAACGTGGCAGCAAGTATGAGACTATTTTGAATATCAGCCAGGATAAATGTAAAAAGAAGTCAATGCTGCAAATAAGCTACTCTGACAATAATGATAGGGAAAAGGAATGGGAGGGGACCTACTCTCTATTGGATTCAATATGATGAATAAGTCCTTCCTCAATCTTATATCTGCTTACTTGACGTGTTGCAGATAAATAACATATAAGTTGCTGGCATCTTCTTCACATATAAACAAGCTGGTATAAATGCATCCTTCTCATATTCTCATTGCACCTAGTCCTGCATATTTTAACTTAGATATATGGTTTTATTCAGGGGCTGACTGACAGCACCCTGGGCCCCCGGGAAAGTGGAGGTAATGGGCCCCCTTCACCTTGCTCCAGTTATGCCCCACCCACATTTTTGTCCCACGTCCAAATTATTGCTCTAGCCTACCAACCCAGCCAACACTTTTTTTCTAACTTTATAATTGGCATTAATGTTCTAAAATGTCAATTATTAATCAAGGACTTTAATTAACTTACCAGTCAACGCTGGTTCTGGCTGGACTGGAGAGGTGGTGCTGCGTATCTCTGTTTCACCACGCACTGTCTCCACTCACTGGTAACGCACTCTGTCTCCACTCACTGGTAGCTTCTACTGCTTCTTGTGTCCTGCGATGCAATTTGCTGGCTCGTCGGTCAGGTGGGAAAGTGAAAGTGAGACTTCCGGATTCTTCCTTCCAGGCAGCAGCTGCCGGCTGGTACTGCTGCTGCTTTGGAACTAAGGGCAAAATCCTGCACCCCTCTAATGCCATACGACCCGGGGCAGACCGGCCCCCCCTCCCCTTAATTCGCCACTGGGACAGTGGCCAGAGCTGTTCTCACTGAGGCCTCTCAGTGCCTCATGGAGCACAATGCATCCATCGCGGCTGCTTTAAATATGCGTGGGTGGGCCCCTACAGGCAAAAGGACAACTTTAACTTAATAATTGGGAATTTGGCTGTGACCAAATGCCCGTATGGTCAGTCTGCCCTTGGTTTTATTGTAATCTTATCACATACATGTAATATATTTTACATTCAATTTATGCATTAATTATTATGCCCCTTGTTACTGCATTGACATGCTTCGCATGCTGTTGCTTGAGATCGGTACTTGACCAGGAGGGATTCGGGATTGAGGGACGAGGAGTAGATCTTGCGATACCCCAAGACTAACTCTTTGTTCATATGATCATCCATCTAATCATCATCATAAACTGGAATCATATTTCATTTGGACCACTGATACCATTTCATTCAATTTCATCCATTAAATGGACTAGGATTCCAAATAAATGCCTGGTCATTCCTGTCTGTGATACTGACTGGTGTTATTATGATCAGAGGAGATTATTATTTATTGTATAGTTCATCTCATTGATTCACCCTCTCTCTTATCCTTTACAGTTACTATTCACATTTTAGTATTCAGATATTATATGTAATTGCTATATTTACATGGTTATTTATTCTCACATTGTCTCTTGTTGTTAGTTATTCTCTATATTTTATGAGATCTTCGAGAATAGCAGTATTTTGAAAAGTGGGATATCCCCTAAGGTTATCCTCATTTCTGTTTCCCGTTCTATAAAATAACTGGGGAGGTATATCCATGTTGAGCAGTAACTTTCCACATTATAGAATGCACCATCACGATAGCACACACATGTTTTAAAGTTATTGGAGAAATCCTTCCATGTTGACCTGTAACGTCAGATTCATGTCTGATTTATTTCTTAGGTTTATTTGTTAACCTTTTAGATGCATCAAAGAGCTGGTCTTTTGTAATAATTTTGATAAAGGCATCTAATGGATTTAAATGGCAGTAAAAAGATTTTCCTTTCATTGTGAATGAAAAAATTATGCAGAAATGGTACTTACTTAGGAATTCAGGCTGTCGTTGAAAAGCTTTCTGCTAATTTACTTAACCTTGTGGAAATGTTCATCCATCCTTACATAAAGACATATATAGTTGCAAATCTCACTCATGAGACCTCTGACAGAGTATATGTATTCATGTGTTTTGTGTTTCAGACTTGCCTGGAGGAACAAGACAGGACAGAGGAGTTGTCCTCAATACAGCAGGAAAGTGAGTGGTCGGAAGATGAGCAAGAAGATTCAGAGGACCTAGCACATCTGGTAGGAACAGGTTTGATGCTTCACTGTTGATCCCTAAGGGTGAAAGAAATTCTGTTTTCCTCTTAATGCAACCAAGCTACCAAGATGTATAGATGCACCAGACACTGTTTTTTATGATCTGAGTAGCCGAATCCGAAATCATTAATGAATAAAATTAAGAATTATATAATTCAACCGTACATAATTGGCAAAAAAGTCTTGGTGTTCAGTTTTCATTAGCTGCAGTGTTTGTGCCAGTACTTTAAACCCTTGGATGTGAGAGAGCAATACATTGCATTGTGAATCTGTGTGTTAGGGGACATCTCTAGCATCCAAGAGTTTAAAGGGATAGTAATCTCAGAAAAAACGTATTAACCATATGGTAGATACAATTAAAAGAGAGTACTTTCACTTATTTGTATCTTTCAAACTATTATGGTTTGAGAGATATAGGAAAATAAAGTTCTCCGCTCCCTCCTCTTTCTGCTTGATGAGCTGTAAAGCTGTCAGAAGCAGATTCTGGTTCCTGGATCAGACGGCGGCTCTTCAGCAGCGCCGACATAGCGATACCTAAAAAGAAATACTTAATCGGAACAGTCTACAACGTGTGCCTGGTTTGCAAGCACACGTTGTAGACCATTCCGATAAGTATTTATCTTTAGATATTGTTATATCGGCGCTACTGAAGAGCCGCTTCTGGTCAAGCAACCAGAATCTGCTTCTGACAGCTTTACAGCTCATCAAGCAGAAAGAGGAGGGAGCAGAGAACTTTATTTTCCGTAATGGTTTGAGAGATATGAATAAGCGCAAGTACTTTCTTTTAATTCTATATACCATATAGTTAATACTTTTTTCTGACATTACTACCCCTTTAAAGAGACATTACCACCTCCTAATAATAACGCACTTAAAGAGCTAGTAATACTTGTTTAATGAAAGATTTAATATTGAGTTATTAAATAAATAAAACAAATCATATAAGTCTTTTTGCTATAACTTTGATAGTTTTAGTGTTACCTCAATGTAAAGTTTCCCCCTCCCTCCCCTTTTAGCTACGTCAGAGCTCTAGCTGACAAACTTGGATTCTGGTCTGCGGACTGGACGGGTCGTCTGGAGAGCTGAAATAGTAGGTGATACACATCAAATCTTCATGACAACGGTCTACAAAGTGTGCCTGGTTTGAGGCAGTAGACCTTTGTCATGAACATTTGCTGTGCGTACAATGCTATTTTGGCTCTCCAGACCAGCCGTCCGGTCCGCAGACAAAATCCAAGTTTGTCAGCTAGAGCTCTGACATAGCTAAAGGGAGCAGGAGGGGGAACTTTACATCGAGATAATGATAAAACTATAAAAGTTATAGCAAAAAGACTTGTACGCTTTGATTTATTTATTTATTTATTTAATAACTATAATATTAAACCTTTCATAAAACAAGTATTACTATCCCTTTAATGTACTATGGCCAAGAAATCCTAATGTCCACTATGAAATTTGCCCTTGCTTCTTGGTTGAAGTTTCAATCAGTCCTGGACTTACTGTTCCTTCCTCCGCTCTATCCAGCAGGTATCAATCACCGGTATGTAGACCACTTGTGAACTCTGCTTTTAGTCGGTGGTTGTTAAAAACCGGTACATAATCAGTGGGTCAATCCCGCTCTATTCAGCGGGTAGTGTAAACCGATGCACTATTAATAAATCAGTATAGTCTGACCTGGCTCTGGTTCAGTATGTAAAGGTCTCCCATTGTGTCCCAGCGTCCGTTTGTATACAGTGTCTATATTGTATATTGTATATTTTAGCCAGCATTATAGTGCCTGTTTGCACTTCATTTGGGTATATGTGTGTGCATAATAGCATTTTTAAATTGTGTCAGGTTACATCAATATAGCTAGATACACATTGTTACCGTACTTTGATCTCTGGCTATTTATTAGGAATTACCATTAGGTGCTTATTCAGCTTTTTATCTTATTCTACGGTATAGTTCTGGTCTACCACAGCCATAGGATATCTGTGGTATATATCACATCTTTACACAGATATACGTCTGGACGGAGGGCAGCCAGCACTGTACTATTATCATTTTATTATTATTTCTCTGTCGTCCAGTACAGGTTACTGTTAACTTTGGGTAGGCGATCAGCCCCTTTAAGTAGGCAAGTAGGCAGGAACAATTCTGAGATGTAACTACTGGGTGAAGCCTACCTCCTCTCCTTAGCTTGCAGCTAGCCAATCCCCAACCAGTAAGATTTGTTCCTTGGTCAAGACACAAGGCAAGAGAACAGTTCTGCTATAGTTTTAGCTTTTTTATTATTTTTCTATTAGATATGGGATACCACCATTAGGCGGATTACCATCACTGACAATTCCTATCACCCAAATGTGGATAGCTCCGTTTACCAGGTGCTTATGTGGACCTAAGCCCTGGGGGGAAAATCTTGGCTGCAAGTTCTTTCCTCAGGAGTTGCCCACTGAGGCTTCTTCTTGATATATGGTAATCTGAAGATAGAAGACCTGCTGAAAGGGTGAGCACCCTTTGAGTGCTGAGGTACACATGTCCCTTGCTTCCCCTCCTCACAGGGGTCTCATTTGAAGTTCCTATTACATACTCATGCACTCACTGGGTTTATCTGTATGTCTGTGGGGTTTTGGAGCACATTTATGTGGTAACTTAACCCTTTGGCTGCTGGTTTAGCATCTCTTGTGGGGTTGTGGGCACTTTCCCTACTGACATGTTCTATTGGCTCTTGGAGTGGTTTTACATTTTGGTATTCACCCTGTAAAATTTGTGTTCCGCGCCTTTAAGGCATGCGTTTACCGCATAGACGCCATTGCTTCATTCGCTCCTATGGGACTTTACAGTTTGGGACATATCTCTGCAACCGCTTCTCGTAGCGAGGTCAGAGATGGCTCATTTTGTGGGTTTTCCCTTGCTCTGTCATATGGTCAACGTTCTGGGCATGTTGCAGGCTTTAGGGGGCTCCGGGCACTGTTCGGGTACTCTGTCAGCGAAACTCCGTTTCCCATGAGCACCCCGCTTTGCACGCTCATTTCCAATTGAATCCCATCGCGGCAGCTATTTTGTGTATTCACAGGTCGCTCCTCATGTCAATCAGGGTTACCTAGAGAATACTCAGGTCATGTTTGCCCAGCATGCGCTGCTGCCCCTGAATCCCCTGCTGGGGCCTCCAGTCATGCACTAGAGCCAATATGGATGCAAGAGTTTAAGGCTACTACCAGGGACCTCTGGTCCACCTTACAACTCCTTCCATCCACTCTACAGTGGGTCTTCAACTCGTTGCAGACCCCCGCCCCTATCAGATCTTCCCTGTCTAAACCGCCGGGTGTACCTGATGTGCCTGATTCCTCTGAGGAGGAGGAATTATTGGTGGACTCTGATGATGATGAATGTTCAGCTGTTCCTTCATCTCAGTTTTTTGGGGACCCTTTTGAGGTGGACCCCATTCCCTCTGCTGAGGGCCTGATTAGGGCTGCGTTAACCACCCTTAACATGCCCTTGGTATGACCCCTCTGATGTGTTCCAGGAACCTGTTAGGCCCCATACTTGTTTTCCACCTAACCCTACCCTTGACCGCTTGGTGTCAGAGGTGTGGAAGTTTCCAGACAAGAAACCATCGGCTTTAGCCATTCTCTGAAACGGCCCTCACACAGTGGTTCCATCCCCTTAAAGTGGATGCCCCTGTTTCCAGGCTTTCTAAATCCACTGCCTTGCCTGTGGCTGACGCCTCTGCTCTCAAAGACTGGACTGATAATAAGCTTGAGACCTCCCTCAAGGCTATTTTTGCGTTGACTGGCTCTGCCCTCTGCCCTGCATTTGCTGCAGCATGGGTGAATAGGGCTGTGGCTGTTTGAACTGAACAGCTCACTTCAGCTGTCCATCAGGGGCCCCCTACTGCTGACCTGTTGAGGCTTCTCGCTAACATTGCTGAGGCTCAGCATTATGTTTCTGCTGCCCTGTTTGATGCTGTGTGCATGGTAGCCAGAGCATCTACCATGTTTGTGGTAGCCAGACGGGCTCTTTGGCTCAAGATCTGGTCTGCTGACATGGCCTCCAAGAAGGCTCTCCTGTCTTTGCCTTTTTAGGGCTCCTCCCTGCTTGGGCCTGAGCTCAAGGATCTCATCAGCGAGGCCACTGGGGGAAAGAGTACTCACCTGCCAGTGGTCCTGAGGAAGAAGGCACCTGTCAAGAGGAATCGACTTTTTTGTTCCTTTGAAGCAGACTCGTGCCAAGGAACCCAAACGGTCCCTCAGGCTCTGTGCTCCTCATCCAAGCCTAAGCAGCAATGGAGATCCAAGTCTTCTGCAAAGCCCAAGGCTTCCAAACCTTCTTCTGTATGACTCGCCGAATCTGGGTCCCCACCTGCGGGTAGGTGACCGCTTATGCCACTACCTGTCGGCTTGGCAGGCCTCTGTGGTGGACCCATGAGTTTTACAGGTGGTGACTACGGGGTACAGGATTCCCTTCACCTCTCTTCCTCCTCCCAGGACCTTCGCTTCTCATTCTCCTTTGAAAGCAGAAAAGTGCCGCCTTTTCGAGGAAGCTATACAGACCCTTCTTGACAAGGCGGTCTTGGAACCAGTTCCTCCTCAGGAGAGGGGCTTGGGATTCTACTCCAACCTCTTTGTGATTTCCAAGAAGGACGGTGGCTGTCACCCCATTTTGGATCTGAAAGTTCTCAACTCCTTTTTGGTCAGGTCCCAATACCGCCAGGAGTCTCTGCACACAGTGATAGCGGCCATGTCCCCTGGGGAATTTCTGGCCTCTCTGGATCTTCAAGATGCTTATCTGCACATCACCATTCATCCAGAGAGTCAGCAGTATCTCCACTTTGCCTGTGACTGAGGGCATTTACAGTTTTCTGCCCTCCCCTTTGGCCTAACCACAGCTCCTCAAGTCTTCAACAGAGTCTTGGGATCATTGATCTCTGTCCTACACCGGAATGGCATCAGGGTGACTCCATATATGGATGACCTCCTTCTGAAGGCCTCTTCTCCAGAACTCCTTCATCAGCAGTTGCAGGACTGCATTCATGCTCTCTCCCATCATGGGTGGATCATCAGTTTGGACAAGTCAGACCTTGTTCCTTCCCAGAGGATGGTCTTTCTGGGCCTCCTCTTCGACACTCAGAGAGGGACGGTATTTCTCACGGATGAAGTTGCTCATCAGATAGCACTGAAGGTCCAGACTATCCTATCTCAGGATCCGGTTCCAGCCAAGAAGCTGTCATCCCTGGTGGGGAAGTTCATTTCCACCATAGTTCCTTTTACCATGGCTCACGCCAGGGAACTTCAAAGGTTTCTAATACTGGCATGCAGGGGTCGACCAGATCTACTGGAGAGATCCCTATCTCTCCTTCTTCACGTGGAACAGAGCCTCTCGTGGTGGCTCAACCTGAACAATATCCTGAAAGGCAGACACTTCCTGGAGCCCTTCTGGACCACAGTGATGAATGATGCCAGCCTCTCCGGATGGGGAGTTGTGCTGGGGCACTTGAGTGTTCAGGGTCCGTGGTCTCATTAGGAATCTTTCCTTCCCATCAATGTTTTGGAGCTTTGGGTGATATTTCATGCCCTGCGACACTGGGCACGTCAACTGGAGGATTGCCCGGTCAGGGTACAGTCGAACAATGCCACAGTGGTAGTCTACATCAACAAGCAAGGTGGCACAAGATGTCTCGCAGCTTGGCTAGAGGTCAGGGCTACTTTGTCATGGGCAGAGAAGCATGTCCCTGCCATTTCCGCAGTTCATATTCCTGGTGTAGACAATGTTCTGGCAGACTTCCTCAGTTGGCACACGGTGGACAGCTGAGAGTGGGAACTACATCCAGAGGTGTTCAACCTCATCATCCATTAGTGGGGTCTTCCATGAATCGACCTGATGGCAACCAGGCACAACAGGAAGGTTCCAACATTCAGCTCTCGTTGGGCGGATCCCCTGGCTCTGGCAGTGGATGCCTTGTTGATCCTGTGGACATTTCCTCTGGCTTACATCTTTCCTCCCGTTCCTCTGTTGAACAGGGTGGTACGGAAACTGAGACTGGAGCACAGTCCAGTCATTCTGATTACTCCGTACTGGCCTCGACAAGCTTGGTTTCCAGAACTTCTGAACCACTCAGTGGCGGAACCTCTTCGACTTCCCCCCCATCTGGACCTTCTTCTACAGGGTTACCTCTGGAAGGAAGATGTTCACCATCTAGCTTTGACGGCATGGAGATTGAATCCTCAGTTTTGAGGAGGAAGGGATTTTCTTCTGGTGTGGTGACTACTATGCTTAGTGCCCTTAAACCTGTTTCCTCTAAGGCCTACCATTGTGTTTGGTCTACCTTTCTATCTCAGTGTGCTGACAAAGCCCTGTCTCAGGATTTTGACCTTCCTACAGTTCTTTCCTTCCTCCAGGATGGTGTGGATAAGGTTCTCAGTCTGAGTTCTCTTAAGGTTCAGACTTCTGCGCTCTCTGTCTTCTTTCAGAGTCGTCTTGCTATCATACCTGATGTCAAGGTTTTCTTCCAGGGTGTTGCTCATACCCATCCGGTGTTTACATCCCCTGCTCCTCAGTGGGACCTTAACCTGGTCTTGGGAGTGCTTCAGCGCCCTCCTTTTGAGTCTTTGGCTCCCATTCCTCTACATATGCTGACGTGGAAGATGGCCTTTCTCCTGGCGATTGTTTCTGTTCACCGAGTTGCAGACCTGCATGCCCTATCTTGTAGACCACCCTTTTTGGTCTTTAACAAGGACAAGGCAGTGCTTTCCACCTCACAAGAGTTTCTCCCCAAGGGGGTGTCTGAGTTCCACATTAATCAGGAGATTGTGGTCCCTTCCTTCTGTCCTAACCATCCTTCTGACAAAGAGAAGGATCTTCATCTGTTGGATGTTGTTCGTTGTCTCAAATTCTTTCTGCATCGCACTGTGTTCTTGAGGCAGTCTGACACTCTCTTTGTCATTCCTGAGGGTCCTAGGACAGAGAAGCCTGCTTTCAAAGTAACCATTGCTTCTTGGATCAAATCCACAATTCTTAAGGCTTAAGAACTTCGGAAGAAGCCTGTTCCCTTCAGGGTCACGGCTCATTCTGCAAGGTCTATTGGGGCTTCATCGGCCTACAAGAACCAGGCCTCACCCGATCAGTTGTGCAAGGTGGCCACTTGGTCGTCTGTGCACACTTTTTCTAAACACTATAGTGTGGATGTGCTGGCATCGGCTGATGCCAGTTTTGGGAGGAAGATCCTGGAGGCGGCCTTGCCTGTCTAGGATCTCTTTAGTCTCTCAGTACTCTTTCATTTTTGAGCCCTGTTGGCTCTAGTTCAGTGTGCTGTGTATCAGTTCATGGGGTTTGCTTTACCCCTGTTTTTTGTCCGTTGACACTTTGCGGTTAGTGTTGAGCTATTTATGATCTGTAGGTTCATTGGTGCTCTGGTGAATTTGGGGGCCTGCGCCTGGTCCTTGCCTTTTTTCCCGCCCTGGGAACTTAATGGTTGGACATCCCAAAGTTACCAGTAACCTGTATTGGACAACAGAGAAAAGAGGATTTTAGTCTTACCTGTTAAATCCTTTTCTCTTAGTCCATACAGGTTACTGGTCTCCCAACCTGTCAAGGACATGCTTGGTTCTCCTGAGGCAGAATGTGGGGGTACTTTCTGGTCCATGCTCACAGGAGTCTTCCTTTACCTTCTTACTACCAATTCAATAGTTAGTCTTCAAATCTTACTAGTCGGGAATTGGCTAGCTGCAAGCTAAGGAGAGGAGGTAGGCTGCACCCAGCAGTCACTTCTCAGAATTGTTCCTTCCTGCTTGCCTACTTAAAGGGGCTGATCTCCTACCCAAAGTTACCAGTAACCTGTATGGACTAAGAGAAAAGGATTTAACAGGAAATACTAAAATCCTATTTTTTGTCGATTTTGGTAAATATTATTTAATTAAGTTATCATTTTATATAGATATATAGTCTGTCAGAGCTCTTTTTCCTTATTGTGTTTTCTTGTTGTTTTTGTGGTATATATATATATATATATATATATATATATATATATATATATATATAATATGTGTGTGTGTGTGTGGGGGGGTGTGTTAAAAACTATATTAGCTGTAATAATAACTTTTCAATGAAGTATCTCCTAGCAATACTCTTGTTTTAATCAGAAGAAAAAGTGGTGTGTGTGTATGTATATATATATACACACATGAGTGTGTATATGTATAATATAGTGTGTGTGTGTGTGTGTGTGTGTGTGTGTGTGTGTGTGTGTGTGTGTGTGTGTGTGAGGTATATTTGTACCACTTTTTCTTCTGATTAAAACAAGAGTACTGCTAGAAGATGCTTCATTCAAAAGTTATTATTACAGCTAATATAGTTTTTAACCAAGTAGTTAACTATACCACTACCTGGCCATCAGGCCACACAGCTGTATTTAAATATAAACAGATTCAGCTATAATACATTTTCAGAAAAGCATCTCCGTCCGGTGGAAGTACAGTATTTTGCTCAGCAGGAAAGTCCTTCGATACATATGTATTTCTCATAATAAAACATTATTACCAACTGAGCAGTAGGGGACAAACACAACTTCCTATTGATTTAAATTGTGCTTTAACCCGTTGAATGCTAGAGAGGTCTCAATGTGTTGAGTGTATAAAACCCATTTAAATCACTGTGGATTTTTAGGAATTATTGCTCCCCTATGGTGCAAATGGTTTGCAACAGAATTGCTCCAGTTCTTCTTTATATGTAAGGTCCCATATCCTAGGGAAAAAACTTTGTTAACAATGTGGATGCTAGAAAAGCTAGCATCCAAGGAGTAAAATCCACAGCTTGTAACTCTGTATAATTCTTCTTTACTTTTTTGCCTGTAGAAAAGAATACTGTCTCGGAGATACAAATCCCTGCCAGATATCCATTATTCATCTACTTCCCTGATAACTTATCCACTAAAGGTATGTACTTTTTTCTGTTTGAAACCCTTTTTATTTTTGAAAGCTCCAGTTTACTAATGTTTACTCCTCTTGTCCTGAAAAAGTTAAAGGAGCAGTAAACTTTTTTTATGAAAACACATATTTTACACAGCATTTCCTGCTAAATAAAACAAGGTCACTCCCATCTGTGTCAGATGTTTTATTCAAAATGTATAGCAGTTTAAATAATCAGGAAGTGAATTTACTGTGTTTACTTCCTGATAGTTCTAACTGACAGGAAATGACAGGCAGTTTCTATCACATTCTATGGAGAATTGTATGTCTCTGACTTTTCCGACTCTCCTCTCCATTAGAATCTAACAGGAAATCTAATTAGAATTTGACCACTAGAGGGCACTGCTAATGTAAAAAAAAAAAACATGGGTTTAAACTGTAATAACTCTGGAAATATAAATCTCTCAGCAGTGGGAGTACCCTTATTTGACTCAATAGGAAAATCCCTTCAATATAAATTTTTTCATAAAAAAAGTTTACTGCTCCTTTAAGAACATTTTAAAATTAGTAAGACTGGACGCATGTGACATACTTACAGCAGTACTGAGGTGACATTTATAAGGTAACCTGAATATAAGGTGACCTGAATATGTGCGTGACATAAAGACGTGGGCGACATAAGGATATTGTGTATTGATGCAGATGACATATTGAATACTAGTTGAACAGCCTGTTACACAGGCCACAGTGCCACTGCCACCCGGTCGCGGGGCAGTCCTGCGCAGTAGAGACTGCACGTGCCACGACTGATACAGAGCTGGATGCTCCTTCAAAGCGCCCAGCTCTGTATCAGCCGCGCCGCGGGCAGTCTCCACTGTGCATGACTGCAACACGCGTAGCAGTGTCTACTGCGCATGTTGCGGCGTTACACACGATTTAGCGAATTATTATATAGGATGAGTGCAACATTTTTACGAAGTCAACATACTGACCATGGCATTGTGAGGAAGGCGTCATAAGGAATGCAGCATTGTTAGGCAAGCGACATAGTTGATGCGTCATATTGAGGCGGGCGACATAGGAAATGCGACATTATGTTGGTAGCAATTCAGTGGTCAACATTTGAAAAGAATACCTGTTGTAATAGCTTTATTGAGTCTGAAAGTGCTCAACCTTTTATAGAAAGAATGGAGGCATTACTACTCCCACTCAACTTATTATAACCAAAAACCCCTAATGGCCCCTATGAATTTTGTCCTTGTGCCTTTACATAGTAAAATAGTTGATGAGGCTGAGAAATGCATCCATCAAGTTCAGACCATGCCACATTACCCCTGTTGATGCAGAGGAAGGCAAATAAAAAACAAAACCCTCTTGAAGGCATTAACAGTAAATTTCCAACTGCGTAGATAATAGCTTTTTCACACCAAACGGCAGTCAGAGATTTCAGTGGATCAACATCCTATCTGCTTTGAAACATACTGTCATAATTCTCAATATTGTTCTAAGCTATAAGGGTACCCATTAATTATTTGAAACCTACACTATCTGCAAAAAGAGTATACCAAGGCAAAGAATTCTTTAACTTTACTGCCATTACTGTAAAAAAAAAAAAAAAAAATCCCTGCCTTTGTTTTAGTGAAAAAGGCCTTTCCTTTACTTTACAGCTTTGTCTCAATCAATAGAAAAAACCAGTCTATATGTTACGTTAACGTTTTTTTCATTTAAATATTTAGTTCTTCAGATAATCCAAATTGAAAACACTACCTGGTGATGCAATTTCTGATGCAGCTTGTGGTCCCATAAGCCAGTGTGCTGTACCGCAGGCTAATTAGTTTTACTTGTTGACGTTCTCATTCACTGTAGGCCCCATACAAGGAGGAAGTAGAAATCTGTCTGCTTACTAAGCAACAGTCATGCAGTGCAGTGGCTGCATTGTACAGGTGTTGGGCTAACGGAACAAAATTCGCAGCTCTGCAGAGGGACAGCACTGACAATCATTATGACCTAATCAAGATGGCAGTGAAGTGCTCTCCCTCTGCAACACTGAGTGGAATGAAAGGTACGATTATGGTTTGTTACACTATAATTGTATTATTGAAAAGAAATGTGGAGGAAAGGTGAAAGATCCGTTGTAATGGATGACCTCAGTTCCTCAGATAGCTCTTTTTATTGACCTATTGTAAATGGTAATCATATCACTTCTTAGATGTCTCCTCTCTAATGTAAAGAAACCCAGTCTGGCTAGTCTTTCTTTATAGCTCAGATTCTTCAATCCCTTTATCAGTTTTGTTGCATGTCTCTGCACTTTTTCCAGTTCAATTATGTATTTTTTAAGAACTGAAGCCTAACATCATTCTCCTTATTTTAGATGAGAAGAATTTATATTGAAGTAGAATTATTTTCCAGTTCTGGGCATCTATACCCATTTTTTTGCAAGATAATACTCTATTGGCTCTTGCAGAGTCTGAGTGACATTGCATACTGCTATAAAGTCTATGGTCTATCAGTACTCCTATATCTTTCTCTAACGAGGATTCCCCAAGTCATTTCCCATTTATTGTATAGCTTACATCTTTGTTTCTGCAGCCCAAATACATAACCTTAAATTTATCAGTATTATTATTAAACCTTATCTGCACTTTTCCGCTCAGCTTATCCAAATGTTTCTGCAGAGAAAAAAACATCTTGTTCTGTATGTATTTCCTTACACAACTTGTCATCAGCAAAGATTGAGACTCTACTTTCAATACAAATTACTAGACCATTAATAAACATGTAAAAAAGCATTGGGCCCAGGACTGGACCCTGTGACACTCCACTTGCAACTTCAGACTAACTTGAAAAGGTTTCATTTATAACAACTCTCTGCACTCTGTCATTTACCCAGTGACGTGATCATAGGTGACTTGAGAAGGCTTTCACTGATCCCACCTGCTTCTACTGGTTTTGGAGAGAAGCAGCAGAGCATGTTGCTTGCCTGCATTGCCAGTACTGATCTCCCAGCGCATTTAGTGGGGGATGGGGGAGTCATCAGGAGAGGTACAAATACCCCTCCCCCCCCAACAAGATCTGCATTATAAATAATGAAAAAAGAAAAAAAAATTAACCCCATGTGTGCCACCCGGGGGAGAGGTCCATCACATTCCTAGTGTTGGACAACCACACACAGGTTTCATATTATTTTTTCATTATATTTATCCAGACCTTGTTGAAAACCACTGTGGCATGCAGACCTCTGTATCCCCAGCTTGCTTCTTTCCCTACAAATGCCCATATTCCCTGCCATCCCTCCCCTGCAACCTAATTCCTTAGCCCACTGTTATTCACACCTCATCTGATGTCTTCCCCCCTCCCCCCCCCAGCCTTGTTCTACTGCCCACTGGTAGTCACTGACCCCTCCCAGTGTCGGCCCAAGACATTGAGCTGCCTGGGTCCAACGATGAAATGCTGACACACCCAACCACGCCCACCAAAACACGTCCACATCCATTATTTTATATCATGATAATTAAAACTAAAATTAAACTTATCAGGAAGTGAGAATTTACATGCAACAGCACCTTGTCTATAAGCAAAATTAAATGAAATACAAATATATTCAATTCCAAACTGCAAACGCCACTACAGAACTGTTCTGTATATAAAGGAACAGCATAAGGAACTTAAGTAACCTCAAGCAAGTGCTACAGACAAAAGGGGTAGGAAATAGGGATAAACAGGGGTGTAATGGAAGAAAATACTGGAACATGAGGGAAACTCAACTCCTAGGCTACTCGTACTCAGTTTCAGGCTTCAGCTCAGTCAGAAGAAGTTCCAGTCGCCGCCTCATCAGAGTCAGTTACACAGCCAGGAGCAGGACAGCCACAGAGGCACTAGGCAGCCACCGGTCCGGCAAACACATATACAGTGCAGTGCGACTCCCTGCTGTCTCACACACCTGAGCACCCCAACCAACCAGCCATGGGGATGCCAAACATTGACTGAGTGATGCCTGTGGACAGGGCCGGATTTATAATTAGGCAGAGTAGGCATCTGCCTACAAGCGCACCCCACAGAGGGGCGCCTCTCATTCAGATCCCCCGCTTGGCACCCACGACCCACAACAACATGGTGAGGTCTCAGTCTGTGCCTTCTTCGGCACAGACTTGTAGCTGCTGTAAGCTCCCTCGTCGGCTCTTTAGTAATGCAGAGCACTGGGAGATGACATCATCTGCATTACTGAAGAGAAGACCACGCGGGAGCTCTAGCAGTTGCAGCTCTGTAGAGGGAGGAGGCACAGACAGACCTCTCCTCTCCAGGGTAGGAAATGGACACGGGGGGCAATATGGAGATGATGGGGGCACTGTGAGGGGCAATATGGAGATGATCATGGGGGCACTGTGAGGGACAATATGGAGATGATCATGGGGGCAATATGAGGGGCAATATGGAAATGATCATGGGGGCAATGTGAGGGGCAATATGGATATGATCATGGGGGCTATGTGAGGGGCAGTATGGAGATGATCATGGGAGCTAGTTGGAGATGATGGGGGGCCTAGTTCGAGATGATGGAGGGCAAGATGGAGCTGATGAGGGCAATGTGGAGATGATGGGGGCAATGTGAGGGCAATATGGAGCTGATGGGGGGCAATGTGGAGATTAGGAGCATTGTGGAGATGGCAGATCGGCAGGGGGGGGGGGGCGCTTCAGATTTCTGTGCCTACAGGCTCCTGAGATGTAAATCGAGCCCTGCTTGTGGATTGGCTCTAAGTGAGGCGCAGGTAACACACTCCGGTTCCTGAGTGAGGTGTCAATGTCATCAGATCTGACATTAAGATCATTCAGAGATCATCATATGTCTGAGTGATTTCTGAGAATGTGTCATGGGCGGCCGCTGACAGTGTGATATGATACACTTGTCACTGAGCCTTCAGCCCAGCCCTGACAGACTGAGCCACACTCTCACTGTCAGAGCAGGCGCGCGTGACAGGGTGTCACTACTCTTTGTCTCCAGCCGGCAATCACTTGTCACTGAGCCGGCAGCCCAGCCCTGACTGACACTGTCAGGGCTGGGCTGTCGGCTCAGTGACAAGTGACTGCCGGCTGGAGACAAAGAGTAGTGACAGCCTGCCAAGCATGCCTGTTGTGACAGATTAGTGTGGCTCAGCCTCAGTCAGGCTGACAGAGGCTGAGCCACACTAATTACTGTCATAGCTGGTGCTCCGCTCGCAGAAGGTAGTCAAAACTCTTTGTCCCGTGGCGTGTGGACACAGACCTGGTGGCTGGCTGGCACAAAAATGACATACAGTGGGCGGAAAATTGCCTCCCCAGTCAAAATGCCGCCTGGGTCCATTGACCCACCGGGACCCATGTTAGGGCTGGCCCTGATCCCTCCACAAACACTGTTTGACTTCTTACCTTATTCCACTGTGCTCTGGTAGTCACAGATCCCCCATATGCACTGCCTGATATCCCAGCCTTGTTTCGCTGTCCACTGGTGGTCAGGGATCCCTACATACAGTGCCTGACACACACCCTGTCTGATTCCACTGGCAGTCACAGGACTTCACATACACTGGCTGAGGCCCCACCCTGTTTTCACTGCCCACTGGTAGTTAAAGATCCACACATATACTGCCTGAACCCCCAAGCCTGGTTCCCCTTACCCCTGGTAGTCACAGATCCCCGCATTCATTGTTTGATCCCCGCCAACCAGGTTCCATTGCAGATGGTAATCGGACCCAGTCGTCTTCAACTGGTTACCATAGAATCATAAATACCCTCTTTGTTTCGAAATCCTTGTTCCACTGGTAGCCACTCTTCTGACACCCACTATGGTGTACTGTTTTCTCAGGTGGAACCAGATACTGAATACAGTAGGAAATTCCATGTTTTCCAAAGATCTTGGAAATGTGAAAGGAAAAAAAACATATTTGTTTCTATACCTACACATTTTGTAAATAATTGTGCACACCAGCCTAGAGATAGAAAGGCAAGCATCCCCTCAGGTGATGCAAGTGATTGTTTCTTTCAAAAATGGTATACATTATATTTTTCACTATTTTCAGTATATTTGAAATGTAAAAATGGATTTTTTTTCCTTTAGCGCCATCTTCTAGAAACATTTGAGCATGCCACACAAGTGGCACAAAGGGAAAAGATCCCTTATTTAATGCTGTAGGTTATCTTCTTTCCTAATTGTTTTTTTTCTACCTTTTCTTAATTTCTGTAGCTGTTATAACCATTTAAGTACAGGCGGTCATGTTTGAAAAAAACGTAAGAAAAATCAGAGGTTGTATTTGGTGTAATTTTGTACTTTTGGCACCCCGACAGTATGTCAGCTCATACCAGTAGGTGTCTTTTTTTCTAGTAAGAGCACTTAGCTAATGAGTGCGGTAGGACATTCAATAGTTTTCAAAGATTTCATTATGTATTGAATGTAAAAAAGATGCCAATTTCTTACTTTATCGTCAAATATTTCCTTTATCGCTGGAAACATTTGTGAATACCTGGCTGGGGGTAGAAAGGCAAATGACTCATCTTTTGATGCAGCTGGTGATCTTCTTTCCAAAATGTTATGCTTTGTCTACCCTTTCTTAACTTCTGTATTACTTTTCAACCATTTTAGTACAGGTAAGTCATGTTGGAAAAATTGTAAGAAAAATTATAGATTGTAGTTGTTGTAGTGTTGTGCTTCTGGCAAACCCTACAGTATGGCAACTCATATCAGTGGGGTGCTATTTTTCTTGTAAGAGTAGTAGCTAATAAATACACTTGGAAATTCCATAGTTTTCACAGATTTCAGTACATTTGAAGGAGTAGAAATGTAAAAAATCCAGTTTTTTCCTGTAGCACTACCTTCTGAAAACATTTGTGCACACCAGACTAGTGGTAGAAAGGGAAGTGACCCCTCATTTGATGCGGTATATTATCTTTTTCCAAAACTTACTTATGTAGCTTTTATAGCCATTTTAGTACAGACAAGTCATATTGTTTCCTTTTTTCCAATATTTTATTTATACATTGTTGGGGGACATCAGCACCCGTCCTGATGCCTACCAATGAGTTCTGATTAGAATAATAATGAAAAGGAAAAAAAATGATAATCCTTTGTGTGCCACAGGGGTTCTTTTTTTTTTATTTATTTTTTATTCATACTTTGTGGGTGGGGGGCATCAGGACCCTTTATGATGCCCTCCTAAAAATAAAAATTAATGAAAAAAAGCCCATGTGTGTGGAATGGTGTCTACACTGCACCCCCCCTTGGCACACTCAGGGTTTTTTGGTGTGGGGGGTAGGGTTTCCAAAATTTGTATTTAGATGTTGTTGGGGGCCATCAGAACCCCTCTGATACCCTGCAAAGTATAAATAAAATAATAATGAAAATAAGAACATAAACCTTTGTGTGACACAGGGGTGTCTAATGGATTACAAATCCTGTGTGTGTTTGTGTGGGGATCTGCATTGGATCCTCTCTGTGGCACACGCAGGGTTTTTATGTTATATTTTTTCAATAATTTTTTTATTTAGACCTCGTTGAGGTGCATCAGAACCCCTCCTGATACCGCACAATGAGGTCGAAATAAAATAATAATGGAGAAAAAAATTGATAATCCTCTGTGTGCCACAGAGGTGTTCATTGCTGTTTTTTTTTTTTTTTTTTTTTTTAATACCTTGTGAGGGATGGGCATCAGGACCTCTCCAGCATTGGACCCCTCCCCTGTGGCACACTGTGGGTTAATTATATTTTTTTATTCAGATCTCATTGAGGTGGCATCAGGTCTGAATAAAATAAAAGTTCCTCCACTGGTCCTTCGTGTGAGTGCCACAGGGGTGTCCAGAGCATTGAACACCTCCCCTCCCCAGTTACTGATTTCCCAGCTGATTGTGCTGGGGCATCAATATGGTGACGCAGAGGAGCAAGAAGCTCTCCTGCCCGTCTCTCCTACCACCTGTAGGAGTGAATTGAATTGGGCAAAGCCTTCGAATGTCACCAGTGAACATGTCACTGATGATGTTAGGAGGCATATTGGTCTCTCTGCTCGATCGCCTGGGTCATCAGTAACAGGAGGGCATCTGGAGAGATCCTGATGCCCCTCCCCAAGATTTCTTTTTTTTTATTTTTATTTTTATTTTCTAAATGTGGTCATTGCATGCCAGTTATATCGGCTTATGCATGACCGCATTTCACTCATACAATGCACGATCTCGTACATTATACCCACCTGACACTTTAAGGGTTAATGGGTTTGCTAGAATTCTAAGGATACCATATTGTTGTCATTGCTGTCCAAATTTTCCCTTGCCCGTATATTGTATACCATTTCAGAATTGTTTGATACCACTATATCCAGCAAGGGCTCCTTTCTAGTTGGCTCCTCTACTAGTTGGGACATGAAACAGTCATTAAACATACTTAGAAAAGTATGAGTTTATGAAGTCATATTTCTCCAGTCAATTTTACAGTGGCACTGTTGCTACACATCTTATGACCACCTTTGGTCTGTTGCCCAAAAACCTTCATTGTATGTTATAGCAACAGCACCACTGTAATGTTTTAGGCCATTGAGATATTGCACCTAAAAAAATTCAAGTTTCAGCTGCAATAATTTTGCAGTAAAACACCTCTCAGTAGCTGCAGTATCCTTGTTTTACTCATGATGATAAACCCTACAGTATATATTTTTTACATATTAAGTGTTACTATCCCTTTAAACAAAATAATTCAACTTGTTGAAATCTAAACACTGTTCTCTAGTGCGAGTTGACATCAATCAATTTTGACAATTTGTTCTGTTCTAGTATTCTAAAGTTATGTGTAAAGATGCAGAATTTGATACAAAAAGATGAGCATATATAGTAATTTCTCATTTGTTATATTACTGACATGAAATTGGGATACATTTAGAGTATATTGGGTTTAAATCAATGTTCTCTGAGATATCATGAGGGATATAACCATGTCAGACTTTGAATCACTGGATCAGTTTAACTTTTTGGGTTTCAACCTTGTGTTTTTCACAACACTGGCAAAATGGAATTGTGTGGCCAGCCTCGTGAAAATGATTATGTCTTTACAAGTGTCTCCCCACAATTCCTGTGAGGGAGAAGCTTCAGACTGTCCAGACATGTAGAGAATGACCAGGTTTTTCTTGCACCCCTCCTCAACCGGGAGCTCCCCCAACTCCCAGGATGAGTGGGAGGACCTTGAAGGCCCACCCTCATCATTGATGGCACAACGTACTCCAACTCACCTTGGGGTTTGAAGAACACTGGGTTGTAGAGGAAGGGAAGTAGGGCAGTGAGTAGCAAGTTTTAATCCTGTATCATAATTAGATAGGCGGTCAATACCAAGGTGGGGATTAGGAGGTGTCCTGATGCCCTCTTCTCAGTGAAGTCTGAATAAAAAAATATGGGTGTGACTATTCAGTAATTAAAATCTTATCAGTTTCATGATTTAGAAATGTTGTCCTCTCTTTCAGAGTTCACTCTCAGCATCTGCTCCAGATGTATCTCACCACAAAGACATCAACTTTCACTTGTCATCTGACTTCCAGACAAGCATGAAAGAGCTTGAAATTTGGAGGCAGCAATCTTTCAAGTCATCAGCAACCCCAAAACATACCCCAAACCCTGATCAAATAATAAGTCATGTTGCTGACCCTTTGCTCACTTTGCCAGGAAACTCTGTGTCCACTCCATCACCTACAGAGAATCTAAAACAAATAAACATCATTCCATCAGATTCAAGGGTTCCACCAAAACCTTACTTAAAATGTACTACTTCTATCAAGAAGAAGAAGAAATTAAAGAAAAAGAAGGTGTCTCTAAATCCACTTCAGATGAAGTTTGTCTTTGAGGAACTTAACCAACCACCACGGGCTTTGGAAAGGTTAGAACATGCAATTCTGCCTTATACAACGACACTCTTTAAGAATAGTGGTTCTCAATTCTTTTTTTCTCAAGGCATCCCCTAATATGTAACCTGGATCTTTCAGGGCAACCCTGATATCTTGTAGGTCATTTGTGAGGGATGTAATGAAAAGGAAAATACTTAATTGTAGTGTGCCTTCGAACCATTTTTGGGTACCACTCTTTTCCTATGAGGACAAGAGTATGAGATCTAACAGTAACTATATATTTAAAGTGATAGTAATGTTTCATAAAAAAAGCAGCTCCAATTAATCTGCATAGTATTTGGGCCATGGAGAGTATTTCAATACTGTCAGAGTTGTAGTTCAATGGTAAATGAATGCTAAAGTATCCCTCTCCCACTCCATTTACTGATGTAACACTACTCACCTTAGAGCAGCAAGACTGTCCGGATGGATCACAGAGAGGGACAATCTTCAGTGAGTGTAAGGAAAAACCTGTCAAGGGGGGCAAGGTTTTCCTTATGCTCACAGTAAGAAGATTGTCCCTTGCTGTGAGCTGTCCGGTCAAGGGACCAGATTCCACATCTGAGGGGAGGCGGCTTAAACTAGGTAAAAGGGGTGGGAGTGTGATACTTTATCATTCAGTTTACTCTTGAACCACAACTCTAACAGTATTGAAATAACACTCTCCAGGGCCTAAAGACTATGAAGACTAATCAGAACTGCTTTTTTGTGAAACATTACTATCACTTTAAATATATAGTTACTGTTAGATCTCATACTCTTGTCCTCATAGGAAAAGAGTGGTACCCAAAAATGGTTCGAAGGCACACTACAATGCCATAGCATATTCAGTATTGTGTTCAGTGCTACAGTGTATATCTTGTTCCTGATATATTTCATCACATACATGCAATCTGTTTTTGCTGTTATAATTGGAGAAGTCGCAGTGAGTTTACATTAATGCAAGTGAAGTCAATCTGTAACTCTAAGCTGTTGTTGGACTGCATGGCTGAGGATGAAGGGAATTGTAGTCCGACACAAATGGGAAAGCAATAGGTTGTCCATCAATGCATTATTGGAAGGTTTTACTAAAAATGCAGTTTTGACTTAAAGGAGGGATGAAGGGTTTGTTTATGAAAAAAAGCTATAGGACATTTCCTGCAGCAGAATAAAACATAAGTTTGAGCTGTAATAAGTTTTGTATGAAAAGTCTCCCAGCAGTTCAGCTGACCTTGTTTTATTCAACAGCAAAAGACTTGTGACATTTTTCATAATAATATGTTTACTGCTCCTTTAATTCACTTTAAACATTTCTTGTGTTTCTGGACACCATTGTTTTGATGTTTGCCCTTGCAGTATTGTAATTGTTTTAAGGCAGGTCACTAATACAAGGCATTATGAGGAAACTGGAAGAAGTCATTATCTTTAAATCAGAACATTCATCAGAATTAAAGTGCCCCCCAAATCATTATTAACATAGAGATACACATATAAATACTTTAATTATGTTGATTAAGTCTGGCATTATTGAGAAATACAACTTGTTCGTCAGGCATCAGCGGGCAACAGCACAGACATCCTGCAGAAAAGGCATCAGTGCATCTGTGCTGTCTGTCCCAGTCTCATCCAGGATTGGTTACTGGAGTTCCATTGTACCTTAAGGTACAGGAGGGGACTGACAGCACAGGCGCGCAGATGTGTCTACAGCAAGATCCCTGCCGCTGATGCCTGCTGAAACAAGTTGTATTTCTCCATAATGCTGGACTTATTCAGCATAATAAAAGTATTTATATGTGTATCACTATGTTAATAATGATTTGGGGGGCACTTTAATTTTTATGAAAGTTCTGCTTTAAAAGAACACAAACACCAAAACATGAAATTGGTTGATATAATTATTCATATTTTATATCTCAAAATCTAATCCTGAAGTGCCAAAAGAAGAAAACTATACAAGTATATGTCTTTATAGTACTATCTTATAGATGAATGATAAATAATACTACTTGGATGTACAACAAAAAATATAGATGTTATTGAAACAATAAAAAACACAGTGTATAGCCTCAAGTGAATACATTTTATATATCGCTGCCATTGCCCACTGACAACACACAGTTTCCATATGTGCGGTCACCGGACAATTTCAGCGACAATCATTATCCAAGTTTCCACCGGATAAATCCATCAATACAATTACATAAACTAGCCACCTGAATACAATAAATATTTGTGTTATCTCTCTGTTTACAGTAAACCAGAACTACTGATTGGCATCCAGCCCATTAAAGCGAAACTACCACCCGACAAAATCTTTCGCTTAACTAAGTCCCCATCTGGCGACTAGCTGCTTAGTAGCGCTAGTCACCAGAATAATTACCTTATTTAATAGATTTCTGCTGTCTTCTAGGGATGACAGGTAGGACGGAGCGCGGACATCTTGCCATTATGATATCCACGTGCCTGCTCTGTCAGTCCCAGCCGGGTCTAGGAGGCGTTGCTAGGAGCCATTTGGCTCCGACTGGGACTGACACCGCAGGTGCGTGGACGTCACAATGGCAAGATGTCCGTGCTCCGTCCTACCTGTCAGCCATAGAAGAGAGCAGAAATCTATTAAATAAGGTAATTATTCTGGAGACTAGCTCTACTAAGCAGCTAGTCGCCAGATGGGGACTTAGTTAAGCTAAAGATTTTGTCTGGTGGTAGTTCCGCTTTAAGGAACACAAAATAAACTGTAATGCAAACTGTTGATATATAGCGCGTAGTTCGATACAATGTATCCCTCATTGAGCACTATGATATACTGCATACCTCCCAAATGTTCTTTTTTCGGAGGGACAGTCCCTCTTTGAGACCTAAATCCCTGTTGTCCCTCTTTTTAGGAGATCACATTGCTCCACAGCAATAAAACTCACGTTAATGTTTGTGTAAACCTCGGTATATGTGTTTATAAATTACTCTGCGCAAATAAAATACTCTGGACTTTCTCTAAATCATTTATTAATTTACATAAAGAGCTATCAGTAGGTGAAGAAATAATCTAAAAATTCTCACCAATGTCCCACCCAGCAGCCATACCATCTAAAATGAGTGTCCCTCTTTGATCTTTCAAAGTGTTTGCAGATATAGCACTGTCACAGAGTGTAATATATTAAATGTATTCACTTGTGTCCACAGAATGTAACTGTGTTTTTTATTATTTTAATAAAATATATATTTTTTTACTATACATCCATATTGTGTCAGTTATCATTCAGCTATCACATAATACTATATAGACATATCATTTTATAGTTTTTTTTTGCAAATGCCTACATGAAGCTTCAGGTATTTAAGTGTATATATAATCTCAGTTCATGTATAGGTTTAGTGTCATTTTAAGGCAATTTTCTTTTTGGCCACATCAGTGCAGAGCCAATGGCTGCATGTTATTGCCTGTGCAGAACTTAGAATAGCAGTCTAATCAAGCTGTTTACATGCCTTTTGCAACCTTCAGCAACTTCCCTTCATTCATCACAGAACACAGGCAAGTTGTGCCAGGTATGATATGTACTGCAGTTCCATAGATCACTCACATGGACACCTTTGGAGGTTGTGATGATCTTTATTTTCATTGGAAGGCTATCTTCATCCAGTAGGTAAACACCTCTAAACAAACAGGAATGTCCATATTGTATTTTGTGATATAGGAGAGCTACATTCTCTTATGCTTCACTCCTACCGGAACTTCCAGTTAGGAGTGGATGGAATTGGGAAAAGCTTCCTCACGTCACTGGTGACATGAGCACTAGTGACGCAAGAAGGCTTTCCATGATTCTGCCCACTCCTGCCAAACCGCCTGTCACTCCCCAACCTTGCCTTCAGTGATCTCCCAGCACTATCGGCTGCGAGATCAACAGCTGTGGGGTACATCAGGAGGGGTCCTGATGACCCCCACAAGGTCTGATTAATAAATAAAAAAAATATATAATAATTAGTACTCTGTGTGCCACTGGGCGTCCAGTGCATTACAATACTGTGACACGCACAGGGTTATTTAATTTTTTTCAGTATTTTTTATTTAGACCTTGTAGGAGGGGGCATCAGGAGGTGGAATCTGTGACTTCCAATGCACAGTGGAATCAAGTTGGGGGCAGAGCCTACCAGTGAGTTGTGGAACCAGGCTGGAAGGAGGGGTCAGAAAGAATGTGGGGTGTGAGTAACAGTGGGCTATGGAACTAGGCTGTGCGTGGGCCAGGGTATGTGGGCACCTTTTTTTATTCAGACCTTATTGATGTCTGAATAAAAGATAACTGGAAAAAAAATCAACACTGTATGTGCCTCAAGGAGTCCAGTGCATTGGTAAGCATTTTGTTGGAACCCCCTGTGGCACACACACCATCTGTATCTCCAGCTGTCCCCACTGATGCCCACATGCTGTGACCTGCCCATAGTCTGGTTTCATAGCCCACTGTGATTCACCCCACATGCTGTCTGACCCTTCTCCTAGCATGGTTCCGCTATTCCCTGGTAGTCACTGATCGCTCCACATACACTGCCCCCCCAAACTTATTCCATTGTCTGTCTGCCTTGCCTTGTTCTACTGCCCACTGGTAGTCAGAGATCCCTACATACACTGCCTGACACCTCTCCAGCATTGTTACACTGGCAGTCATAGATCCACACATACACTTGCTGACCCCCAGCCTGTTTCTAATTCCCACTGGTAGTTAAAGATCCCTACATACACTGCCTGACTCTGGAGCCTAGTTTCACACATACACTGTCTGGAGCTTTCCCCTCCCACCTCTCAGCCGGCTTCCATTTACCACCTGTAAGTTGCAGATCGCCACATAAACTGTTTGACCCCCCAAGCCTTGTTCCACTGCCCACTGGTAGTCACAGATCCCCACATACATTGTCAGACCACCAGCCTTATTCCACTGTCCACTGGCAATCACAGATTCCCACAAACACTATCTGACCCCCAACCTTCTTCAACTGATAGCCGTAGAATCACAAATACAATGTCTGCTTCCCCATCCATGTTCCACTGGTAGCCACGGTCCTGGCACCCACTATGGTGTGTCAACCCATATGGGGTACCATTTTTCTCAGGCTCACAGTAGGTACTAAATACATTAGGAAATCCTATGGTGTTGAACCATTTTAATATATTTGACGTGACTAATGTGTAGACAAGTGATGTCTCATTTGATGCCTTATTCTACTTTCCAAAATGATATAACTTGTCAACCTTGTTACCACCATTTTAGTACAGGCAAATGATATTTGAAAAATGTATGTGATATGCTAGATTATAGTTTGCATAATTTTGTGCTTCTGGTACCCCCTACAATATGTCAGCTCATACCAACAGGGTGCATTTTCTTCTTGAAAAGGCAGTAGATAATAATTACATTTGGAAATTCCATGTTTTTCAAAGCTATCTGTATCTTTGAAGGGGTACAAATGTAAAATAGCTGTATTTTTTGTTATAGTGCTGCATTCTGGAAACATTTGTGTATACCGGCCTAGGGATAGAAAGACAGGTGACCCCTCATTTGATGTGGGTGAAAGCTACCTTTCCAAAATAGTATATCTTGCATACCTTTCCTTTGTGTTTCTGATAGTTATGACCATTGCAGTACAGGCAGCTATTTTCAAAAAAAGAAAATGCAAGTGTAGTTTTGTGATGTTGGCACCCTTTACAGTATGTGAACTCATACCACTAGCGTGTCATTTTTCTTGTAAGAGTAGTTGCTAAAGAATACAGTTGGAAATTCCACAGTTTTCAAAGATTTCAGTACATTTGAAGAGATGCAAATTTATAAAAATGCCAATTTTTTCTTTAACGCCAGTTTTTGGAAAATGTGTGTACATCACGCTGTGGGTTTTCTTCTTTCCAGAATGGTATGCCTTATCTACCTTTTCTTCATTTCTGTAGTTCTTGAAACCATTTTAGTCTTGTTTGGAAAAACTGTAAGACTAATGAGAGATTGTAATTAGTGTAGTTTTGCACTTCTGGCATTGTAGTAGTTGTTTTGAGCTACTATGGATGTTCTACAGTATGACCACTTATACCAGTCAGGCGTATTTTTCTTCTAAGAGCAGTAGCCAATTAATACAGTTAGAAATCCCATGGTTTTCACAGATTTCAGTACATTTGAATTAACATATAAGTGAAAACATGCCAATTTTTTTCCTAAAGTGCCACCTATTGGAAACATTTGTGCACACCAAGCTAGGGATATAAAGTCGCGTGACCTCTCATTTGATGTAACGGGATATCTACTTTCTGGAAACATATTGTTTTCCATAGTTACTGAGTTGTTTTAGGCAATTTTTCAATGTATATCCACTGGAATCTGTATTTTAGTTCATTTTTGCTGTACTGTTATTTAGGAATCTGCGCAGGCCATGCATTTTGGTTAAACTATACATATTTGGTATTTTTGCACTTGGGGGATTTAGGGCTTTATCAAATAACTGACATTTTCACAATCAACATGTTCTTGATATATTGTTTGTTAGGGATGCACCGAAATTTCGGCGGCCGAAATGTTTCGGCCGAAAATGGCATTTTCGGCAAAAAGCCGAAATAAAAAAAAAAAGGCCGAAACGGAGAGCAGAAACAAGTGAAGTAAAATCTTCAGCACAGCACACAGACGCGCTTCAGATTCAGCACACGGAGGCTCTAAACAAGAACAGCAGTGATGTATGTGGCTGTGCTGGTAATGTCCCCGTGTGCTGCAGCTGAAGCGCATCCGTGTGCTGTGCTGCAGATTTTACTTCACTCGTTTTGGACTCCCCCGCCCGGCACCACAGTACATACAGGTCTGTGCGGTCTTCATCACAGACCTGTAGCTTCTGAGCTCCCTCGTCGCCGTTGCCTCTTTAGTAATGCAGAGCGTGTTGGGAGATGACATAATCTCCCAGCGCTCTGCATTACTAAAGAGAACAAATGGGAGCTCCAGCAGCTACAGGTATGTGATGCGGGGGCAAGTTGGAGCTGATGGGGACAAAGTGGAGCTGATGGGGGGGCAAGTTGGAGCTGATGGGAGGGCAACTTGGAGCTGATGGGGGCAAAGTGGAGCTGATGGGGGACAAGTTGGAACCTGGAGCTGATAGGCAAAGTAGTGCTGGTAGGGGGTAAGTTAAATCTGGTGGGGGCACTTGCTCTACTATATCTTTTATTTCTTTTGTTAGGTATCGCCCTATAAATTAAAAAGTCATTTTTCGGTTTCGGTTTTCGGCCAAGAGCATCCTGAAGTTTCGGTTCAGAATTTTCATTTCGGTGCACCCCTATTGTTTGTGATTTTAGCAAAATAAGTACTTATTTACTTTTTTGTATTTTTGACATAGTTTGTCGCACAATGCAAAACTTGCTTCCCGTGAGTTACCACAAAAAAAGCTCAGTTTGTTTTGAAGTAAATAAATAAAGCTTTCTATGTATAACTAGAAAATTACCTACAGGAATCAGACCGGAACAGATGGATAGCAGAAATGTTGAAAATGTGTCTGGCCTGCAGGGTCTAAGAAATAAAACAAGCCAATGGCACGTTAAGGGTTAAATGAATAGAAATGTGTTTGCTCAGAAATTGATCCTATTTGGCTTTTTTGCGTAAGGCCTACGTCTCTGAATTTCCTTGTTTTTGTACATAATTGAGAAGTAAAACATTGGCTTTCATGAATGTTTTTACCTTTTAATATTTAATAATTACATTAAAATATGTTATGATGGAATAGGCACTCTCAGTTATTGGGCTGTGCTCTCACCTTTGTTTCTGGATTCCAGCAAACTTGGGATGACGTCACTAGCCCAATGAGGCATGCCTTCTTTCACTATTTGCTTGCATTGTGGATATGCATATATTTGTATTTGGCTTCAGAAATGTCACTATGATGACTGAAATGAAGATCGTTGTTTGATCACCATATAGATTTTTTCATGGTAAATATGTTTCTTTCCTATTTACATGCACAAATAAGTAGATTAACAGCAGAACATGTTTCTTTTACACTTCCACATGACTGCAGAATTATAGTTTTTAACTCATTGGATGCTTAAGACATCTCCAGTAAGATTTTGGCTCTATGCAAATGCACTGGCTCTATGGGGGAGATTCACTAAAGGTCGATGCTGTGGAGATATGATTTTGTTTATGTGTTTTAAGCTCTTCAACATTTTGATGTACACACACATCAACATATTCACTCAAATTTAGGGATGCAAGGGGAGGGGAGGAGAAGGTCCTTATTAGCATACAGGATTGTTGAACAGTGATCAATGTGGAAGGGATGCTATACCTCACATATCACCAGCACTATGACGTCTTGAAGTTTAAGATCATTCTCTCTGCTGCCCCAATATGGGAGTGGAGAGAATCCTTTCAGCACCATGGACAGCATCACTTCCTTATCCCTTTGAGTGCCATATGGATTTGCATTGCCCTGTGGCACTATAAGGGTTAAAAATAATTCTTATGAATGGCTATATGATCCGCTGCCTACACAAACGCAGAAGACAGCTCATTCCTAAAAGTGGGTCTTTGCACCTGGATGAAAGAGCTTGTCAAGCTGCTTTTTGTCAGTTAGCATTTTATCTTCCTACACAAGCGCTCATTAAAAAAAAAAAAAAAAAAAGGAGCGCTTGTGTAGGGGGTACAAGTGGAAGGTGCTGATTGCCTCCCTGGCCCTCCTGGTCGCCACATTGATCAGTTATCCTATTGGATAGGTGATCAATGCCAGGGGGAAATTAGGAGGGGTCCAGATGTACCCCTTGAGGTCTGACTTTAATACAATCGCTTCAGAAAGCATAATGTTTTACCTATAACCCTATGAATGCCAAAGTTGGCGCAACGCATTGCATTGTAATGCGTTTCACACCTCTCTAACATTCATAGGGTTAATATAATACAATTTAGGAAGAATACATATTTTATTACGAAGGGACAACATATTTTTGTACATCAGTGACAGAAGGTTACGCAAAGCATTGCTTTGTAATGCGTTGCGTACCTCTCTGGCACTCAAAGGGTTAACAGTGTGATGGCAGCATGTGTCAATGAAAGGGCATGATATGTCAGATGTAATGTGTGAGGACAGCATGTGTCGAATGAAAGGTCATGACAGGTCAGATTTGAAGTGTGTGACAGTATATGTCGAATGAAAGGGGTATGACATATTGGATTTGACAGGGGGAAGCAGCATATGTAAAATTGGAATTGTGGGGCAGCATGTTGAATATACATATTGTGAGGGAACATCACCATTGTTTGTTAGCCCACATAACACTGACTGACACCCTCCAGCCTTCTTTCCTTGCCCAGGCAGTGCCCATGGGGATTTGTGGCTAGCAGCTGGTCAGCTGAAAAGGCTGGTGAGGGTCAGATAGTGTACCAGTGGCAACCAGTGGGCAAGGGAACAAGTCTGGGAGCCCAGCAGTATACATGAGGTTCTATGGCTACAAGGGAACAAAGCTGGGAGGCAGGTGGTAGGCACAAATCCCCATGGACACTGCTTGACCCCCAGTCTTGTTCCCTTGGGAGTGCACAACATGTATAAAATAAATATAATAGAGCTGAGGGGATAATTGTGTAGTGCTTGGTGTACCCTTTTTTTTTTTAAACTCTTTGAGTGCCGCAGGGGTGAGCAACGCACATCACTGTGGCACTCAAAGGGATAAGGGAGTGATGCTGTCCATGGTGCTGAAAGCATTTTCTCTATTCCCCTACTGGGGCAGCAGAGAGAATGTTCTTAGACTTCAGGATTATCGTAGTGCTGATGATGTGTTGACAACAGCTCACAACCCTCCCTGTTCGTGATTGATTGGGGGCTGTTACTTATAGGAAACTACAGGGAGATCCAAACTTCACCAGACTGAGGTAGGCGAAGTTGAGACATTGAACTCCTGTAGCAGAGGCTGCTACTGGAGTTTACTGAATGTGTTGAAGTGCCATATTAAAATATCAACACACCCCCTTGTATATGATACTGGCTCATTATCCTGCATTTCCGTTTGGAAATAGGCCATTGTTGTGATGAGTGAAAATTCGTAAACCTGTCAGATGGATGTCGATTTGGGCAGATCTTTGTCAGAGTGATGGTGATGTGATGTGGAAGACATTTTAGTGAATACTCCTTGTGCCTTCGACATTGCTCCAACAGGACATCGACATTTTCATCCCACTTTGAACTTTAGTGAATCTCGGCCTATGGGTGCTTGAGACATCAGGGCGAGTTCACATACCACCAGTTGGAGATTAGGGGCAAGAAGTGGAGACTTCTTACTCTTAGTCTTATGTGCACTGCGGGATCGACCATGCGACTACGTATTAACTCCTTGAGTTACTACAATAAGTTGGTGGTTGTTTAAAGACACGTAGCCAGCGTTTTAGTTAGTTTTACTTACTAGGGTTTATTGTACTTTTAATAAAAAGATAAATAAAGATATGCAATGCCAGAACACACCATCTGCACTATAGTGAGCATAAAAAATTCCTCAAATTCCTATAGCTTTAAATGGGGCTTCCAATCCCGAAAATGCTAGATAGGTCTCCAGTGTATTGTGAAGCACTCCATTGGTGACCTCCCTAGTATTTCATTTGTTAAAATCCTCATTGTAATAAATGTGTATCTTCATTTCTTCCCTATGGCACTTTTGGTTCTCTCCAGAACTGCACCTCTTTAGCTTATTAAATACAATCTATAATCCTCTGGGTGGCATAGAGGTCTTAGCAGTTTGTTGAATGTTTTAGATACCTCTGTGATGTCTAAGCTGATAATGACCTGTACATTTGTAATCTGTGGAAGATGTCTCCTGTTGGAACATTATCCAGTACTTGTCAATGAATATTACTTACACAACTATTCTTATGCTTAGATCTGTGTCTTTTGTAAGACTTCCAGTCGTACCTAGACATGATTACGTGGTCCAGCATTGTCATCGAAGAAATAGCCTCCCACAGCAACTTGACTTTTCCTGCTTCGCTCAGAAGCATGGTGGGGTAAACCCAAATCAGGAGGTTCGTGAATGGGTGAGAGATATTTGGAATAACTGGTTTGATGAAGTCTTCCCACCAAGTCGTTTATCGCAGGATGAGGAAGACCCCTGTTTTCGGACAACTGAAAATGTTGAGAAAACTGAACAGGAAAAAGTCATATTACTAGCAGCACTGGATTCAGTACCTCTGGTCCTGGTAGAAGACCCAGCAGCATCTGTGCAAGACTTGGATAATGAAATAGCAAGTCTGAGCCTCCTTATAGAAGGACAGGAGATGCCCTCTGGTTTTCACTGCTGCAGGAGAGGTGCTTTGTATAGGAAGCTGGGAAAACTGAGTCAGGCTTTTCAAGATCTAAATTTGGTAAGAGCAGATTACAAGAGTTAAACAGGAGCTGTTTAACCCTTTGAAAGCTAAAAACATCCTCAGTGCATTGTAAAGCAGTTTATTTGAGATTTCTTTCACATCCAAGGTAATTAAAAAATCCTGTGTTTTTATATTGCATCTCAAACGCTATTACCCCAGTGATGGTCAACCTGAGGCTTTCCAGCTGTGGAGGGCTATGTTTCCCATCATGCTCAGCCAGCTGGAGGGCCTCAGATTCCCCACCCCTTTATTCTCCTGTAAATAAAACTATGTGGGCCATATACACAAAACAAAAGTGGAAGAGGTCTGGGGCCATATATTAACACTGGCTTTAACCTTTTGACTGCCAGAGGGGTGTCCAATGCATTTTAAAACAATTCATTGAATACCCCTCTGATATAGGGACATAATAGGTCAATTCAAGGGCAAACCAACTGCACTGTAAGAGACAAATAAACATTCTCAGTGAGTTAAATGGGATTCTCCAATCCGTTGCTTTTCAATATTTTGGGGACCTCTCTACCATTCAAGAAACAAAAGCCCCATTTAAATTAGTGGGAATGTTTGTCCACTATGGTACAGTTTGCTTGCCCCAGAACTGTTCCTCTCTCTTTGTATATATAGCTCTTAAAAGAACAGTTCATTCTAAAATCCTAATCTAACTAAAAGACTGGTAATGTGCCCCTGGCTACTGCTAAATTGCTGTAGTTGCTGAGGGGTTAATTATTTGCCAGTCTCATGGCCGATCCCACACTATATTTTGAAGACTAGAGGAAAGCAGCCTCCAACATCTGTCTCTGATTGGCAGCTGGCACTACAGGATCTGTACTGCGGTCTCAAGCGCCTCTAGAATCAGTGTTCTTGCTCAGAGCTGAAATCCCCACGCCGGTTCTATGGGAACTTGAAACCTCAGTCCATATCCTGCAGTGCCAGTCGTCAATCAGAAGTTGGAGGCTGCTTTCCGCTATCCTTCAGAATACAGAGTGGGATCGGCCATGGGACTGACAAAGAATTAACCTCTAAGCTACCAGAGCAATTTAGGAGTAGTCAGGGGCACATGGCCAGTCTTTTAGTTAGTTTAAGATTTTAGAGTTTACTGGGGAAATAAAAATCCTCAATGATTTAAATGGGGGGTTTCAACCCATTGAATGCTAGAGAAAGTCTCTAATGCAATGCAAGACAATACATTGAAGCCCTTTCTAGCATTAAAGGAATAGTTTTCATTTGTCCCTCGTGGCAAAGATAGTTTGCTCCAAAATTACTTCCTGAATAGAGCTCCAAGAGACACAAATGTACAAACAAATACAAATTGGGTGATTAGTCAGAGTTGTAGTTCAAGAGTAATTGAATGATAAATTATCCCCGTCCCGCCCCTTTTACCTAGTGTAAGCCATCTCCCCTCAGATGTAGAATCTGGTCCTGGGACCAGACAGGTCACAGCAAGGGGCAATCTTCTTACTGTGAGCATAAGGGAAACCCTGACCCCCTTGATAGGTTTTTCCTTATGCTCACTGAACATTGTACCTCTCTGCGATCCATCTGGACTCCACCTTGCTGATCTGAGTTGAACAGTGTTACATCAGTAAAAGGGGCGGGAGGGGGATACTTTATCATTCAATTACTTTTGAACTACAACTCTGACAGTATTGAAATAACACTCTCTACGGCCCAATACTATGAAGATTAATTGGAGCTGCTTTTATTGTGAAACATTACTATCTCTATAAGGAGGCCCTAATTTTATTTGTTCACTGTTATGTGTTCACTGTTAAGGCAAATGTAATTCATGAATAAAAGTCTTCTCAAGCAGCTAGTTCTATAATTATGTTCTTCTCTTCACAGGCTATACAACTTGAGCCCCAGCTGCTAGATGCATTTTGGCACAGACATCTCATTTATTTTTTGCAAGGGAAGACAAGTGAAGCTTTGGATGATCTGAACACTATTATTAAACACAACAAAACGTATACAGGTAACATTTCAAGTAACATGTGAGTGATACATCGTCTGTATCCATGTTACTAGACCCTCTGTGTCACAGAAGAGGAACTACAGTGGGGTTAAAAGGGTACAGTTGTGGGCCCAGCATAATCCTGTGACCCCTTGTAGTCAAACCAATTTCCTGTATAAGACGTTATTGCAGACTTCCTCTCACAGCCTCTGCTAGCCAGTAAAATACGAACAGCATCAGTGAGCTCCATCTCTTATCCTCATTAGCTCTTCAACATAGCTCCCAAGTGTCCCTCTTTTTGACCCAAATCCCCCTGTCCCTCTTTCCCACCCTGTTGTCCCTCTTTTTAGGGAATCAGACTGTGTGGTGTGCATATCAGTGTATAATTTTGCTCTACAGCAATAAAACTCATATTATTGTTTGCTTAAACTTCAGTATATGTGTTTATAAATCAGTCTGTGTGAATAAAATACTTTGGTCTTGTTATATGTAATTTGTTAGGTTACACAAATAGGTGTCAATAGGTCATGAAATAACCTACAAATTCTTGGTAATGCCCCACCCACCAGCCATGCCGCCACATCCACTACCTGAAACATAGGTGTCCCTCTTTAGCCATTTTAAATGTTGGGAGGTATGCTTCAAGCACCAGACTATGTGGTGAAGGGAGGCTTAAAATCAGATTTTGCCCCTCTGACCAATAGGTTCTAGTTACACCCTGATGTACTAGTACACTGATGTACTATGAAAAATTAGAGCCATTCTAGAGCAAGCCTATTAACCCTTTGCAATGCGCTGCATACCCCTCTGGCACTCAAAGGTTTAACCGCTGGGGCAAATACATATTCCCCAGATTCCCATAGAATTAAATATGGCTATTAGCCCCTTGAATGTCAGAGAGGCCTCCAGTGCATTGCACTGCAATGTGTTGGAGACTATAGAATTCATGGGTTTAAAAGTCCTAATGAAATGAATGGAGATGTTTTTTGTTCCCTGTATTACAGTTGGTTTGTCCCAGGATTACTTCAGTAATTGTTCGTACATCAGGCACTTCTTTCTCTGTAAATATTCAGTTAATTTCTGGTCACGCCCTTTGACCTGATTTTTGTGTTCAGCGGCATCTGTATATGTTGACATATCGCTTTTCCATCACGCCTTGCACATTTGACAGTATTTTCCTGTTTTTGCATTAGTAACTGTCGAATGTTTGACATCTTCTCTAGTTCACCTCTTAAGTGTTTGTGAGTGGAATTCCCCTTTTCTGGCTTTTTTTAAACCCTGTTTATTAGCAGGTGTGCAACTAGGGTTGCCACCTCATCCTTTTCTAACCAAATGCTTATGAAAAATGCATGCTGCAGGTATGCAATTGTTCAGACACAGCATTATAGCATGAGTTTTTTTATACACGTTTCGTTTTAAATGGATGAGATAGGAACCCTATGTGTAATGCTGTTCATAATTTTACTGTAGGTAGCAGCAGTAGTAGTAGCAAACAACACATATAGCACTCACTGAAGTAAAGGGGTAAAAGGCAGACCGATAGCTGGAGTGTGAGAGAGATGTGGGAGGGAAGAAAGTGATAGAGACAGATAGAAGGGATGAGAGAGACAGATGGCATGAGAGAGAGACAAGTGATGGAGTGAGAAGCAAATCAGGGGGCGGAAATGAGCAAAAAGACAAATCAGGAGAGAGGGAACAGGAGATAAAGATAGGATTGAGCAAGAGCGGGGAGCAGGGAGGGATCAAGACAGATGGGGAGAGATGGTGAAGCAGAGACGCAATGAGGAGAGAAACTGGGAAAGTAGGGGGAGACAGAAGTGCAGAGAGAGAGAGAGCAGACAGAAAAAAAGTGGAAGACACTGAGATGAAAAGGGAGAGAGACTTAGAAGGGTGGACAGTGAAAATGGTGGGAGCAGAAGCAGAATCTCAGGAGCTGAGACATAGTGAACACCAGTATTGTAAGATGTTGTGACTGTTCTCAGTGCTTCAGCACCCTCCTGAACTAGCCCAATTGCAGTGTGACTCATGTGACCTTAAACATAATATTGGAGCCCAGTAAAATCATAACTGGTAAGTTGTCCCTTGAATTCACTTTGCTCTACCATCACCATGATGTGAAGTTTAAAAAACAAAACAAAAAAAAAAAGGTGCTTTTATTGTAATTTTCTCGGACAGTCAAGAAAAACTGAATATAGCAAATTGCCAGTCACAAGACAAAGCCTGTGAGCATGTTGGTGACCCTCAGCCCCAACAGAGTAAGATTTAAAGGGCAGCTCTCAGTAATCTAGCGCCCTGTTGGCAAGGTCATCAAGGTGCAGGACTTCATTGTGGGCTCCAGCCAACCAACAAAGGAGAACAAATGGGATCTGAAAAGGGACCTCTAGTGCAACACTCCCATTTGTCCTACAGGAAGAGGTTGAACTCTGAAACTGAAGTCTTGTTGTTTCAGTTTCCTGTCTTGTGTGATGCAAGTCCCCACATTGAATGGGGGTATAAAAGGGATAAAAGTTTCAAATTTGGTGCCTACCTTAATATTGATAACATTTAGATGGACTTTGCGCTATTCTTTTATTGTGTTTTGCAAGTCCCCATAGTCCCCTGTGTACGGCTTTAATTTCCCTTACATAGAGGGTCAATGGGGATTGCACATGCAACCCAAAACGCTTGTGGCTGCGGGCCACATACTCCAGGGTTAGGTTCCAGCCAAAGGGGTCAGACTCTTACCGGCTGATACAGACCGTTTTGGGGCTCAGGGCTACAGTCCATAGGAGCAGACTTAGTAAAACTGGATATTGCCCTTTAATCTCTTGAGAAAAAGCAAAATTACAAGATTCATGGGGGCCATAATTATTTTCTGGCCATAGTGAGGTAAGTTGGGGGTTGTTAGGAGATGTTACTTCTTTAAGGTGTAACTTGCTTTCCCATCTCTTTGTAAAACTATTTGGGAAAAGACACCAGCTCACCTTATGTTACCTTTTGCTAGTCATCTTAGTCACACTATTGTTTGCTTATTGTGTGATGTACAATATTGTTTACTGTACAATACACAGACAGCAAAAAGGATCCGGCCACCAGGGCAATAGACCCTCCAACTTTATCACCTTCTCAATAGGGGTTTCATCACCCCTGAAGACTCAAGCTGTTACTGGTTTACATTTCCCATTGTCGTCAGTTGACCAGATATCAGTTGTGGGTGATACCAGATACCAGTTGTAGTCCAACAGCTAAGCTGTTGCTTGGTTGTTACTATATATTTACTTATTTTTAATTATATGAATTACATGGATACATGTAAGAAACAGTCAAAGTGTAAACCTAAAGGGGAATTATACCCATAAAATATGTGGCTCAAAACATGTTTAATAGTAAGCCTTGTTTAGAAAACTGTCCTTCATCCTGCAGTCTACTTTTTGTATTTACTGTTTTTTTTTGCATTTGAACTCTGCTGTAAACTGTAACTGAACATATTTCTAACTTGAAAACATTCTTGGGTCCATTAGAATTATGAGCGGGATGTTCTCTGTGGCTAATCTCATTCAGAATAATAACATCTTTCGTGTGGCGTGGTAAACTACAGACCTAAATGTTGCATAGCATATACACGCAACTGCAGATACTATGCATAAAATGTATAAGTAGAGAGTTATATGAACGTTTCTTAAAGGGATAGTAATACTTCGTTTTAACTTTATTTTATTTTGTAGGCATTAAAAAAACATGAAGAATGATATAAGTCTTATCTCTCAAACCTTTATGGTTTATGAGATATTCACAAGCAAAGTTCCCCTCCCCGCCCCTTTTTCCTAGTGTAAGCCATCTCTTCTCAGATGTGAGTCTGGTTGTATGACAGTACAGATAACAGAAGGGGACAATTTTCTTTGTATGAAAACAATGAAAGCCCTTCCCCCCTTGCCAAGTTTTTCAGCTTTTTCCATTATCTTAATTGAAGATTGTCCCTCTCTGCAGTCTACCTGGGCATCTCCCTTCTAATCTGGTTGAAGAGGAGGGGGATACTTTGTTTGTGAATATCTCTTAAACCATAAAGGTTTCAGAGATAAGACTTATATCATTCTTCATGTTTTTTAAATGCCTACAAAATAAAATAAAGTTAAAATGAAGTATTACTATCCCTTTAAGTAAGTGATTTTAAAGTAAGAAATGATGGTAAAGAGCTAGGTCAGAGGGGGCGGTGGTTAGGTTTGTTTGACTCCTTTTCCCGAACAAAAACACATTCCTTGGTCTTTAGTGCTATATCTTTCCCAGTTCTAACTTTACATAGAATGTTATCTTTTTGTTAATACAGTCACACAAAACTAAACTGTTATTAGTTATTCCAGTATCCAGTTTAGTTCTATTTTTCCCCTCTTACAGATGCCTACCTTTCCAAAGCTGAAATCTATAAACAGAAAAAGGAGTTCACTATGTCTATACTGAGCTACACACAAGCTATTCGATGTCGTCCCAATGATGATGACATATATTTCCGCCGAGCACAGATGTACGAGGCTCAGGAAGAGTATAAAATTGCTATGGATGACTATGCAAAGGTACAAATTTACTTTACATACTCTTTTTTTCTAGAGTAAGGTTTTACTGTGCCTTTCATTATACTTGTACATCATTATATTATGTTAACGTGTACAAAATATCATTGGAATTTTCCTCAGAGTTCATAGCCCACCACCTCCTTAATCTATTTCTGTGAAACGGTCTTTTTTAAAGGGATTGTAATGTACCAAAAAAAGTATACATGAAATCGTAGACACAATTAAAAAATACTTAATGCCCTTACTCGTATCTCTCAAACCTTTATGGTTTGAGAGATATAAAAACATAAAGTTCCCCACTCCTCCCCCTTCACATACGTCAGCTGTATAGCTGAGGGCATGAGATACTGGCTCCGGATTCAGACCGCGGCTCTTCAAGAGCTCTGGCATAGTGATACCTAACTATAAATACTTCATCTGAATGGTCTACAACATGTGCCTGGTTTGCAAGCACACGTTGTAGACCATTCTGATGAAGTATTTATAGTTCGATATCTCGATGTTAGCTCTCCTGAAGAGCCGCGTCTGGTCGCGTGACCAGATTCTGCTTCTGACAGCTTTACAACTCGTCAGGAAGAAAGGGGAGGGAATGGAGACCTTTATTTTCTAATATCTCTCAAGCCATAAAGGGCATTAAGTATTTTGTTATTGTGTCTGAAATTTTGTGTATACTTTTGTTGGGACATTACAATCCCTTTAAGGTTGTGGTGTCTTTTTCCACCCCATTCCTCCAATGCTTTGGATAAGTCTGTGGCACTGAAAGGGTAAATTGTATTAGTAAGAGCAGACCTCATGGTGGAGCATCAGGACCCCTCTTGATACCCTCCAAGCTACTGATCTCCCAGACAATTCGACTCGGAGAGCCTCACACATTAACATGAAGGGGTTTCCCAATTCTGTCCATTCCTACCTGTTACTTCAGGAAGGATGGACAGGAGATGAAGTGGCGAATGGAAGAGAGGGGCAGATGTAGAGGGGAATGGAAGGGAGGGGGAGATTAATCAGCGAATAGAAGAGAAGGGGAGGTGAATCAGCAGATGAAAGGGGAGGTGAAATGGCAAATGGAAGGAAGAGAGAGCTGAAGCAATGAATGGAAGGGAGGGGGAGATGAAGCGAAGAATGGAAGGGAGAGAGGCGAATGGTGCGGGGGGTTTAATTGTGAAAGGAAGGCAGAGAACATGGCAAAAGTGAGGGAGGGAGAAGCGGTGAGAACGTAGGTAAGCAGTGGACAGTTGAGGAGGCAGGGAGTTTGCTCCTCATCCTAAGTAAAGTGACAGAGGTTGTGGCCACTCCCCTCCCCTTCGCCATGGTGTGAAGCACCCTGCTTCCTCCTAAACAAAGTGGCTAAGCAGCTACACCCCCTGCCTCCTCCTCAGCCAATCAGCATTACTAGCCACGCCCCCTGGCAGTGAACCTGATTTGAAGTCAGACTCTACTCAAAATGATGTGCAAAGGAAAATTATATGCTGTTGCTATTTCAATTCAATTTTTCTAACTAAACTTTGTTTAGTAAAATGTCATTTATATTGAAATCAGACTCGCCCGCTACTGTTAGATCAGCAGAGCCGGAACAACCTCTCTCAATCACAGCAATGATTTCAGCAGACACGAAGACACAGGAAAAAGGTGCTCACGGCATCCGCCAAAAACTTCAGTCCACAGCCATACCGCGTTAAATAAAAACACCCAAATTTATTGAAAACTTCTGAAAAACAATATTGGGGCTCGAAGATGCCCACACACAAAGACAAAGACGGGCAAATGCCTAACGTGTTTTGTTCGCCAAATCGCTCTTAATCATAGGCATGACGCACAATATCGTCTGATTATCCTAAATAGTAACATAAGAATTCAAACTAACCAATTACAGTCTGTGTATCACAGTCCAGCCTATCCAACAAGATACCGTCACACAGCCCAAATGGCCTATAGATATATAACAAAATCACTTATCGGATCGGCTATACTCCGGACATGGAGTGTGTCAATATTAAAAGTCCGTCAATCTATATAATATTACTAAACAATTAACATAAAAACAAAACATACACATACAAATATATTACCAGTAAACTAAAAACAGAATTAAAGAGTGGAGGGAGATGAATCGTCAGGTTCCATGGATGTCACTTCCCTTTACTTTGTAATCCCGCATGAAAAGGGATTGCTGGCCATTCAATATCACTTGAATGTTTATAGTGATTACTCATCTGATCTTAAAATAATTTATCCTGTCCTCAATTCATTACCTCTTAAAACATAATTTCTTTAAATATGATGACCAATTTTATTTACAGGTCCATGGGACCTCGATGGGGGCAAAATTTGCCCCCTCTTTTGCTAATTTATACATGGGTTAGTTTGAGGAGACCTATGTGTTTGGTGCTCAGCATCAATTTTGCTCATGTATTAAATTATATAAGAGGTATATTGATGATTTATTATTTATCTGGACAGGGTCGCAGAATCAGTTTGAGTCTTTTGTGGATTACTTGAATCATACCAGTTTTAATTTGGCGTTTACATCAGAATTTCAGCCGGTCAGTATCACTTTTTTGGATTTATCTCTAACTTTGACAGCTGAAGGTGTCTGCACTTCAGTTTTTAGAAAACCGTGTGCAGGTAATCCCCTACTGCATGCCAGGTCTTGTCATCCCAGACATGTGGTTAGATGTGTCCCGTTTGGACAGTTCTTGCGGATACGCAGGAATTGTACCACAGATCAGGGATCTATGGTTCAGGCTGAGATGCTCGCTAAGCTCTTTTTTGGATCGTGGTTATTCCCATGAACTAATTGAGTGCTTTTTGCAGAGCAAAGGATTCTGATAGGCTGACTTTATTACAAGGTCGAGCTTTGAAGATGGATTGGTCTAAGAAGGGTACCACACTTGCTTTTGTCACAGATTATAGTTGTCATTTTAGTAAAATTAAAAATATAGTGAAGAAGCACTTACCAATTTTATTGGGAGATGTGAGGTTGAGACCAACTATTGAAGCAGGTTTTAAGCTTATAACCATAAAAGCTCCTACTTTAGGAGATAAATTGTCTCCAAGTCTCTTACACATGAGCCCTCCTTGGTTGGCTACCAGAGGGATGTACAGATGCGGGGCTAGGAGATGCATTTCTTGCACATATGTCAAGTCTGGTGTTGATTTTGAGAGTACTGTGACCAAGAAAAAATGCACTTTGAAACAATACATAAATTGCCGTACCACTCATGTTGTCTATTTGATAACATGTGCAGAATGTGGATTTCAATATGTCGGTAGGAGGACTTCGAGCATTGAAAGATAGAATGCGGGAGCACATTCTGCACGTTACTAAGAAAGATTTAGATAAACCAGTGGCGCAGCATTTTTGTAGTTGTAATAATGGAAATCTTGACAAATTTTCATTTCAAGGTATTGAAAGGGTGGTTTTGCCGGAACGTGGTGGTGATATAGGAGCACGTGATATAGGAGCACTGCTTGACAGATGTGAAGTCAAGTGGATTTCGCTTTTGAAGACTCGTTCACCCCTAGGGATGAACCCTGACCATAATGTCTCTTTGTTTATTCATCACCGGTAAAAGACGGTTTGTAAAACGTTGATGTGGTGATAGTGATAAAAGTTTAAAGCTTTACATAGATATCATGTTCTTTCTTACAGCCCTTTTTTTTTTTTTTTTTTTTTTTTCCCTCATCCTGTTTTTAGTTTACTGGTAATATATTTGTATGTGTATGTTTTGTTTTTATGTTAATTGTTCAGTTATATTATATAGATTGACAGACTTTTAATATTGACACACTCCATATCCGGAGTATAGCTGATCCGATAAGTGATTTTGTTATATATCTATAGGCCATTTGGGCTGTGTGACGGTATCTTGTCGGATAGGCTGGACTGTGATACACGGACTGTAATTGGTTAGTTTGAATTCTTATGTTACTATATAGGATAATCAGACAATATTGTGTGTCATGCCTATGATTAAGTGCTCTTTGGCGTACAAAACGCGTTAAGCGTTTGCCCGTCTTTGTCTTCGTGTGTGGGCATCTTCGAGCCACCACATTATTTTTCAGAAGTTTTCAATACATTAGGGTGTTTTTATTTAACATGCTATTTCTGTGGACTGAAGTTTTTGGCGGATGCCGTGAACACCTTTTTCCTGTGTCTTCATGTCTACTCAAAATGATACATTTCACCCACCAGCTTTCATGAGCCTGATTCATGAGTAGTGGTGGGGTGGGGGGGGATTTAACAATCCCACCTTGAAATGGTTATCCCAAGTTCCTGATTGCTATAGACCACAAAGCAGTATTAACTCACAGGACTTATAATTGCCTGTTATATTGCCCCAAACAGGTTATGAAGCTGAGGTGTAATTTGAATAATTGCCACACACATTACTCCATGTACAAATATGGCATCTTTTTATATGATATAATAATTGAAGATAGTCACAATAGTCCTCTTGCTATGCAGTAGGATAAAGCAAAGGCTTGTGGTGGGTGTATGATCTGCCTCCACTCTGAACTCTTTTAGGTACGATGAATTGAAATCTTCTAAGAAAAATAATGTCTTATAGAGAGAGAAAGCATACAGATATAAATGAAGGATTTAAACTCCAGGGTGGTATGGTAGATCTGATCTTATAAAGATATGAATAGCATACAGAAGACAAAAAGAGTATATAAAACAATAATTCAAATATTTAAAAATTAGATGTCATCCCATTTAATAATATGGATATGATAACATACTTAAAGGGATAGTAATACGTTGTATTAACATGGTTTAAAATGCTTATTAAAAATAAAGCAAAGGGTCTATGTCTTTTTGATATAACTTGTCATTTTTTGTATGCTATTCATATCCTTATGAAAAATGTAATATATCCATCCAAAAAGAGAAAAATACAGAATTTTGCACCCAACAAAACATTTTGATTATGTATTTAGTGTTTTCAGCACAACCCAAGCCGAATAGATGCTCTTATAAAGCATGGAGTGTATTATTTTGAGAACTGCAACTGGACTGTAGCTGTACAAGATTTCACAGCTCTCATCAAACAGGACTTCAACAACATGGAGGCCAGGTAGGCTTCTTCCCTGGAAATTTGAGGCTATGCCTTTTACCTCTGTTAGTTTGTGTTCAGAATTAAACTAGGGCATTTCGTAAAACCTAATGAGTAATGTTTGAAATATAAATTAGAGAAATAGCTGCCCTTTATTTTGACTTTACATAACCTGCAAGTACAAAGACAAAATGCCTACATTTTTTTTTTTTTATTTTTTATGTATTTTTTTTTTTTTTTACCTTTATTTTTTGCACTTTTATGTCCTTGAAAATGAGCTTCCTGGATCTGTTTGCAGGCAGCTTTCGGTCATGGAACAGGAAAGCAGTATAGTTATTTTGACTGTACATCTTATGCACTTGCAGATTATACAAAGGGGTTCTATTTAATTTAACCATTAAGGACATTGCAAACCCATCTGGTCCTTGAAGGGTTGATATGTGTGTATTGGCTGCTCTTGAGAGAATACAAAACCATTGTGATTTTATACTTCCTGAAGTGCCAGCATATTGTTACTATGTTGGTTACCCATTACCTTTTATAAAAACAACCACAATAGTGTTAAAATAAAAGTAATGTAAGATTTACTCAGATGTGGATTCAAAACTCAATTTTAATTGACCCTTCCTTTGCTGACCAGAATGTACCGTGGTAGAGCAAACACCAAACTGGGCAATTACTCTGAGGCCGCAGAAGATTTTTCAGCTGCGATTCATTTGGATCCCAACAACTGGATGGCTTTCTATTACCGTGGGTGTCTGCTGCGCAAATGCCACCCCTGGCAAGCTCTGCAGGATTTTAGTGTCTCTGGTAAAATCTCATTTTGAATGTTGCGTGTGGATGGGGATACAGTATTTGTCATGGGAATGAGATAAAGGGTGGTATTAACTCTGATTTGCAATGCTTTTAGGAGCTGGCAAACTGGCGTTGGAGACCTTTTTTTGGTAATGAGAGCGTTTCTAAAGGGGATTTATGATGGGAAAACACAGCAGTGTATTCAGTAAGCTAAAGAGGTGCAATTCTGAAGCAAACCAAATGCACCCTAAAGGAGAATTGAATTCCAAAGATATAAATTTAGCTTTCAATCGTTTGAGTGCTAAAAGGGTTAAAAAGCCATATTTAAATCAGTGGGGCTTAGGGGGATTTGTATTTGTCCTGTATGGGGCAGTTGGGTTGCTTCATAACTGTGCCTCTTTAGCTTAACCCCTTAAGAGCCAGATGGGTGTGGAATGAATTGCTTTGCAATGTATTACACACCTCTCTGGTCCTTAAAGAGGTCTCAGTGGGGCTGTTGCTTCACCACCCTATGGAGATTTATGGTCAACTGACCAGAGCTCTACATAGGATGGTGTAGGAACAGCACCCCTGTACAATATCAGGGCACTGTGATACTGCACCTAATACATTCAAGTTTGAGCTGTAATAGTTTTTGAATAAAATATCTCTCAGCAATAGGAGTACCCTTGTTTTACTCATGAGGATAAACACTACATATGTCGGAATGGTTGTCACCCAGAGAATAAAATGTGTCTGTTTTCAGTGATGCCATTGTCTTAACATGTGTTCCCATTCTTGAAACTTTAAAGGGATAGTAATACTTTGTTTTATCTTTATTTTATTTTCTAGGCATTAAAAACATGAAGAATGATATAAGTCTTAACTCTCAAACCTTTATGGTTTAAGAGATATTCACATGCAAAGTTTCCCCCTCCCGCCCCTTTTTCCCAGTGAGAGCCATCTCTTCTCAGATGTGAATCTGGTTGTAAGACCAGACAGATAACAGCAGGGGACATTCTTCTTTGTATGAAAACGATGAAAGCCCTTCCCCCCTTGACAAGTTTTTCAGCTTTTTCCCTTATCTTAATTGAAGATTGTCCCTCTCTGCAGTCTACCTGGGCACCTCCCTTCTGATCTGGCTGAATGGGGGGGGGTGTACTTTGCTTGTGAATATCTCTTAAACCGTAAAGGTTTGAGAGATAAGACTTATATCATTCTTCATGTTTTTTTAATGCCTACAAAATAAAATAAAGATAAAACAAAGTATTACTATCCCTTTAATGTCCCCTTTGTGTGCATGCATTAGAGAGTGTTGGCCATTTACCAGCGTTGAATGGGTTGGTGAGTGTGTATGATGTACAGAGGGATGGTGCCATCCAGTCTAGCTGACCACAGAGATTGTGTTATGAGATAGCCAGTGTTGGTCAAATAGAGGGGAGTAGGGCAAATCTGTGTGTGGAATGTGTGTATCTTCCCCGTCATATCAGGCTAAGCAGAAAAAGACCTGGTAGATGGTAACTGTGACATCAGATCCTGTAGAGGGTGGGTCTAAAAAAGCCTAAGAGGAGAGAGAGAAGAGTGAGAGAGGACAAAGTTGAAAAGTGTAGGATAAGGAAAAAAGGCCTTTCCAGAATGGTGGGAGGCCTAGGGTCCATGTGCTTACTAAAGGAGTACTGGGGAAATGGGGACTGGTGAGTGCCCTCACCAGAAGAGTTAGAATGAGCGGGCACTGTAGTGGCCAGGTGCCCTTTTCAGTTGTGAGCTGTAAGTCAAGGTGGCTTCAGCCACAGAGAGTACCCTGATGTACCCACCACAAGGATCTTAGGATGTCTTCCCCAACTCCTCTGTCAGGACTAAAAGATACAGGGAAATGTCATGCAATCTAGCACCAGGCACAGTGGGCGGGGCGCCCACTGTTGCCTCTAGTGGGACTATTTGTACGCTCCAGCTCAAAGCTAAAATGGACTGTATTATATGTCACCACCGGCAATCTGTGCAACTTTGCTGACACACCAAGAAGAGAACAGCAGAAGTGTTTAGTTTTTATGCTTTACCCCTGTTTTGTTTGCCTGTAATTGTTGTCCTGTGTTTGTGTGCCGTGACCTCTCTAATTAAATGCAATTTATTATCTTTTTGTCTGGCTGGATAAATCGCGTAACCCTCGGTCTACCATTCAGTAAACCCTGTACCCCCATCACACTACAATATATATTTTTTTACATATCAAAGGGATAGTAATACTTCGTTTTAATTTTATTTTATTTTGTAGGCATTAAAAAAACCATGAAGAATGATATAAGTCTTATCTCTCAAACCTTTATGGTTTATGAGATATTCACAAGCAAAGTTTCCCCCTCCCGTCCCTTTTACTTAGTGTAAGCAATCGCTTCTCAGATGTCGAATGCAGTCCATAGACCAGACAGATAACAGAAGGGGACACTCTTATTCCTATGAAAACAATGAAATACCTGCCCCCTTTGACAAGCTTTTCAGGTTTATCCCTTATCTTAATTGAAGATTGTCCCCCTCTGCAGTCTACCTGGGAACCTCCCTTCTGCTTTGGCTAAACAGTAAAAGGGGCGGGAGGGGGACACTTTGTCATTGAATTACTCTTGAACTACAACTCTGACAGAATTGAAATAACACTCTCCAAAGTCCAAATACTATGATGATTAATTAGAGCTGCTTTTATTATGAAACATTACTATCCCTTTAAGTATTCTATCCCTTTAAGGACTATATTAGCTGGTTGGGAGTGCTGGGAATTCTAGTCTTCAACAGCTGGAGGGCCTGGAACAAACTTTTTTGGGGTCCGCTAACAAAATATTTTCCAAGGCATGTAACTAGAACCTATTCTGTACTGGGGCAGATAGAAATGCCTGGATGCTGGGTCCTGTCACAGCTGCAGTAGCCAAAAGGCCTATCTTATCCATTGGCCTCTTTTAGGGATTACATTTGAATGGACGTCTTTTTCAGTGCTTCTTCATGACGACTTTGAGAACCTGAATGCGTTCCTGCACCGCGGCATTCTGTACACAGACCTTGGCATGTGGTCTGAGGCTGTTTATGACTTTGAGCGCGTCCTTGCTCTGGACAGGTATAGTATGTTTTTAGTCCTTTGATTGCTATCAGAAAGTCTACTTTTTTTTAACCCCATTCTGTGTTCTTAAATGAGCAGTAAACTTTTTTTTATGAAAACACATATTTTTTTAGAGCATTTCCTACTGAATAAAACACAAACACACCCACTGCTGTCAGATGTTTTATTCAAAATTTATAGCAGTTCAAGTAAACAGGAAGTGAATTTACTGTGCGTTTACTTCCTGATGGTTCTAACTGACAGGAAGTGACAGGCAGTTTCTGTGACATTCTGTGGAGAACTCTTTGTCTCTGACGTTCTGCTCCATTAGTATCTAACAGAAAAATGAATTAGAATTTGACCACTAGAGGGCGCTGCTAATGTTAAAAAAAAAAAAAAAAAAAAAAAAAAAAAAGGTTTAAACTGTATTAGCTCTGGAAATATAAATCTCTCTGCAGTTGGAGTACCCTTATTTTGTAGGACGATCCCTACAATATAAACTTTTCATAAAAAAGTTTACTGCTCTTTTAACCCAATTCAGTGCTAGAGATCTATGCAACATACTGCTTTGAAATGCAGTGTAGACATCTCTTACATGCAAAAAGTTAAATATTTCTAACTGTGTTTCTGCTTAAAGAAACTATAGCTGTTAAAAGGAATCCTTTAACCGCCAGAGAGGCATTCAAACGGTTTAAGACCAGAGAGATATGCAGTACATTGAGAAGAAGTAATTTAAAGTATCAGTCAATTTTTATTTGAAAATCTATATGTTAAAAGGGATTTTCCTGCTAAGAGATCCAAAACTAAAAAAGTTATAACTTCTTGTAGTTAAACTGTTATTAATACTGCCAACTAGTGAGGAGAAGACAATGTTTATATTATGATGCTCATTTTTGGAGCTCTTGAGTACAGCTTTCCATTGTAAGTAATAGGAATAGCACCACCTGGTGAACACAACAGAGAATTAAATTGTAATGGAAAAAAATTAAGGGAGACAGAGACAGATTTCCAGCAAACGCATAAGGCTGGATGTTCAAAAGAAAATTGGAAGAGTTCTGGGGCAAACCATCTGCACTGTAGGGAATACTAAAAAGTCCCATTGGTTTAAGTGGAGATTTTAACCCCTTGAATGCTAGGGAGGTCTCCAACACATTGCTTCACAATGTGTTGAAGACCTCTTTAGCATTGAAAGGGTTAAAATCCATTTAAATCAATGGGAATTTTTAGTTCTCCCCTATAGTGCAAATGGTTTTGCCCTGGAACTCGTCCACATTTCATTTTGAACATGTGACCCTATGCACAAAAGAAAGCAGGTCAAATTCCTTTATGGTTTGAGAGATATTCACAGCTAAAGTTCCCACTCCCTCATGTTAGCTGTAAAGCTAACCGAAGGAGATTCGAGTCATGTGACTTGAGGTGGCTGTTCAGCAGAGCCGAAATAGCGAAATTTAAAAAGAATGACTTCATTGGAACGGTCTACAAAGTGTGCTTGCAAACCAGGCACACATTGTAGACCATTCCAATGAAGTAATTATTTTCAAATATCTCTATTTCAGCTCTGCTGAAGAGCCGCCGGCTCGTCCCAGGACCAGGATCTCTTGCTGTCAGTAGAGCGCTGATGTCAGAAGGAGGGGAGGGAGGGGGGAGCTTTAACTGCAAATATCTCTCAAACCATAAAGGTTTGAGAGATAGGACGTCCTTCATATACTTTATTTTTTTAACATCTCCAATATTTAATCAAAATACATTTCGGCATTACTAACCATTTGACTAAAACATTCACAAAAATGCAAGTTTGTACTGGTACTACCTCCGAATGAAGCTGTGCCAGCAGTAAGGATATCCTTGTCTTACCAGCTGGGAGAGACCTTATATTTCCCATAATAAGGATTTTCTGTACTTCTGAGTTTTGTTTAGCAGCGCAAGCATTGTAATGCAGAGAACATTTTAGAGCTAGAATATCAACTTGATTGGAATAAAACATTGTGCAAGGATTCACATTTAAAAATGCCCTGATGTTTGTTCTGGCTTTGTTCCTTCCTCAGGACTGTAACTTTAGCCCATATGAATCTGGGCTTGATCTCCCTATTAAATCGGAATAATTTCTCTCAAGCCATCCATCACTTCTCTGCAGCCCTAGAAGTTGATCCCATTTATATCCGTGCATATCTGTGCAGGGCTCATGCCTACCGCCAGGTACATTTTATTATCATTTACTTCACATACCTTTAAAGGGATCAAATCACTGAACCTTTTAAAGGGGTAGTAATGTGTGTACTAAAGTAGATCTCCGAGTCTTCTTTATTTTAAACCTAATACATTGTGTTATGTTTTATAACTTACTTTTATGTAGTTCAGAAGATATTCAGTGTAGAAAACTCCCCTCCCACCCCTTCTGATCGTGTCACACTTCCTCCAAATGTGGTCCGGATGGAGAGCGGTGAGGGTCAGACTTCAGTAAGCAAAGGAAAATCCTGTCCACTTTGTCAAGGGGGGCAGGGTTTTCCTTATACTTACTGACTTAAGTTTGTCCCTTGTTGCATCTGTCCAGTCTCAGGGCCAGATTGCAGCTGTAAGAGGGGGCATCTAGAAGGGGCGGAAGGTCGATCTTTCTACATTTATTATCTTTTGAACCACATAAAAGTAAGTTATTAAACATAGCGCAGTGTGTTAGGTTTACACTAGAGAAGATTGAAAGATCTATTTTATTGTACACATTACTATCCCTTTTAAGGATCAGAGTGTACTTCAACACATTACTTTTCAATGTGTTGCTGACACATCTGGTCCTTAAGGGTTAATATTGGAAAAAATCTATATGGCATTTCTTATTCCTGATAGTATATTTTGATGTTAGTGTCATTATTTTCTGTATGCATCAAGGTTTAATAGCTTATGATACTGTCAGAGGTCACAGAAACAAATTCTCCAATCTGAGACCGATGAAATGTGAAGTTTGCCATAGCTTTTATGCAGTCCTCAGGTTACACTTGTTCGTCTACCCCATCTTACAAGTAACTTAGCATATCGGTGCAATCAGAGTATTTCACAGTTCATATGTGTGTTTTTCCAAAGTTCTCAAATGAAGTGTGTTTCAGAATTCTCCATAGCAGAGTGTTTCAAAGTTTCCCATATATGAATGTACTAGTTGAAGAACCCGTTACATGGGCCACAGTGCCACTGCCAACCTGTCGCGGGGCAGTAATGCACAGTAGATACTGCCCGTGCCATGGCTGATTAGCGTCCAGCTCTGTATCAGCCACGGCGCGGGCAGTCTCTAAGGCGCATGACTGCAGCACGCGCAGCAGTCTCTACTTCGCATGACTGCGTCGTTACACACGTTTTAGCAAATTATTATATAGGATTTCAGGCAGTACCTCACATAAGACTTAAAGGCTGGCGTTCAACTTTAAACTGCTATCAAGATGTTTGAAATACCCTACTATTGAGTAGTTTAACATTAACCCCTTAAGGACCGGGAAAATCTGAGTTTGATTTGACTTAAGGACCGGAGCAATTTTGACTTTTTTGACTATGTCTTTGTTCAACCATATTTTCTCTTTAATTCCTTTTGTGCACCCACATAAATTATATACTGTTTTTTTAAGCACAAGTAGGGCTTTCTTTTGATACCACAATTATATGAATACCTCATTGTTTAATTTGATTAAAATAGAAAAAAAGAGGAAAAAAATGAAAAAAACCAACATTTTGCTTACATTTTTCTGTCAGGATTTGCATACTATTAGTTAATGAAAAAAAATACCCCTAAATATATCCATTTGCTTCTCCTGAATATAAGAATACCCCATATGCCTAGTATTTTAGTCCTTTACTCACATTTACAAGGTAAATATTACAAGATGGCTGCCTTTATTTCCAACTTGTGATTTCTCAACAATTGGCATGTGAGCATCATAGCTTAGCTGACGGTGCCAGAACCAAAAATGTCCCACAAAGGTATATGTTTCTGAAAACTAGACAACATCAGGTAAATAATCAGGAGAATTTTGGAGTTTTTCATGCAGCTATTTTTCCAGAAAAAAAATTTCAAAATTGTGGTAATATTTTGTTTTTTTGCAGTTTTCACACTTACATTTCAATACTACTGTTGATGTCAAGCACATGATAGGTGAAGATTTTTAAAAATGCATTGTTTAGTGTTCAGCTCCTTCTTCTGAGTACGGCAATACCCCATATGCATAGGTTTCTCAAGGTTTGGGAGAGCTACAGGGCCCAAATTGGAACTTGCACGTTTCCAGTTTCACACTTTGAATTTTCACAGCTTGCATCACTGGTGCCATGTCCCATTTGGGGCTGTGTAACAGTGCTCCACTCTAAGATTTCCCCCCAAAAGTATATATTTTTGGAAAGTAGACACCCCAGGCTTTCATTTTATGTATGTTTTCAATTTTTTTACGCAGCCATTTTACCACCAATCGCTCGTAAATCTTGACGTAAGTTAAAAAAACAGCGTTTTTCACACTTGCACTTCAATGTTGATGTGAATTTCAAGCACATGATAGGTGAAGATTTTTAAAAATGCATTGTTTAGTGTTCAGCTCCTTCTTCTGAGTACGGCAATACCCCATATGCATAGGTTTCTCAAGGTTTGGGAGAGCTACGGGGCCCAAATTGGAACATGCGCGTTTCCAGTTTCACACTTTGAATTTTCACAGCTTGCATCACTGGTGCCATGTCTCATTTGGGGCTGTGTAACAGTGCTCCACTCTAAGATTTCCCCCCAAAAGTATATATTTTTGGAAAGTAGACACCCCAGGCTTTCATTTTATGTATGTTTTCAATTTTTTTACGCAGCCATTTTACCACCAATCGCTCGTAAATCTTGACGTAAGTTAAAAAAACAGCGTTTTTCACACTTGCACTTCAATGTTGATGTGAATTTCAAGCACATGATAGGTGAAGATTTTTAAAAATGCATTGTTTAGTGTTCAGCTCCTTCTTCTGAGTACGGCAATACCCCATATGCATAGGTTTCTCAAGGTTTGGGAGAGCTACGGGGCCCAAATTGGAACATGCGCGTTTCCAGTTTCACACTTTGAATTTTCACAGCTTGCATCACTGGTGCCATGTCTCATTTGGGGCTGTGTAACAGTGCTCCACTCTAAGATTTCCCCCCAAAAGTATATATTTTTGGAAAGTAGACACCCCAGGCTTTCATTTTATGTATGTTTTCAATTTTTTTACGCAGCCATTTTACCACCAATCGCTCGTAAATCTTGACGTAAGTTAAAAAAACAGCGTTTTTCACACTTGCACTTCAATGTTGATGTGAATTTCAAGCACATGATAGGTGAAGATTTTTAAAAATGCATCGTTTAGTGTTCAGCTCCTTCTTCTGAGTACGGCAATACCCCATATGCATAGGTTTCTCAAGGTTTGGGAGAGCTACGGGGCCCAAATTGGAACATGCGCGTTTCCAGTTTCACACTTTGAATTTTCACAGCTTGCATCACTGGTGCCATGTCTCATTTGGGGCTGTGTAACAGTGCTCCACTCTAAGATTTCCCCCCAAAAGTATATATTTTTGGAAAGTAGACACCCCAGGCTTTCATTTTATGTATGTTTTCAATTTTTTTACGCAGCCATTTTACCACCAATCGCTCGTAAATCTTGACGTAAGTTAAAAAAACAGCGTTTTTCACACTTGCACTTCAATGTTGATGTGAATTTCAAGCACATGATAGGTGAAGATTTTTAAAAATGCATCGTTTAGTGTTCAGCTCCTTCTTCTGAGTACGGCAATACCCCATATGCATAGGTTTCTCAAGGTTTGGGGAAGCTACAGGGCCCAATTTTGAACAAATATTGAATTTTCACATCTTGGTTAACTGATGCCATTACTCATTTTGGGCTATGTTCCAGTGCTGCACTTTAGAATTTCCCCCCAAAAGTGTATATTTTTGGAATGTAGACACCCCCAGCTTTCATTTTAGGTGTGTTTTCAAATTTTTTACACAGCCATTTTACCACCACTTTCTCATAAACTTGACGTAAGTAAAAAAACAGCGTTTTTCACACTTTGCCTTCAATGTTGATGTGAATTTCAAGCACAGAATAGGTGAAGATTTTATAAACTGAATTGATTAGTGTTCAGCTCCTTCTTCTGAGTACGGCAATACCCCATATGCATAGCTTTCTCATGGTTTGGGGGAGCTACAGGGGCCAAATTGGAACATGCGCGTTTCCAGGTTCACACTTTGAATCTTCACAGCTTGCGTTACTGGTGCCATGTCTCATTTGGGGCTGTGTAACAGTGCTCTTTTTTTAAGATTTCCCCCCAAAAGTGTATATTTTTGGAAAGTAGACACCCCAGGCTCTCGTTTTAGGTGTGTTTTCCAATTTTATACACAGCCATTTTACCACCAATCCTGTGAAAATTTGACGTAAGTAAAAAAAATTCTGCATTTTTCACACTTTGCCTTCAATGTTGATGTGAATTTCAAGCACAGAATAGGTGAAGATTTTATAAACTGAATTGATTAGTGTTCAGCTCCTTCTTCTGAGTACGGCAATACCCCATATGCATAGCTTTCTCATGGTTTGGGGGAGCTACGGGGGCCAAATTGGAACATGCGCGTTTCCAGGTTCACACTTTGAATCTTCACAGCTTGCGTTACTGGTGCCATGTCTCATTTGGGGCTGTGTAACAGTGCTCTTTTTTTAAGATTTCCCCCCAAAAGTGTATATTTTTGGAAAGTAGACACCCCAGGCTCTCGTTTTAGGTGTGTTTTCCAATTTTATACACAGCCATTTTACCACCAATCCTGTGAAAATTTGACGTAAGTAAAAAAAATTCAGCATTTTTCACACTTTGCCTTCAATATTGATGTGAATTTCAAGCACAGAATAGGTGAAGATTTTATAAACTAAATTGATTAGTGTTCAGCTCCTTCTTCTGAGTACGGCAATACCCCATATGCATAGCTTTCTCATGGTTTGGGGGAGCTACGGGGGCCAAATTGGAACATGCGCGTTTCCAGGTTCACACTTTGAATTTTCACAGCTTGCGTTACTGGTGCCATGTCTCATTTGGGGCTGTGTAACAGTGCTCTTTTTTAAGATTTCCCCCCAAAAGTGTATATTTTTGGAAAGTAGACACCCCAGGCTCTCGTTTTAGGTGTGTTTTCCAATTTTATACACAACCATTTTACCACCAATCCCTCGTAAACCATGACGTAAGTAAAAAAAAAAAAAAACAGCGTTTTTCACACTTAGGGTTGGCGGCAGTATACTGGGCTGCATACAAATTGGTTTGGGAAACAATTTCACCTAAAATGTCTTCCCCCAAAAACAAATCAAAAAAATGATCATGGGTAAATCCTTCCACATCAATTTGAATCCCTGGGTTGCCTGTGAATTCTGAGATTTGTGGGCATAAATTGATACCCATTCATTAGGATCCGGAGTGGCAGGTGTTGGGGCATTTCTTTGGGCAGGTCTTTTGGCAGGTCTTGGGCAGATCTTTTGGCAGGTGCTGGGGCAGTTGCCAGGGCAGCTCTTGGGGCAGCACTTGGGGCATTTCTTTGGTAGGTCTTTGGGCAGTTCTTTTGGCAGGTGCTGGGGCAGTTGCCAGGGCAGCTCTTGGGGCAGCACTTGGGGCATTTCTTTGGGTAGGTATTTTGGTAGGTCTTTGGGCAGTTCTTTTGGCAGGTGCTGGGGCAGTTGCCAGAGCAGCTCTTGGGGCAGTGCGTCTTTTCTTGACAGAAGGCCCAGCGTCATCACTAGAGCTGCTCTCACTTTCTGAAAACTGTGCTATGTCAAAATCTGACACAGTGTCTGTTGCCTCAGAGTCAGACGCCAAAAAGGCATATGCCTCTTCAACGCTGTACCTGTGCTGCATTTTGCCCACTAAAAAAACTTTTTTTTTATTTTTATTTTCTTACGCTATCCCTAAACCTAAATCTAACCCTAAAACTTACCCTAGCCTACGTATATCCTGAACCTACCTAACCCAAATGAACTACCTATCTAAACTGCACTTATTATATATATATATATATATATATATATATATATATATATATATATATATATATTATTTTTTTTTTTTTTTTTTTTTTTTTTTTTTTTTTTTTTTTTTTTTTTTTTTTTTGGGGGGGGGTTTGGGGTTTTTTGGGGTTTTTCTTTTTTCCTTACGCTATCCCTAATCCTTAATCTAACCCTAAAACTTACCCTAACCTACGTATATCCTGAACCTACCTAACCCAAGTGAACTACCTATCTAAACTGCACTTATTATATATATATATATATATATATATATATATATATATATATATATATATATATATATATATATATATTTTTTTTTTTTTTTTTGGGGGGGGGGTTTTGGGGTTTTTTTTGTTTTTTTTTTTCTTACGCTATCCCTAAACCTAAATCTAACCCTAAAACTTACCCTAACCTACGTATATCCTGAACCTACCTAACCCAATTGAACTACCTATCTAAACGGCGCTTATTATATATTTTTTTTTTTTTGTGTGTGGGGGGGGGTTTGGTTTTTTTTTTTGTTTTTTGTTTTTTTCCCCTAAACCTAAATCTATCCCTAAAACTTTCCCTAACACACGTCTACACTAAACCTACCCAACTACCTACCAAAATACCTAAACTATATTTACTATTAAAAAAAAAAAAAAAAAATGTAAAAAAAATTTAAAAAATTTTAAAAAAATCTAAAAAAAAATTCAAGGGGGATGGGGGGTGTCCCACAGATCAGAAAACACTGATCTGCAGCAAATTGATCACTCCAAGAGTGATCAGATGGGGGGGCACTTATTGATCACTGCAGAACAGTGATCAAAGGGTTAAATTTCTTTATTTAAACATTTTTTTTACTTTTTTTTTTTTTACAGTAAGGCAGTAACAGCATGTCTCTCTGTCTCTCTCCACCTCAGCAGTATGCAAGGTGGAGGGAGGCAGAGAGATCTGACAGGGACAGTATTTACAAATACTGTCCCTGTCATTCATGTTTTGCAACATGTGATTCGCTTTTGAAGCGAATCGCATGTTGCAACAATGTTTCTGCCGCTTGTTACTAAGTGTCCCGATACCGGGACACTTAGTAACAAGTGGCTTGAACTCTTCCATCGCTCCGTGCGGCCGCAATGGAAGAGTTTAACCCTTGACGTACCAGGACCGTCAAGGGTCGTTGGATCACATTTACCCTTGACGGTTCTGGTACGTCAAGGGTCGCTAAGGGGTTAAACTGGTTACTAACCTGACTGTACACAAAAGTAGGCAAGCCTTACACCATACTAGTGCCACATTTCTCTACCTATCCTCTTTAATACCTAATTCTTAGTGCATATAGTGAAGGGTGTCTTATTCATCAAGGCAATGCTCTCATCACATCTCCAAAACACATTCACCTTCCTACCGAAACTGTCCCCATTGTTGTTCCCCATTACAATGCTTTCTGCCAGCTGCTTATTGGTGCAAGGAAGTTTACATTCTCTCCCCTGATGCTTGTTCTATGAAGTTTTCTGCGTTTGAACCTGCTCCTGATTCTAATAAACCTGTTGCTACTTTATTCCTGTTCCTTAATGATTCTTCTGGATTAACCCCTTTTGTACCATACTCGGCTCTTTGAATTCTCGGCTTCTCCTGCTAGTTTACCATATCTGGCTTGTCTTTTCCTTTGGTACCACATTCCAGCTTCTTTTGCCTCCGCTCCTGGCCTCTTGCTGTATTCCTTGAGGGTCTGAAAATGGAGGAAACTCAAATTAAAAAAACACCCTCACCCAGAAGCCAGAACCTGCACTGGGAGGGGAATCTTCAGAGGTTTAACCTCAGGAAAGCTAGTGTGAGTAGGTGGCAGAGATACAGTATTCCCCTATACTGTTGCAGAGACCCCAGGAGGAGAACCTTGGTGCAAAGAGGATGCTTGAAGTATCAGTAGCCTGACATCTAACTTGCGTTCAAAAGACTGTAAGTGTGATGCATGAGAAGCCAACACTTGATCCTGCAGATCTTGACACAGGATCCATGTGGCTTGTTCTATCTGTCTCTATGAAATACTGAAACTACCTATATCAGTTCCCTTCAGGTAGAAGCTAGAGAGCACAGATTAGGGAGAGAAGCTAGTGATCAGGGTAACTTTCCAGAGTGCCCATGCTGCAGCCAAAGCTGTATTAAAATTGCTGCACAGATTAGGGAGAGACGCTAGTGATCAGGTTAACTTTCCAGAGTGCCCATGCTGCAGCCAAAGCTGTATTAAAATAGCTGCACAGGTTAGGGAGAGAAGCTAGTGATCAGGGTAACCTTCCAGAGTGCCCTTGCTGCAGCCAAAGCTGTATTAAAATTGCTGCCCACAAAGCCAAATGTCTGATTCTGGTTGAGACAGAACCTGGACTAGGATGAGTACTTCTTCACTCTAGGGAACCTGGATGGGTATTAGGAGAAGTTGATTGTAAAGGTGGAAATAATATAAATGCAAAAATACAGCCCTAATTAGTAAAAGGAAGCAGATGTAAAGAAAATTCCTAATATAAATTGATACAGAAGGTTGCAATACAGAACAGGACACTAGAGGGAGATGCAGACTAGGATAAGTCAAGAGGAAACAATGTTTCAGAGAACTAAACAATCATGCAAGTTGCATCAGTAGAATTACTGAATGATGTTTCCCCAAAGCATGTAATCAGCATAATAAGCCCTCAAAACCTCAAAGGGCAATAGGAGAGCTATACAGAGTACAAAAAGGAAAAAACTGGACTGTACCAGGTATAGCACAGAAGCAGCAGTAAGAGAAAAGGCACTCACCGAAAATGAAGTAGGCTGAGGAACGGAAGAATCAGATTCTCCAGGAATACAGCAAGGGGCCAGGATTGGAGTCATAGTAGTTGGAGTGCACTACCAAAGGAAAAGACAAGCCAGATCCGGTAAACTGGCAGGAGGTCAAAGCCGTGAAGTATAAGAGCCAAATATATGGTACAAAAGGGGTTAATCCAGAAGAACCGTCAATGAACAGGAATAAAGTCGGCGAAAGGTTTCATAGAATCAGGAGCAGGTTCAAACACAGACAAACTTCTTAGAACAGGCATCAGAATTTAAACCAGAATTTAAACTTCCTTGCACCAATAAGCAGCCAGCAGAAACTATGGCAATGAGGAACAACAAAAAAGTTATGGAGTGAATCTTAGTGTATCTTTCTCAGGTTTCTCATTTCTCCTTTTGTACATAAGGTCCATTGTTTACTTTTCTCATCCGTAGATCAATGATTTACATAATGCTTTGAAAGATATAACCCGAGCCATCCACTTGCGCCCTGATTCTCCGCAAGCCTACATCATACGGTAAGTAGGTGCATAAATTTGAAATGTGACTCCTTGTGGTGGTGAGGGGTGTATTACAACTTGCAATCCGCAACGGTTCATTGTCCAACATATGTGATGCATTTCTCCTTATGTATATTTCTGGGTGCAATCAACTGATTCATGAATTTTTCTTGGTACACTTTATATATTCTTTATGAACAACCAATAGATACACATCTTCTTCTTGGAACAAACCAATTCCCTACTTGTGAAGTATTTGTTGTCATGATGGGTGTAATATTGTGAAATATGAAGTAATAACTAACACTCATATCTGGTCAGAGCCAGATTTACCTCTCATATGCCCATAGGTCCACTATTGACCACACCACTCCTCACATGGCCCCAGCTGCATAGACTCTTGCCTGGCACATTAGATGCTGTTAGCCTTCGACAAACACAGATAAAATAGACCCATCACCATTAGAAGAGGTTGGTTCATTTTAAAAACAATTGAAAATTGCCTTTATGTTGGACTAGACTCTTGTCTTTAATGTACATCATTTTTGAGAAATTGCCCTTTATTTGTTGGTAGCATAGTGTGGCACTTTTTGTTAATTAGTTTATGTGCTGCGCCGATTTAACTTCACACTGTGCTATGTATGACTAGACGGGGTAAGCAGCCCTTGGGTTTTAAGCTGTGTGATACTACAGCTCCCGTTATCCTCAACTAGGTAATGAGCCATTGGGTGGTTGGGGATGATGGTAGCTGTTGTCCCCAACAGCTGGGGAACCAATGGTTCCCTTACTGGGGTGTGTCACAGCAGTGAGCAATACTTTTGGCCTCAAAGAATACAAATTAACATACTTTTCAGGGAATTAGCATTAAGGGCAATACTGTGCCAATGAAACAAAGGTTAATTTCACAACAACTATTTATTTTACAGACAGTATGGGTAGTACAACATACAGGAAGATTTTAGTTCTCTGTAAAACAAACTAAACTTCTCTTAGGTTGAGTGGTCCACTTAAAGTCATATGTATACTGGTAGATAAATTAGACAGCACGTCAAGAAATAAACTGGTAAATATATCAGCCACCATAAACTAGAAACATGTGTCTGGTGCAGGAGTATTGGGATTGCCAATTGGGTTGGTCCAGCACAGCTTATAGTTAATCTCCCCCTAGACAACAGCTGCCTAGTCTGCCTAATGAGAAATCCATCCCTGTCCTTGGATCAGGAAGAGCACTTCTACAACTTGTATAACTATTATGATTTGTTGTAAATGGTAACTATTTAATGCAAAGGATATATCCTTTAGCATTGTTGCAGTGATATCACAACTAGACTTCTGTGGATTTTATTTAATTTAACTAAATTTACCCTGTATGGAAGGTTAAGGATGGAGGATGCTGAATCAATTTATCTGTCTGCAGTGCTGTTAAATGACCACAAGATGGTGAGAGTTACCTATAAGTTCCAGTAAATTGATGAGGAGAGAGTGCTTTGTACTGCCTCACATATAATCATATTGGTTGGTTATCTAAGGATGATGGGAGTTGTAATCTAGTAACAACTGGCCAGCCTAATTCTGTTATAAACATTAAACATAAATATGATTTTTGTTTTTCAGTCACACCTTTAAAGGTGGAAAACACACTATGTTCATATGCTAAGAACAGGCAAAATGAGCTTGAGTGCATTATAGGAGCACCATGCCCATCCAATGCCTATGATCTAAGGCTCCCTCTGAGCATTTCATTGGTCAGTTGGCACCACCTCCCCACTGGCAGTGCCACCAGCCCTGGTTTAGCCTACCTCCCAACATTTCAAATGGCCAAAGTAGGACACGCTTGGTTTAGGTGGAGCGGGAGTAATTACTGAGATATTTTAGTTTATTTCATGACTTATTGACATCTGTTTGTGTAACTTAATAAATTGTTTGAAACAAGACAAAATTATTTTACTTATACTTACTCATTTCTAAACTCATATACTGAAGTTTAAACAAATATTTCCTGGTCAGCAGCCTGACTCTTTTCAGCTTCTCATGCTCCGGTCGTCAGTCCACGTCCACCGCTGGATGAACTCTGCCGTCCTGGGTTAATAACAGCCCTGCAAACACCAGACACACGTGGGCTGTGTCTCACTTCCAGCTAGTTCTGATAGCTCTGTTTCGCTTCCCCTGTGTTAAGGTTCATGCAGTGTTACTACGGCAACATGTGCAGTTGGCAAACCATGAAAACCAAATGCATCTGACTTAAAGAAGAGAACGTCTGTGTAACGTCTAGCTGCAGCACTGCCATTTTCTTGAAGTGTAATTATAGCAAGGAGTCCTGAGGCCATTTTCTTGTATCCATAATTAGGCCTTACTTTATTTGTATGTCATCTGCACACAAGTGACGGACATTTACTGTGTGCTGCAGGATGGCGGGATTTTTCCAAAAAATTGGGATTGTCATACATAAATCGGGACAGTTGGCAGCTATACTTTAGTGAACAAGAGCAAGGGAAACAGGTGGACCATATGGTAGCTCCCTTGTGCCTGGATCAAGCAGGAATAACTAGGAGGGCCCCTGTTTTACCCTACAGCAATCTCCTTCCCTTAACCATATCCTCTGTATACATAATTGTTATATGATTTAATCTATATGTTGCCACAGTTCATTGGAACACATTGCACATTCATCCCTTCCCTGAACTAAATAAACCAAAAAAATGACATGGAGTGACTAGACCCCATATTCTTTTAAGTCCTCAGTAGAACTAAATATATTAATATGGGGACAGTATATACCATTTTCAAGCAGATATCCTATGTATGTTGGAATAGCTTGTCTTGCGCCTAGCTGTAGGATAATTCATCAATATCTGCCATAAAACATCTTAGTATATGTCTCCGACTGAGTCATATGCATACCGGGGGGGGGGCTGATAAAAAGGTGATAAAGTGGAGATGAATTCTCCAGTTTATCACTTCTTCAGTTCCTTTGTTATTCTATGGAGCCTAGTCACTAAGATTTCTTCAGCTTTTGGAGAGCTTAGTGTGTAGGCTCCATAGAATAACGCAGGAACTAAAAAAGTGATATCACTGGAGAAATTATCTCCGTTTTATCACCTCTTTATGATCTCTTAGTGAATCTTCCCCTGGGAACCTTCAAAATGAGTTTATCCAGAGATCTTTGAAATATTAAACTTTCCCAGAAAGTACTTTGTAGGCCGTATGCTCCTACTTGCTTTAACCCAAATGCGCTCGGTCAGACCTAAAGGCAGCCTTAACAACCCACAACTGACTGATATCACTGCTTGTTCACACACACAAAACAGGCAGGACTTCTTCCTCTGCCTCTCAAAGACTAATAGAAGCAGTTAATTGGTGTAGATCATGAAGTGGTTAATAATGGAATCTCTCTCCCTGAGTCCATCAGATTTGGCTGAAGACCTATTGTCTCTGGTTGAGAGTTCCTGTGTATATCCATATGTATAAAAGCAAAATGGAGCAAGTCTGGGGCATACCAACTACATATAGGAAACAGAGAAACCAAAGCACTAAGGGAAAGTTACTAAAGTATGAGAGGCTGGAAATGAGTGCAAGAGAGAAAGGGAAATATATATATATATTGTGTACAAAAAGCTTGTAATGTATGCATAAAGGCAAGGGTTGTCTTACTATTCTCTTAAAGACCAAGGGTTGTGCAGTGCATTACTTTTTTCAGTTCTCTGTTCCTCATTGGATTAACCCCTTGGATGCTAGAGAGGTCTACAAAGCAATGGTTTGCACTTCCTTGGAGACATCTCTTGCATAGAAGGATTTAAACTAGAATCTAAGTAAATCAACAAAATTCTGAATTTTTCTGCATCTCTTAACCCCTTAGTGACCGGCCACGCACGCACGCGGCCGGCACTTAATGACAGGGTTTTTTTTTTTTTTTTTCCATTATAGTGAATGACTTCCTGGACTTACCAGGTAAGTTGTCTGTCACTAAGTGACATTTTTTCATGACTTACCTGGTAAGTCCATTGTCACTAAGGGGTTAAGAGTGCGGTAATAATACACTGGTTACTTCTGTGACTGCAATGTTTCTAATCTCCTGCAGGGGTCAGTATTTGTATGAAATGAAGAAATATGACCTTGCCAGCTTCTGTATCCATCATGCAGCAGAGATGACTCAAGGTATGATGTGAGAGCTTTATTGCCTACTTCTAGTAATCATTTACAGCAGTGGTTCACAATCCCATCTTCAGGGACCCCTAACAGGCCATATCTTTAGAATTTTCCTGATGTGCACTGGTGTGCAAACCTTTTAAGAACCAGCAATTCGTTGCATACCTCCCTCTGGTCCTTAAAGGGTTAATTAAATGGCTAAGCTTCTGACGAATTCCTCTAAAACAAAATAAACCTGTGCTCCTCCATACCAATTAACTAAATGTGCACCGTGTATAGAGCATATATCATATTACTATGATAGTAAATTTCAGGCTTTATTTGTATAATTTGGCCAAAGTATGTTTAATCTTGCCCACCACGTCACGGTACCCCAAAATCTGTCTATTTATTTTTTTAAAATTAAGCTAGTATCCATCCATTATTTAGTTTTTAAATTTTTTTTTTTAAATAAGTAATGGACAGGTACTCACCTGATTTTGGGGTACTGTGACGCGGTGGACAAGTTTAAATATACTTTTTCCAAATTATGCAAAGAAAACCTCAAATATACTAATACAGTAATATGATATATGCTCTATACAGGGTACACGTTTGGATAATTTGTATGGAGGAGATAAAAAAAACTTAGTGGTTAAAAGTGATCCCTTTATTAATTAGGTGAAAGAATAAAACTGAAAAGCCCCATGTACGTAATTGGAAGGGGCTTAATCGGTCTGGATCAAAGAAATAGCTTCAATATAAGAGGCAATAGTATCTTGTTGTTACTATCAATATAAGCAACAGAATGGACCCTCAATCAATTGTAGGACGTATACGCTGTAGATGATGGCCACAAGGCTTAGCATTAGGGAAAAAACATCCTGCTGTTCCTTGCTTGGTTAATTTGAGCGCCTTTGCAGTATAAGTTTCCACACTGATCATTACTTATATGAGTCTCTGTGAGCCTGTACTCAAATACGCTATCTTTTTACCTCGATACATGGAGCTGTCATACTACTGCCGATACTTTCCAATCACAAGTAATTAAACTATCACTTGCAAGCTGTTAGTGCCAGGGCTTAATCTTGCTGTTGCCGCCATGCTGTTCCGATGATCCAGGCTGCATATTAAATAGCAGCAATATTCGGACTAGCACTGAACACACCGGGACTCACCTAAAGGCTTGGCTTACAGATGGGGATTCCAGTCGCCTCAAGATAATTATCAGGCACAAATTCTCATTGTGAATATGAAACTAGCTTTTACATCTAGGAGTATGTGCATTCACTAAACAGGTACTCTAGAAAGCAAGCCCTTAATACGAGCACTATACGTCCTACAATTGATTGAGGAACCATGATGAACTGTTCTTCACTGTGGAGTATGGCCAACTGTTCTCCACTGTGGAGTAGGCAAACTGTTTTCCCACTGTGGAGTATGGTGAACTGTTCTACACGGTGGAGTATGGCAAACTGTTCTCTACTATGGAGTATGGGGAGTTGTTCTCCACTGTAGAGTATGGCTAACTGTTCTCTACTATGGAGTACGATGAGCTGTTCTCCACTGTGGAGAACATGGAGAACTGTTGTCCATTTTGGAGTATGTCAGACTGTTTTTTAGGAGGACTGAGGACTGCACAGAAAGCTATGACAAAATTGCCGTCTCTGGGAGGCAAAATTGTTTCTATGAGCTCATACAGCATCACCACCTAGTGAAAATTAGTGAAATTGGTGAATAGTCACACTTAAATATAAACACACCCTCAAGAATATGAAAATGGCTAATTTAAGTCAGATTTCAATATGCAGTTAGCCATTAGTGAAGGAGACACTGAAATGTTCTATATGTGTCTACGTCATGTCAGTGTAGGTTTGAGGTGTAATCACAGGAATAAGATGGTGAGGACATCGTAGTGCATACCATAAGATGGATTTGGATCCAGTTTGCCAAATTATTACCAAACTGGACCCATATTGAAGTTTAGGATAGGAGGTTGGAACTGCTGATCTCTGATTGTTACTTCTATAGGACACAGATCAGTACAATACAGGAGAAGGGGAATGTATTAACCTCACCAAGTCTTAAACAAACGGTTTATTTAGTTATTTCTGCTTCCCCCATGTAAGACTTGGTTGCTTTGTTTTCATACAAAGATATTTTGGTACCAGGATTCTCCCTCATAAATGGTATTTGGTTGGATTAATGCTCTTGGTGCCCATCAGTCAACCGTTTAGGAAAAAAAACAGCATTATAGGGTTTTTCCTGATGAGTAAAATGAAAGTACTATCAGTGCTGGGAGAATTTACATTAAAAAGTTAATATAGTTCAGTAATTTATTTTAAATCAAACTGTTAGCAGCAATGCCACCTGGAGGACAATTGGACATTGGCTCTCAAACTTTGAGTCTGGTGACTAGAATAAAACAAATGCTATAAAAAATGAGTCTTAAAACATTTAAATGAAAAATCTCCCAGAATCCTTATTTTATTCTGCATAAAAAGCACTATAACATTTGTTTTCTTAAAAAAACAAAACAAAATATTATATTTTAGCCTATATATACAATTTCAATTTGAAAATCTATAATTCTTGGCCCTTTATCTCATTTGTATAATGTTACAGATTAATTTGTAGAGTCACTTACAAATGGTACACTAGTGTTATGTTAGTACCCAATGAGTGTTATGCAGAAATGTGTACAATAAATTTCACATTGCAAAGCACATGTAACCCTTTAATGTCTAAACCTTTAAGTTGTAAAGTGCTGCGTACACTTGTGGCACTATAAAAATAAACACATTAATTCAGAGTAAGTGTACAATTTGAACGTATGATGTACCAGTAACTGATTTATATGTAAGATCGCTTAATCTGTATGAAATCCAGTTAGGAAATGCGCACACAACAACAACTATTATTTATTATTTAAAAAAAAATATTGTTCTTATGTCAATCCATAAACTTTTTTTCCAAGCAGTTCTGTAGCAGGGATTTTGGATTGTAATTTGCAGATTTTTTTTTTTTTGTTAACAAAATTCAGAATTTTATTAAAGACGAGGCAAATTTCTTGCACTTCCCGGGAAAAAACGTTGATAACGATACAGAAAAAAAATAAACTTGATAGTAACTGACCAATCGGTGCTTTCCCTTTTTCTTTAAACTGTCTTGTAACTGTTGTAACTGCCTCTTTCTTTTAACTGCGAACAAAATTCAATAACGGTATAAGAAAATGTAAAATATATAACATTTAAAAGTGCAGCAAATGATCCAATTCTTAATCCTGGTTCCTGTCGCTTACTGATGACCTGTGAAAAAAATAAAAAAATTATATGATTGGAGTGTGTCACGGGTCTTCAAGGAGTCTGAGTCCGAATGCTTGGGTTCAGTTCTAGGGAGAGATGCTTGGGCGAGGATACTCTACCAGTGGTCCCTTGCAGCGGCCGAAGCCGGATAAAGGTGCTGGCCGCAAAGCCAGATGTCCGATCCCGGTTAAGCCAGGACCCTTACCAGGATGGGACTAGGATGTACCATACAGAACCCGGACCCCAATAGCCCGAAGGACCCCAACTGCAGATTAGTAGTAGCTCAAGTGCAAAATCAGCATGGAGTGTGTAGTAAATAGGTATGCTCCCTGGGGAGCTGACAAAAATAGGAAAACAAATGGGGAATACAACCAGAGCAAAAAATAGGACTGAATATAAATGGGACAACCAGTCCTACAGCAAACCCTCCAAGGGAAACAGGGCATAAATATCCCCCTGACTAGATCCCCTCAAGGGAGGCAGGGTAATCGTCCAAAGCCTAAGACCCCAGAACCCAGACCTGGGAAACCCCTGGAAGGCCAGACCAAGTGGGCTAAGACCACTTCTGCCCTAGGAAATCCCTGACTCCTACCATGCAGAAGGTAACTGCACAAGAACCCTAGGACCAAAGGAAGACAAAGTGGTCCATTGTTAACATCTGCAATAACAGGGGAGACCAGGAGTGCTGAAAATCACTGACCCCTGCTCCCTCAAAATAGCATAAGTGTCCCACTATAGGCTATATCCCCAATAGAAGAGAGAACCTCTGCCTGTCAGCCGAGTGCAACGCATCGAACCCAGAGGCTCCCCAGAGCCTAAGGGACGCAATAGACCAGAAACCACAGAGAGCTGGGAGAGAGCCGCCAGCGGCCATGAGGCTGTACAGGAGGATGAGGTACAAATCGGGGTGTCAACGGGGAGCACAGTAGGCAGCCACTAAAGGAACGGACACACAGGGAGCAATGGGTAGTCAGAGCGGAAAGGTACCTGTACCTGGAAATCCGGAGGAGACTGCAAAGCGGAGTCAGACAAAGCCGGGTTACCGGGAGCATCATATCACGGTGCCCATGCTCCTGGCAGCGACATTCTCACTTCCTGTTTTGACTGCCTCACTTTTATTGGTCCTTGATCTTGACTTCACCCAGGGCCAGCCTATTTATACCTTGTCATGACAGCACTCGGGCGTCCTTTCGTGGTGTACGTGTACTTAGTGCTAGTTCCTGTTACAGCTCTGTTCGTGTATGACCTGGCCTGCCTGATGACGTTCCTGAGTATCCTGATTTGTTTGATTCTCCGTTGCTGACTGATCTGGCTGAGAACCCGCTCCGTTGCTGACTGATCTAGCTGAGAACCCGCTATGTTGCTGACTGATCTGGCTGAGTTTCCGCTGACGTGGCGATGGGCTGGCGCTGTCGTTCACGTTGTTGACCTTGGGCTGAACACTTGCTGCCGCTCATACTGGTATAACTGCCCCTGACGGTGTGCACATGCGAAGTGCCGGTTCAGTGCTCTCTCAGCTCGGACTGTGTTACTCTGTTTACCTGTACGTGTCCTCTGCTCCAATTACCACTAGCTGGGCTCACTCCCTGTGGAAGTTGCAGGCATTCCTTTGGGCGCATTACCTCCTGAACTTTCCTGTACCTAGATCCTCTAGGCTGGTTCACTGTCTCGTCCTGCCATCTGCAGTAGCCGTAAGGCTCAAGAGCCAGCTGTTTCGTGGTGTACCATCTTGGTTCTGTATGTACTACAACACCTGTTACCTTCCGTTATTCGTTGCTTCCGATCCACCCCTAGCGTTCTAGGGTCTCTGTTGCCAGTAGCGGTTGCCTTGGTCCTTCTGATACCCTAGTGTCCTAGCTGACAGTATCCTCTACCGGGCTCCGTTTGACCCTAGCATTCTTGGGTCTATGTTGCCAGTTGTCTGCCTCTGGACTCCTAGCGTTCTAGGGTCCCTGTTGCCAGTGCCTGTGCTGTGTTGCCTCCATTCATCCCTAGCGATATAGGGTCCTTGCTGCCAGTAATCTGAGTCGTGGGCCTCCGATATTCCTTTGGGTTCTAGGCCTCAGTACCATCATCAGCAAGTCACTGCCTCCTTCTCACTGTAGTCCGCTAGGGGACTTGTAACTCTCAGTACATCTTCCTCATATTGTGCATACTCTGCCATTGTGTATTGTATGGTACCTGTACCGTCCTTTTGGGCTTGAGTGCATATTACATTATTGCTGTCTGTACTTTATTTCAATAGTTATTTTAACCTTACTAGTCTTGCCTGAGTGTTCATCAAAAACCGTGACACGTCAGGAGTTAGAGACGGAAGGCAAATTGGATGACAGGCCAAGATAACCGGGGGCGACTGGATTCATGGAGGAGAGGCAAAAGAGTAGTCAGGGACGGACCAAAAATCAGAAAGCCAGAGATCACAAAAATACAAAGACTAGGCAAACAGAGAACTGGTAAGCTCGTATAATCGGTCAAGGGTACAATGCCGATTCAGAGCTAATAAACCCTCATCCTCCAATCGAAGTACAGGAGGATGAGCTGAAGTAAGTATTAAGTCCTAATGGGGCCAAAAATATTCAAAAGCAAGCGTGACAGGGATGTTAACCCCTTAGTGACCGGCCGCGCGTGCACGCTGCCAGCACTTATCGCCCGTAAAATGGTTTCCAGGACGTACATGTACATCCTCTGTCCACCTGGCACATCCGCTCGGGACGTACATGTACGTCCTCGAGCGGTAAGGGGTTAATATAGGGAGGGATAATATTCTCCACCGTGTCTTTAATCCTTTGAATGCCAGAGGGGTACGAATGGGTTACATACCCCTCTGACACTCAAGTGGTTAATAAAATCCTGATTTTTCCTTCACCCAGCCAAGACTGCTGTTGAGGCCATGGCTCCTGTGGAGGCAACACAGCACTTAAGTGTCGAGTTGCTCCAGCCATCAGAATATAGCTCACATGAAAAGGGTGACATTTTGATGTTTCAGGCTTAAGTGTCGAGTGGCCTCCAGCAGTCAGAATGTCGCAATATGCTTCACTATGGATTCCTGTGGTATTTTATCATTTTGAATGTTTGAGCAATCTCCTGTGCATTGCTTTGACATTCCAGGTGCTTTCGGTTTCCAGCGCCATTACTCCACTCAAAGGAGAGGAGACTGAGAGCTGTCTTTGTCCTCCACATCCCAGTACACTACAGCGAGTGGTACGCTCTCAGTCTCCTCTCAGGTCTGCCTCTCAGGCTTCTCTCTGGTCTGCTTGTCTTGCGCAGAGAAGTGGACCTGAGAGAAGACTGAGCTGTCTGTGTCCTCCACATCCCACATTCAACCAGGCAACATTTTTAAGGTTGATCTTGATTTGTACAATTAGACTTCCAAGTTTATGATGCTGCTTTTTCTTAAAATACTGAAATTAACATGCTGCTATATTTTGACTATAATTGACATTTAATACATGAATTATAAGAATATTATAAGGGATTATAAGGGAATGTTTTCTATATAAAGTACCAAAAAACATAGCATACTTCTGTTGACTTTAAGGGGTTAATCCCAGGCCATACTATTGTATAAATAGTCCTTTAGAGGTAAGAGCATTGTGCTTCTCATTAACCCTTTGAGTGCCAGAGGGGTACACAGTGTGTTAATATTGCATATTTAATCTTTTCTGTATGATTTTATGTAGTATATTGGTGTGATTTTTTTTTTTGCTGTCTGCTGTATTATTGCAGCCCTAACTGCCATACTTACAGAAACAGAGTGGAGTAATGGTGCTGGAAACTGAATGCACCTTGAATGTCAAAGCAATGCACAGGAGACTGTTCAAACATTCAACATGATAAAACATCACAGGAATCCATAGTGAAGCATATTGCGACATTCTGGTTGCTGGAGGCTACTCGACATGTGACATCAGAATGTCGCCCATTTCAACCAGGCGAAACTTTTAATGTGCCGTGTTGTTGGTCGCCTAATAGATAGCAACATTTTAATAGTGAACCCTTTACTATAGAGTTGTGGTTTGATGTTCCCCCATCTGTTGATTACATTTGTATATGGATATACCCTTTTGTGACGGAATGGGTGTCACCCAGAGAATGAAATGTGTCTGTTTTCAGTGATTGCCATTCTTTTAACGTGTTCCCATTCTTGAAACCTTAATGTCCCCTGTGTGTGCATGCATTAGAGAGGGTTGTCCAGTTACCAGCAGTGAATGGGTTGGTTAGTGTGTATGATGTACAGAGGGATGGTGCCATGCAGTCTAGCTAAACCCAGAGATTGTGTCATGAGATAGCCAGTGTTGGCCAGCATGGAGGGGGGTAGGGCCAATCTGGGTGTAGATTGTGTACCTTCCCCCTCTACATCAGGCCAAGCTGAACAGACCTGGTACATGGTACCTGTGACATCACATCCTGTAGGGGGTGGGTGGAAAAAAGCCTAAGAAGAGAGAGAGAGACAGAGGGGGAGTTGCAAAATGTAGGACCAGGAGAAAGGGCCTCTACATAATGGTGGGAGGCCTAGGGTCCCTGGGCATCCTAAAGCAGCACTGCAGAAACTGGGACTGGTGAGTGCCCTCACCAGAAGAGTTAGAGTGAGCGGGCACTGTAGGACCAGGTCCCCTTTTCAGTTGTGGGCTGTAAGTTAAGGCGGCTTCAGACACAGAGAGAGTACCCTGATGTTCCTGCCTGAAGGATCTTAGGATGTCTGCCCCAACTCCTCTGCCAGGACTAAAAGATACAAGGAACCTTCATGGAATCCTGCAGCATGTGGAGTGGGCAGGATGCCTACTCTTGCCTCTAGTGGGACTATGAATAAGCTCCAGCATTAAGCTAAAATGGACTGTGAGTATTATTTGTAACCCCTGGCAAGTTATGCAACTAAGAAGAGAACAGCAGAAGTGCTTAGTTTTTATGTTTCACCCCTGTTTGTTTGCCTGTAATTGTTGTCCTATGTTTTGTGCCGTGAACACCCTAATACATGCAATTTATTATCTTTTTGTCTGGCTGGATATATCGCTTAACCCTCGGCCTACCAATATGTAACCCCTGTACGCCCCCGTCACACTGGTGGCAGCTTGTGGGATATCCAGCTTAGGTGTTCAGGGTGTCTGAGGGCAACCCTGACCACTATGTGTGCTAGTTGTGCCAGCTCAGTAGCGTGGTCACTTTAGCACCCAGACAAAAAGACACGGCCAAGGACAATAGTATGGGAACCCCTCCTGTTATTTTTGTTTTGCCTTAGAGTTAACCTAAGGGACATGTGAGCAAGTACCCTATCAGCACTGCCAGACAAAATGGGACTAGGGGTGTAGTCTTCATCCAGCACCCACTATGCCCTAGCAATGCAGTGATCTACAGCTTTACAGACTTGCCTGGATGATCCAGTACTTCAAAGCAAAGTGGTCAAACATCAAAAGACAGAGCTCCAAAGCAACCAGATCCAGAGGGAAAATTCAGAATGTGCTGAACCAGTGTTGGGTGCCACAGAATCTAAGCATGGGAGTAATGTGACACAGACATCAGAAGGGTAATCCAGAGAGAACATTGCACTACCTTCTCAGCTTAAAGGAAAATCCAGTGGGGGATGCTCTATTCAGAAACCAGTTACAGTGGGAATTTTAATGGAAAAGTTAATCCACCCCAAAAAGCAATGTTGGAAGTCTTTGCAGGGGTAAGTGACACTTCTGTGGGGACTGATTGTGATGGGACTGGTTCTGATTCTTTATGTTGGACTGATTTAGGTGGGATGGTGTTCTGGGACGGTCTCTTAATTTTGATGGCAGTAAGCTATTGTGTGTGTGTGAGGAAAATGCATTGCCACACCAGAAGATCTGCCTATTTGAAATGTTTGTGACGGGGGCGTACAGGGGTTACATATTGGTAGGCCGAGGGTTAAGCGATATATCCAGCCAGACAAAAAGATAATAAATTGCATGTATTAGGGTGTTCACGGCACAAAACATAGGACAACAATTACAGGCAAACAAACAGGGGTGAAACATAAAAACTAAGCACTTCTGCTGTTCTCTTCTTAGTTGCATAACTTGCCAGGGGTTACAAATAATACTCACAGTCCATTTTAGCTTAATGCTGGAGCTTATTCATAGTCCCACTAGAGGCAAGAGTAGGCATCCTGCCCACTCCACATGCTGCAGGATTCCATGAAGGTTCCTTGTATCTTTTAGTCCTGGCAGAGGAGTTGGGGCAGACATCCTAAGATCCTTCAGGCAGGAACATCAGGGTACTCTCTCTGTGTCTGAAGCCGCCTTAACTTACAGCCCACAACTGAAAAGGGGACCTGGTCCTACAGTGCCCGCTCACTCTAACTCTTCTGGTGAGGGCACTCACCAGTCCCAGTTTCTGCAGTGCTGCTTTAGGATGCCCAGGGACCCTAGGCCTCCCACCATTATGTAGAGGCCCTTTCTCCTGGTCCTACATTTTGCAACTCCCCCTCTGTCTCTCTCTCTCTTCTTAGGCTTTTTTCCACCCACCCCCTACAGGATGTGATGTCACAGGTACCATGTACCAGGTCTGTTCAGCTTGGCCTGATGTAGAGGGGGAAGGTACACAATCTACACCCAGATTGGCCCTACCCCCCTCCATGCTGGCCAACACTGGCTATCTCATGACACAATCTCTGGGTTTAGCTAGACTGCATGGCACCATCCCTCTGTACATCATACACACTAACCAACCCATTCACTGCTGGTAACTGGACAACCCTCTCTAATGCATGCACACACAGGGGACATTAAGGTTTCAAGAATGGGAACACGTTAAAAGAATGGCAATCACTGAAAACAGACACATTTCATTCTCTGGGTGACACCCATTCCGTCACACCTTTCAGTAATAAGTACTTCATTTTATACATGATATATAAATATGTGTTCGTAACCATTACACTTAGATTTTTTGCCTTTTTTTCTTCTCTCTCTTCATATTGATGTTCTGCCTCCCACTTTCTACTCTGTTCTTCTTTGGGCTCACCTACGCATCTGAATGACTTGCGAAATAGCTGCAATTATTTGAAGAAACTTTAAAATTGGAATAGTACATTTTATCAAAATGCCTTTATAGGGCCAGCTCTTTGTCTTATACATTTTCCATTGCTTTTCAAACTGAATTTGGATGTTATATCCCACTCCATGCCATGTATTTTTCCAAACAGACTGAGCACTGGTATCTTTGTTTTCTTTTAAAAATACAGCTTTAGATGCTAATTTTGTCCTTCTAGATATAGCAAAAGTTCACTACAGTAGGATTTAAGGACCTGCCCTCTGATACCCTTTTTAAGGAGATCAGACATCAAAGCATAGTTCTTTCAGGCCAGGGCTCCAAATTTCCACTCGCCACTAGCCAATGGCGAGTGAAAATTTAGCCCTGGCGAGTAGAAATTCAGCTCTGGTGGGTATGTTATGGCTTGCCGTGGCGAGTAACTTTTCAGGTCTGGCTAGTAGCAAAGGACTTCAAATTTTAAGCCCTGATTTAGACAATAACTGTTTCAAAGACAAATCTTCATTAGGAGGCCAAGAATGTAACAGTTTTTAGATGTGATTAACTTTCCATAAAGACGTATCTGGATTCTGGTGGTGGTTTGAAATCCGATTGCCATTTGGAATCAAGAAGGAATTTTTTTCCCCCCATTCAAGGCAGAATTTGAAATTGCTATATTGAGGGTGTGTTTTTTTTGTTTTTTGACTTCTTTTGGATCAACGATGGTAAACAGGAATAGGAAAAAGGTTGAACTAGATGGACGCAAGTCTTTTTTCAACCTAAATTACTATGTTACTATGGTGTCACGGGCACCCAGGAATGCTCAGAACTCAGTACGGTAATATAATGCAAAATATTTATTAGAATAAATCACAGCGATAAATAAGTGGTACAACAAGCAAAGGGTTACTAGCTGGCGACACTACTACCAGAAATAGTAGGCCTCTTGCTAGACCACAATGCGAGAGACTGGGCCGGAGCCCCTGTTAGTCTCAGCAGGATACAGGAACGCCAACTCTTGATCCGTCAACTGGAACACTGAAACAGGCGACCACTGTGAACACTGGCTCAGCAATCTTAATCCGACGAACAGGAACACAAGGACTGCTGGATTGGAGAACTGACCCACGCCTGCAATCAGTCAAACCAGCAACACCACACCTTTGCAGCAACCCGGTGACCCACTCCTGCAGTCACCGCTAAGACACCCTGTGACTTTGCCTGCAGTCACTATATCGGACCCCTGTGACTCACTCCTGCAGTCACATATAAAGACCCTGTGGCTCACGCCTGCAGCCATCACACGAGACCCTGTGACTCACGCCTGCAGTAACTACAAAAGACCCTGTGACTCTGCCTGCAGTCACTATATCAAGACCCTGTGACTCACGCCTGCAGTCACCAATCAGACCCTGTCCACAACAGTGGTCTGTCTTAAGCCAATAGCACAAATTGATCACAGTAAGGGATACTCGTGATCACTGGGTCATACACAGAGAGGGTTCTCGTACTTAGCTGGGTCATACACAGAGATGGTTCTTGTACTTATATGGGTCACACACAGAAAGGGTTCTCTTACTTAGCCGGGTCATACACAGTGCGGGTTCTCATAAATAGCCAGGTCATACACAGTGCGGGTTTTCATAGATAGCCAGGTCACACACAGAGCCCAATTACTTCACCTAATAACAACAACGCAAGGGCGATTGAGTCAGGACTCAGTCTGCCTTTTAAACCCCTCCACAGGAAGTAGGAGGAGGAGCTCAGAGGGAGGAAGTAGGTAGGAGGAGACTACAGGAAACAAACAGATAAAACAGAGGCCTGCTGCATGCTAGAAGCCTCGTGCCTGTAGATGCTGCTGTAAACAAGGTAAGCTGAAACTGTAACATATGGATAAGTAAATGTCTTTCATGAGTCTGCAGGTAATGGGATGTCAGCCTATAGGTATGCCTTTAAGTGCATGTACCTTTGAGAGAGTTGAACAGTAAGCATTAATTGTTCCGTTAGCATTTCGTTGATCAAACAGGAACAAATGAAATTATCAGACAAGGGTTTTCTATGACCAGTTCCAGAAGAGGGGGAAATCATAGTTGTGTTGGCAAATTGGCATCACAAGAACCACTGTCTCTCTGTGTTTCCGGAGTAGAATTATTACTCTGGGAATCAGTACGAAAGGTTAAAATGCAGAATTTCTGCCCTCCCCCATGATTGGAGGAAGGTAACTAGCACTAATGCTTCTGGATCCAGTCTCCAACTGAAAAATTTGGATATTTAAATGAAACACAAAAAAGGTCTATTCCTAAGAGGCCCAAATCTCTAGAATCTGTGCAAAAACATCCTTGTGTTAAATCCAATCAGTTCTATCCAAAAGGTACCTGGAGTTGCATTCTGGAAAGACCTGCTAAATACCTTGCTTGAGCTGTTATGTCTGTCTAGACAAAAATGCCAAAAATCATTCACCAATTTTGCCAATTCAGTCAATTGATAAATTGGACAGCTGAAATGTTGTCCAGCTTGAGCAAAATGCAACAGTTTGTTTTGTTCAAACTTTTCAGAGTGAAACAACCTGTGGGCAATTGATGTGTAACGGCAATTCTAATTCACACTATCTACCCCTGTCGTGGATCCCAGAGTCTCTCTCCCCAACCTACGAGATTGGAAACAGATTATCTTACTGTTTTAGGGGGCATCCCAAAAATAGCTTTGCTGTTCCATGTCTCCATGTGTTTTAACTACCTTATTTGTTCCTCCTTTGAGTCGATCAGAAAGGGATCTAGATCTGTGCACCTGAGACACCCTACGAAGATGTTGTGCTTTGGTTCTCTGAAGAACTCTGTAATGGAGGGGGCTAGCAAAAAATGGTTTTAATAGATGCTACCAGGAGTCTCACTATGTTGGCCAGCATTCTTAAGATAGTGAATCCCTTCCATTTTGAAACCTCTGTAAAGAACCCAGGTGCTTTCTTTGGTACCCAAACATTGTATTGGAACCTGTTTGATGGCACTTTCCTGAAGGACTATGGATATTTCTTGATTCACCAACATTCTGCCTGCTTCTGAAAAGGAATGAGGAATCTGAGACTGGATTGGGAATCTGTAAAATTAGATTATATATCATCTTATAATTTTCAAAATCCATTAATCTGAAGTGATGTTTGATCCCAGATAGAAATATTGTGTGAGTCTGCCACCCATATTTCTAGGGAAAAAAATGGGAATGAACTATTGAACATACTAGTGTAAGGGAGGGACTGAAATTAACCTCTAGCACTTCTACTTTTTCAAATTGCTTCCTCTCTGAGGGAATATGGGGTAAAATCTATATTCATTATTTGTTGGTCATTCTTTGGCAGAGGTTGAGCTGCCATTATAATATTTTGTATTTCTATTTGTTTGATCCATGATACGTTTGGCTGGGAATGTGACCACTACCATTTCAGGCCTTCCCAAAACACTTTTAATAGAGGATTGGGCTTTTTCGTAGGGCTGTTAAGGTGGTAAAACATTTAAGTAGATCATTGATAAACGAAGACCCAAAACGTTGGCCTTGGGCCAAGATGCCCGCCTCAGAAACTGCCATGTGTTTAAAACCTGGTCTGTTTATAGTAAGATAGCCCTATGTCTTTCCGTGGTCAAAAATGAGTTGGAATTATTTAGTAAACATAAGACCTTTTGAATCCAGCCCTGAAGGTTATTTGTATTAGTATGGGTATTGGTAACTATAGCCATTTCTGATATTTTTGTCATAGGACCAAAAATATATAGAAGATTGTCCTGACATGCTTTTAATGATCCATTGATCCCTTTCTTTGGGTCTTTTCCTGATTTGCTCAAAAATTGAACAAGGTCAGTTTCTGGGGTGTAATATACTTTGTAGGGTATAGAGGTTCTGGGCCATTCAGCCATTCATATATTTCTAGTGGTTTTGTCAGTAGGTTTCTTTAGCCCCAAAAAACGACATATTTGGTCATGTGATTCATAGGTGTTCACTTAGGGGACCTGAGAATGTTTAATATATTTGCAATCAAATAATGCATTATCTCTATCATCTGAGATCACTTTAGGATATGAATAGATTTTGGAAGAAACAGACTTTCTTTTCCTCTTAATTTCCTTCAGAATCGGTATCTGATAATAGAGTGAGATAAAAAAAAATAAAAATAAATAAATATATATATATATACTTTTTTATTATTATTAATATTGTCACTGTCCTCACTTTTGGAGGAGCAAGAAGAATCAGGTTTGTTTTTTTTTATTTCAAAATTTTGAGTTTTTTATAATTACATCCAAGCAAATTGAAGAATATGAAGAACAGTACATTGTAAAGGAGCATCGACAATAGATACTTGCATATGAGGTTCTAGTACAATTAACAATGTTAAAATAGGATATGTAGGACATACATAATAGGTGGGCATCTGTGATGAGGAAACAATTATAAAAGATTCAACTTCATACAATTAGCAAGAATAGGTATGGTACTGCAACTAAGTCCTCAATCAAAATGGTTAAGGAAGGTAGCATTCGAGTTATGCTCTATCCTGTACAATGTGCTGTAATGATTTTGGCGGTCAGCATAAGGGGTAGAGTATTGATATATGTGAATGAGAGGTCAAAGGAGGTTAGAGAGGGAAAGATAGAGAGGGGAAGGCGAAGAAGAGAAAGAACAGAAAGTATCAGAGATAGGGAGAGGGTAAGCGTGAACAACTCCCCAAAGATCCATCTAGCAGCTGAAGAAAGTTGTTTGAACAAGGATCAATGCCAGAGGTGGAACAACACAGGTGGGTAAGTTTAAGAGGAGTATCCAGAGTTTCTAACCAATACGAAGGATGTGCTATGAGTTAATTAAGGCCAAGCAGCCCATACACCTTCAAAATTTTGCAAAGTCAAAGTTGAGATGGCATGACATCTTTCCATAGATTTAACAGTAGTTATCCTGGCATGCCAGAGAGCAATAGGAGGGGCTTCAGAGTGCTTCCAATATAAAGGAATTAGAGACTTTGCTGCATTTAAGAGGATTGCTAGTAAGGTTGAAGAATCCGGTTTTTAACCTTTTTTGAATCTATTCCCTCAATTGCACGTACTCATGAGGCAATGTTTTTTTTTTACATGGATTAATACCACTATTCTCAATATTGCCTTCAGATTGCATTGTCTTCTGTGGCATAAGAAATGTATTACTATGTGAAGGGAATGACAAAAGTCTGTCAGAATTCTCCTGTCAAGAGCCATTATACTGCATATTCTTGAGTTTCTGCATTTTGAGATCACTTTAGGGTCCAAATGGATTTCAGAAGAAAGAGAATTCCTTTTCCTCTTAATTATCTCAGAATCTGTATCAGATAATGGAGCGAAGCATATATATATATCCTTCTCATTATTGTCACTGTCCTCATTAAAAATGCAAAAATAAACAGGTTTTAACCTTTTTTTTGAGTCTGCTCCCTCAATTGCACATCTTCATAATGCCACTATTCTCAGTATTGCCTTCAGATTGCAATGTCTCGTGTGACAAATGAAAAGTACTGTCTTGTGAAGGAGATAACATATATATCTTTCAGAATTCTCAATATTGCCTTCAGATTGCATTGTCTTCTGTGGCGTAAGAAATGTATTACTATGTGAAGGGAATGACAAAGGTCTGTCAGAATTCTCCTGAATCTTTCAAAATTCTCCTGACAATAGCTGTTATGCTCTCAATTCTTCTATAACAAAGATCCTCTTTCTCCCTATCAGACTCAGATCCTTCTGCAGACCAAAAGGTATCTGACTGATATGAGGATTTATACCTGTCATTTCCCACAGATTAGGTCATTTTTTATTGTTGTTAAGTGCAGAGGAAATTTAATTTGTTAGGCTCTTTGAAAACTTTTCCATAGTTGAAATGACAGTTATGGAAACAGATTTACTAACAGAGGCATCCACAAGAGCCTGGAATTGTTCATGGGCTGGGTCATCTTGAAATGACCCTTCACCTTTTTTTGTGGGATATTAATCTATAATCTGATAATATCCATGGTATAGATACTCCGACTAATGGGTTTTAATTTAAATATATGTGAGCCAGAAAAAAATTAAATATATACTATGTTGTTTAATATATATCTTTACACATATATGTATGTGAATGTATATGTATCTGAAAAAGCACAAAATGTATTAAGAAATAGTGTAAGATTTTAGGCAGGGACCTCACGTCCAGTGTTTCACTTTGCAAAGCACTTGTAACCCTGTATTATCAAAACGCTTAAATTGTAAAGGGCTGCATACACTTGTGGCGCTATATAAATAAACATATTAATTAATGCATTCATTCAAAGAAAACACCTGTGTCACTAAAATGTATTTGGAAGTCAAAAGATAAGAAAAGAGAAACAGCATATTTAAAAGGCTCAGACACACTTTTAATACTTATCTAAGGAACAGCAGGTAGTTATAAGAATTACAAGACCGTTTAAAGGAAATAATGAGCACTGTTTGGTCAAGAAGGATATCTGTGACTATCAAGTTTTTGTTTTTCTTTATGGTCGTAAAAAAGTTTTCTCTTTGCTGTTGAGGGCTTAGTAAAGAAAGAGAAATGTATAATGTGAACCTTTGGTCTTGTAATGAAATTCCTTACATGGAAATATACACACGCATGTCTAGATTTAGAACATGGGAATTCAATCTCTGGACTGCCAGCTGTTGAGGACAGCTCCTCCCATCATTGCCAATCAGCCAGGGGCTGATTGGTAATGATGGAAATTATACACTCAAACAGCTAGAGGTCCAAAGCTTGACTACCCACTGTTTAGAGATGGGGCGCTCAAACCCCATCCCAAGCCCTCACCACTAGTACAACTTTTCAGAATCTCCTCACACATACACATGCAATCAGTGGTTCAGTCATTATGAAGGATCAGCCTCAGTTAACAAGATCCACTTATGTTTAGTGAAGGATATCCTGAAAACCTATACTAGGTTTTCCACTAACCATATTGTGTGTTTCCTAGGTTCCTCACCAGTCCAACAAGCTTTGGTCCAGTCTTTCCGTCAACAATATAACAATGCCATTGAATGTTTGGTGTCTTCTACGGAAATAAAATCAAACCCCTCCTTGATGATCCTTCTGGGGAAAATTCAGATGAGAGCAAAGAAAAATAAGGTGAAAAACCTTCATTCTTGTATTTTTTAAGTATTATCTTTGATATGTTGAAATATATTACTTTAATATTTCAGCACTTACAGATCATCTGAATGGTACAGGAGCAGTACACGTTTTATAAAAACTGAAAAGTATAATAGAGCTTTTCCTGCTGTGTACCCTTACTCCAATCTCTGTTTTATTCAAATGTAATAACAGGTCAAATTATCAAGAAGTGAATTACAGCGTGTTTACTTCCTGAAAATTCGGACAGAATGACTCGGCAGTTTCTATCACATTCTATGGAGACTTATTTTTCAGCGAATTTCTTCTCAAATAAAATGTTACAGAATAACTGGAAAACGACCATTAGAGGTCACTGTTAATGAAAAAAACATGATTTTAAACTGTTATAACTGGAAATCTGCATCGCTCAGCAGTGGAGTACCATTGTTTTACCGAACAGGAAAATGCATACAATATGTATTTTTTCATAACCAAAGTTTACTGCTCCTTTAAGTACAACACAAACTTATATAGAACATATGACTGTTACGGTTCAGTACACTCAGACACAGTAGATGTTGGTAAAAACACAATTTTATTAATGCACACAAGGAATGAGGTAACCCTCACGGGTCCAGTAACAACAGTAGTAACTGACACAGGACAGGTTACAAGCAAATTAACCCACACGGGTCCAGTATGTAATTTACACAAAATACTGACACAGGTCAGGTAAACAAGTTTGATACAGTTTAAGAAAGTCTAATGTGACCAGTGAAACCACTGGCAAAGTATGAGTACAACGAAGGCCCAATGTCGCCTATAGGCAAGGGGAGGCGACAATGTCAGGACTGCAACAACAGGCACTGGACTCCTGTGGGAGGATGCAATGGTGGCCGCCCACCAACGATACACAAGGCTGGTCAGAGCTCGTGCCAGAATGGAGGCCCTACTGGAACAGCCCAACACCGTGTGCACGTACTACCTTAAAGGGTTAATGTGCGATAGTATAAATGGATGGCAACCGGAAGCGCACAGCTGAACCAAATGGAGACTCAATCACACAGAGTAACGGAGACCAACAAACCCAGAGTGGTAGTAACAGAACGAGGCCCTTCCCCCGAAGGGGTTAATAGCGCTATGGTCTGGATAACGGCAACCACCGGAGGCGCTCAACTGAACCACAAGTAGACCAAGCGAATGCAACACAGTGTGAAGGCACACTGAGACTCTGACCACTGTCAGAATGTAACGGACAACCGGAATACCGGAAACAAGGAGGCCCAGTAAAGCTGTAACGGTGCCAGGCAGGCAGCAGCAGGAACAGTCCGGGGGAGCCCAACTGGCACAGGAGAAGCAGGAACCACTGCCAAGTCGATTCGGTACACAGTGCAGGAATGTCAGCCAAGCCGAGTCGGTACACAGAGCAGGATCCTCAGACACGCCGGGTCGGTACACGGAGCAGGATTGTCGGTCTCGCCGGGTCGGTACGCGGAGCAGGAATGTCAGCCAGGCCGGGTCAGAACAGGAAGCAGGAACGTCAGCCAATCCGAATCGGTACACAGAATCAGGAACAAGACAATGGCGTGGTCAGGCAGTCCGGGGTCATACACTGGATCAAAACAGCAAAACTAGCTCTAGGCATCAGGTACACCACTAAAGGGCACTAGAAGAGTGACAGCCCAGGGTATAAAAAGGCTGTCACTAGGAGGAGCAGTACAGAGCAGCCAATAGGAGTGCAGTAATAGCGAGATGGACAGAATGTCGCCCAGATCACGGGTGCCGTGATAATGACATAATTATTCTTAACTGAAATGTGAAATAACACCCCTTAAAGGGATAGTAATACTTAACCCTTTCGCGACACAGGACGTACATGTACGTCCTGTGTGGCTGTCACTTAGTGACAGAGGACGTACATGTACGTCCCGGAAATCCGGCTCCCCGCGCGGCTGCACGCCGTTCGGGGACTCCGGATTCTTTTAGACAAAAAAAAAAAAATGTTAGACTGGCGTTAAGTGACGGCCGCGTCTACACGCGGCCGTCACTAAGGGGTTAAAATGTAAAAAAAAAAATATGTTGTCTGATTTATCCCCCTGAGTGAAACAAGGGAGTACCATTGTTTTACTCAGGGGGATAAACCCTACAACATTTTTTTTTTTTACATTTTAAGCATTACTATCCCTTTAATAATAACAGCTCCCCACTTGGATTATGGGCAAAAAATCCTAATAACCCACTATTGTGACCTTGCGCATTTGTTGAATGCAACATCTCCAACCATTGTCTGGGGATGCTCAGTAGGATCATTGAGAACATATAATTCCACTTTAGGGTGACGTACGAGTTCACTAAATGTATTTTTCCCCACCAAGATATCATTAAATGCTTCCATTCTTTGAATAGCTGATTGGTTACTTCTAATAATCTCAGGAAGTTAGACTCCATCAAACTATGACTATTTCTAGTTATCTGTATTCCTAAGTATTTGAACTCGTCCTTCTCCCAAACAAAGTCATACATGTCCTCAATTTCCTCTCTAGTATTTATGTCTAAATAAAAATCTAATGAGGTAGATTTGTTGACATTCGTCTTATAGTTGGATAACAAGATAAATTTCCTAAATTCCTCCATGAGATGAACTATAGAACCAGCATTCATGTTAAGAATGTCATCTGCATAGAGGCTAATTTTCAAATCTTCTCTCTGTTCTGACACCTTTAATGTTCTGATTTTTCCTAATATTTGCAGCCAGGGGTTCAGTTGATAAAATGTACAGCAAAGGAGATAATGGACACCCCTGGCTTGTTCCATTACGTAAATTAAACCAGTCCGAACAGATATTTGGCCCATTTGGTCTGGCCTCAGGATTTTTGTAAAGGGACATAATAGCATCTAACATCCATCCCTGGATCCCAAATTAATGCAATACCCTCTCCAAAAAGTACCAGTCCACTCTGTCAAACGCCTTTTCGGCGTTGACAGATAATATTAACATTGGAACAGCTTTTATATTAACCATATCAATTATATCTATGATTCTTCTGGTATTATTTCCTGCAAATCTACCTGGCACGAACCCTATCTGATCCGGATGGATCAGTGTATTCAGGATATTCTTAAGTCTCTCGGCCAGGGTAGAGGAGAATATTTTGACATCCACATTTAACAATGAGATGGGTCTATAATTTTTCACATCTATAGGGCTTTTTCCAGGTTTTAAAATTGGTAAAATATTAGTCCAAGTCATCTCTTCCGGAAAGCTCCCGTCTGTACAATGTTATTAAATGTGGATGTCATATGAGCTATTAGTTGCTGTTTAAAGGTTTTGTAGAAGGCATTGCTGAAACCATCTGGTCCAGGGGTTTTGTATCTTTCTAATCGCTTAATCTGTACCTCTACTTCCTGGGGAGTAATCAGAATGTGTAATTTATCTATCTGAGCAGTTGTTATTTTAGATAAGTCGGAGTCGTTTAAATATGTCTCAGTACTTTGTCTATTACCTTCTGTCTGGATATTATAAAGTTTTGCATAAAACACATTGAAACACTTGGCTATTTTATCCAGTGTCATATAAATTCTATCCTCATCAATTACTTTATTAATTCTATTTGCAGCTCTATTTTTCCTCAACTTTTTTGTTAGCAACTTATCTGTTTTATTACCCCTGCAATAGAATCTTAACTTTAGTTTTTCTATGTTCTTAAAGGGATAGTAATACTTTGTTTTATCTTTATTTTATTTTGTAGGCATTAAAAAAACATGAAGAACGATATGTCTTATCTCTCAAACTTTTATGGTTTGAGAGATATTCACAAGCAAAGTTTCCCCTCCCGCCCCTTTTACCTAGTGTAAGCCATCTCTTCTCAGATGTGGAATCCAGTCCATAGAACAGACAGATAACAGCAGGGGACAATCTTCTTCCTATGAGAAAAATGAAAGTCCTGCCCCCTTGACAAGTTTTTCAGGTTTTTCCCTTATCTCAATTGAAGATTGTCCCTCTCTGCAGTCTACCTGTGCACCTCCCTTCTCCTCTGCCTGAACAGTGTTACATCAGTAAAAGGGGCGGGAGGGGGATACTTTATCATTGAATTACTCTTGAACTACAACTCCAAAGTCCAAATACTATGATGATTAATTAGAGTTGCTTTTATTATGAAACATTACTATCCCTTTAAGAACATTTGCTGTAATTCTTTGTTTAATCTTATCCTGGATTTCTAATAAGTTTTTACTTTTTTCTTATGTCGGATCCTATTTATTCTCCCTAGAGAGCCTGTTATAATCTATATATAGCGTGGCTAAGTCTTATCCCCTTTTTTTATTTACAATACTATTCATTTTAATTAAATAGCCTCTTGATACTGCCTTAAATGTACACCAATTCAAGGCATGGCTTGTATCTGCAGGAACATTTTCCGCAAAATAACATTCAATTAACTTCTTTAATTCCTTTATATTATCTTTATTTTATATTAATCATAACTATACTGTGGTCAGACCATATATTATCGATTATTTTGGAATCTGTGACACCATTTATCAAACGCATATTTCACCGTATCATATCGATGCAAGAGTAGGTGTAATGAACTTTCGACAGATGGGTGTACTCAGCATCTCTAGGATGAAACATCCTCCAAATATATAAGTCAAAATTATTCAGACTGTTGTTTAGAGCTTTAGCCTGCTTGATAAGTTTCTTACCTACTGTCTGATCCTTTAAGAGTTTTTTATCTAGTTCAGCATCTAGTATGCTATTGAAATCTCCTGCCACCAGACAGCAGCCTGCCTCCACCTGATCCAGTTTATCCAGTATCTTATTCAATAATCCCACTGGAGCCACATTTGGCAAGTAAATATTTGCCAAAGTATATGTCTCCTCATTAACATTGCAGACCAAGATCAGATATCGACCCTCCAAATCTAAAAATTGATATCTGATCTTGACCTGAACTGATTCTGAAAACGTTATCGCAACCCCTTTTTTCTTCTTTACACTATATGATGGGTGGATAATTAATGGGAAGTCCTTCCTCCCCCATGAAGGTTTATCTATTTGACGCCAATGTGTCTCTTGCAGGAAACAAATATCTATGTCTTCCTTTTTAAGTTAGTTGTAAATCATAGATCTTTTTTGGGGGGTATTAACACCCTGTGCATTGACAGATATTATTTTAAGCATTTCATCTTCCCTCTCACCCTATGTAGTCCCCCTCTCTCATTTCCTCTGGCCAATTTGGTAAAAAAACACACCCACACAAATACATACAAATATGGAGTCTTATACTCAAAACTCCTTACCCACTCTACCCAATGTGAGTTCCCATGCTTCCCTTCCATGGGTTCCCACTGTCGCGATCAGCCCATCTGTCACGGCTCCCAGGAATAAACCAGGAGTCAGTACGGTAAAGTAAAACAATCTTTTGTTAGAATAATAACAGTAATGCACGTAAACAGATAACACACAGAGGGTGATCAAAGAGGCAAGCACTGTATCAGAAATAGCAGTCCACCAAGAGATCCACCACACTGTCCGAGACTAGGCCTCAGGTCAATGGAGCCTCGAGGTAATTCAGAACGCCCAAAGGACTAGCACTGACTCAGCCTGCAGTCAGTCTGGGAGTCTGATAGAGCCCCAGGTCGCCTCTAGGATGGGTGTCTGTGGAGTGGGGACAAACACACGGAGAAAACAGACAGAGCCCCCTAGTCAGCACCAGAAAGGATAGTCAGACAAGCCGGGTCATACTCAGAGCAGGTAGTCAGCCAGAGCCACAAGTTTGCACCAGATAGGATATCCACTGAAGCGTTGGTATGCTGGAAGCGCAGTGGACAGAGCCCCAATTCAACACCAGAGTGGGTAGTCAGACAAGCCAGGTCATACACGGAGCAGATAGTCAGCCAGAGCCACAGGTTTGCACCAGAATGTATGTCAAAGCCAAATCGGAACGCACAAGGATAATGGTCAGACAGATCCACAGGTCAACACCAGAATGGATGGACAGACAGGCCGGGTCATACACAGTTCAGGTAGTCAGCCGGAGCCACAGGTCCGCACCAGATTGGGTGTCCACTACACAATGGGAGCAGGCAACCTGTGCCTCCAATTAGGGCCCCAAGTAGGGGACCTTATTTTAGGCCTACTGAAAAATGTATTCTTTTCACCTCTTCTAATACCCTTATCTTATTTGTCTATCTCCTACCACATGGGCTTAGGAGAAAGTAGGGGATGAAAGGGAAAAAAATAAATAAATAAATCATATTAATTAGGGTCTGATCTTATCACCATCCTAGTTGTTGGTTGATAATCTTGAGACCGTATACTGATTTTAAACCCTCCATCTTTATTAGAGTATATTATGAACTTATCAAATCTCACTACATTAGGCCCCAGTCTATTTAACTATATCTATAAACCTAATCTTTTTATACTCCTAATTGTGTCTAACTCCCAATCCTATTTACCTTACATCCCTTGATAAATATATATATATATATATGTGAAAATAAGTGAATACAATTATATCTCTATTAAGTGCATAACGTATTCTGTAAAAATAGCTATTCCAACATAATTAGTCTTTACCCTATTTCCATCCTTTTTTCCTTCCCCTTCTTCCTCCTCCCTTCCCCCCTCTCCTCTTTTAAAGGAAACTATGTCTTATATGTGAAAATAAACAAATATAGATCTACCACATTTTCCTATTAGGAGGGAAAATATCCCATTGTGTAAATCATTAACAAAATTTAACCCTTTAAACCCTTGACATGGGGCCCATCTCTATACTAACTATAGGTCATTCTACTATATATATTAGTTATCCCTCAATAAATTAGAGACTTATATTGATAGGATGGAGAGAGAAGAAAATAAAAATTCCTATCCCCTCCTTAACTACTTGTTCTTCAAAAAGGTAGAATCGTTCCGTTTGTCTCATAATCCTATATATTTGTCCTACTGGCTTACCTATTGATACTCAGAGCAACAACTCTAGTTATTAAATAATATGTGGCACACCTCCTAATATGCTTAATAATAGCCCTTCACACTCTAGTACTGCTAGTACAAAAGCCCATGTACCCGGGCCCAGGTCCAGATGATGCTAGCCCCCGACCGCCGAAGGTGCACACCACGCATCAGTTTGTGACTCATTCATAGCTGGCACCCAGAGGGCCAGGACGCCGGACCCGATCTGCCCACCACCGCTAGTGCCCACGATGTGGCCATGAGCCCCAGAGACCATCCGAACGCACAGAGCACCCCCATTACACTGCACGCCTGGGCATCACCCACCACGCGCACCTGCACCGTGACAAACAATCCATCCCTCAACCATATAGGATGTATACATCACAGTATTTTGGTATATCTTATATTCAATCCATATATCATCTGGAAAAGAGGAGCCTAAATAATGGGGGAGAAAAAAAAAAAACCCTGCCAACTCATTTTCCCTGTGGCAGTATATCAAAATAGAAATTAGGGTTTTTAATTTATTTTAGTCTCTTACAGTCAGATTTCCACATTACATAGGGAGTCAAATTTATGGGGTTGTCCATTCAACATAATTGTCAGGTTTGTAGGAAAACCTCACCAATACTGAATATTCTTCTGTCTCAGAACTTCTAGGACCAGGAGAATACTTTTCCTCCACCTTCGAGTTTGAAATGACAAGTCCTGGAATATTTGAATGTCTTTATAGCTTGGATCCGTTATACTCCTTTCTCTTTTGGCTCTCGACATTTTTTCTTTAAAGATGAAGGAGTGAAAATTAACAATTACATCTCGCAGAATATTTTCGGGTACTCTCTTTGGTTTATGTAACCAATGGGATCTATTCATTATATTTTCATGGGTGTCCATATCCAGTTCCAAGATCTTAAGAAAGCCCATAAGGAAATCGTTAAAGGGATAGTAATGCTTCATAATAAAAGCAGCTCTAATTAATCATCATAGTATTTGGACTTTTGAGAGTCTTATTTGAATATTGTGAGAGTTGTAGTTCAAGAGTAATTCAATGACAAAGTCTCCCTCTCCCGCCCATTTTACTGATGTAACACTGTTCAACCAGATCAGAAGGGAGGTGCCCAGGTAGACTGCAGAGAGGGACAATCTTCAATTAAGATAAGGGAAAAACCTGAAAAAATTGTCAAGGGGGGCAGGGTTTTCATTGTTTTCATAGTAAGAAGATTGTCCCCTGCTGTTATCTGTTCGGTCTTACAACCAGATTCCACATCTGAGAAGAGATGGCTTACACTTGGTAAAAGGGGCGGGAATGGAAACTTTGCTTGTGAATATTCTCAAACCATAAAGGTTTAAGAGATAAGACTTATATCGTTCTTCATGTTTTTTTAATGCCTACAAAATAAAATAAAGATAAAACGAATTTTTACTATCCCTTTAAGATGATCTTGATCAATGGTTTGTAATATATTATGAAACCGCAGATTCCCTCTTCTTGATCTATACTCCATATCTCTAATCTTCACTTCCACTCTGTCCAACCTTTTTGCCAAGTCTTTATTCTCCCTTTGCAAGGCTAATGTAGCTATATCCAATCTGGAAATTTTTTCCTCAAATCTGTCCATTTTTTCTGACAATTCTTTCACTTCCCGCTTAATCTCTATAGAGCTATTCTCTATTTCTGCTTTAAGACATCTCAGCATATCTTCCATTTGGCTAGTGAAAAATTCTTGTGTGACTATTTCTTGTATATTTGTACACTCTTGAGAGTCAACTAACTTTGTCGATATAGAAGAAGGCATAGACTCTTCTAACCTTTTATCTGCTTTTTCTTTATTGCTAACTGGAGTGAAAAAGCCAGATGCTCTTTTTACCTGTTTTTCTTCTTTTTTTTCTTTTTCAACTGGCCTTTTTTTGTGGTAGCCATGTTAAATAACCGGTTAGATGTCACAGTTCAGTCTTAGATTCTACACATTATTGCCGTTTACAAACAATAAATGTTAGAAACTTCTAGAATCAAGCTGTCATTTAGCACTTCCGGCCTTATTAGCTTAGACCGCATATACACAGCTTAAACCAGTTAGGCCGTGACTTAGGCCATTATAAGATTAACCCTCTGCTCTTTATTTATTTGTTTATTTCCCTTTTCTGGCAGTCACTTCAAGAATGCAGATAAATGAATTCCAACCTCAAAAACAATTCTTGTCAAGCCAGGACCTTTGTACCACTCACCGCAGCAGGGGTATCAGGGAAAGGGGCAGCAGATCCACTGTAGAATTTTTTGAGAATCTGTTTGCAGCAGTACTCATCCTTTCTTTGCGTCAAGGCTGCATACCTCTGCTCAACAGTCCATTCAACATAGACCAGTCGCAAAAAAATCTCTTTCTTTAGGTCTGGGAGATTGTAGCAACCAAGGATATAACTTCTCTTTTTGCTGATTTCACAGAATCGGCTGTACTCCTGGCAGCCAAACATAACATCCTGGACCCAGGCCTTCAAGGCCAGCCTACGGTCAATACATCCCAGGAAAGGTGGTGGGCTGGTGAAGGTTGGAATGTGGAAAAACTCCTGGTTAGCTCTGTTGCGCAAAACCCAGTTCCCATCTTGTACCGTCATCTCAGCAACTATCTAGCTGGTCTTCCCATTCTGCCAGACCAGGCGCCCCTGTCAGGGGCTCCCACTGAGTTCATAGTCTCTTAAACCGCTGGAGCTCCAATGCTGGTAAGCTCAGGGTCTCCAGGTACTCCACTTTTTCCACCATGTATCACCGGTGAACCACCAATTTGGTGAAGGAGAACTCCCACTGCTGCCACCAGTGTAACAGAAGCTAAGGACGCTGAGTTATCCTAAGCCATCTTTCTGGGTCTCTCCCTCCTAGATGGGCTACAGATGGGTAGCCTGTCTGGTGAAACAGAATGGCTGGCTGGAACATAGGGCTCCTGAATGGGAGTCAAAGTGGACTCTTTAAACCATTCAGGAATGAAGATTCTGTACTGTTGCTTAGTTCAGAACAACTCACTCTTTTTTCCACAACACATGGGTTTTTATACAGGATTCTGGGAATTTCATAACATAACAACAAATGGTCAAATAATACAATCACATAGATACAGTAGGGGACAGCAAATGGTGGAGACCTCACACAATGGGGTGCAATGGAAGGGCTTGCAATACCATGGGACCCCCTGGGGTTACTGTACACACCTGAACAAAGGGACAGTACAGAGGCTGTGACATGCAGTCTGATTGATATAATCAACAACACAGTACAATGGAAATATGTGTTACCTGCAGTCAGAACCCCAGACTAATCCCATCACACAGAGAATAGTGGATGCACAACAGAGAGGAGATTAGTAGGTGGACCAGACAGTGATACCATACACCTTTGAAGTAGCATGGCACAAACACAGATAATTTTAGTCTCTTTTGCAGAGCTGCCTGCTGATAAAATGTTCAAAGTTCCCCATAGTCTGAAATAATGGGCTGAAAGCCTACATTCCCAGCAATGGTTTCCAGTAACGGACTGTGGTCCGTTACAGTATAAAAAGTCAAATTACTTACGCATTCTATTTTATTTCAGAGTTTTTTTTAATACGTATATTTTTGACAGCAGCGTCCCTGAATTTCTGTTTCCAAGGAGTTTTCTGATTAGCTGACCATCAGATCAGGACAGTGATACAATGTAGAACTATTCCTGTAGCTGTTAGTGCTTTGTATTTTTATATTTTATCACTAAACCTTTCTAAGTTCCTGACAAAGAGCTCTCTGGAAGCTGATCCAGGGAGCTCAATGTCAAGGATATAAAAGTGGGAAGAAAATGGTGAAGTTGTAATCCTTTGGCTTCACACCCTTTAACCTCATTGTTTCTATAGAACTCTCTGAAATATATTGCTTTGGAGTGCCTTGCAGACCTTTTTCTAGCATCCAGACTATTGCCAAAATATCAATTTCAAATATATTAAGATGAACATAGGCTAAAATGGTTTAGTAAACAGGTAAGTGCATGTGACTAGGATACAGGACATATTGTCGCACTGTGTGAAATGTTTCAGATCTTCCACTTGCCATCCATAAAATCTCCAATAATTAATCTCCAATAATACCAACTAATGTTGACTTATCAAAATTGCATTTTTTTTTTTTTTAAATTGAGCTGAATTAACTTTTGAATTAATACACTCCCAACTCAGTGACTAGACTTGTTTACCCAACAGGAAATCCTGCACGAAGCAGGAATGTTTTGTTTGCCTCGTTTTACAGCAATGGATCCCAACCTTTTAATGTCTGACTGACACATCCATTTTTAAAGGGGAACTTTCACCTCCAATACACTGTGTCTCATATGATTAAAGGGGAACATTCATATGAGAAAAAGTTTTGCCCATGGGCTTAAATAAGCCCAACTACATTAGCCTTGATATTTTTTTCAATGTTACACTATTTAAGCTACAGAGAATTGAAATGTGCCACTGTAAGTGCAGCACAACAGAGCAGGACTTCCCATCTCCCTCCCAGCTTCCCCAGGGAGCGCGTTCGCACTTCCCTTCGAAGTTTATGTGTGCTAATGTTACAGCATGCTCCGTTTACCATTCTACTGAGCTTGCTACTGAGCTCCGTAGCTTAAATAGAAGGTAGTTTACACTGAAAAAATGTAGTTGGGCTAATTTAAGCCCATGGGCAAAACTTTTTCTCATATGAATGTTCCCCTTTAAGCTAGTAAAATGGTATGTGGGTTGGCTTTTTTTTTCTTTCTACGTACATACTTTAGTAGATAACTGCTCTAAAATGTAGACTTTATGTGGGCACTTCCGCATTCTGTGGCACAGGGTAACGTCGGCACAATGATGCGGGACTTCCCAGTACTCAAATTCCCTTCCCAACTCTGTTCCAGCCCCCGCTGGGAGCGCATTCACGCTTCCCTTCTTATTGATTTGCATCATGTATATTGTACATTTTAGAGCGAATACTAAGGTATGTATGTAGAGAAAAAAACCAACCCACATACCATTTTACTAGCTTAATCATAAGAGACACAGTGTATTAGAGGTGAAAGTTCCCCTTTAAGTGATGACACAAAATTTAAAATTGATGGGATGTGGGTGCAGAGAAACAGTACAATACCATGAATATATTTAGAAAGGTGTAACACATTAACCCTTTAAGGACCTGAGTGGTGTATAACACACTTCTTAGTGATTTGCACACACCTCTGGTCCTTGAAAGGTTAAAGGGATAGTAATGTTTCAAAATAAAAGCAGCTCCAATTAATATTCATAGTATTTGGGCCATGGAGAGTGTTATTTCAATACTGTCAGAGGTGTAGTTCAAGAGTAATTGAATGATATAATATCCCCTTCCCCCCTCTTTTACTGATGTAACACTGCTCACCTCAGAACAGAAAGATGGTTGCCAGATGGCTTGCAGAAAGGAACAATCTTCAATTAGTATAAGGGAAAAAACCTGTCAAAGGGGGGCATGGTTTTTATTGTTCTCGCAATAAGAAGATTGTCCCTTGCTGTGAGCTGTCCGGTCCCAGGACCAGATTCCACATCTGCGGGGAGGTGGCTTACACTAGGTAAAAAGGGTGGAAGGGTATACCTTATCATTCAGTTACTCTTTAACTACAACTCAGACAGTATTGAAATAACACTCTCTTTGCCCAAATACTATGAAGATTAATTGCAGCTGCTTTTATTTTGAAACATTACTATCCTTTAAGTTTGCTAGTTTGCTGTCATGATACATACATGTGCAGTGATACTCTTGTTTGAAACTGCTGCTTTACAGGAACACTAACACCTAATTGAAATGTCATATACAATATCATGTACATTAGGTAGCGCTGGTGGTTAAAAAAAAAATAATAATGTAATTGTGGATCCATAAATTCTAGTCCTAACCATGCTTCTACTGTGTGTGGCGATTATCTCTGTTTGATTTCTAATCAATTATTTCTGACAGGTTACAGACCATACAATAATAAACTATCACTTTGGAAACATTTGGCAAGCTTGCTTTTCAAATAAATGTCCTCGGGTCTTGCAGAAGTATTATTCCTTTGAGTGCCAGAGAGAGAGGTATTGGATCACAATGAGATAGGTAGAATTCTGGCACTGAAAGCGTTAAAGGGATAATATTGTCTGCCGTAAAGTAACATAGTAATTTAGGTTGAAAAAAGACTTGCGTCCATCTAGTTCAACCCTTTTCCTATTCCTGTTTACCATCGTTGATCCAAAAGAAGAGATTTCTCTCTGGATCAACAAGCCCTAACTAAATATTAATCCCAATACTAACGTACATAGCCCTCTATGTTATGCTCTTTTAAATAAGTATCCAGGCCCCTTTTAAAGGCATCTAATGTATTTGATAGCACCACCTCCTCAGGAAGTGAATTCCATACCTTTATTGTCCTTACTGTAAAGAAACCCTTCCGCTGTTGCAGACTAAATCTCCTTTCCTCAAGTCTAAGCGGGTAGCTCTCCAAGTCTTCTGTATTGTAAAACTAACACATTGTGCTATGTTTAATCACTTACTTTTCTGTAGTTTCAAAGATATTAAATTTAAAAAGATCCCCCTCCCGCCCCTTCTGGCCACCTCCCCTTAGAGCTGCAATCTGGTCCCGGGACCGGATGGATGCAGTGAGGGACAAACTTCAGTGAGTAAGTATAAGGAAAACCCTACCCCCCTTGATTTGAATTTTCCTTTGCTTACTCAAGATTGTCCCTCGCTGCTCTCCATCCATACCACAGTTGGGGGAAGTGTGACGAGGCCAGAAGGGGCAGGAGGGGGATCTTTTTACATGTAATATCTTTGGAACTACATAAAAGTAAGTGATTACACATAGCGCAATGTGTTGGATTTACAATAGAGAAGACTCGGAGACCTACTTTATGGCAGACTTTACTATACCTTTAAAGGGATAGTAATACTTAATTATTACTAATCCCTATATTATAGTCATATTAAAAATAAATGTATTGCCCCCAGTGTCATCTCTTAAACCTTTATGCTTTGAGAGATAATCGCTCCTAAAGTTGCCCTCTCCCTCCCCCTTCCCCGAAGTCAGCGTTATTTCCACTTATTCTGTTCCTCTGCATATTCTGTCTCTCATTTAATAGGATGCAGTAAAAACCTTCAAAAAGGCCCTGGAGGTCTTTAACCCAGCTGATCAACCCACTTCATCTACTTCTGTCAAGGCAGAGATCTTTTACCTACTGGGACTTTGTTACATGGAACAGTTTAATTTCCTGCAGGTGAGCTGCACTGGGGCATAATAAAAGTGCTGATATGGTTTTGTTTTCATCTCTATCCCCCTTCATTACCAATCCGCTTCTACTCTTTCTCATTTTCTTCTTCCCTTGCTTTTCTATTCTCTTCCCATTTCTCTCCCTGCTCTGCTCTGGTTCTTTCTAATTTACATGGGTATATATCTGTGGCTTTTTTCACACACAACCATGCAGTGACTTTCCTTTACTGGTCTTTAACCCTTCGAGTGCCATAGAGGTATCCAGTGCATTGCAGTGCATTGGATATCTGTCTGGCACTCGAAGGGTTAAGGACATTTCTGTCGATCCATCTGACCAGGATAAAAATAAAAAAGTACCATTGGTAGTTTTAAGTCAGTCAGGTATGCAATTACTTGCGCTGTGACACACTACTGAACTAGCAGGATTATGCATTAAGATGTGTGAATGAGTTGATAAACGAGTAGTTAAGTGGAGATGACTTCACCAGTGGTCTAAACTCTCCAAGTACTATGTTATTCTGTGGTGCCAATGCACTAAGATATCTCCAGCTTTAGACATCTTAGCGTATTTGCTTCTTAAATAACAGGAACTGGAGAAGCCATCTCCACATTATCACTCCTTAGTGCAGAACCCCACTGCCCACACATCCCGGGAGCCCTGCAAAAAGAATCATGTTTGCCTTCATGGACATGATTCCCATTGCTGATTAAATGTTAAGAAGAACCTATCCTCACTAAACTAATTTTTCACTGTCGTCCAATACAGGTCACTGGTACCATGGGATGTGTAGTCCCCTTTAATAGGCAGGAACAATTATGCAAATAATTTGCAAGGGGCGGAGCCTCCCCTCTTACTTAAGCCACCTTCTGGCCAGAGCCACCCATATTGATTTGTTCCTGGTGTGCTTGCACACCAGGCAGAGAACAGCTATGCTTCTTAGAGTTTTATTATTTTTTATTCAAATATGGAATACCACCATTAGGAGGGTGACCATGGCTGTGAATTGCCCTCTTCAAAGTGGCTGGTGCAGCTTCCAGGGATTTCTGTGGACCTATACCTGAAGAGGGGACAGCTTGTGTTAAGCAGCTCCCCTGTTGGGGAAATTACCTCTGGTTCTTTCCCTCCCTATCATGGTCACCTGAAGACAGAAGTCTGCGAGAAAGGTGAGTCACCCATTGAGTGCTGAAGGTCCACTTGTCCCCACAGTGTCCCTTTGATGGGCTTGTATTTGGGAGTTTTAATACACTCCAGCACTCATAGGGTGTTTTTATTGCATTATCACTATTTATGCAATTTCTGTGTTATTCTCTGAGTTTTGGAGCATTGGGTATTCATTTATTTATGTTTCTCATGTATTTCATGCTTGTTTGGGCACTTTTTAATGTTTTACTAAACTTTATTAAAAATGGTGTTCCGCGCCTTTAAGCGCGGCTTTTTCCCGCTCAGCAGCAGAGCTCCTTTACTCTCTATGGGAATTCACAGTTTGGGACATATCTCTGAAACCGCTTGTCACAGCAACTTCAGAGTGGGCTCATTTTAATGCTAGGCTCCTGCTCTATCATCCGGTTGGTGTTTTATTAATGTAGGGGGTTCAGGGGGGCTTCGGGCACTGTTTGGGGTACTTGCATAGGGAAAACTACATTTCCCATGAGCGCTTAGCTCGCGCTTGTTTCTGATTGGCTGTCATGACGGCCGCCATTTTGTGGTACTTTTCCAAGGCGAGTACACTACGCAGGGACCGAGCCTTCTCTCTCCTCACCAGATTAACCCTTCGCTGGCCAGATAAGTCCGTTTTTTTGACCTTTTCTGGGGTGAAACTTTAATCTTTAACACTTTTCTGGGTGATAGTGTTTTTTGTGGGGTATATTGACGCTGTGAGCATGTCTACTTCACTGGAGCTAGGGGCTAGACCCAAGACTAAGGAGGCTGGGGGGTCTTCTACCCCCATGGCGTTTTGCTCCTCTTGCCACATTGGGCTGGATTGCGATAATGTGGGGGATCTATGCCCTAATTGTACTGATAAAGATAGCAACCCTGGGCTTCCCAGCCACGCTATTGAGCCATCTTGGGTGAGGGAGTTTAAAGCTGCCACTAGGGATCTCAGATCCACGCTTCAACTCTTTCCCTCTCAGGTACAGGGGGCTCTCCAGGTCTGGCAGACCCCCTCTACTATCAGGACCTCCCTGCCTAAGCCACAGGGAGCTCCTGATATCACTGATTCTTCTGAAGAAGAACTTTTACAGGATTCTGATGCTGAGGAACGTACTGTTATTGAATCTAACAGGTCCATTGGGGACCCCTATGAGTGTGACCCTGAAGTTTCGGCTGAGGGTCTGATCAGAGCGGTTCTGAATACGCTCAACCTTCCTCTGACTCAGGAATCCACGTATGATCCTACTGATGTTTTTCAGAAAAAGCCATCTAAACCTGTTGTTTGTTTTCCAACTAACCCTACTCTTGCCCGTCTGGTTTCTGAGGCATGGAAGAATCCTGATAGATCTTCCTCTGTCTCCAAAAAGTTTGCCAAACTTTACCCTTTTCCCGAAGCGGAGCTGGCAAAATGGGTTCATCCTCCCAAGGTGGATGCTCCTGTGTCTAGACTATCCAAATCTACTGCTTTGGCTGTCTCAGATGCCTCTGCCTTGCAGGACTGGACGGATAAGAAATTAGAGCTCTCTCTTAAATCTATTTTTGCCTCTATTGGCACTGCCATGCGCCCCACCTTTGCTGTGGCATGGGTTAATAGGGCTATTGCAGCCTGGACTGAACGACTGACTGAAGCGGTTCGCCAGGATGCGCCTGTATCTGAACAGTTGCAGCTTCTTGCTAATATCACTGAAGCTCAGAACTATGTTGCTGATGCTGCTTTTGATGCTGTGCGCATGATGGCGAGGGCCTCCACTTCTTCTGTGGTGGCTAGACGCGCTCTTTGGCTGAAGATTTGGTCTGCTGATACAGCCTCTAAGAAAGCCTTGCTTTCCTTGCCCTTTCAGGGGAATTTGCTCTTTGGCTCTGAGCTCAAAGAAATGATCAGTGAGGCTACTGGCGGTAAAAGTACTCTTCTACCCTCAGTCTTTAAGAAAAAGTTTCCAGCCAAACGCAATCGGTCCTTTCGTTCCTTTCAGACTGAGACACGCTCCTCGGCCCAAACGGGTCCTCCCACTACGCGCTCCTCCTCCAAGCCCAAACAGTCCTGGAGGCCCAAAGTTGCCTCCAAGGCCAAGACCTCCAAGACTGCTTCGGCATGACTCGCCGAACCCGGGTCCGCATCCGGCTGTAGGCGGTCGTCTCCGCATCTTTCGCCGGACTTGGGAGGAGTCAGTGGCGGACCCATGGGTTCTTCAGGTGGTGTCAGAGGGATACAGGATCCCTTTCTCTTCCCTTCCTCCTTTTCGGTTCCATTTTACTCGTCCTTCTCAGGAACCCTCAAAAAGGCGTCTGTTCGACGACGCTATTCAGGATCTCTTGGACAAAGAGGTCCTGGAGGCGGTTCCGCAGGGGGACACAGGTTCAGGATTTTATTCCAACCTGTTTGTGGTAGCCAAAAAGGACGGAGGAGCCCGTCCCATCTTGGATCTCAAAGATCTCAATGCCTATGTGGTGACTTCCCACTTCCGCCAGGAGTCCCTGCGCTCTGTGATTGCAGCAATGTCTCCAGGGGAGTTTCTTGCCTCCCTGGACCTTCAGGATGCTTATCTTCACATCCCTATTCATCCAGAGAGCAGGAAGTATCTCAGGATTGCCTGCCACAGGGGACACTTTCAATTTACAGCGCTCCCCTTTGGACTGACTACAGCTCCTCAAGTCTTCCAGCGGGTGCTGGGCTCCTTGATAGCGGTGCTCCATCAGGATGGGATCAGAGTGACACCCTACATGGACGATCTCCTACTGAAGGCCTCCTCAGCGGAGCTTCTCCACCAGCAGTTGCAGAGGTGCATGCACACCCTGAACCGTCACGGATGGATCCTGAATCTGGACAAGTCGGACTTGATTCCTTCTCAGAGGCTTCTGTTCCTGGGTCTCCTGTTCGACACTCGCCAATGCATGGTGTTTCTTCCAGAGGACGTGGCTCACCAGATAGCCGTCAGAGTGGCTGGGATTCTGGACATGGACGAAATTCCAGTTCCGAAGTTGTCGTCCTTAGTGGGGAAGTTCATTTCCACGATCGAAGCAGTACCATTTGCCATGGCCCACTCCAGGGATCTTCAGAGATTTGTGATCCAGACGTGCAGGAATCATCCAGATCATCAACATCTGTCTGTTTCTCTTCCTCCTCATGTCGAGTCGAGTCTGCACTGGTGGTTAGATCTCTCTCATCTCTTGAAAGGGAAATCCTTTCTAGTTCCTCATTGGACCACAGTCACAACGGATGCCAGCCTTCGGGGCTGGGGTGCAGTCTGGGGTCGCTTCAGTGCTCAGGGGAAATGGGGTCTGGAGGAATCCATGCTCTCCATCAATGTTCTGGAACTTCGAGCTGTCCGGCTGGCCCTGAGGCACTGGGAGTCTCAATTGACCGGTCTTCCAGTCAGAGTAGAGTCCGACAACGCCACGGCGGTGGCTTACATCAACAGACAAGGCGGCACAAGAAGCGGTTCCGCCTGGTGGGAAGTCAAGGATATTTTGTCTTGGGCAGAAGATCACGTGCCTGTCATCTCTGCAGTTCATATTCCAGGCGTGGACAACGTCATGGCAGACTTCCTCAGTCGTCACACCGTCGACAGCGGAGAATGGGCTCTTCACCCAGAGGTGTTTCACATGCTCACTCAACGGTGGGGGATGCCAGTGGTGGATCTGATGGCTACCAGACACAACAGGAAGGTTCCGGTGTTTTGCTCCCGTCTGAGGGACTCCCTTGCTCTAGCGGTGGATGCCTTGTCGATCCCTTGGGACTTCTCCCTGGCTTACATCTTCCCCCCTCTTCCTCTATTGATCAGAGTTATTCAGAAGTTGAAGAGAGAACGTTGTCCTGTCATCCTGATTGCTCCAAACTGGCCTCGCCAGTCCTGGTTTCCGGAATTGATGGCCATGTCAGTGAAGGATCCAATCCCACTTCCAGCCCGTCCGGACCTGCTTCTTCAGGGGTATCTGTGGAAAGAGGATGTTCACTCTCTCCGTTTGATGGCATGGCGGTTGAATCCTCGATTCTAGCTAAGAAAGGCTTTTCTCCTTCTGTGGTGTCGACGATGCTCAGTGCTCGTAAGCCTGTGTCTTCCAAGATCTATCATCGCATTTGGTCAACTTTCGTGACATGGTGCTCTGTCAAGCAGTTGTCTCTTGACTTCCATCTTCCCACTGTCCTGGCCTTCTTGCAGGACGGTGTGGACAAGGGGCTCAGTCTGAGTTCCCTCAAAGTTCAGACCTCTGCCTTGTCTGTGTTTTTCCAGGAACGGATTGCCATCCTTCCTGATGTGAAAGTCTTCTTCCAAGGTGTGACTCATGTTCGACCTGCCTTCAAGAGTCCTGCTCCCCAGTGGGATCTCAATTTGGTGCTGGGAGTTCTTCAGCGACCACCGTTTGAATCCTTGGCTTCCATTCCATTACGTCTTGTGACTTGGAAGATGGCCTTCCTTTTGGCTATTGTGTCAGTACGCCGGGTGGCAGAGTTACAGGCATTGTCTTGTAAACCTCCTTACCTGGTGTTCCATAAGGATAAGGCTGTGCTTCGCACTACCAAGGAATTCTTACCCAAGGTTGTGTCTGAGTTTCACATCAATCAGGAGATTGTGGTTCCCTCTTTCTGCCCTAATCCTTCATCTGACAAGGAAAGAGATCTCCATTTGTTGGATGTGGTGCGTTGCCTCAAGTTTTATGTTCACCGCACCGAATCTATCAGGAAGTCTGACGCTCTATTCGTCATTCCTGAGGGGCCTAGGGCAGGAAGACCGGCTTCCAAAGTTACCATTGCCTCTTGGATTAAGGCTACCATCCGTGAAGCCTATAAGTTGAGGAATAAGCATGTTCCCTTCAGGGTGACTGCCCATTCCACCAGATCTATTGGGGCCTCCTGGGCCTACAAGAATCAAGCTTCTGCTGATCAACTGTGCAGAGCGGCCACTTGGTCCTCTGTGCACACTTTTTCTAAGCACTACCGAGTTGATGTGCTGGCATCGGCTGATGCCAGCTTTGGAAGGAAGGTCCTGGAGGCAGTCTTGCCTGTGTAGGTCTTCCGCTCTGTGATCCTTAGTGCTTCCTTACTGTTGAGTCCGGTTGGCTCGTGTTCCGTGTGCTGTGTTAAGTTCAGGGATTGTTCCCTTGATTGGTGTCCGTTGACACTTACAGTTTGGGCTATGTTATCAACTGGTTAACAGTTCTAGTGACTTGGGCCTTGCGCCTGGTCCTTGCCTTACTTCCCGCCTCTGGATCAGCTCAATGTTTGTACATCCCATGGTACCAGTGACCTGTATTGGACGACAGTGAAAATAGGATTTTAGTCTTACCTGTTAAATCCTTTTCACTTAGTCCATACAGGTCACTGGTCTCCCACCCTGTCAAGGGACCAGTCTTGGCTCTCCTGTGGCATTCAGTGGGAGACCGTTCGGGCATGCTCACAGGAGTCTTTCTTTTTGCTTACCTGGGGTCAGTTTAGGGTCTCAAATCAATATGGGTGGCTCTGGCCAGAAGGTGGCTTAAGTAAGAGGGGAGGCTCCGCCCCTTGCAAATTATTTGCATAATTGTTCCTGCCTATTAAAGGGGACTACACATCCCATGGTACCAGTGACCTGTATGGACTAAGTGAAAAGGATTTAACAGGTAAGACTAAAATCCTATTATAGTGGGATTTTCTGCCCAGATTAAGGTAACCGAGGTTTATTACTAGAAGGTGTTAGTATTCATTTAACTCCATTTACTTCCAATAGAAAGATCTCACATTTACACCTTCTTTCTGCAGGCTCTGGATGCTCTTACCAGTGCAGTGAAAGCTCAGCCGGGTTATTGTGATGCGTATTATCAACGTGGGCTTTGCCGCGTGCGCCTTCAACAGGCAGAGAGTTTGCATGATTTCAACAGAGCTCTTGAAATCAACCCCAGTCATTTTCAGGTAATGGGAACAGTGCTAAGGTGTATTTCAAGTTAAAGAGGTGTATCTCTGAAATTGTAGAACTATAGCCCAGCCTAAGGTTAGAACGTACACTAAAACCTGGTGATCTCTGGCTAGCTTATCAATAACATTCAAATAATAATAATATAGTTAGAAGAGCAACAAAGACTATATCTTTATACATTTACAGAATGTAAACAAAGAAAAGTCCTTTTACCAGTAAATACCCTGTTACTTACTATAGATAATAAGCAGTGAGGTTTATTGAAATGTTTATGGTTAAAATTATGCTTAGCTCTTCCCTCACAGCACCTCAGACTGCGCAAGTCTCTATCTGCCTCAATTCTGCTGTGAGCAGAACTGTTGTGAGGGAGATAAGGAGGGTAATTAAATATTCCCCAACTGTAACTAGCACCTAGTACCTAGTTTAAACTTTATTTCTCTGTTGTCCAATACAGGTTACTGGTAACTTTGGGTAGGCGATCAGCCCCTTTAAGTAGGCAGGAACAGTTATGAGAAGTGACTGCTTGGTGGAGCCTACCTCCTCTCCTTAGCTTGCAGCTAGCCAATCCCCTTCCAGTAAGACTTGTTCCTTGGTTAAGACACAAGGCAAGAGAACAGTTCTGCTATAGTTTTAGCTTTTTTATTATTTTTCTGTTAGATATGGGATACCACCATTAGGCAGATTACCATCACTGACAATTCTCATCACCCAAATGTGGATAGCTCAGATTACCAGGTGCTTTTGTGGACCTAAGCCCTGGGGGCAAATCTTGGCTGCAAGTTCTTACCCCAGGAGTTTCCCACTGAGGCTTCTTCTTGATATATGGTAATCTGAAAACAGAAGACCTGCTGAAAAGGTGAGCACCCTTTGAGTTCTGTGGTCCACATGTCCCATGCTTCCCCTCTGCACAGGGGTCTCCTTGGAGTTCCTATTACATACTCATGCACTCACTGGGTTTATCTGTATTTCTGTTGGGTGTTTGGAGCAAGTTTCTGTGGTAACTTAATCCTTTAGCTGGTGATTGGCATACTTGGCAAGGGTCTGAGCACTTTCCCTACTGGGTTCAGTGTTTATTGGGTCTCCTGACTCGTTCTAGTGGGGTTTTGAGCGTGTTTTACATTTTGTAATCACTGTGCTAAATTTATGTTCCACACCTTTAAGGAGCGCATTTACCGCATTGCTCCATTCACTCCTATGGGACTTTACAGTTTGGGACGTATCTCTGCAACCGCTCCATGTAGCGTGGTCAGAGATGGCTCATGTTGTTGGTCTGCTCTTGATCTGTCTTTCTGTCAATGTTCTGGGCATGTTGGGGGACTCAGGGGGCTTCAGGCACTGTTGTGGTACTTTTTTTGAGAAACTACAATTCCCATGAGCGCTTGCTTTGCGTGCTCGTTTCTGATTGGCTCCCGCATCGGCAGCCATTTTGTGCCTTCTCTGAACAAGTATCCTACGCAGGGCATGGACTCTCCTTCTCTTCTCAGCAGTTTAACCCTTCGCCTGCCAGAAAAGTCTATTTTAGCATTTCTGGGGTGAATAATTTATCATATACACTGTTATTTTGGATGTTTCTGATACTTTGACCATTTGACTCTGTGAGCATGTCTATTCCATTAGACCTTTGGGCTAAACCTAAGACTAAGGACACTGTGGCGTCTATGTCCCCTATCGTTCATTGTTCCTCATGTCACTCAGGGATACCTAGAGAATGCTCAGGTCATGTTTGCTCACAATGCGCTGCTGTCCCTGAGTCCCCTGCAGAGACCTCCAGCCATGTACTAGAGCCAGTATGGATGTGAGTTTAATGCTACTACCAGGGACCTCCGGTCTAACTTACAACTCCTTCCATCCATTTTGCATGGGGTATTTCACTCATGGCAGGCCCCCACCCCTATCAGGTCCTCCCAGCCTAAACCGCCGAGTGTACCTGATGTGTCTGATTCCTCTGAGGAGGAATTATTAGTGGATTCTGATGATGATGATGACTGTTCTGCTGTTTCTTCCTCTTAGTTTTTTGGGGACCCCTTTGAGGCTGATCCTTTTCCCTCAGCCGAGGGCCTGATCAGGGCTTTGTTGCACACACTGAATATTCCCTTGGTACAGGAGCTTTCCTCTGATCCCTCTAATGTGTTTCAGGAGCCTGTCTGACCCCATACTTGTTTTCCACCTAACCAAACTCTTGACCGCTTGGTGTTTGAGGAGTGGAAGTTTCCAGATAGGAAACCGTCCATCTCTAGGAAGTCTGCTAAGCTTTATCCTTTCTCTGAAGCAGCACTAGCTCAGTGGGTTCATCCTCCAAAGGTAGACGCCCCTGTTTCCAGGCTTTCTAAGTCCACTGCCTTTCCTGTGGCTGATGCATCACTCTGGAATACTGGACTGACAAAAAGCTTGAGACCTCTTCTCAAGGCCATTTTTGCGACAGCTGGTTCTGCCCTGCTCCCGCATTTGCTGCGGCATGAGTGAATAGGGCTGTGGCTGTTTGGACTGAACAGCTCACCTTAGCTGTCCTTCAGGGAGCTCCTACTGCTGACATGTTGCGGCTTCTTTCCAACACCTCTGAGGCCCATCATTATGTTTTGGCTGCCCTGTTTGAAGCCGTTCGTATGGTGGCCAGGCCTTCTACCATGTCTGTGATGGCCAGACGTGCTCTTTGTCTCAAGATCTGGTCTGCAGACACTGCCTTCAAGAGGGCTGTCCTGTCTTTTCCCTTTCAGGGCACCTCACTGTACGGGCCTGATCCCAAGGATCTGAACAGTGAAGCCATGGCGGGGGGAGAGTACTCACCTGCCAGGGGTTCTTAGGAAGAAGTCGCCTGTCAAGCGGAATTGTTTTTTTTCGTCCCTTCCAGGTTCAATTGCGTCCGGTGGCCCAGGCAGTGCCTCAGGCTCCGCGCATCTCATCCAAGCCTAAGCCGCAATGGAGGTCCAAGTCCTCCACTAAGCCCAAGGCTTCCAAACCTCCTTCTTCATGACTCGCCGAATCCGGGTCCCCACCCGCAGATAGGTGGCTGCTTACGCCACTACATTTTGGCTTGGGAGGCCTCTGTGGTGGACCTGTGGGATTTGCAGCTGGTGGCTACGGGGTACAGGATCCCCTTCACCTCCTTTCCTCCTTCTTGAACCTTCTCTTCTCTCTCCTCTGGGTGCAGAAAAGCTCCGCCTTTTCGAGGGAGCCATTCAGACCCTTCTGGACAAGGCGGTCTTAGAACCAGTTCCTCCTCAGGAAAGGGGGTTGGAATTCTACTCCAAGCTCTTTGTGGTTTCCAAGAAGGATGGTGGCTGTCATCCCATTTTGGATTTAAATAACCTCAACTCCTTTGTGGTCAGGTCCCAGTATCGCCAGGAGTCGCTGCACACAGTGATCGCTGCCATGTCCTCTGGGGAATTTCTGGCTTCTCTGGATCTTCAGGATGCATACTTCCACATTACCATTCATCCAGAGAGCCGGCAATATCTCCGCTTTGCCTACGACCGAGGGCATTTCCAGTTTTCTGCCCTCCTCTTTGGCCTGACAATGGCTCCTCAAGTCTTCAGCAGAGTCTTGGAGCCTGGATTTCTGTCCTCCATTGGGATGACATCAGAGTTACCCCGTACATGGACAACCTCCTGAAGGCATCTTCTCCAGATCTCCTTCATCAGCAGGTGCAGGACTGCATTCGTGCTCTGTGCCGTCACGGGTGGATCATCAATCTGCACAAGTCGGACCTTGTTCCTTCCCAGAGTATGGTTTCTCTAGGCATCCTCTTCGACACTCAGAGAGGGATGGTGTTTCTCACAGACGAAGTGGCTCATCAGATAGCACTGAAGGTCCAGGCTGTTCTGAATCAGGATCCGGTTCCGGCCAAGAAGTTGTCATCCCTGGTGGGGAAGTTCATTTCCACCATAGAAGCGGTTCCGTTTGCCATGGCTCATACCAGGGAACTCCAGAGGTTTCTAATCCTGGCTTGCAGGGGTCGACCGGATCTCCTGGAGAGGTCCCTATCTCTCCCTCTTCACATGGAGCTGAGCCTCTTGTGGTGGCTCAACCTGGACAATCTGCTGAAAGGCAGGCCCTTCATGGTGCCATTCTGGACAACAGTGACGATGGATGTCAGCCTCCCTGGATGGGGACTGATCCTGGGGCTCTTGAATATTCAGGGCCGGTGGTCCCAGGAAGAATCTCTCCTTCCCATCAATGTCTTGGAGCTTCAGACGATAATGCCCTTCGCCACTGGATGCTCCAACTGGAGGATTGCCCGGTCAGGGTCCAGTCGGTCAACACCACAGCTGTAGCCTACATCAACAAACAAGGCGGCACAAGAAGTCTTGCAGCTTGTTTAGAGGTCAAGGCTATTCTGTCCTGGGCAGAGGAGCATGTCCCTGCCATTTCCGAAGTTCATATCCCTGGCGTAGACAACTTTCTGGCAGACTTCCTCAGTTGACACACTGTGGACAGCTGAGAGTGGGAACTGCATCAAGAGTTGTTCAACCTCATTGTCCAGTGGTTTGGACTTCCCTGCATCGACCGGATGGCGACAAGACACAACAGGAAGGTCCCAACGTTCTGCTTTCGCTGGGCAGACCCCCTGGCTCTGGCAGTGGATGCCTTGTCGATTCTGTGGAATTTTCCTCTGGCATACCTTTTCCCTTCGATTCCCCTGTTGCACAGCGTGATAAGGAAACTGAGAGTGGAGTGCTGCCCAGTCATTCTGATTGCTCCGTACTGGCCTCGACACGCTTGGTTTCCGGAGCTTCTGGATCTCTCTGTGGCAGAACCTCTTCGGCTCCCCTCCCGTCCGGATCTTCTTCTACAGGGTTACCTGTGGAAGGATGATGTTCATCGTCTGGCTTGACGACATGGAGGTTGAATCCTTAATTTTGAAGAAGGGTTTTTCTTCTGGTGTGGTGGCTACTATGCTTACTGCACGTAAGCCTGTTTCCTCTAAGGCTTACCATTGAGTTTGATCTACCTTTCTCTCTTGGTGTGCTGATAGGGACCTGTCTCGGGATTTTGATCTTACTACGGTCCTTTCTTTCTTCCAGGATGGTGTTGATAAGGGTCTCAGTTTGAGTTCTCTTAAGGTGCAGAATTCTGCTCTCTCCGTTTTCTTTCATAAGCGCCTTTCTATTCTTCCAAAGTGTTGCTCATACCCGTCCTGTGTTTAAGACTCCCGCTCCTCAGTGGAACCTTAACTTGGTTTTGGCCGTCCTTCAGCACCCTCCCTTTGAGTCCTTGGCCACTGTTCCTCTACATCTGCTGATATGGAAGATGGCCTTTCTCCTGGTGATCGTGACTGTTCACCGTGTTGCAAAGCTGCATGCCCTGTCTTGTAGGCCACCCTTTTTGGTGTTTCACAAGGACAAGGTGGTGCTTCGCACTTTGCAAGAGTTTTTCCCGAAGGTGGTGTCTGAGTTCCACATTAGTAAGGAGGTTGTGGTTCCTTCCTTCTTTCCTAACCCTACTTCTGACAAGGAGAAGAATCTTCACCTGTTGGATGTTGTGCGTTGTCTCAAGTTCCATGTGCATCGCACTAAGGCCTTGCGGCAGTCTGACACTCTTTTTGTCATTCCTGAGGGTCCCAGTGCAGGGAAGCCTGCTTCCAATGTAACCATTGCTTCTTGGATCAAGTCCACTATTCGTAAGGCTTATGAACTTAGGAAGAAACCTGTTCGCTTTAAGGTCATGGCTCAGTCTACGAGGTCTATTGGGGCATCTTGTGCCTACAAAAATCAGACCTCAGCTGATTAGTTGTGCAAGGCGGCCACTTGGTCGTCTGTACATACCTTTTCCAAACGCTATCGTGTGGATGTACTAGCATTGGCTGATGCCAGTTTTGGGAGAAGATCCTTGAGGCAGCCTTGCCTGTCTAGGATCGAATTCGTCTCTTCGGTACTCTTTCACTTTTGAGCCCTGTTGGCTTTAGTTCAGCGTGCTGTTTAACAGTTCCTGGGGTCTGTTTTTACCCCTGTCCGGTGTCCGTTGACACTATGTGGTTATTGTTGAGCTACTCGTGATCTGTTGGTTCATTGGTACTCTGGTGACTTTCTGGGTCTGCGCCTGGTCCTTGCCTTTCTTCCCGCCCTGGGAAACTTAATGGTTGGATATTCCAAAGTTACCATTAACCTGTACTGGACAACAGAGAAAAGAGGATTTTATTCTTACCTGTTAAATGCTTTTCTGTCAGTCCATACAGGTTACTGGTCTCCCACCCTGTCAAGGGACCATGCTTGGATCTCCTGTGACCGAACGTGGGAGTCCTTTCGGGGTTCATGCTCACAGGAGTCTTCCTTTAACTTCTTACTACCTAGTCAACAGTTAGTTTTCAAATCTTACTGGAAGGGGATTGGCTAGCTGCAAGCTAAGGAGAGGAGGTAGGCTCCATCCAGCATTCACTTCTCAGAATTGTTCCTGCCTACTTAAAGGGGCTGATCGCCTACCCAAAGTTACCAGTAACCTGTATGGACTAAGAGAAAAGGATTTAACAGGTAAGACTAAAATCCTCTTATATTACAGGCATTAAAAAATATTAAGAACTGTGTAAGTCTTATCTCGAAAACCTTTATGGTTTGAGAGATATTCAAAACTAAAAGTCCCTCTTCCTGTCTGTTTAAGTCAAGTCTGCCACCTACCTGACAGACTTGGATTCTGGTCCACAGACCAGCTGGCAGCTCTTCAGCATTTCCGAGATCCCGATCTTTACAAAGAACTACTTCATTGGAATGGTCTACAAAGTGTGCTTGCAAACCAAGAACACCTTGTAGACAGCTCAATTAAGTAGTTCTTTGTAAAGATTGAGATCTCGGCTCTGCTGAAGAGGCGCCGGCCGGTCTGCAGATCAGAATCCAAATCTGTCAGCTAGAGCAATGATGTCACGGAGGGGGTATCATTAGTTTAGAATATCTCTCAAACCATAAAGGTTTGAAAGCTAAGACATAAATAGTTCTTAATATTTTTTTAATGCCTATAATAATAAATACCGTTTAACTCCTTAACGACCCATGAGGCTGAGGTCCCTAAAGGACCAAGGACGTACACGTACGTCATGGAATTCCAGGCTCCACGTGTGGCTGCACGCCATTCGGGGAGTCCGGGATCAACAAAACAAAATGCTCCATGGTCCTTAAGTGACCGCCGCATGCGTGCGTGACTGGTCCTTAAGGGGTTAAACTAGGTATTACTAGGTATTACTATCCCTTTAAAGTGCATGTTGTGTTGTATTGAAAGAAAGATATATGAAGAGTGTTTACTAAATACCATCACTGAAATTGATGTTTAAATATTAACCACTACAACAGCATGAAAACATATGCAGCATTGGGAAGTTTCTTAATGCAGCAGTGAAGTGGTTAAAGGCAAAGTTGGGGAATTCTGGGGCGAACCGTGTGCACCATAGGGGACATAAAAACACATTGATTTAACCTTCTGAGTACTTCACAATGCGTTGAGTACACCTGTAGACCTCAAAGAGTTCAATGGGACGTCTAAACCTCTGAATTCAAGTGAAGTCTCCAGTGTATTGCATGACAATGTGTTGGAGACATAGCTAGCATTCAAGGGGTTAAAAGTTCCGTTTAAATAATTGGGGATTTGGAAACCTTGTATCTGTCCCCTACAGCTGGTTTGCCTTTATACATGGGACATCACTAACTGTGAAACAGTTCCATTGGAATCCAACTCCACCATTGGGACTACATTGAAAATGTCTAATGCATTAGAGGCCACTCCAGCATCCCAGGGGTTAACATCCCATATAAATCAATTTGAATTTTGATTTGTTCCCTCTAGCTCAGTTGGTTCACTCCAGAATTGCTGTAATTGTGACTTTATCCATCTGCCATATTGGCCCATATGTACAAAGAAAAAAGGTGAAATTCTGGTGCAGACCAAGGGCTGGATTCTATTACAGGTGCTAATTTTCTCTCTGCTTTTATCTCCTGTTTTCCCCATAGACTTCAATAGGAAAATGTTTGATAAAACGGGTGTTAACATTTATTACCTGCAATAGAATCTGGCCCTAAATGTGTTACAGGGAACAAATGAAAATCCCCCCCAAATCCCGCTAATTTAACCCTTTGAGTGCAAGAGAGGTATCCGACTCAACACAATACATTGGATACCTTTCTAGCACTCAAAGGGGCTTTTAACCCCTTAAATGCTATCGATCTCCAGCGCAATAATTTAATATATTTGCACAAATTGAAGGTGATGCTCCTGCTATCCATTCTGTGCTTTCTGTGTCTGCACTTCCAATTATCAGATCCCCTGAGGAGGTTTTCGCTAGAACATCAGATAAAAGTAATCACTTCCAGCCTACCAACTAATAATAAAGAAATGCATTTTGGGATCATCCATCAATGCCTGCTGGAGCACAGGTGTGACAGTTAACCCTTGACTGCTAGACAGGATTCCAGTACTTTACAAAGGGAAGCCCATGGGGAAATCTGATAAAAGTTTTGTGAATTTGCTGTGAATTAGGAGCCATAGAACTTCCAGGGCCATATTTACATCTCCGAAGACCCTAGCTCCACCCATACTAACACACCCTGCTACTCCCATGTTCACTTTGCCACCATCTGTTGTGGCCTGGTCAGTACAGAGCTGTGTAAACTGGTAAATAAACTGGGCAGATTAGCATGTAAATATATCCTTAAAAGGGATCTATCACTTCTATACAAGTTTGCCTCATTGTGATGTTCATATATCGATAACTTGTAATCTGTGGGGGGGGTTTATACAATACAGGCTATGACAACATTTACAGTTTTGAAAATGAGCCAAGGCTTTACTTCAGGACAGACTGTGGATACAAATCTGTACCGCAGCCTGTCAATCTTCGTCTGTTTGCTCCCCATGCATATTCACATTCCAACCTCCTCCTATGACGGAGGATTTCTCCATGTAAGCTGGAGCTCTCTCATTGGCTAGAAAATGTGATAACACTTGGAGAGGGAGCAGACGAAGATTGACAGGCTGCAGGACAGAGTTGTAGCAACAGCCTGTCCTGAAGTAAGGCCCCAACTCATTTTTAAATTGGTGTATTTCGCCATAGCCTGAATTGTATTAAAAAAACCCCCCACAGATTACAGGTTATCGCTATATGAACTTCGCACTGAGGCAGACTTTTATAGAGGTGATAGTTCCCCTTTAACGACATTCTGCCAACCCACAATTCATTGCGGGGAGAAAAGTGCCGTGGTCCTTGACTGCCACCCACCCCAGGATTGTGCATTCATTTAGTGGTTAATAACTAATTTACATGGGCAGTTCATATACCAGTTTACACAGTTTTGTACTGGTCAGGTCACAGTACACAGTGGCAGGGTACGGTGATAAGAGTAGCAGGGTGTGTTACTATGGGTGGAGCTACGGTCTCCAGAGAGGTGAAAAAGCTGAAAAAAATGGTTACCCTTGTATTAAAGGATATACTGGATTCAATCTGCAACTATGATTTATGACTATTTTTGTCAGATTATAGGCTGTATCCAACTAATTGGCTTCTGCATACTCTGGATATTTAAATTCTCTGTAGCATTCCACTAACATCCAGAAGAAAACGTGTCATTGTTCTATACGAATGCAAGCAGACATGATGCAGCCGTTTTTTTTCTTAGATATAATCCTAGCTTGACATATGCAAAGTTAAAACCATATGAAACCAAGCAAACTGGATTTGTTGATCTACATATTTATGATAATATTCATCTGATTTAAATCACACAGTGAACATCAATGAAATAAGAAATTATTCTGACAGGCAAATCAGCATTGACCAAAGAGGTTTGTATGAATAACTGAATCCCATGAATGCTAGTGAGGTCTCCTGCACTGCAAAGCTTTGGAGACATGTCTAGCATTCAAGAGATTAAACAAGTGTAGTTATCTGACTGTAACATGGTGTGTTTGTATGTCCATACTTGGGATCCTTCTTGTCCCTGCCTCCCCAGAGAAACACATAGTGCTTAGGTTGGTAGTATCCAAATAATGCATTTCTCTTCATAATGTGGGAGGGGCTTAACCAGGGTTGGCATCCTGTTAAAACATAGCCCTCTATTTGGCGACCATAAAAAACGCAGACATCATAATGTCGCCTGCAACAAAAGGGTGACATTCTGATGTCGCAAACTTAAGTGTCGCTCCGAGTACCCTCCATCTGTGCCTTAATTTCAATCCTGCTGCCACTGTCTCTACTTTACTTTGCTTTCGAAGGGTTAAGGCACAGATGGAGGGTACTTGGAGAAGAGTAGCGCACAGACAGTGGCAGCAAGATTTAATTTTAATTTTTTTATTTATTTTATTGTATGTCTTTAGGTTCATGGATAACTAATGCACCTTTGAGTGCCACAGGGGTTGGAAATGCATTGCAGACCCCTCTGGCATTCAGAGGGTTAAGGCACAGATGGAGGGTACTCCGAGCACAGTAGAGCAGAGACAGTGGTGGCAGGGTTGAAGTTAAGGCACAGATGGTGGGTACTTGGAGTGACACTTAAGTATGCGATGTGGGCGACATTCTGCTGTCACCCTTTTAATTCAGTCGACATCATGATCTCTGCGTTTTGATGGCTGCCAAATACAGGGTGACATTTACATAGCAAACTGGCTGGGTTTGAAGGCTGAGAGGCAGCATTTGCCCTGAAATCCACAGATTAGGATATAATGGGCAGGAAAGCGGGTAGGATTCCCACTGAACTTTGCAAAGTTCACCAGAAACTTGGAAGTTCATTCAGAAAAGGCTCCAGGGCAGACCTGGAGAATACCCAGGTATACACATGCCATCTCTTTGTTACATTATTAACCCTGTGGACAATAAAGAAGCCTCCAAAGAATTGCAACACAACATTTTTGAGACTTGAGATATCCAAGGGTTTAATTTAATGTAGCTTATGCTACTATAGCTCAGCTTCCATCTGTGTGTGATTTTTTTTTTTAATTTTTAATTCTTTTATCAACCAGTTTTGCATTTCCAGCCTTTTTAAAGCAATGCATTGGAGACTATGTTAGCATCCAAGGAATTTGTTTTCAAGCCAAACCTCTTTGGACCAATCAGATTAACTTGTCAGTGGAATATCTGTGGGATTCCATTAATTCATTGATGTTCTTTGTACGATTTCAGTCAAGTTAATATTATCATGAATATTCAGACTCACAAATCCATTTTCCATGAATTCATGTGGCTTTTCTTTTGAATATGTCAAACTAGGATTGCTTGGAAGAAAAGCATCATGCTTGTTTGCGTTTGAATGAAACACTGACACAGTTTCATCAGGTTCTTAGTGGGATGCCACAGCGAATGTACAAATCCGGTCCTCCAGTCCTATAACCAGTATAGAATTTAAAGGAGCAGTAAACTGGTGTGCGTGTGTTATAGAGCTTTTCCTACTGAGGGAAACTAGGGTACCCTCACTGTTGGGAGATTTTTCATTGAAAAGTTATTACTGTCCAAACAAGTTTAACCCTTTGAGTGCCAGATTGGCACCCCTCTGGCACTAAAAGTGTTAATCAAGCTGTCAGCAACAGTGCTAGCTGGTGTCCAAAAGAGGGATTGTTTGAAAAATATAATATGTAAAAAAAATAAAAAAAAACTATATATACATATATATATATATATATATATATATATATATATATATATATATATATATATATATATATATATATATTATGCTCTCTACTGGAGAGCTTGAGACATAGATTAACCCCTTAAGGACCATCGACGTGGCAGGACCGTCACGCTGGTCCGGCACTTAAGGACCAGTGACGGTCCTGGCACGTCACGTACTTTTACTCACCGCGCTCCTGTAGGAGCGCAGTGAGTAATACCGGGCACTGAAGTTGATCGCTCCAAGACCGGAGCGATCTCTTCCAGTGCCCCGTATGGTGTGCCGCCCCACGTGATCAGTCACGTGGAACGGCACGTCAAAGTTTCCTATGTGGTCCTTAAGGGACGGCACACCCCGGGACCGCTGGTCCTTAAGGGGTTAAGGCTTTCCATATTGATATCCACTGCACCACCTAGTGACCAGAATAAAAAATTGCAGTTTAATTTTTAAAGTAAAACGTTTAGGCTTAACTTTTTAATGAATTTTAGATTGTATGTTGTATTAACGGACCCCTCTTGTCTTTCTGTTTCCAATGTCCTTTAATGTTGATTGTACATATCGTCGTATTAGCAGGGCCCTTTTATCCTTCTATTTCCCAGTTCCCTTTAAAGGAGCAGTAAACTTTTTTATGAAAAAAATATATAGTAGGGATTTTCCTATTGAGTAAAATAAGGGTACTCCCACTGCCGAAAGATTTATATTTCCAGAGTTATTACAGTTTAAACCGATGTTTTTTACATTAGCAGTGCCCTCTAGTGGTGAAATTCTAATTAGATTTCCTGTTAGATTCTAATGGAGAGGAAAGTCAGAAAAGTCAGAGACATGCAGTTCTCCATAGAATGTGATAGAAACTGCCTGTCACTTCCTGTCAGTTAGAACTATCAGGAAGTAAACACAGTAAATTCACTTCCTGATTATTTAAATTGCTATAAATTTTGAATAAAACATCTGACAGCAGTGGGAGTGACCTTGTTTTATTCAGCAGGAAAAGATCTATAAAATATGTGTTTTCATAAATAAACGTTTACTGCTCCTTTAATGTTGTACATATCCTTGTATATATTTACTCCCTTAAAGTATTGTACAGTGCTGTTGGCAGTTTAACAAATAATATCCCAGCAGCTGGATGAAACTAGTTTTACTGAAAATGGAAATTAATAATATTATATATATGTATATATATATATATATATTATACACACAACTGGTGGCGCTATATGGACACGGGGTTGTTACTTTCTTAAATGGTTGCCGCCTCGAACAAGATCTCTGCTATCAGATCTCCAAATAAAAGTAATATTTACAAAAACAGTTCCGGCGCTACCATCAGAAAGATTAACAAATGATACTATAAAAACTCCTTCCTTATTATCATATCCCTTTAATAAGCAAGATATTGTATATTTCTTCAATCTCTCTCATATATACTTAATACCCTTTACATATGAAATAAATATATATATACACACACACACATTTTTCATAAAAAAAAGTTTACTGCTTCATTAAAAGGAAAGAAATTCCAGAATAAAAGGTATTTATCATCAAGCCATAAGATTGCAAATCCCCATTGCTATAAAATGGGCATTGGAGTCCTCTCTAGCATTCAGTGGGTTAAAAGCCCCATTTGACTCAATGGAGATTTATTGAATTTTCATTTCAGTCCTAAATTGCAGTTGGATAGCCCCAGAATTGCACTGCTGTAGCTTGATGAATAAGGCACAAATGAGGAGATTTATAAAATGTTCTTAGTACATCTTATAGAGTTGTCATGCAGTCACGTCAACTGGCGATAATGGCAGGTCAAATTTATAAATGAGTAAGGGCATCTTTATAAATATGGCGTTAGTAAGTTGATGTTAATGCCTGAAATGGTTAAAGACAGACTATAGCTGGTGTTAAGGTTCTGGCTAAAATTCTGTCAAAAAATTGTTGCAGTTACCAACATTTCTTTATAAATTAATTGTGCCAGAATGTTCACCAGCTGTACCACTACTTTTCCCAAAACACAACTACATGGAGTTAAGGCTTCCAAAACTGGCACAATTGTCTTTTTAAATGCTGACCTTCATTATTAAGCCACTCTTACTCCACATTTGTCATAACACCAGGTTTATAAATCTCCCCTAGAGTAACATAGTAACATAGTAAATTAGGTTGAAAAAAGACACAAGTCCATCAAGTTCAACCTTCGCCTCATACCTCAGTAGCTGAGAATTTTATAGCTTTCCTGCTACCAATTAAATTAGTCTTTATCAGACCTTCCTGATCAGCCTACTGATAAACAGTATAACTCTGTATGTTCCCTTTTGAAAGAAATGTATCTAATCTTCACTTAAACGTATCCATTGTATCTGCCATAACTACCTCCCTGGGCAATGAATTCCACAATTTGACAGACCTAACCGTAAAAAAACCCTTCCTCTGCTGAAGTTTAAACCTCCTTTCCTCTAATCTCAAGGGGTGTCCCCTGTTCACCTGATCAGGACTTGGAATAAATAGCTCACCGCAGAGATCCTTGTATTGACCTCTCATATACTTGTACAATGTGATAAGGTCTCCTCTTAGTCGTCTTTTCTCTAGAGTAAATAAACAAAGTTTGTTTAGTCGTTCCTCATATGTCAAGTCCTCCATTCCCTTAATTAATTTTGTTGCTCTCCGCTGTACCCTCTCTAGTTCTAGTATATCCTTTTTCAGAACCGGTGCCCAAAATTGCACTGCATACTCAAGGTGAGGTCTTACCAATGATTTGTATAATGGCAAAATAATGTTATCCACTATCTATCTATATCTATCTATATCTATATCTATACTTGGCAAGGAACAGGCCACACAATTATCAAGAACTGCTCTTTTAGTGGGGCAATAGAATAACATGCTCAGTCCCCTCCCTTTTTGTGACATCAACATCATTCTTTCTGCAGGTGCCATAAGTCACTGCCTTTTGAAAATCTTTTGATGATGTTGCTTGCACAATGACAGTGGACTAATCCGAAATATATCACAGTAATGAATTTATTTTAGGCAGAGAAAACTAACTGCGCCATGAGGAGACACAAAAATTCCCCAAATCCTCACTGGGCCTTTTAATCTCCTTGCATGCTAGTGAGATTTCCACACAAATGAATATCCTGAAATACCCATTCCTCTGTCGTCCAATACAGGTTACTGGAAACTTTGGGTAGGCGATCAGCCCCTTTAATAGGCAGAAACTATTCTGAGAAGTGACTACTGGGTGGAGCCTACCTCCTCTCCTTATCTCGCAGCTAGCCAATCCCCAACCAGTAAGGTTTTACCTCGGTCAAGACACAAGCAAGAGAACAGTTGTGCTATAGTTTTAGCTTTTTTATTATTTTTCTTTTAGATATGAAATACCACCATTAGGCGCATTACCGTCACTGACAATTCCCATCACCCAAATGTGGATAGCTCAGTTTATGGACCTAAGCCTTGGGGGGAAAATCTTGGCTGCAAGTTCTTTCCTCAAGAGTTGCCCATATTCTTAATATATGGTAATCTGAAGACAGAAGACCTGCTGAAAAAGCTGCTTACTCCACTACCTTTCAGCTTGGCAGGCCTCTGTGGCAGACCCATGGGTTTTACAAGTGGTGGCCTCGGGATACAGGATTCCCTTCGCCTCCGTTCCTCCTCCAAGGAGGAGCAGAATAGAGACACCTTTTAGAACAAGCTATACAGGCCCTTCTGGACAAGGTGGTCCTGGAGCCAGGGGTTTGGGATTCTATTCCAACCTCTTTGTGGTTTCCAAGAAGGATGCAGGCTGTCACCCCATTTTGGATCTGAAGGATCTCATCTCCTTTGTGGTCAGGTCCCAATACCGCCTGGAGTCTCTGCACACAATGATAGTGGCCATGTCTCCTGGGGAGTTTCTGGCCTCTCTGGATCTTCAGAATGCCTATCTGCACATCACCATTCATCGAGAGAGCCAGCAGTATCTCTGCTTTGCCTGCAACTGAGGGCACTTCCAGTCCTCTGACCTCCCCTTTGGCCTGACCATGGCTTCTCAAGTCTTCAACAGAGTCCTAGGAGTTTTGATATCCGTCCTACATCAGAACGGCATCAGGGTAACTCCATATATGGACGACCTCCTTCTGAAGGCCTTGTCTCCGAAACTCCTTCACCAGCAGGTGCAGGACTGCATTCATGCTCTCTCCCATCACTGGTGGATCATCAACTTGGACAAGTCAGACCTTGTTCCTTCTCAGAAAATGGTCTTTCTGGGTCTACTCTTCGACACTCAGAGGGGGATGGTGTTTCTGACAGATGAAGTGGCTCATCAGATAGCACTAAAGGTCCAAGCTATCCTGCCTCAGGATCCAGTTCCAGCCAAGAAGTTGTCATCCTTGTTGGAGAAGTTCATTTCCACCATAGAAGTAGTTCCGTTTGCCATGGCTCACACCAGGGAACTTCAGAGGTTTCTGATCCTGGCCTGCAAGGGCCGTCCAGATCTCCTGGAAAGATCCCTGTCTCTCCCTCTTCAAGTGGAGCAGAGTCTCTCGTGGTGGCTCAACCTGAACAATCTCCTGAAAGGTTGACTCTTCCTGGTACCCTTCTGGACCACAGTGACGACGGATGCCAGCCTTTCCGTTTGGACAGAGGTGTTGGGGCACTTGAGTGTTCAGGGCAAGTGGTCTCAAGAAGAATTTCTCCTTCCCATCAATATCTTGGAGCTTCGGGCGATATTTCATGCCCTACATCACTGGACACGACGCCTGAAGGATTGCCCGGTCAGGGTGCACTTGGACAACGCCACAGTGGTAGCCTACATCAACAAGCAAGGTGGCACAGGAAGTCTTGCAGCTTGGCTAGAGGTCAAGGCTATTTTGTCTTGGACAGAGGAGCATGTCCCTACCATTTTCACAGTTCATATTTGTGGCGTAGACAACGTTCTGGCAGACTTCCTCAGTTGAAAAACAGTGGACAGCGGAGAGTGGGAGCCGCATCTGGAGGTGTTCAACCTTATCATCCAGCAGTGGGGTCTTCCATGCATCGACCTGATGGCAACCAGACACAACAGGAAGGTCCCAACATTCTGCTCTCGCTGGGCGGATCCCATGGCTCTGGCATTGAATGCCTTGTAGATCCTGTGGACATTTCCTCTGGCTTATATCTTCCCTCCTGTTCTCCTGTTGAACAGAAGCTGAGATTGGAGTGCTGCCCAGTCATTCTGATTGCTCCGTCCTGGCCCCATCAGGCTTGGTTTCTGGAGCTTCTGGACCTCTCAGTGGCGGAACCTCCTCGACTTCTCCCCCGTCTAGACCTTCTACAGGGTTACCTCTGGAAGGAAGACATTCATCATCTGGCTTTGACTGCATGGGGATTGAATCCTCAATTTTGAAGAAGAAAGGATTTTCTTCTGGAGTAGTGGCTACTATGCTTAGTGCCCGTAAGCCTGTTTCCTCTAAGGCCTACCATTGAGTTTGGTCTACCTTTCTGTCTTGGTGTGCTGACAAAGACCTGTCTCAGGATTTTGACCTTCCTACAGTTCTTTCCTTCCTCCAGGATGGTGTGGATAAGGGTCTCAGTCTGAGTTCTCTTAAGGTTCAGACTTCTGCTCTCTCTGTCTTTTTTCAGAGGCATCTTGCTATCATTCCTGATGTCAAAGTTTTCTTCCAGGGTGTTACTCATACCAATCCGGTGTTTACGTCCCCTGCTCCACAGTGGGATCTTAACCTGGTTCTGGGGGTACTCCAGCATCCTTCTTTTGAGTACTTGGCAACCATTCCTCTCCGTATGCTGATTTGAAAGATGGCCTTTCTCCTGGCAATTGTTTCTGTTCGCCGAGTTGCAGAGCTGCATGCCCTGTCTTGTAGACCTCCCTTTTTGTTTTTTCACAAGGACAAGGCTGTGCTTCGCATCTCACAAGAGTTTCTCCTGAAGGTGGTGTCTGAGTTCCACATCAATCAGGAGATTGTGGTTCATTCCTTCTGTCCTAACCATCCTTCTGACAAAGAGAGGGATCTTCATCTGTTAGATGTTGTGCTCTGTTTCAAGTTCTGTGTGCATCGCACTGAGTCCTTGAGGCAGTCTGATTCTCTGTTTGTCATTCCTGAGGGTCCTAGAGCAGGAAAGCCTACTTCCAAGGTCACCATCTCTTCTTGGATCAAGTCCACGATTCATAAGGCTTACGAACTTGGTCATCTGTGCACACTTTTTCTAAACACTATTGTGTGGATTTGCTGTGCCAGTTTTGGGAGAAGGATCCTAGAGGCAGCCCTGCCTGTCTAGGATCTCTCTTAGTCTCTGAGTACTCTTTCACTTTTGAGCCCTGTTGGCTCTAGTTCAGTGTGCTGTGCAACAGTTCATAGGGTTTGGTTTTACCCCTGTTCAGTGTCCGTTGACACTTTGTGGTTAGTATTGAGCTGTTTATGGTCTGTAGGTTCATTGGTGCTTTGGTGACTTTGGGGGCCTGCGTCTGGTCCTTGCCTTTCTTCCCACCCTGAGGAACTTAATGGTTGGACATCCCAAAGTTACCAGGGACCTGTATTGGACGACAGAGAAAATAGGATTTTAGTCTTACCTGTTAAATCCTTTTTCTTAGTCCATACAGGTTACTGGTCTCCCACCCCATCAAGGGATCATGCTTGGCTCTCCTGCGGCAGAACGTGGGGGTCCTTTCTGGTTCATGCTCACAGGAGTCTTCCTGTACCTTCTTACTGCTTAGTAAATAGTTAGTCTGCAAATCTTACTGGTTAGGGATTGGCTAGCTGCAAGCTAAGGAGAGGAGGTAGGCTCCATCAAGCAGTCACTTCTCAGAATTGTTCCTGCCTATTAAAGGGGCTAATTGCCTACCCAAAGTTACCCGTAACCTGTATGGACTAAGAGAAAAGGATTTAACAGGTAAGACTAAAATCCTATTATACTGCCCCATTGCCCTCAACATGCCAAGTTCTTATTAAGAAGTTACCTAGGTATTAGTCTTACATACAATAAGGTAAGTGTGGGGTAATTATTAGAAGTTGTTGGTTCTCCTTTAAAGGAGCAGTAAACTTTTTTTAAAACCTATATGTAGTAGGCTGTTTCCTGTTAAGTAAAATAAGGGTACTCCCACTGCTGATAGATGCATATTTCCAGAGTTATTACAGTTTAAAACCCTGTTTTTTTACATTAGTAATGCCCTCTAGTTGTCAAATTCCAATTAGTTATCCTGTTACATTGTAGTGGAGAGGAAAGTCAGTGACATACAGCTCTCCATAGAATATGATAAAAACTGCTGAGTGACATGCTGTTAGTTAGATCTTTCAGAAAGTTAACACACAGTAAACTAACTTCAGGATTATTTGAACTGTTATATATTTTGAATAAAACATCTGACAGCAGTGGGAGTGCCCTTGTTTTACTCAGCAGGAAAAGCTCTATAACATATAGTTTTCATTAGAAAAGGTTTACTTCTTCTTTAACATCAAATCTCCTTTAGTACTTTCCTGTATTTATGTTGTCCCTTGACCCTGTGCATCACCAAGAATTTACACTGGATCTTTGCTGGAAACGCTGGGAAAGATAGAAACCACATAAGTCCCTTAAAGGGATAGTAATGTTTCATAATAAAAGCAGCTCTAATTACTCATCATAGTATTTGGACTTTGGAGAGTGTTATTTCAATTCTGTCAGAGTTAAAGTTCAAGAGTAATTCAATGACAAATTATCCCCCTCCCACCCCTTTTACTGATGTAACACTGTTCAGCCAGAGCAGAAGGGAGGTGCCCAGGTAGACTGCAGAGAGGGACAATCTTCAATTAAGATAAGGGAAAAAGCTGAAAAGCCTGTCAAAGGGGGCAGGGCTTTCATTGTTCTGACAGGAAGAATATTGTCCCCTTCTGTTATCTGTCTGGTCTATGGACTGCATTCCACACCTGAGAAGAAATGGCTTACACTAGGTAAAAGGGGCGGGAGGGGAAGTTTTGCTTGTGAATATCTCTTAAACCATAAAGGTTTGAGAGATAAGACTTATATCGTTCTCCATGTTTTTTTAATGCCTACAAAATAAAGATAAAACAAAGTATTACTGTCCCTTTAATGGACTCAAGTTCATCCAAGCATTTTATTTGAGATAGATGCAGAGTATGTCAAGATACTTCATTGTTTGATTTATACAGGAATCCTTCTGTAGAGACTTTGTTTGTCTATACTGCAAGTTTCTCGGCTCAGACTGTTCTTACAAGCCAAGTGTGATGTATCGTTTTTGCTCCCTAACAATGTACCTTTTAATGCAGGCCTATTTGTGTCGTGCAGCTTTCTATGGATCTAGGAAGAGATACTCTAAAGCCATTATGAATTGCAATGCTGCAATCAGAGTACAGCCACAAAGTGTAAGAGCTTATCTTTACCGAGGAGTGCTGAAATATCACATCAAGGTGAGACCTTCTATTTTACAAACCCTTTTCTAAGTAAAAGTATATAGATAATATCAGATAAATTGGGTTTGTCTTTACTGATAGAATAATTGAATGAGGTACAGTGGAATCTGATTAAAAAATAATGATCATATATGTATTTATATGTTAAAGGGATAGTAATGTTTCATAATAAAAGCAGCTCTAATTAATCATCATAGTATTTGGACCTTGGAGAGTGTTATTTCAGTTCTGTCAGAGTTGTAGTTCAAGAGTAATTGAATGACAAACTATCCCCCTCCCACCCTTTTTACTGATGTAACACTGCTCAGCCAGAGCAGAAGGGAGGTGCCCAAGTAGATTACAGAGAGGGACAATCTTCAATTAAGATAAGGGAAAAACTTCAAGGGGGGGCAGGGCTTTCATTGTTCTCATAGGAAGAAGATTGTCCCCTGCTGTTATCTGTCTGGTCTATGGACTGCATTCCACATCTGAGAAGAGATGGCTTACACTAAGTAAAAGGGGCGGGAGGGGAAACTTTGCTTGTGAATATCTCAAACCATAAAAGTTTGAGAGATAAGACTTATATCGTTCTTCATGTTTTTTAATGCCTACAAAATAAAATAAAGATAAAACAAAGTATTTCTATCCCTTTAAAGGGGAACTTTCACCTCTAATACACTTTGTCTCATATGGTTAAGCTAGTAAAATGGTATGTGGATTGGCTTTTTCTTTTTCTATGTACATACTTTAGTAGATATTCGCTCTAAAATGTAGACTTCATGTGGGCACTTTTGCATTCTTTGGCAAAGGGTAACGTCGGCACAGGACTGCCCAGTCCTCAAGTTCTCCTCTAATGACAAACGGAGCTTGCTGTTATAATATACATGATGCACATCATTACGAAGGGAAGCGTTAACGTGCTGCCTGGGAAAGCTGGGAGGGAGGTGGGAGGAGAACCGTTGTGCCAATGTCATCCTGTATCGCAGAATGCGGAAGTGCCCACATGAAGTCTACATTTTTAGAGCAATAATCTACTAAACTATGTACCTAGAAGAAAAAAAAAAGCCAATCCACTTAAACTTTGTCTCATATGATTAAGCTAGTAAAATGATATTAGAGCTGAAAATTCCACTTTAAGAAGTGAAGTTCTGGGGCAAACCAGTGCACCATAGGGAGAAATTAAAAGTTGCAGACATTGATTTACTCCTTTGAGTGCCATAGAGGTATTTGATGCATTACTTTGGTTAAATGGTGCTTTTAACCCCTTGGATGCTAGAGGGATCTCCAACTCATAGCATAGCATCCTATGGGGTTAAAAGTCCCATTTGGATGTGCCACGTGGTGAGGTTTGCTTCCTCCAGACATTTCCTCTGTAACTTCCTGAATGCGAACCCTATAGATAGAATCATCATTCTTTTCAGAAAAAAACGTACATTTCAGATTGACTTTCAGAAACACATTAAGATACTACATATCATGTAACAAAATAAACATTTCTTTTGCTTTCAAATTTACAAAAACCATTTTGAAAATGTGAATCCTGGAAGCATTAAGCTGGGTCTGCCTTTTGAACCCCAGTGGAACAGTGAGAGAGCAGCATGAGGATTTGGAAATTGATCCCTGGTGCTTCCTCATTGGTAGAACAAGAGAAACTGAGATTTGATATCTGTTAGATTTAGTTCTGCAGTTCTTTCTCATTGGGCTGCACACACATAGACCTTAATGAAGGGCTTTCAAGGGATCAAAGGAGGCTGTGTGATCAACCCAGGATGTTTGTGGCTGCGAGCCACAAGTTTCCGGATTGTGTGCCAGCCCACTGCCCGCTGGGGGTTCGGTTTTCCACCTCCCCTCCCCCAAAAAAAATCTGGGACATAGGGACCAAGAGGTAAAGGTTTCTCCAGAAGGAAGCAGGGCACTTACAGAGCTGCATTATTATTATTATTTATTTATATAGCTCCAACTTATTCCACAGCTCTGGACACTAGTGCAGGGATTGGCAAAGGGGAGTGCAGTTGGAGAAGATGTGTGAGGTAGATTAGTCTTGCAAGAGAGTTCATTATGGGCTGTAGTTGGGTTAGTCGGGTGAGAGGAAGGCCAATTAGGAGGGAGTTATAGCAGTCAAGGTAGGACATGAGTGTTTGGAATTTTAGTAGTATCTTGGATAAGAAAAGGTCAGATTCTAGAGATGTTATGGAGGTGGAGGCGTCATGAGTTGGAGATTGACTGAATGTTAAGAATGAAGGATAGGGCTGAGTGAAAGGCGACCCCCAGACAGAATGATGTAGGGGTTGGTGTGATGGTGGTGCTGTTAACAGTAAGGGTAATATCTGGGGTAAAGCTGATTGAAGAGGGAAGGGAAATTATAAGTTCAGTTTTACTAAGGTTAAGTTTGAGATGACGGGAGGATATCCAGGAAGACACAGCAGAGAAACAATTAGATACCTTGGACAGGAGGGAAGGGGAGAGATTTGAGTGTCATCAGCATAGAGATGATGGTGAAACCCAAAGGAGTTTATTAGTTTGCCAAGGGACAAGATTAAAAAGAGCAAGGGGCCCGGGACTTAACCTTGTGGTACTCCAACAGACAGTGGAAGGGATGAAGAAGTGAAGCCAGTGAATCACATACTGAAGAAGCGGTTGCAGAGATATGATGAGAATCAAGAGCGGGCGGTATCACAGAGACCTAGGGAGTGGAGATCTTGGTGGATCCACTATGTCAAAGGCAGCTGGACTGTCAAAGGCATCTGACAGGTCCAGGAGAATGAGTAGGCCTTTTGACTTAGCGGAGAGCAAGTCATTGGCCACTTTAGTGAGGGCAGTCTAAGTGGAGTGATGAGGGCGGAATCCAGATTACAGGGGATCTAACAGGGAATAGGAGCAGAGGAATTTAGTGAGCCGATTATATACAAGACGCTCGAGGAGCTTGGAGGTGAACAGGAGAAGAGAAATGGGCTGGTAGTTTGAGAGTGAATTTGGGTCCAGGGAGGGTTTCTTGAAGATGGGTGTGATTACTGCATGCTTGAAAGAGGATAGGAAGGTGCCGGTTGTCAGAGAGAGGTTGAATAAGTGAGTAAAGGTTGGAGAAAGTTATTGAGTGGGCTGAGATGGGACTGGGTCAGGAGGGCTTATGGTTAATTTTAAGCATTTAAGGAGAAGAGGAAGAGGGCGAAGCTGACTGTCTCGGGGTGGGGGTGGAAGCGTTGAGATTTCATGTCTGATAGAGTCGATCTTGCCCTTGAAGTGGATGGTGAGATCTTTGCAGAGAACTTAGTGGAAGGTATTTGTTTTGGTGGGTGTAGAAGAGATTTAAAGGTTGAGAAAAGGTATTTCAGATTAGAGAAAAGATTAGAAATTAGAGGAAAATACACGATTGTTGGCCAGGGAGAGGGTAGAGTGGAGAATTAATTTGTAGTGTATAAAGTCATCTGAGGAGCGTGATTTCCTCCAGTGCCTTTCCGCAGTGCATGAGCACTTTTGGATGTATCACGTTTGTGTTGTGTGTCAGGGTTCTATAGCGGTGGCATAGAGTTGCAGGTGATACTGTGCCAAGGGCTGTTGTTAGAGTGCTGTTGTAGAGAGCAGTAGTTTGCAGCGTACCAAGGTTTTAAGGGGGAGGAGCAGAGTTGCAGGTGATACTGCGTCAAGGGTTTTTGTGAGAGTGCTGTTGTAGAGAGCAGTAGTTTGTTCATGGCAAGTAAGTGTGAAAATGGGGTTAAGAAGAGGTTGCAGATCAAGAGCATGCAGATTTTTCGGCATGCTCTTGATCATGTATGGAGAGTTGGGTTTGCGCGTTATGATGAGGTTGCCAGATAGGAAGTTGTGTACAGAGAGGGGAAAGGGAACATTAGAGAAGCTGGAGACAGAGCAGAGGTTTGTGAAGACCAAGTCAAGGGAGTGACCACCACTGTGTGTGTCTGTAATGAACACTGAGATCACAGAGTTGTAAACACTAGAGAAAGAACTTTCCATTGATTTCTATGACAGAAAAAGACTCCTGTGCCAGACCATGAGAACATTTGTTACCAAGCCCTAAGAAGTGCATTATGCCCATGTGTACATATAACTAAAATCCCACTAACCATTAATGAGCATGCAGCAGTTTTACACTACTAGTAAATGGCTGCTGCTGCTGCTCATTTTTGGTTTCAGGAAGTATAGTAAGGCTTGTTTCTCTCTCTAGTCTTTAGAATTGTGGCCCCGATACTTTGCTCTCTTTAAACTGGCAAGGCTGTATCCGGTTAATGTGTAATATTAATTATATTTGTGCATGAGCTACACCATCATTCATATTAGAATGAGTCTATTTGAACATGCTTATTACCAACTGATTTAGCACATTTAGTAATGTGTAAACAGAAAAATCGTGGGCATATAGGCATACCTGATTAAGAGCAGTCAACTACAAACAAAATGAGAAGCCATAAATTAAGGATGTCCAAACTGTGGCCTGGTGGTTATTTGCAGCCCTTAGTCATTGTTAATTTGGCCTTTCGTGCCAACTCAATTATAAAAACATGACCTGCTGTAAAACGTAATGATCTTCCATTTATTTTTAGCAGTCAGTCAGTATGTAAGTTTATATAGCTAAACTAGTCTTAAAGCCCGTGTGCACGGGCTAACACTGGTGGCGCTGCAGTCATGCGCAGTACTGCCTGTCCGTGCTGTGGCTGATACGGAGCAGGGCTCTCCGAATTCAGACCGTAGTCCTCTCTGCAAACCTTCGTACTTCGTACTGCGCATGACTGCGGTGCACGCAGCTGTCTCTGCTGCGCATGACGGCTTCTGACAAACATCCTTAGCAAATTATAATATAGGATGTAACCTAGTTTACTAGCCTAGCTATTAAATACATATAGTAACCCATATGATTTTGTATTTTGTGCATGCTTGTCTTTAATTTCATTACATTATATAGAAATATGTGGCTCTTGATTCATTGTCATTCTCTCAGTCTGGACCTTAAGGAAAACCCTTTGAACATTTGCCATAAATAGAAGAATGTAGAGAAAACAAATACAAAATTTGCAGAATATGTTTTGTACAAGAAAATGTAATTGTGTGCATTGATCTTTAGTAATCTGTTCTTCTGATATCTGCTTGTCACTGCCCAGCAATAATCAAATCCCCTAAACCACAAAATAATCTGGAAGCTTCCACTTAAAGCGGAACTTTCACATGGTATAAAGTCGCCCTTCAATAATTAAACATATGGTGACTAGCTTCATAATACATGTTTCACCTCTCATAAGTGCCAGACTCAGAAGAAATCCTTAATCTTCAGAGAATGACGGCCAGGTTAGCTCTGTCTGCGTGCCTATGCCGTCAGTCCCTTCCGGTTACCTTGTGGCACACTGCAGTGCTTCTTAGAGGAGGCCGGGATTGACAGCTCAGGTGCGCAAACAAGATGTCTATGCTGATGCCTTGCTTCCGGTCTCCAAAGATTAAGGATTTCTTTAGAATCGGGCATTTCTGAGAAGTAATACATGTATTAAGCTAGTCGTCATATGTTTAATTATTGGAGGTCGACTTAATACCATGTGAAAGTTCTGCTTTAACATACAAAGGATAAATCTAAAATATGAAATTATTTTTTTTACTTCTACCTGAAAGACTTTGCAGCTAGGATAGGCTACACAGGGTATTAGTTCTGTAAACTATTTTGATTTGCTGTCCATCTTTGGGACTTAATCAGTGTTCTTATTTGCTCTTTTTTGTTCAATGCAGGCATATAAATTGGCAATTCTGGATTTAACTAAAGCCTCTGAGTTGGATCCGACCTGTACCTTGGTGTATTACAATAGAGGAGTGTGCTATCATCAGATCAAGATGTATGATGAGGTAAGGGAATTTAGATTCAGCTGGTGTTAAAGTGTTATTTGTACAGTCATAACCACATGGGTGCCAGAGGGGTAGCCATATTACTTTGCTATGGGTTGTAGAAGGTTCCAGCTTCGAGTGGAGATAGTGTAAGAACAGGTTCATGGAATGTTTGCTTGTTCAAACCCAATGTATAAATTTTAATTGTAATATGCCACCCTTTTGTGGATATGTATGGCCAATGTGGTGAATCATGCTGCCTGTCACTGGTGTGGCCTCTGTTTATTAAATTAAAAAACGGAACTTGTCACCATACACCTCTAACAAAATCAGTTGGGTACCAGTGCTTACATTTGCTCTACCTTGAATACATCCTGTAATATAGCTACAGTACCAGACTTAGAGAAAATAATAATTTAAAATAAATAGAGAATATAATTATTTGTTTAAGACCGGTGTGCATTGGAGGGCAAGAGGGTGCCTGAGAAATGGTTTTGTCAGCCAGAGAAAGTGGGTGGAGTCTACTACACAAAGAAAGTGGGAGAAATCCACCATGCTGTTTAGAAGATTCTGTAATTTATCTATGTGTGATGGGACTGGGATATAGTGGTACGTCAGACAGCAAGACAAGGTAGTTCTCTCTCAGGTAGCACTGCAGGCCACTGGAGAAACTGACAAAGGCCTTTGATTTTCTGTTTCTACATATAACTAGGGTAATAAGCTAATACTGATAAATATGCATCTGTGTGGCCCACCCAGAGGGCTTTCTAAACAGAAGTGGGCCCACAACATGTCTGGGTCTTATACAGTACAATCATTTATAACTAGCTATTTATACAGTAGATGCAAGGTCAAACTGTTTTCTGGGCAGTTGGGCCAGACCTGCCCCTTGTTTAAGGGATCTTCAAAAATATTCAAGGGGTTTTAGTTTCTCCCCCTAGGGTGGATACTAACGTTTTAGATTGTATGTGGTGAAAACTGTCATGGAATCTTTGTCTTCTACCTTATTTGCATCACTTGAAAAAGTTTTTCAGAAACTTTCTCAAAAGCACCTCATCCAACAAAAATTACATATGTACGGCTCTGGGGGGGTGGGAGAAAAGCCCATTACACCTGGGTATGATTCCACTTTTGAGGAAGGAGAGACATACACGGAGGACAATTAGGAATTGTCATCAGTTGCTCCTGTTGTAAATTAGGTAAATTGTCATCAATTGCTCCCACTGAAAATATGTTAGACATACCCAAGAAATTTGATGTTGACCTTATTAGGTCAGTATTGGAGATGCTTAAGTTGTCTGATGGGTGGTGTAGAGGAATCCCCAAAAGACACATGTAACATTATGTACCCCTCTGGCACTCAGAGGGATAAATGTAAGAAGTTGTTGGTGATGTTGGGTGAAAGAGAGCATCCAGAAAGAGAAGTGATGGTATGTAAACAATTGAAAATTATGTACCCATTTACCAGGAGTGCATAAATCTGTGTGGATAAAACCTGTGGTAGTTCCACCAGTACTGAGGCTGTCACAAATGCTGATTGATTATGGCAGTCAGAGACAATATTAGAGTATTTAATGAATTTGATTTTGAAAATCAAGGAGGCTAACCTTTATGCACAGCTATACACTCAGCAAAATGTATTGCTAAGACGTCTGCTATGTTGGTTGCAGCCAGATATACTTTGAGGCCAAACACCTTCTTTACTGAATGCTCTCTGAGCATGTTTAATTTCCTAGGGAGGAATCTATTTTGACTAGAGGTAGATAAAATGATAGCCAGGCTACAAAATTAGAGTACATTACTTCTTTGACAAAGAAGGAAAGCTGATTTCCATTGTAACTCACTTTTTTCAGTCCTCACAAAGCTATGCTAACCAACACAAATCTTTGTTCTACTCTGGTGGATATTCATAGTCAAGTAATCCTCAGTTTGAAACAACAGAAGTTGGATTGGGTGGCTAAGAAGCCATCTCAAAAACCAACAAGACATAAGTCCACTTTAGCCTGTATTTCAAAAGAGCAGTCTGTTGTAAAATTACTTCGTCTGAATTGTTTTTTAATTCCAGGGTGTCAAAAGACCTTATGATAGAGTCCACAGCTTCCACAAATAATTTGGCTATCAAGATTTGTTCTTGGTGGTAAAGATTACATGTCAGCCCTATGCTAAATCTGAAGACACTCAACAAATGTGTCTGGATTCCCAGATACAAGTTGGAATCCATTTGGTCAGTCATAATACTTGGACATAAAATATGTTTATTTGCATATATACCTATCTGCAAAACACATTAAATAATTATCAGATTTTGCATTTTACAAAAAACATTTCCAGTTTACAGCTTTGCCCTTTGTTCTCACAACAGTGCCAACAATATTCACCAAACTGATGTCATTACTTGTGGAATGCATCAGAATAAAGGCAGAAAAACATGTACGAGTAAAGAGTCTCCATGCTCTACATCCAGGGTGTGGACAATACAGAAGCAGACTTTCTAAGCCGGCAAAAGCTGTATCTGGGAAAATGGAAACTCGAACAAACACAGTCCTAACCCATAAGAAAGAAATTGGGAATGCCAGAAATAGGCCTGATGGCAATGAGAAAAAGATAAATGGTACTGATACTGTCTTCAAGAACAAGAAATCCTCTAGCCTTGGAAGCAGAGGCGATGAAAAGTCCATGAAAATTCAGCATGACATACATATTTCCTGCAATTCCTATCAGAGTGCTTATGAAGATAAACATTAACACACATAGGTGAATAAAAGGAGAGAGCAATAATGAATGCTACTATTTCTATTATTAACCTAATATAGTGGTGGCGATGAGACAAAAATAATCTACATGACATTTATAATATAAAAACTAATAGTTACTGAATATTAACCTATATAAAATAATACAAAAACTATAATTAAAAAAAGCAACATATAAATTCTGAAGAGTAAATAGAGTCAGATGTATTATGAGGGTAAGGACTTCAGGCAGAAAACCACTAGACTGACCTTAAAGTTGGCTATAGCAAGCAGAGATCTCTTTAGGCAATGTAGTCAGGATGCAGATAGAGATTTCTAAGTGTTCACTAACAACAGTCTATATAAAAATGTTTGTCCGGACTATAAATGATAACTTCTATGTATGTACTTGCAAACTTCTACTTCATCAGAGAATATTACATGGATCTGCTGAAACTGGCAGCAGAAGAACTATGCCAGCTACCTCCCATTCCAGATTTGCTATCCCAGGGACCATTAAACCACCCTGATTCAAACAATTTGGCATTAACACCATAGTAATCGAGACCAAAATCTTGAAATTAAAGAGGTTCTCTGTTGAAATAATTGTCGCTGTGCTAAAGGTATGAAAACCTACATCAGCAAGGATCTCACTATATATGTTCAATACTTAAAAGTGGTGTGAGGATCACCAAATGTCAGTTGATGCTTTTATCTATCTAGTGTTGAATTTTCTTCAGGGTGGATTCTGAAAGGTTTGAGACGTAGCTTCATGAAAGTACCTATTTCCACTTTATCAATTTTGTTTCAGTAGAGAATATTGTGAAAACCGTGGAATCTAAACTTTGTGCTATGTGAACTGCAACGTTTTGAGCCCTTGGCATCTGTACATTTTCATTGGCTGTCTCTAAAACCATATTCCTTATGACTATAGCATTGACGCTCAGTGTTTTGGAATTACATGCTTTGTACTGTGAGTTCCCTTTCCTGATTTTTCATCTTCACAAAGCTTTACTTCAAATGAAGCAAGGGTAATTAACAAATGTGTTATCAGCATTTCACATGAATCAGGATATTGTCATTCTGTCTTTCTGTCCGAGACTGGCCAACAACAAAGATCAAGGACTATGCACTTGACATGTAGTAAGGAGTCTAAGATAATATGTGCATCAAATGAAATTATTTGTAAAACAGACATTGTTTTCATCATAATTGAGGGCCCAAAAAATAAACTTGAGGCTTGGATGAAGTCCACCATTACATAAACATATATCATCAGTTCTTAACCAGTTCCTTCCTGGATAACTACTTATTCTTCCAGAGCACTTAATGCAGTGTGGGCATGCAAGGACAAGGTGTCATAGGACCAGTTGTTAAAAGCATCTACCTGGTCATCTCTCCACCCTTTTTCAAGACATTACAAGGTCAATGTTTTTGCCATAGCTGATGTGAGGAAAAAATTACACTTGCATTGGGCTGTGGGTTGGTCTTGATAAGGCACTACTGCACAATGAAAATAAATGGATCTTTCTTATGGGAACAATGTCACCTTTGTGTTTATATGAAGAAATTCAACTTACTGTCCATTTGTAACAAGATTTGATTGTCTTTCAAATAGTGTTGTGTTGGAAATTATAATATAGGGACTATACATCATATGTAGTTAACATATCGATATGTTGCATTTACATTATAAATAATGTAACAGATCCTACTCCGTTACTGAAAACCATTACTGGGCATGCAGACGTTCAGCCCACTATTGCAGACTTTGGGGAACTTTGAACATTTTATCACCAGGCAATTCTGCAAAAGATACTAAAATCATAACCTGGGCAGTTAGGGGTTAATTATCTGTGTTTGTGCCATGTTACTTCAGAGGTGTATGGTATCACTGTCTGGTCCACCTACTAATCTCCTCTCTGTTGTGTATCCACTATTGTCTGTGTGATGAGATTAGTCTGGAGTTCTGACTTCAGGTAACACCTTTTTCCATTGCTCTGTGTTGTTGATTATATCAGTCTGACTGCCTGTCACAGCCTCTGTATTATCCCTTTGTTCAGGTGTGTACAGTAAACCCAGGGGGTCCCATGGCATTGCAAGCCCCTACACCAACAGTCCTTTGTCTCACTGTTTACCCTTCCCTTCCCACATTGTCTAAGTAATTCAGTCGTGTCTGGCCCCATTGTGTTATGTCCACACCATTTGCTGTTGCACACTGTATTGTATTGTATTGGACTCAGGTCCTCACCAGCGACCCTCGTGTGGCCCCTGAGAAGGAGGGCCCCAGCAGACTGACCGAATGCAGTGCTTCTGCCTCTGGTAACCCTGAACTGGTGAGTGGGAATCTGCTTCTCACCAGCACCTGTCATACTCCTGCTGCGGTGAGTGGGACGCGGGTCCTCACCAGCAGCCCCAAGATTATTGCCCCTTCCCCCGTTACTACTGCCCTGGAGAATAGGAAAGGTGTGCTCTCCAGGGGCACTGATGCTCCTAACATGAGGAGTGGGACCACGGTCCTCCCCAGTGCCTATGTGATCCCTGATGTGGTGAGTGGGACTCAGATCCTCACCTGCAGCCCCACAATTGTGGCCCCTGAATCTGTTGACCCCAGCCTGGTGAGGGGGAATCCGTTACTCACCAGGACCAGTGATGCCTTAGTGGTAGAGAGGGAGACCCCTGTCCCCTCCAGTTGCCCCCTGCACCTTACCCCAGCACAGGAGAGTGGGAGCAACAGTCTCTCCTGCAATGTTGAGGTACTTGCCCTGCAAAAAGGGGAAGATGCCCTCATCCACCCACTGTGTGGCCCCAGCTTGGACCCCGGGAATTCTAAGAAGGGCTGCTGGAACCAGCCTGTCTCCAGCCTAGTTGCTTCAGTGGGCACCCTTTGGGCCCATGGAACTTCACACCATAAACTGGCCCTGGACCCAGAGCCAATGGCCCCGGATCCAAGGGAATCTGACCTCAGCTCAGTCTACATCACTGTTCGCCAGTATCTCCCCAACATGTGGATAGCCCAGGACCAGGGGCTACCCCTTTTATTGCTCAGCTCAGGACAAGGGGCAAATACTTTATTCCTGAGCCCGGACAAGGGGCTACCCTTTTTATTGCTCAGCCTAGGGCAAAGGGCTGATACTTTCTTCGTGAGCCCGGACAATGGGCTCCTGCTTTGCTCCTTAACCCATGACAAGGGGCTCAAGTTTTATTCCTGGCCCAGGACAAGGGGCTATCAGCATGCACCTCCCGAAGTCCCAAGCAAGCATTCGACCAAGCTGCTGCTGGCTTGGTACAAAAAGGGGGAGAAATGTAATGGACCCTACTCTGGTACTGAAAACCATTGCTGGGCATGCAGACTTTCAGCCCTTTATTTCAGACTATGGGGAACTTTGAACATTTTATCAGCAGGCAGCTCTGCAAAAAAGACTAAAATCATAGCCTGGGCAGTTAGGGGTTAATTATCTGTGTTTGTGCCATGCTACTTCAAAGGTGTATGGTATCACTGTCTGGTCCACCTACTAATCTCCTCTCTGTTGTGTATCCACTATTGTCTGTGTGATGAGATTAGTCTGGGGTTCTGACTTCAGGTAACACTGATTTCCATTGCACTGTGTTGTTGATTGTATCAATCAGACTGCCTGTCACAGCCTCTTTATCGTCCCTTTGTTCAGGTGTGTACAGTAACGCCAGGGGGTCCCTTGGTATTGCAAGCCCCTACACCAAAAATCCTTTGTCTCACTGTTTACCCTTCCCTTCCCTATATTGTCTAAGTAATTCAATCATGTCTGCCCCCATTGTGCTATGTCCACACCATTTGCTGTTGCCCACTGTATTGTATTGTATTGTATTCCCATTACTACCTCCCCCAAAATAATGTGATACACTCTGTATAAAAGAGCTGAGTGTTCGCTAAGAAATAGTTAGTTGTTCTGAACTAAACAAGAGTACAGAATCTTCATTCCTGAATGGTTTAAAGAGTCCATTTTGACTCCCATTCAGGAGCCCTATGTTCCAGTGTTCCAGCCAGCCAGCCGTCCTATTTCCCCGGACAGGCTACCCATTTGTAGCCGCATCTAGGAGGGAGAGACCCAGAACGACGGTCTAAGTCAGCCCAAGGACTTAGGCTTCCGTTACAAATAATATGGATTGAAATGTTTCAATATTTTTTGAGTATCACAGTGATCCTAGACTGACCTAATGGGATTGAAACTAACAGTGTATAACTCTAGTTAAAGTGTTAAATATAATATGTTTTTATCTGATGATATTACAATGATCCTCAATATGCGATACTTCAAAGGATTTGATCACTATAAACAATTCACATTTGTTTGTTAATCAATAGTTTACATCACACTACAAAATATAAAGATTTGTGCAAGATGTTGTGTTCATTAAGTTACAGTCAATGAAGCATTACAATGTGTAAAAAATCATAAATAATATACACTGTAAGTGAATGTAAAAGTGAATGATCAAGACTGCTTGACACTTAACAAACAATAACACACACCCCTCCATTGGAGGACCATGATTGTCTATGGACCGTGAACCAATAAAGAATTTACAGCAGCTGTGAAGACTGGTCACAAATTAAGAACTAATACAAAAATGGCAACCGATGTGAAGGCCACCCATAGGGTATGTTCTGCCTCCCTATAGAATGCTCTAAACCAACCGCAGTTTTATTCCATCTGTAATCAAACCTAAGATGCTATATATATGTATTGAAGTCGGCACTGACTTGCGTACCTCTCCAGAGATGCCCTTAGATACAAAAAAATATATATATACAAATATGTGGTTCTATCGTAAACACACAACAACAAAAAAATAAAATAAAACTAAAACTAAACAAAAAAGATATCAAATCATCTCGTATGACTATATAAAAATATATTTATTTATTCCATATTTTCATGATATTGCACAAAATATGAGAATACAATATAAAATATAAAAATAGTACTTACATGAATATAAAAAATTCCAAAGTATACAATGTAGCTCCCGGCCAGGAAAGTACAAACACTGCAACGCATTTCACACTTAAAATTGTGCTTTATCAATCAGAATACAGGCTACACGAACCTAAGATGCGAAACACATGCCAGATGACGCAGGAGACTTCTTTCAGCCAAAACTTCAGAGTATGTGTCAGCTACATTTTTAATATACAGTAATGTGCAAAAGTTTTAGGCAGGTGTGAAAAAATGCTGTAAAGTAAGACTGCTTTCAAAAATAGACATGTTAACCCTTTGAGTGCCAGTGGGGTACTCAACGCATTGCAAAGCAATGCGTTGAGTACCCCTCTGGCACTCAAAGTGTTAATAGCTTATATTTATCAATTAACAAAATGCATAGTGAGTGAAGAGAAGAAAAATCTAAACCAAATTAATATTTGGTGTGACCACCCTTTGCCTTCAAAACAGCATTGATTCTTCTAGGTACACTTGCACAATGTCAGAGATTTTGTAGGCATATAGTCAGGTGTATGTCTAAACAATTATACCAAACAGATGTTAATGATCATCAGATTAATATGTAGGTTGAAACACAATCATTAACTGAAACAGAAGCAGTTGTGTAGGAGGAATGAAACTGGGTGAGGAACAGCCAAAATAACAAGGTGTGGTTGCTGAAGACAGTTTAATGTCAAAAGTCATACACCTTGGCAAGACTGACCACAGCAACAAGACACAAGGGCTTTCCCATGCAGATATTTCAAGTCAGACAGGGGTTTCCAGCTATGCTGTCCAACCTTTTTTGAAGAAGCACAAAGATAAGGGAAACGTTGAGGACCGTAGACGCAGTGGTCGGCCAAGGAAACTTAGTGCAGCAGATAAAAGACATCATGCTTACTTACCATCGCAATCGGAAGATGTCCAGCAGTGCCATCAGCTCAAAATTGGCAGAAAACAGTGGGACCCTGGTACACTGAACTACTCTCTGGTGAAGACTGGTCAGAAGTGGTCTTTGGGGAAGACTTGAGGCCAAAAAGCGACATGGAAACAAGGTCAAGCGACTCAGTTGTGCAGGAAAACACAAGAACTGGGTTGCAGAAAAATGTTAGCATGTGCTCTGGACTGATGAGTCAACATTTTAAATATTTGGCTGCAGCAGAATGCAGTTTGTTCACTGAAGGACTGGAGAGCAGTATAAAAATTAGTGTATTCAGGCAACAGTGAAGCATGGTGGAGGTTCCTTGCAAGTCTGGGGCTGCATTTCTGCAAATGGAGTTTGGGATTTGGTCAGAATGAATGGTATTCTCAATGCTGAGAAGTACAGGGAGACACTTATCCATCATGCAATACCATCAGGGAGGCATCTGATTGGCCCAAAATGTATTCTGCAGCATGACAATGACCCCAAACATACAGCAAAAGTCATTAAGAACTATCTTCAGTGGAAAGAAGAACAAGGAGTCCTAAATTGATGGTATGACCCCCACAGAGCCCTGATCTCAACATCATCGAGTCTTTCTCGGATTACATGAAGAGGGAGAAGCAACTGAGGTTGCCTAAATCCACAGAAGAACTGTGGTTAGTTCTCCAAGATGTTTGGAACAAGCTACCTGCCGAGTTCCTTAAAGGGATAGTAATACTTCGTTTTAACTTTATTTTATTTTGTAGGCATTAAAAAAACATGAAGAATTATATAAGTCTTATCTCTCAAACCTTTATGGTTTATGAGATATTCACAAGCAAAGTTTCCCCCTCCCGCCCCTTTTACCTACTGTAAACAATCTCTTCTCAGATGTGGAATGCAGTCCATAGACTGGACAGATAACAGAAGGGGACACTCTTATTCCTTTGAAAACAATGAAATCCCTGCCCCCCTTGACAAGCTTTTCAGGTTTTTCCGTTATCTTAATTGAAGATTGTCCCTCTCTGCAGTCTACCTGGGCAGCTCCCTTCTGCCCTGGCTGAGGAGTGTTACATCAGTAAAAGGGGCGGGAGGGGGACACTTTGCTTGTGAATATCTCTTAAACCATAAAGGTTTGGGAGATAAGACTTATATCATTATTCATGTTTTTTTAATGCCTACAAAATAAAATAAAGTTAAAACGAAGTATTACTATCCCTTTAAAAAACTGTGTACAAGTGTGCCTAGAAGAATTGATGCTGTTTTAGATTGTTCTTCTGTTCACTCACTATGCATTTTGTTAATTGGTAAATATAAACTATTAACATGTCTATTTTTGAAAGCATTCTTACTTTACAGCATTTTTTCACACCTGCCTAAAACTTTAGCACATTACTGTATTTTTCAAGCTAATTAGCATTTCTGTAACATTGCTACTGAAATACTGCCCACATCTGTGTTAACCATATCCTCCATAATCTTTCTTTATAAATAAATTTAACTTCCTGATAGTAGGCTACTTAAAGGGACAGTAAAGTCCCGAAAAAAGTATTCTCTAAATGGTAGATGCAATAAAAAAAACTTAATGAGCTTAATCCTTAAGAAAATAAAGGACACCTCTCCCTCCCTTTTCTACCTGATAAACTGTAAAGCTGTCAGAAACAGAATCTGGTTGTGCAACCAGACGCGGCTCTTCAGGAGCTCCGAAATAGCAATATCTAAAAATAAATACTTCATCGGAATGGTCTGCAATGTGTTCTTGCAAACCAGGCACACGTTGTAGACCGTTCCAGTGAAGTATTTTATTTAGATATCGCTATGTCGGCGCTCCTGAAGAGCCGCTGTCTGGTCCCGGAACTAGGATCTCATGTCGTCATGTCGTCAGCTAACGTATGAGAAGGGGGAGGAAGAGGAGAACTTTATTTCTTATATCTCTCAAACCATAAAGGTTTGAGAGAGGATTAAGCGCGTTAAATTTTTTTTATTGCATCTACGATTTAGAGGGTATGTTTATCGGGACATTACAATCCCTTTAAAAGCCTTTTCTAAGGCAGCTAGTTTAAGAGTCCATTTCAGGACTGGTGTTTTGGGTAATTTGTTACCAAAGGCAATTAATCAACTGACCTGATTTTTCTTGGAACATTGAATTCAGTTCCAGTAAGTATTTTTCTTTTTACACCCTATATTGTGGAATAAGTTAAAGAGGATGTTTACCCCCTTCACAACTTTGGCTAAATCGTTTCAGTACCAATAATAACCAATGGAAAGTGTTTTTTTTTTTTTTTTTTTTTTAAATCTGCCCGTTTGAAGAAATTCTAAGCTGGAGGACTTTCATTGGCAGAGATCAATTTCTGGCCAATGAAAGTCCTCCAGCTTAGAGACAGACAGCCTCTGTCATCAGAGGAGGCTGGATAGAAGCTTAGACTATGGTACAGATTCGGTCAGCACTGTCTGCCAGAGGTAGGAACAGAGGTACACTTAAACTTAGAATTTCATCAAACGTGCAGATTTTTTTTAAAAAAGAACCACTTTCCATTAGTTATTACTGGTACTGAAACGATTTAGCCAGAGTTGTGAAGGGGGTAAACATTCCCTCTAAGGTAGTAGTAGTAGTGACACGCTTTTTATGTGCCCCGGCAACACTTAGATAGGGTATATATTTATTCACAACTATTTTCAATAACATTTTCTCCTGAATGTTTTATTCTTTAAAATAAATGTAACATTTCCATTTTTGCTTCTTTTCCATTTGTCCAAACATTTTTGAGAATATTTAGTAAGTGTTAGATGAGTGCTGATACAGAATGGATATCTGTTATTTCTATCTGGTTTATTCAATAGCAGTAGACTACAACAGAATTAAAATTTGAAAAATAAAATATATAGATAAGCTGGGGAATAAGCTCAGTTGATGAATGCACCAGCTCCAGAATCTGGTGAAACCCCAAGGTCGCAGGTGATAGTCCCAGAAAGGTCAACTGAGCCTTTCACTCTTCTGAGGTAGATGAAATGTGTACCCAGGACATACCTGAAAACAACAGACAATCTCAATATGTCCTTCCTACTAAAATAGTTTCATTAAAAAACAAAAACACTCATTGGTCTGGGCTAAGTTTGTCAGTGAAACAAATGTGTGCTTTCTATTCCATTAATTACTACTGTTACACTGGAGGGGTTAAAGTGAACCTGTCACATCAAAACTTTAGTTGTACTAGTAATTTTTCTGTAAAATAAATATATTTTCAGAAACTAAACTGTATGTTTTGGCCGCACAGTATGGCAGTCATTCAGGTTCCCTGCATAGTATGCTAATTCAAACTGTTCAAGGCCAAAAAACAATATTTTCATGTGCTATTAGAAATTATTCCATTATGTTGGGTCTGTCTGCAACAATGTCATCCAACGTATAGCCTGTGTGACAAGTGCACCCCCCCACACACACACACTGATCACAGGGTGTGGTCTACCTGAGGTTTTTAGCCAAAAAATGGTTTTGACTAATTTGGAATCACATAGTTTTTCAATCTAAGGTACTGGAGACCTTACCTGCAGGTGGAAAAGAAAACATGGGCCTAGAGGCTACTTTTTACTCTCACGGTTTGCTATAGTGAGTTAGCAGACTGTACCCGTCTTGTGTCCCTGTGCAGGTGTTGATCCATTGTTCCCTACTCACTCCCCTGTGCTACTGCCTTGGCACAGCCTTGGTCCTGTGTACCCATCAAGGTCATCTGTGTCACTGTCTTGCTTCTCTGTGTTCTTTTATTTCTCCTCCATCCCCTGTTCAGTTGTAGTGCCGTCTGCTCCTGTTTCTCATGAAAAAGTTGACTAAAGTTAATTCCAGATTTTTTGAATACCATCACCATGGTTATCAAGAAAAAATGTATGCACACACACATCTATTTCTGAACATGTGGCCCACCACTGAAAAATCTTGAATACCCCTGCAATTGGTTATCATAGAAATATATAAAAACCCTCTAGATCAGCTCGAGGTAACCTTTGACTCCAGCTGTTGGGGATTACAACTTCATCATTCCCAACCAGCCAGTGGATGAGAATAATTGAAGCTGTAGTGCTCAAGAGCTGGAAAGGCAAAGGTTGCATACCCCTTACCTACACTGATTATAACAGTATAAGATTTATATATCTGTCCTTAACTTATTCTTTGTCTTATATCAGGCTCTAAAAGACTATGGGATTGCAGTGCTTCTCGGTGGATGGAAGGAAGTTGATGTAAAAGTTCTTGTGAACCGTGGTTTATTGTACCTGGAGCTTCAGGATTATGCCAATGCCCTAGAGGTACCATAGTCTGACTTCTGGTGTATCCCTGTGTTTTGATCACTGCAAACCTTCACAATTATGTATATGCCTTGGAACCAATCAACCGCACCAATTAAATGAAAATTAAAAAATAACAGTCACTCTGTATCTCGGAACTTGTGCGCCTTTTCAGAAATGGGTTGATGGGACATCTCTCAGATATATCTATATATATAGATCTATCTCACGATCAATCCTAGTGATCCCAATGCTGTCTCCACACAAGGAAGCAGTAAGAACACATCCAAGATTTGATAGAAGAATAATGTAGGAACTTCTCACTTTATTTCAGGATGTCCTCTTCATTTGGAATGATCTTTGGGCCTGTATATAGCGTGGACAGAAGATTGATGTGTGTAGAAGTCATACTCATTCCTAATAAATAGGACTTGTTGAAAAAAGTCAGGTGCTGGCCTCCATGTTTCTTCTATCAAACCTTAGTTTAATGCAGTGTTTTTTAACCAGGGTGTCAGTTTTCTATTAACAGTTAATGGTTAAGCAAACTGTTAACAGTTTGATGACCAATGTGAACATACAGCAACACGAGGAATAAAAAAAAAAAATTCTAAGCATGTAAAAAAAAACCAAAACAAAAAAACAATGATTATACATATTATTCACAACTCATCATCTTGTATAAATGATTCCTTCTTTCTTACAAAGTAGATTCTCATCATAAGGTAGTAATGCAAATGATCCAACATATTGATGACATGAAAAGATGAATGAAAATTTATTCCTAGTAAAAACAGTAAAATGATCCATAATATCCACAGTAAGAGATTGTAAACGGTAGTTGAAAATGGACCCTTTACATCAACACATACAGATCTACTGTATATTTGATTGATGAGATAACCTAGTTCCTGAAATGTAAGTGGATGACTGTTGTAAAGTGAAAATAAAGCTTATTGATTTAGGGTGATGAATGATTCATCAGTCTAAAGAAAGGCTGATTAGAAACAGTACAATGAGGACACAAAGCCATATGCACAAAGTAAAAAGTGGAGCAAAATGACGGCAAAACAGCAGTGTCACATGGAACAAATAAGAATTCCCATTTATTTAATGGGGCTTTTGTCCTCCTGAATGATGCGTTGCAGTGTTTTGGAGACCTCACTAGCAATCATTTAGTTAAAGTGAAAGTCAGCCTCCTTTTATTTTTTTTACATATTTTACAAGTACTTAATATGTGAAGTTAAATTGTCCTATTTCATCTTCACCTGTGTGTTTTTTTTTGTTTTTTTTTGTTTTGTTTTTGCACTTTCATGTCCCTGACATTGACCTCCCTCACTATGTTTCCAGATAGCTTTCTTTCAGGGACTGTGAAAGTGAGAGTACTAGTGGCACAATGTAGCATTATCCCTCCAGTTTATTTAATACAGCATAAAGATCATTCTGTGTTACATATCAATAGCCAAAATCATTCGGCTGCGCTCAGACACAAAATATAATGCACTTCCTTTATAAGAACATCTTCTTTATTGTTCCTCGAATAAGAGGGTATAAAACACATTTACAAAACGGAACGGGGTGACAGTGAGGCAGGACAAGATACAGAGAGGACCCGTTCGTCTGGCATGTTTCACGCTAGATAGCACTTACTCATAGACTAAAACGTTAACACACCCATCCCACTGAACTAACCTCGGTGAAAGAGTGATACGTTAAAATTCAAACAGGGAAATCCCACTATAGGGAACTCCTCCCCTTACCTGTCATCACAATTACAGATTGATCAAAACGAAAAAAGCCCAACTAGATACATACATATCCACGCAGGACAGGTAGAGCTAAAGATAATGAAAGGTACTATAGTATCCAAATTCCGAAATCAATAAACCTCCTCCATACCATTTCAACTTAAATTGACATTCGATCACATTTAACCCGCAAAAAACATAGGGAAAGAGAATGGAGCAAGTATACATGGCCATTATAAGTCAAATATCACAAAAAGCAATACATTTAAGTATATTTAGAGTATATTTAAAGAATATTTAAAAAGTAAATAAAGTCAATGTATAGAAAAACAAAAAAGGAAATAAACCCAAATATACAAATCCTATATAATAATTAGCTAGGATGTTTGTCAGAAGCCATCATGCGCAGTAGAGACTGCCCAAATGCAGAGAATGCTGGGAGTTTTGTGCTGGGAGCATTCTGTGCTTTCGGGCAGTCTCTGCAGTGCATGACTACGTCGGTGGCAGGACGCAGAGCAGGACCGGCCTCTTAACTCTTTGAGTGCTAGAGGGGTAAACAACGCATTGCAAAGCATCACACGGACCTTGGCCTGTGTACATGGGCTTTTACACTAGTATATAATAATAAACATAAATATGCAATCAGGCGATGCACACTGCCCCATCTACCCACATCCTAATAATATTGTTGGGAGCCAGCCATGGCACATACATATATTATATATTTATTTTATTTTTTTTTAAGATGTTAGACAATTAAACCGAACATGTATACTGCCATCAGATAAGATCATCAGGTCCATCAGCCAACCCTTGAATACCTCAAAAGATATGGCTGATATCCCATTCAGAATTCAATCCCTGTGGTACTCGAGTCCCAAGATGAAAAATCCAGAATGCTTCACGTTTATTGAAAAGAGATATTATATCTCCCCCACTCCATGGGAGCCCTATCCTTTCAATCCCCTGAAATTCAAAGGATGAAAGTCTCCCTTCATGGCATTCTAATATATGCTTTGCAACAGCAGACTCTGTTTTGCCACATTCTGTCTGGCTGATATGCTCCTTTATGTGGTGTATCAGGTGACGAATAGTACGACCTACATACTGCTTCATGCACACCTTGCATGTAACTAGATAAATAACATATTCTGAGTTACAATTAATGTACCCATTAATATTATAAGAAGTTTTGTATACCGTACTCTTGAAACAGCCTGAAACGCAGGCATATTGGCAGCACTTACAGATCGAAGCTCCACATCTAAAAAAGCCTTTGTATTTCAACCATGTCTGTGTGGTCTGTTTATTAAGAAACAGACTGGGTGACACTCAGTTGCCTATAGTTGGTCCTCTCTTAGCCACAAAATCACAACCATCTTGATGTATGGAGTCCAACTTGTTGTCGTGCGCAATATAGGTAGATGTTTCTTAATGATATCGCAAATAGCTCCAAATTGTGAGCTAAATCCCGTAATGGACCTAAAATCACTCCCCCCAGACCCAGATCAGTCTGTAGTAGGTTTATCCCTAAGGAGATCAGCTCTAACTTGGGATTTAGCGAAGAGGTACACTTTATCCATGAGCTCTTTTCTTTAACCTCTGTCAACAAGCCTCTGCCTGAGATCAGCCGCCGCACATTCAAACTCATACTCCGTAGAGCAGTTCCTATGCAGGAGCAGAAACTGTCCTTTTATAACATTGTTGATCTGGAACTTTGGGTGAGCAGACCTAGCATTTCAAGAGGCTGTTTCCAGAGGTGGACTTCCTGTATACATTAGTCTGAAAACTCTGCAATTTCACATCACCCCTAAGGGTTAGGTCTAGAAAGGGGACTGAAGACACTTCATGGGAATGGGTAAAACATAAGTTGAGTTCATTATTATTGAGATAGTCCATGAAGACATTGGCTTCTGCATTAGCACCTCCCCAGAAAAGAAGGAGGTCGTTGATGTACCTCACATATGTACCTTACATATCAATAGCCCTTCTTTCCCAGCCCTTGATAGAAAGCTTCATGGAAACAGAAATTCAGGGAGCTCACTCGGAACAACATAAAAGTGCAAATAATAGGTGTAGATAAAAAAAAAAAATAATAAAATGTAAAGTCAGTTTGATTTTACGTATTATGCAATAACAGAACGTGTAAAGTCAAAAAGGAGGTCTACTGTCACTTTAAAAACCCCATTTTAGTAAACAGCATTTGGGAAATGTGTCACTGATGATGCCTTAGGAGTATGGTGACTTTTTCACTTTGGGAGGATAATACAAATAATAGTTTTTTATTGAATGGCTTCCACCAGTAAACTGTGTTGCTGAGGTTACTAAGCCTACCAGAAACTTTACTGTCCTCCTTCTAAACAAATATCACCCCAGAACTGCTTCACCTTTTTTTGTGTACATATAGCACAATGTCACTATTAACCCTCTGAGTGCCAGAGAGGCGTCCAACACATTGTTTTGCAATGCTTTTGATACCTCTCTGGCACATAAAGGGATAGCAACACATCAATATAATTAAATTTAATTGTGTACCTATTAAAAAAATGAATGAATTGTGTCCTGTCCGATGAGATATCAGCTTACAAAGTTCCCCCTCCCTCCCATTGTACTGACGTCAGCTTTCTATCTTACAGACAGAGATCCTGGTCCTCAGACTGTTCTGCGTCTCTTCAGCAGAGCCGAAATCACATTCTTTAGAAAGAAATGCTTAAGTTGAATGGTCTACAACCTGTGCTTGTAAACCAGGCACACTTTGTACACTGTTCAAATGAAGTATTTCTTTCTAAAGAGCGAGATTTCGGCTCTGCTGAAGAGACACAGGATGGTCTGCAGACCGGGCTCTCTGTCTGTAAGATAGAAACCTGACGTCAGTGCAAGGGGAGGGAAGGGGGAACTTTGTAAGCTGATATCACTCGGACAGGGCACAATGAATTCATTTTTTTACTAAGTACATTATTAAATGTAATTATGTTGATGTATTACTGTCTCTTGAAAGGGTTAAGAGAAGTGGAGTACAATCTGAAAGGTATAGAGTTTTAGTAGATGTAAAGTGCAGGGGTGGGCAAACCTTTGGCTACCCAGCTGTGATTATAATTCCCATCATCTCCAACCAGCCAAAGGTTGCAGTCCCCAGTTGGAGAGCAAAGGTAGCATACTGTTGATATTGTGTATTAATATAGACCAATCTCTTACGTAATTCAGCCTCAAGCAATGCATCTCACACTCTTATCACTGCCACCCCTTCCTCTCTACACAGCCTGTAGCACAAATATCATTATCCAGATTAACAATAGGTTGTTGCCATCATAGTTTTATATTGTCCTGCAGCAGTATTCCTTCATTTACTACCATCAGTTCCTGTGGATATTCTGGTCCATTATACCACACATCAGGAATAAACTACACATTATCATTATGTTGACCAATTTCCATAAATACCATTTCATGTATATCTACCAGCACCGCAGCGGATAACTAGTTTGTTTAATTCTTGTAAGAGCTGCTGAATTGTATAGATCATTGGATCTTAAAAAGGGTGTGAATGAACCTTGATGTATAAAAGGAAGCAATGTGGGAACCACCAGTATTGTAATATTGTTTATTTCTCTCTTGTAGATACTTTGGAGGATTTGATTGATTTACTTGCTGAATGTACACAGGGATCACTTTGTGGCTTATGTAGCATATATTAACCCTTTGAGTGCCAGAGGAGTATGCAACGCATTGCTCTGCAATGTGTTGCGTACCCCTCTGACACACAAAGGGTTAACACTAAGGTGAATGCCGAAATAAAATTCAGCAAAAACTGCTACGGGATCAGGGAATTTTAAGAACCATTGAGGCCCCTAACACAATTGTGAATGGAGGCCCCCCAAATATAAGAATACAATTAGACTCCTTTTAATCCTTTGAGTGCCAGAGTGTGTTGCGTGCCCCTCTGGCACTCAAAGGGTTAAGATTTGTATTTTGCCTTAACCCCTTCAATGTTAGAGGTGTCTCCAATGTATTGCTTTGCAATCAGTGACATCCTCTCTATCACTCAGTGTGTTAAGATTTGTGGTGATAGCAGCCACAATGGAGTGTTGTACACCCAAAACAGCCTCAATCCTCTCTGATCATAGGATTAAATCGGTTCCTTGCAGAAAACAGGGACCTTTGGGAACTCAGGATGAGCCCACATGAAATTTGAATATAACCCTTTGCAAACTTGTTTAACCCTTTGAATGCTAAAGAGGTCTCCAATGCATTGTGCATAGGTAAAAGGGGCGGAAGTGGGACTCTTTTTAATTTATTTACTCTTGAATTAGACACCATATACCATTGTAATAAAGCTCTGCATGCTACAAACACGTTAAAGTATGATCTAAGCTAAAGTTTTTTGGAAGCAATACTATTGCTTTAAGGTATTTTGGATTATATTTATACTAGTTGTGTAAACGGGCAACAATGCTACCCAGCAGCGGCTGCGGTGCAGACATGCACAGTAGAGACTGCCCGCGCCGCGGCTGATACGGAGCGGGGCGCTCCGAATTCAGACCGTAGTCCTCTCTTTGAACACTACGCTCTGAATTTGGAGCCCCGCTCCATTAACCACGGCGCGGGCAGTCTGTAGTGGCCATGACTGCAGCGCACGCAGCCGTCTCTACTGCGCATGACGGCTTCTGACAAACCCACCTGTAGTGAATTATTATAAAGGATTCTTATTGTAATTTGTGTACCAAGCTACAGTGGATGGGTCTAGTGGGAAGGATCATATGAAATTGGAGTTGTGACCATGGGTGTTCATGGTTGAGGTTAAAAGCATCTAGTCCTAGGGGTGTTGAAGATTTAAAGCGGAACTTTCAGTTCATACTTAGTCACCATGCATTCATTAAACTCATGGCGACTAGATTTGAAATAGATGTTTTACCTTTAAAAAAATAGCCCAGTGTAAAGGAATCCTTCCTGTTTAGGGACTGACGGGCAGGTTAGTGCGGTCCGGTAGCCATATGGTGCACTGCAGTGCTACTCAATGGAGACCGGGACTAATAGCGCAGGCATGCGGACAAAATGTCTGCGCTGTAGCCTGGGTTCTGGTCTCCAAACGAGAAGGATTCTTTTACACTGGGCTATTTTTTTTAAAGGTAAGACATCTATTTCAAAGCTAGTCGCCATGCGTTTAATGAATGCATGGTGACTAAGTATGAACTGAAGGTTCCTCTTTAAATCTAGCCCTTTGCTTATCACTTTGATTATCCTTTGAGAGTCAGAAGTTTGTAAAACACATTTGGCACTCGAAGGTTTAAACTATTCTAACTCTCTGAATGAAGGGTAGTCAATTTCTGGTCTTCCACCACTTGGCTTGTTGGGGATGATGGTAGCTGGAGATCCAACAATTGACCACCCCTATTCTGAATTATCATTTTTCTATACAATAACCAGCTACTGAAATAGACACCCAAGTAACATACCATTTGGATTCTTATAACAGGATTTTAAAGCAGTGTCTCTGAAAACTCCTGAAGACACAAAGATTCATCTGGTAATAGGAAATTGCCATCACAGGTAAGTATGACAATAAAGAGACTGCCAACCATAAAGCAAGGATGTCTCTATGCAAGAGAACAGTGAGGTCTGCTACATTTCATTACAAAGCCTGAGGCCTAGTCCAAATTTAGCAATATTTACACTATGAACTGCTACTTAATATGTGGAATGCTTTTGCTTAAAAGGACAGCAACCCCCATTAATAATAAAGCCAATTTACCTTAATATGGGCAGAAAATCCCAGTGGCCACTAGGAATCAGTTCTGTGTAAGGTAAGTGGTAGTGTGTTAGAATAAACCCTCACATTGCTTTGCAGTACATTAGAAACCACTCTGGCACTCAAGGGGTTAATCTTTGCAACAAATCCTAATTTCCATATGGCTGTATTCTGTAAGGATTCCTCCCTGGTTTCCTAAGTCTGGATCCCCCACAAATTATTTGCAGCAAGACAAACTCCTCCCACTTAAGACTTCATGAGAACACGATAGCAGCAGCTGAGTCAAAAGGTTAACTCTTTGAGTGCCAGAGGGGTACGCAATGCATTGCAGGGCAATGCGTTGCGTACCCCCTGGCACTCAATGAATTAGCCCCAGTATTTAGTGGCTAACTGAGCAAATTAAGGATTATTTAGTGATATTAATGAATTGGAGTAGGAAAGGACACTGAGGCTGATGTACTAAGAACGTGGTGCAATTCTGATGCAAACTGTCTCTATCAGTGGGAACAAATAAAAATTATCAATTATTTAAATTTGGCTTTTAACCACTTGAATGCTAGAGAGGTCTCCAGTGCATTAAAGGTGAACTACCACCCCACATAAAGTTAAATCCCAAGAATTACCCATCTGACGACTAGCTGATCAATAGTGCTAGTTGCCAGAATAATTACCTCCTTACAGAGAAATTCTGCTGCTTCCTATACTGACAGCCAGGAAACAGCACAGACATCTTTCCATAGTGACGTCTGTACGCCTACGCTGTCAGTCCCAGTCCGCTGTAAGAGGCATTGCTTGGTACCTTAGGTAAGGAAGATACTGACAGTGCAGGCGTCACTATTCAAAGACATATGCACTGTTTCCTGGCTGTCAGTATCGGGAGAAGTAGGAATTCTCAATAAGGAGGTAATTATTCTGGCGACTAGCACTATTGATCAGCTAGTTGCCAGATGGGTAATTCTTGGGATTTAACTTTATGTGGGGTGGTAGTTCCCCTTTAACTTTGCAATCAATGGGATTTTTTGGAATTTCTATTTAGACCCTATGGTGCCATGGCAACAATGCTTATATTACCATCAAATATTTGCATTAGGTAAACAGAATATAGCATTCAGGCTCTATGACAACATGAAATATTAACCATTTGAGTGCCAGAGATTTCCAGTAAAATATACTACAAAAAATGACAAGCACCAATCAGTTTTTTGATGTATGATATTTTCCACTGCAGCTTAGATCTCAATAATGATGCGCTTTAAGTGTATGCTTCCAGATGCACACAGACACATATGTAAGCCATTAAACCACTGAGAGGGGATAGCAATTGTGGATGCAATGTGTTACACACCACTGGAACTTAGATTTCAAGGGAACTGCACTTACCTTTGTTTTTTGTTTTTTTTGTAAGTGGTTTTGTCACCTTGAATAATTTCAGATTTAATTACTTAATTAAAATCTGTTTCTGCATCTTGCTAGAACAAGACCAAACCTATGTATTGCTTAGGACTAAGGTAGGCAACTTTTAGCTCACAAGCTTTAGAGACTACATCTCCTATCATCCTCAATCAGATGGGAGTTATAATCTCACAGTAGCTGTGGAGCCAGGTCTTGCATACCTATGGCCTAGAATGGGGGTAGTTAATCTTTGAACCCCCATTTGTTGGAGACTACAACATCCATCATTTTCAACCAGCCAGTGGCTGGCGATGATTTTAGTTGCAGTCTCAAAGAGCTGGAGGTACAAAGGTTGCCTACCACTGATCAATGAGTTATCTGTGTTTCTGGCTAGTGATCTGTCAGAGTACAGCACCACATCCAAATTAAAAGCTCAGCAGAGCACAGACCATACTTTGTATTCGGTACTGCACTGAGAAACCATCATCCAGAAACACACAGATTGATATCTCCTAACTATCAATCTGCTGGTGTTTTGGCTAATATGAGGTATATACAGTGTTGAATTACATCTGCCAATATGCAAACTTAATTTGAAATAATATGCCCTCTTTAAATCAGGATACTTGAAAATGTTGAATTATTTTATTCTCCACCCAGGTTACAACAATATGAAGAGTCTGTGCAATCATTTAATCACGTGCTCCAATTAAACCCTCTGTCTTCGGAAGCTTATATTGGTCGTGGTAATGCCTACATGGAATATGGTCATAAAAGTGGCACTACACAAGCTCTGAGGGACTTTATGAAAGCACTTCATCTAAGTCCCAGGTGCATTGCTGCCCGGATCTGTCTTGGGTATAATTTACAGGTAAGTTGGATCCATATGTTAAAGAGAGAAAATTAAAAAGTTTATGAACCAACTGAGTTAATGAGTACTGTATCTAAATTTTAAGAAGTATAAGTTCTTCTGTTAATCATGTTTTAATTCTATTGTTTACCAGTTCAGTCACACTTAAAAAATGTAGTAAGGTATTAGTGTTCTGTTATTGCCCCCTCTCAACTATTTACATTATGTCATCCCCTTATCCTTTGAGGCTGTTGACCGTCAACCAGTTGGCAATCTTCCCTTTGTGTGAGTGCTGTAAATGAATCCTGAGCATTAGGTACAATACATCTAGTGCTCAAAACTCATTTACAACAGGTAAGAGTCTCAGTCAGATTGCCAGGTAGGTTTGCTATGACAATGCTAGCTACATTGATTGGTTTTCTGGATCATTGTCCTGTTTGATTATAGGGTACATGAATATTATCAAACGTTTTGCTTTTTATTTTTTCATATTTTCTTTGCTTTTTTACCATACCTGTAATTGTACTGATATGTTTTCTGAAAAATGCCTGGGGCCAGTGTGAATCACTGTATTTAGATCTTTAGCATGATCTTCTAAAACAATACTGCACTGTAACAATACTGCACTGTAATACGTTTGTTTGCATAACAGCATAGGGACACCCTTGACTCATACCATTGCTGATTGGAAATGCATCTGATAGAATGCCTTTCAAACTAATTCGCTGTAGAGATGTTGTAGAGGAATAGTATAGCTTGGAGTGTATTGGAGGCAAAGATGAACCATTTGAGTGTAGCTTTCATGTACTCCCACCTCACTTTCAAAAAGCTTTTTCAGTATCCATAGGCAAGAGCAAGTTGGGAGGACTGGCTACTCTGGATTTCTGGATAAGGGCAACTGCTTTAGCGGTGCTATCCTTTGTTTCCCCAGATGGGACAAAACCAGCTTGACGTCTGAGTATGAAGGATGAAAAAATATTGTTGAGTCTTTTAGCATATTAGTTTGTTGAATAATTTAAGGTCATTGTTAAAGAGTCTGCAATCTTTATATTTTTTTGTGGATAACCACTGTATGATCTTCTAAAGCTGGGGCAGCCAAGAAGAACATGATTGTATGGAGCTGAAAGTATTAATCACTTGAGGTATTCAACTAAAGATCTGTAGTAGGAAAGAGCTTTAGTGGGAAAGAAGAGAGCCATCAGGGTCCAGTGATTTCCATCAGGGACAATATAGTTTCAATAGTTAGGTCAGGTATTGTTTTTCAAGATGGGAGTATATATATATAAGGGACAATGATATTTGTTTGGCCAGGTTGTTTGAGATCCTGTAGGTTAGAGAGTTCATAACAAAATTCCTTAAATGTGGCTGCTATAGCTTTAACTTTGTGAAGGAAAGCTCCTCTTGCTCTTAATATAGGAATTATAGTCCATAATCCTTTGAGTTCTTATGACTCTAACCAAAAATGTCTCACGTGTTCCTTTTGTGTGCACCTTATAATTTCTAAATATATGTTAATTTCATTTTCAGTATTTGAATTTCTTTGCCCTATTTTACAATATATTTTTATTAAGGGTTACAGGCCATTTGAAACAGATTGTACCCTCAATCTAGGACATGCCTCTATCCCTTTAAATTTGCACCTGATGTCTGTTACAAAGGATGAGTGTTGAGGTCTGCAGATCAAGAAAACTGTACTATTAAGAACCACGGACAGCCTAGGCACCTGCACATGTGCTCTCATGAGAATGAGCTATCTATACTTATCAAGTGCCATGCTCCTTCTCATATCAATCTGCCAGATCACAGTTAGTTAAATAAAAAACTAAGGTGAGGGAAGCTGATCAGATCAGCTTGCTTCACTACCAGTAGACTAAGGCTGGCAAAGGCAACCTGTCTGAGCAGGGCTGGATTTACATCTCAGGAGCCTGTAGGCACAGAAATCTGAATCTCCTCTCCCCCCCAAAAAAAAAAAAAAGTGCAAAAAGTTTTGACTGAAATATTTTTATTCTGAGGCTCTGAGCCACTCAAAATGTCGTCTGAATCATAAAATGAAAATGTAATCTGATCGGCATCAGAGTTAGAGGAGGCGATTTATTTCCACACAAACATGGCCATTTATTGACCATTTACTCTCCAATTAACCCACCCCAGCAGCGCTGCGTTGCAGACAGTCGGCTTACCTCAATCATTCAAGGGGTTAAATAAACTGTGTGGCCGACTGTGGTGCAACTCTCTTCTCTCTGCTCTGTGTCTGTGTGGACACTGGACGTCATGCGCCGTCCATGGTGGGCAGGGCTGTGACACCCTGCAGGCTGCACTGAATGTCTGGGAGGAGGCAGGGCAGACTGGAAGTACTGTTCCAGAACTCCCGGGTGGCAAGTGAGGTGAAGTGAGGACTCAGCAGTAAGTAAATCTAATGTGCAGCCTCTGTGACACTGCCTCTTGTCTCCAGGCAGCTCTCATCTCTCTTAAAGGGGAACTACCACCCCACAATACCTTAACATGCATTCATTCTTCATCTGGCGACTAGCTGCTTAGTAGCGCTAGTCGCCAGAAATATTACCTGGTTCCAAAGATTTTGCCGTTTTTCCGATGCTCACAGGAGCAGGAAGCACGGACATCTCGTCACAGTGACATCCGTGCGCCTGCGCTGTCAGTCCCTTTTGGAGCCAAGTGGCTCCAGCACAGGCGCACGGACATCACTGTGACGAGATGTCCATGCTTCCTGCTCCTGTGAGCATCGGAAAAACGGCAAAATCTTTGGAACCAGGTAATATTTCTGGCGACTAGCGCTACTAAGCAGCTAGTCGCCAGATGAAGAATGAATGCATGTTAAGTTATTGCGGGGTGGTAGTTCCCCTTTAAGGTTTCTGCAGTGTCGCTGATCATGTCACAGCACAGCACAGCAGCGCAGCATACCCCCCCTCCCCTTCGTAGTCCACCCAGACATGGATCAAAAGGCTGGCAGGCTAATTAAAAAAAATAATAGAAAAAGAAAAAAACGATCACAATGACAGTCGCACCTCTGTGGGGTGCGCCTGTAGGCAGATGCCTACTCTGCCTTATTGTAAATCAGGCCCTGAATTTGAGTGTCCTGGTCCCTGACCCAGAGAGATGTCACTGCAGACAGCAATCCCAGTCCGTTTAAAGAAATGCCACCATTTATAAACTGTATCCTTTTGAAATGTCGCCCACTAATGGACGGCCAACAAAAGGGTGCAATAAATATGTTGCCTAGTTGAAAAGGGCGACATTCCTATGTCACAGGTTTAAGTGTCGAGAAATCAGAATGTCACCTGCATAAGTGTCAAATCGGATTGCTGTCACCCTTCTCTTTCACTACCACAAGTACATTGCTCTCCTGCATAAGTGTTGAGTGCCGTTTTGTTGGTCACATTGCTCTCATCCTTGCCATCACTATAGTCTTCCCCTACATGTACATTACTCTCTGTAGTCATGGATACCGTCACGGTTCACTATAGTCTTCCCCTACATGTATTGACACTCACAGGTTTAACAAACATATCCGGGGAAGTACTCTGCTTATAAATTGCAACAGGGTCCTATAGGGGAGTTAAACAAATTAACAGCCACTTGCTCCATAATTGGAACTTGTGGAATTGAAATTGTCTCATTGAATAAGTTATTTCTGTTTCAAATAAAACCAAAAACTTTTTCACTTATCAGTACAGAATTTAATGCCTCAATCGTCCGTATTGAAAATGTATTTTCTCTTCTGTTTATGGTTAACTAATTGAATGTAAACTCTCAACGAGTAATAATATTATTGCAGTTAAGACTTATGCCTATATCTGTGATTGCATATAGTAATCCAGGCTGAGTGCCAGTATCAGAGTAAATTGCACCATGCAATTCATTCAAGAGATGTGAGTAGTGTCCTGGAGCTTCAAACAGGATCCTCCCCCACAACACAGTCAGTGAGGTTACCATAGAAGCCGCCTCAAAAGAGATTAAGAAAATAATGGCAAGAGAAAAATAAAAATACAATCGCAAATGCCGTTATGATGAAAAACAGATTTTTTTTTATACCTATAAATCTTGTGTGTCTGATCAAAGAAGTGTAGCTAAAAAAAAGTTTTACTAAACTCCCCTTGAGTGCCAAAGGGGTATCCACTGCATCAGGGTTAAATGTCTAACGTTTTTATTGCAATTGTAGTAGCAATGGCGTTATTCATTACAACATAGTGCATAAGTTTATCTAGTTTAAAAGGGTCTCTGTCATATAATGATTACTGTTTTACATAGATTAAGTACTCTTTGTTGAAACAAAACTGGATGGGGGGCGGGGTATGCACTAATTCTATATAATAAACAGCTAGAATGTTTGTCCGATGCAGTCATACGCAGTAGAGACTGCCCGAATGCACAGAATGCTGGGAGTTCTGTGCTGGGAGCATTCTCTGCATTCGGGCAGTCCCTACAGTGCATGACTTCATTGCGTGCGCCGCAAGTGAGGCGGCGGCAGTACGCAGAGCAGGATCAGCCTATTAAGATCACCCGGACCTTGCCCCGTGTACACGGCCTTTTACACTAGTGTGTGATAAAGCGAAGATGACTTCTCCAGTGATATCACTTCTCCAGTTCCTATGTAATTCTATGGAGCCTATGAAACTATGATTTCTCAAGTTGGAGAGTTCTTAGTAGATAGGCTCCATAGAATAACATAGGAATTGGAGAAATTATATTACTGGATAAGTCATCTCTGCTTTATCACCTCTTTATCACGCCTTAGTGCATAACCCCCACCCCTCCCTGGAGTCATTCTGGAGCTAATCAACTACCAGCAGAGACAAATAAAAACTCCCATTGATGTACATGGGACCTTTAACCCCTTATATGTGAAAGGTCCCCAATGCATTAGACAACATCTGCAGAATTTCTGGAGTTACAAACATGTTTAACCCCTTAAGGACCAGATGACGTGCTATGACCGTCACAGTCCTTATACCCTTAAGGAACACTGACGGTGATAGCACATCACGTAATTTTTACTTACAGCGCTCTACCGGGAGTGGTGTAAGTTATAATGGGGCCTAAAATTGACCTCTCTAAGACTGGACCTGTCTCTTAGGACTCAAAGGGGTGCGCCGGTATGCATAACAGGTCACGTGTACCAGCACGTCGGCAAGGACCAAAGCGGTCCTTAAGGGAAGGTAACTTCCCTGGACTGCTGGTCCTTAAGGGGTTAGTCAAGGAGGACCATGGAAATGTAGATTAATCCCCTAGTGGTGCAGATAGCTTTCAGCAGAATTACTTCAGTTTTCTTTTGAACGTAAGAATTCAGGGCTCAAATAACATTGCATTTATCACATTCAACTAATATAAGGTACCTGGTGGAAATAACTCTAATTGCAGTTAACCCTTTGAGTTCCAGAGGGGTATGCAATGAGTAAAACCTTCCTGAGCTTCCATGATTCCAGTTTCTAAATGTCATTATTCTCATGACGCTTTCTGAACATTTTCACACATCACTTCACTCATATATCATCATACATACATGCATGCATACATCTTCATGCACTCTTCTCAGTTTCAGAGATGGAGTAAGAATCCATAGGGCCCCAGGCAAGGTACCAATTTGAGGCCCCACATCTCTTGATCCGGTTCTTCTGACACAAAGTACTACTAGCAGGTACTGTCATTGCGGATGTTTCTAGTCTCTTTCAACAAAAAGGGCATCTGACACAAGATGTTAGCAACAGCAACAACAGGCCCTCTGTCTGTGACCCATCACTTGCTGCAGGGCCCCTCATACTGCCTGGGCCCTAGGCAGTAGCTTAGGTTACCATAATGGAAAATCCAGCTCTTCTCAGTTGGCTGGGCAGAGGCTATCAGGAGAAAGAACCTTTTCACAGGAATTCCCACAGGCAGAAGAAGGTCCTGTTTTCTGCTAATTTCTTTTCATGGCAAACGTTTTCACCTATCATTACTCACAAACTGCTGAGTGGAAACAAACCATAAGACAAGGTAATTGTCTCAACCTCTTTGAATATTTCACACAGTTTTGACTTGATTTTTTTTTTTTAACCATTTGGGTCTCTCACTAAGGATATGGGGTATGCCTAACATGGATCCCTTTATTTCAGTGTTTAGAGAAACAAGTTGCACCTGGCAGACGAGGGCCATAGAATGCTAAAATGTACTTCTGTGATATGCTGATACTCTTATGTGGAGAAGATTTATGTTGCATCTCATTGATGGACCACCCTTATTAACCCTTATTAACATTAACACACACACAACGCATGGAGACCAGCATTGGTCTCCAAGACACATCAACACCATTTTCAATTCATCCTTGCTTGTTGATAGCTGTGGAACCAGTGGCTCACTCATTTTGATTGCACTACTTGTGCTTAATTGGAGATATCCTTAAAATATGACCTGTTGAAGTGTTTTTCCCAAGGACTGGAGCGGAAATCCAAATGAAATCAGCAAGTTTAACCTTCCAACCTAAAATCCATCGACATTTTCACAGCATTTTACTTTTTGAAGGAACCCCTGAGGAATGGAGAAACATGTATTCCATGTAAATTCTTCCAGGAAGGACATTAAACTTCTTGTTCATGCCTACTCACCTGTGCTCAAACAGGGAAATCCACAAATTCTGGCCTTAGTGGACCCGGTAGACACAGAATGAAAACCACTACTGAAGAGAAGATGCTCTGGGACTATAAGTTTCTGCAGATCCTTGTTCACTGCTGAGAAATGACCTTGTAGCTCAAGAAATACATTGTGCTCTTGTTATAGGTCACTGTCCTGCCATTTATACATTGCTAAGCACTTGGATACAAGAGACAACGAAGTGCATTAGAGACTTCTCTTGCTTCAAAGGAGTTAAGGGATATTGGTTTATTTCATGCTTACAGCTAACATGGCTCTGCCCTTTCAGATCATCTTCAAAGGTTTAATTTTTGTAAGTCTTCTATAGCTCAGTGGGGGTGAGCAGTCTGTATTATTATTATTATCAAGACTCGAACATTAACACTTTTTCCACATGAAAAAGAATATCTGAAGTACATTTTATGCAGACATTTATATTTTGTCATGTTTAATAGTTCCAGGGTATTTTTCTGTGAACCACTTTCTATATCCACGTCATTTAAATTATATTTTTGCTTGAGAGATTTCATTATAGTACAAAGCACTTGCTGGCAGTGAATTACATAGAAATGCTCAGTGACATCAGATACATACTCTGAGTCTGGTTAGAGTACTTTCTTTTATCTAACTAAAACAGCCAAATAATTTTAAAGACATATTTTACTACAATACTGTACTCCACAAAATACCTTGAGAATGATTAGACATTAACCCTTTTGAGTGCCAGAGGGATATGTACAGCATTACTTTTCAATGCATTGAGTACCCCTCTGGCACTCAAAAGGGTTAAATGAACATAAACTGCTACTTATCTTAACCCCTTAAGCAGCAGTGACGTGTCAGGACCATCACCACTGTCGTTGCCTAGAGGACCGGTGACGGTCCTGGCACGTCACCTATTTTTTACTCACATCGCTCACAGGACCTCTGAGTAGTAGCAGGGTCTGAAATTGAATAATCCAAGACGGGAACGGTCACTATCAAACCCTGTTCAGCGTGCTGGCACACGTGATCAGTTGCATGTGCTGGTGCGCCAAACTCCTCTGTTTGGTCCTCAATGGGACTTCCCTCCTGGACCGCTGGTTTTTAATGGGTTATAGTCCTTCTCCTTTTTGGCTATCCATATTGTGCAAGTGTGTGATATGTAAAGTTAAGTTTCCTGTACATTTGTATTTCGTCTGTACCTTTTTTTTTTTAATGCCCCCTGTAGTTCTGTTTCCAGGCAGCTTTCTGTCAGTAATGTGAAAGCTTGGATAATGATGTAGTGTAGCACTATCCCTGCAGTACTGAATGCTCTGTATTGAATAGGTCGGAGGCAATATTTTATGCTGCAGGGCTAGTGTTACATTGTATCACTATCCCTGTGTTCCTGGCCCTTGACAGAAAGCTAGCTGGAAACATATTATTATTATTCTTTATTTATATAGCGCCAGCTTAATCCGCACTGCTGTACAATAGGGAATAGACATACAGGGATAATAAACAGTAAATCAAATGTGAAGAACAGAAGGATCAGAGGGTCCTGCTCGTGAGGGCATACAGTCTAGAGGAAGGTAGGTTGGACACAGAAGTTATAAGTGCTATTGGGTGTAAGTGTCTCCTTACAGCAGCTCAGTGGGTGGGAATGAGAAGTGCTGTTGAGTGCAGTGGTCCAGGCAAGGAGTGGTTCTTGGTGATAATGTTTATGGAGGAAGTTGATAAGCTTCCCTGAAGAGGTGAGTTTTCAGGGAGCGTCTGAAGATTTGAAGGCTAGGGGAGAGTCTGATGGGGTGGGGGAGGGAATTCCAGAGCTCGGGTGCAGCACAGGAGAAGTCCTGTAGGTGGGAGTGGGAGGATGTAATAAGAGCTGTGGAGAGGAGAAGGTCATGTGCAGAACGAAGAGGGCGAGTGGGAGTGTATTTGGAAATGAGAGATGAGATGTAGGGAGGGGTTAGTAAGGAGGTGTTAGTAAGGGCTCTATAAGTTAGCATCAGAACATGGAATTTAATTCTATGTGCTAGTGGGAGCCAGTGTAGGGATTGGCAGAGGGGGCTAGCATTAGAGAAGCGGTGGGTGTGGTAGATTAGTCGTGCGGCAAAGTTCATTATGGACTGTAGTAAGGTTAGTCGGGTGAGAGGAAGGCCAGTTAGTAGTGAGTTACAGTAGTCAAGACGGGACATGATGAGTGTTTGGATTAGTATTTTAGTAATGTCTTGGGTGAGGAAGGGTCAGATTCTAGAGATGTTGTGGAGGTGGAGGCAGCATGATTTGGAGATTGAGTGGATGTGGGGGATAAAGGATAGGCCGGAGTCAAATGTGACCCCCAGGCAGCGTGCTGTAGGGGTTGGTGTGATGGTGGTGGTGTTGACAGTGAGGGTAATGTCTGGGGTAGGGCTGGTAGGAGAGGGAGGGAAGATAATTAGTTCAGTTTTGCCAAGGGGTGAGGTGGAGTTGCAAGTGCGGCAGTGTCAAGGGCTGTTGTGAGAGTGCTGTTGTAGAGAGCAGTAGTTTGTTCTGGACAAACAAGTGTGAGAAGGGGTTGCAGGGAAGTGGAAAATTGCCTCAAGTCAAAAGAATGGAGATTTCTATGCATGCTCTTGGTCATGGTGGGGGGGATCGATTTGCATGGTATGCTGAAGTTTCCGGAGATGAGGTGGTAGTCACAGAGGGGATAGGGAGCATTACAAAAGTTAGAGACCGAGCAGAGGTTGTGAAGACCAAGTCAAGGGAGTGACCGTCACTGTGTGTGGGAGAGCAGGTCAATTGTGATAGGCCAAAGGCGGTTGTTAATGAGAGGAGTTTGATGACAGGGGGGGTGTTATGGTTGTCAACAGGGATGTTGAAGTCTCCCAGGATGAGAGTAGGGACGTCAGAGACATGAAATGAGGGAGCCATGAAGTGAAGTGATCAAGGAACATATTCAGGGAGCTCAGTGTCAGGGACATAAAAGTGTAAAAAAGAAAAAAAAATGATTATGTGAAAAAAGTATAGGCAATATGTCTTGATTGACATATTGTAGAATAGTTAAAGTAAAATATGAGATTGACTGTTTAACCCTTTGAGTGCCAGAGGTATATCCAATGCATTGTTTCTGGCACTCAGAGTTAATCTGTACAGAAAATACTAATGAGCACATTGAATTCTTTCTGTGGATTGGTTCTCCACAATAAATATTCAGTTTTGTACTGGCTATCATGGCCATGGAATGGAAAGATCCAATCATAAATAAAGCACATAATGTGCAAAACATGTGGCTCCCCTGTTTCCACTCCTGCCCTCCTCCAAAAAACTCAGTGCCTCTGAGGTAGAGACTACCCTCTTCCCTTCAACTTTACCCCCGCCCCTCAGTTTCAGTGACCTGGCTTCATGAAAGGGCGAATTGGGCTCTGCGCTCTTAGTTATACTTCTTTTTCAGTTTTCTATAATTCCCCCATTCTTTTTTGTTTTTGTTTAACCCCTCAAGGACCAGTGGTCCAGGGAAGTTACCTTTCCTTAAGGACTGCTTTGATCCTTGCAGATTCGCCGGTACACATGACCTGTTATGTGTACCAGCTCTCCGAGCGGGGATCTGTAAGAGACTGCTCCTGGCTTGGAGCAGTCAATTTCTGACCCCGTCTGACGGTAACTTCCCTGGGCTACTGATCATTAAGGGGTTAAACAAAAACAAACAAGAATAAGGGATTATACAAAAAAAAATTATGTAACGTTCCAGGACTGTCACAGGTCCAAAGGGATAAAAACGGTGATGGACCTGGCACGTCAAATGGTCCTTAATGGTTTAATCCACCATTAGGTGGGCTCCCATAAACTGGCTTCCATGGATTTGGAGTGACCAGTTCACAAATGTATTTCTGGACCTTTCCCTGTGGAAGTTAACTTTATTACTAGACTATGCCTCACTATTAACTTCTCTGAAGTTAATTTATTTAATTGCAAGTCTGAAGAATGGTAAGTTAACCCACTGAGTTCTATGGTCCAATCTTTTATGCCCCTGCTATAGTCTGCCACCCACTGTTATGTGGCGTTCTTGCCTATTAAACACCTGTTGCACCTACAGGGGTCAGAGAGGTCTTAAAATTGAATTGCTGCATCTGCTCTATCACATGGTCAGCATGGAGTCAATGTGCACCACAAATTACCATTTTTAAGCTTCTGGAGAGCCACCGTTTGTGGGGCAAGGACAATGAGAAACTACATGTCCCAGAATTCCCCTTTCCCTGGCCAGGATTGGACAGACATGGCACTTTGACAAACTTTTCTCTTTCTTTCTTCTTGCACAGGTTACGTAGAAGCTGGTCTTTCCACTCTGCCTTGCCAGTTTAACTCTTTGCAGACAGATAAGTCCCATTTTCGGTATTTGTGAGTATTTTCTCATATTTTACAACTACTTGGACTACTTTTTTCCTACTTTGGGTGTTTCATTGAACATGTAAAATCTCAAAGGACACATGGGGAAATCCAAACCTAAGGATTCTGAAGACCTATTAATCTCTATTGCACACTGTTCCTCATGCCTCAGGATATCGATCTTCACTCCCGCCCGGTAATCCTACGGCTCTGTGTCGAACGATCTGAAGAATCCCAATGGTCGAACTAGGGAGGGTACGACTTAGAGTCGAACATATAGGTCGCCCTGACCAGAGTCATTTGGGGTCAGGGAGGCTCCGACAGTTCTAATTGTTCTGAAATCCATCTCAGTTAATCACAGTCCCTGATAAGTCTGGGGTTTCCCTTCCACTTGTTCTAAGTAAAGGCGGGAATCCGTTACAGTCTCATAATGTGGAACCCTTCAATGCATGGCACCCTTACATCCTTATAATTTCAGTATCCTTGCTTTGCCTGTGGCCAGTTTGTTTGGAATGTCCTTCAGTTGGTGGTTTCCTGTTTAGCGATCATTCTACTCCTTCATTCTGAAGATTTCTGAACCCTGATGGTTCTTGTTCTTTATTCAGTTGTTTGGTGTGTAAGTTTGTTGTCCTTTGACACATTTATTAATGTGGAATACTCCTCTGCAGTGGAGTTTTTTTTCTCTTGTACCCTCCCAGGAATCTTGGTGCATGCTTTGGTATATGCCCATAGTTCCTGTGTTTCACATTGGATGTAAGAGAAAAGAGGATTTTAGTGAACTCACCTTTAAAACCCTTTCTCTTAGTCCATGTGGAACACAGGGCTCCCACCTGGAGAAAAAAAACTGTGTGGTTTTATTAGGTGGTGTATATCTGATGCTGTGAGCATGTCTACTCCACTGGAGTCAGGGGCTAGACCCAAGACCAAAGAGGCTGGGGTGACCATTTCCCCCATTGCGTTTTGCTCCTCTTGTCACTCTGGGCTGCCTAGAGAATTTTCAGGTCATTTATGCCCAAAATGTGCAGAAAGTCAGGATAGCAACCCTGGGCTTCCCAGCCATGCTATTGAGCCAACTTGGGTAAAAGAGTTTAAAGCTGCCACTAGGGATCTCAGATCCACTCTTCAACGCTTTCCCTCTCAGGTTCAGGGGGCTCTGCAGGTCTGGCAGACCCCCTCCTCAATCAGGACCTCCCTGCCTAAGCCACAGGGGGCTCCTGATGTGTTTGATTCTTCTGAAGAAGAACTTTTGCAGGATTCTGATGCTGAGGAAGGCACTGTTATTGAATCTAATAGGTCCATTGGTGACCCTTATGAATGTGACCCTGAAGTTTCGGCTGAGGGTTTGATCAGAGCTGTACTTACTACGCTCAACCTTCCTCTGACTCAGGAATCTACTCATGATCCAACTGATGTTTTCCAAAAACCATCAAAGGCTGTGGTCTGTTTTCCTACTAACCCTACCCTTGCCCGTTTAGTCTCAGACGCATGGAAGAACCCTGAAAAATCCTCTTCTGTGTCCAAGAAGTTTGCTAAACTTTATCCTTTCCCTGAGACTGAACTGGCAAAATGGGTTCATCCTCCTAAAGTGGATGCTCCTATTTCTAGGTTATCCAAATCTACTGCCTTAGCTGTGTCTGATGCTTCGGCCCTGCAAGATTGGACGGACAAAAAGTTAGCGATTTGCCTTAAATCCATTTTTGCCTCTGTTGGCACTGCCATGCGTCCAACTTTTGCAGTGGCGTGGGTTAATAGGGCCATTGCGGCCTGGACTGAGCAATTGGCTGAGGTGGTTTGCCAGGATGCTCCGGTGTCTGAGCAGTTGCAGCTTCTTGCTAATATGTTAGAAGCTCAAAATTATGTTGCTGATGCTGCTTTTGATGCTGTGTGCATGATGGCGAGGGCCTCTACCTCCTCCATAGTAGCTAGACGTGCTCTTTGGTTGAAGATTTGGTCTGCTGACACTGCATCTAAGAAAGCCTTGCTTTCTTTGCCCTTTCAGGGGTCCTTACTGTTTGGATCTGAACTTAAGGAGATGATTAGTGAGGCCACTGGTGGCAAAAGTGCTCTTCTGCCATCGGTGTTCAAGAAGAAGTTTCCAGCCAAACGCAATCGGTCCTTTCGTTCTTTCCAAACTGAGACACGCTCCACGCCCCAAACAGGTCCGTCTTCCACGTGCTCCTCCTCCAAGCCCAAACAGTCCTGGAAGCCCAAAGTTGCCCCTAAGGCCAAGACCTCCAAGACTGCTTCGGCATGACTCGCCGAATCCGGGTCCGCATCCGGCTGTAGGTGGACGTCTCCACATCTTTCGCCGGGTTTGGGAGGAGTCAGTGGCAGACCCTTGGGTTATTCAGGTGGTATCAGAGGGATACAGGATCCCTTTCCCTTCCTCCTTTTCGGTTCCATTTTACTCGTCCTTCTCAGGAGCCTACAAAAAGGCGTCTGTTCGACGACACTATTCAGGATCTTTTGGACAAAGAGGTCCTGGAATTGGTTCCCTCAGAGGACACAGGTTCAGGATTCTATTCCAACCTGTTCATTGTGGCCAAAAAGGACGGAGGTGCATGTCCTATTCTGGATCTCAAGGATCTCAATTCCTTTGTTGTGAGTTCCCACTTTTGTCAGGAATCTCTGCGTTCAGTGATAGCAGCAATGTCTCCAGGGGAGTTCCTTGCCTCCCTGGACCTTCAGGATGCATACCTTCACATCCCTATTCATCCAGAGAGCAGACGGTATCTCAGATTTGCCTGTCACAAAAGCCACCTTCAGTTTTCAGCTCTTCCCTTTGGTCTGACTTCAGCTCCTCAGGTCTTTCAGAGGGTATTGGGAGCTTTGATTGCTGTGCTTCATCGAGATGGAGTCAGGGTGACTCCTTACATGGACGATCTGCTCCTGAAAGCCTCATCTGCGGAGATCCTTCACCAGCAGCTGCAGTTGTGCATACAGACACTCAATCGCCACGGCTGGATTGTGAATCTGGACAAGTCAGACTTGGTCCCATCTCAACAGCTCCTCTTCCTGGGTCTCCTGTTCGACACTCAGCAGTGCATGGTGTTTTTGCCGGAGGAAGTGGGTCATCAGATTGCTGTCTGGGTGGCCAGGATCCTGGAAATGGACAGAGTTCCAGTACCAAAGTTGCCTTCTCTGGTGGGGAAGTTCATTTCCACGATAAAGGCGGTGCCTTTTGCCATGGCACACACCAGGGAACTTCAGAGGTTTGTGATTCAGACTTGCAGATATCATCCAGATCATCAGCATCTCTCTGTATCGTTGCCCCCTCATGTACAGCTGAGCCTGGAGTGGTGGTTGGACCTGTCTCATCTCCTGAAAGGGAGATCCTTTCAGGTTCCCTATTGGACCACAGTCACGACGGATGCCAGCCTCCGGGGTTGGGGGGCAGTGTTGGGTCGTTTCAGTGCTCAGGGGAAATGGGGTCTGGAAGAATCTCTTCTCTCCATCAATGTTCTGGAACTTCGTGCCATCTTTCTTGCCCTGAGGCACTGGGAATCTCAGCTGGAAGGTTGTCCAGTCAGAGTGGAGTCCGACAACGCCACAGCAGTGGCCTACATCAACAGACAAGGCGGCATGAAAAGCCTCACCGCCTGGTTAGAGGTCAAGGCCATTTTGTCTTGGGCAGAAGCTCATGTGCCCGTCATCTCAGCGGTTCACATTCCAGGCGTAGACAACGTCACGGCAGACTTTCTCAGTCATCATACAGTCGACAGCGGAGAATGGGCGCTTCATCCAGAAGTGTTTCACCTTCTCACCCAGATGTGGGGGGTGCCAGTAGTGGATCTGATGTCAACCAGACACAACAGGCAGGTGCCAGTGTTTTGCTCCCGGTGGAGGGACCCTCTTGCTCTGGCAGTGGATGCCTTGTCAATTCCTTGGACGTTTCCTCTGGCTTACATCTTCCCTCCTCTTCCTCTGTTGATCCGAGTCATCCAGAAGCTGAAGGTGGAGCATTGTCCTGTCATCCTAATCACTCCAAATTGGCCTCGTCAGTCCTGGTATCCGGAACTGGTAGCCATGTCTGTGACGGATCCTGTCCCGCTTCCTGCTCGTCCAGATCTACTTCTTCAGGGATATCTGTGGAAGGAGGATGTTCAGCATCTCCATTTGATGGCTTGGAGGTTGAATCCTCAATTCTAAAGAAGAAAGGGTTTTCCTCTTCAGTGGTGTCTACGATGCTTAGAGCTCGCAAACCTGTGTCTTCCAAGATCTATCATCGCATATGGTCCACCTTTGTAGCATGGTGTACTGCTAAGGATCTGTCTCTAGATTTCCATCTTCCCACAGTCCTAGCCTTTTTACAGGATGGGGTTGAGAAGGGACTCAGCCTGAGTTCTCTCAAGGTTCAGACTTCAGCTCTGTCTGTGTTTTTCCAGGAAAGGATTGCTATTCTTCCTGATGTTAAGGTTTTCTTCCAAGGTGTGGCTCATGTTCGGCCTGCCTTCAAGAGTCCTGTTCCCCAGTGGGACCTCAGTTTGGTGCTGGGGGTTCTCCAGAGACCCCCGTTTGAATCCTTGGCTTCTATTCCTTTGCGACTCTTGATCTGGAAAATGGCCTTTCTTTTGGCTATTGTCTCAGTTCGCCGGGTAGCAGAGTTACACGCTCTGTCTTGTAAACCTCCTTACTTGGTGTTTCACAAAGATAGGGCAGTGCTTCGCACTTCCAAGGAGTTTTTACCCAAGGTTGTCTCCGAATTTCACATCAATCAGGAGATTGTGGTTCCCTCTTTCTGCCCTAACCCTTCCTCTGACAAGGAAAGAGATCTCCATTTGTTGGATGTTGTGCGTTGTCTTAAATTTTATGTTCATCGCACTGAGTCTATCAGGAAGTCTGATGCCTTGTTCGTCATTCCTGAGGGGCCTAGGGCAGGGAGACCGGCATCCAAGGTAACTATTGCCTCTTGGATTAAATCTACCATCCGTGAAGCCTACAAATTGCGGAATAAGCGTGTTCCCTTCAGGGTTACTGCTCATTCCACCAGATCAATTGGGGCCTCCTGGGCCTATAAGAATCAGGCATCTGCTGATCAGCTGTGCAAAGCGGCCACTTGGTCCTCTGTGCACACCTTCTCGAAGCACTACCGTGTTGATGTACTGGCCTCGGCTGATGCCAGCTTTGGGAGGAAGGTCCTGGAGGCAGTTTTGCCTGTTTAGGACTTCTACTCTGTGATTTCTAGTGCTTCCTTACTGTTGAGCCCGGTTGGCTCTAGTTCAGTGTGCTGTGTTAGTTCGGGGGTTTATATTTTTCCCCCCTGGTTGGTGTCCCTTGACACTTCTGTTACTGGGCTATATGATTAACTGGTTCATAGCAGTTCTAGTGACTTGGGCCTTACGCCTGGTCCTTGCCTTACTTCCCACCTCTGGGACAGCTCAATGTTTGTACATCCCAGTGTACCAGTGACCTGTATTGGACGACAGTGAAAATAGGATTTTAGTCTTACCTGTTAAATCCTTTTCACTTAGTCCATACAGGTCACTGGTCTCCCACCCTGTCAAGGGACCATGCTTGGCTCTCCTGTGGCATTCAGTGGGAGACCTTCGGGGCATGCTCACAGGAGTCTTCCTTTTCCTTCTTACCTCTGGTCAGTTAAGTGTCTCAAATCAATCTAGCTTGGCTCTGGCCTGAAGGCAGCTTAAGTAGGAGGGGAGGCTCCACCCCCTGCATACATTTGAATGAATGTTCCTGCCTATTAAAGGGGCGGATCGCCTCCCAGTGTACCAGTGACCTGTATGGACTAAGTGAAAAGGATTTAACAGGTAAGACTAAAATCCTATTTTATCTTTTATATTTTTTGTTATACATTTTTTCATGGTGAGACCTTAACTTTTGTATGTAGATGTTGATCAGTATATGCTTAACCCTCTAAGAACCAGCACATTTCAAAGAGATGTCCTTCACCTCCCCCTCTGGTGCTAAAAGGTTTAACCCTTTGCACTGTGTTGTGTACCCCACTGGCACTCAAAAGGATAATATTACATCTGTACTTTTAATTCTGCTTTAGACATCTGCCAGCAGATTTTAACATGTTTGTTTAATGTTGTCATCTCTGCTCCATTTGACTTTAAATTAGTGTATATATATATATATATATATATATATATATATATATATATATATATATATAATATTGTTATTTTTGTTATGCATGTTAGACGCCCATCTGGCATTCAGAAGGTTCAGTATAAGTGTGAGGGATGCTTCAAAGCACAAACATTTTAAATTACATGGCTGTACACATGCATTAACAGCAAACCGTATCTGCGTCTTAGCATACCCAAGGGCAAGATAAATACCATTTGTCTAATTTAGAAAGTAGGTGCTGTACTGTTTAACAAGTTGAACATTTTAAATAGACTTAAACACCCACATGTGAAAAAAAGCTTTTAATTTGTGATGTCAGTTTGGAACACTAGTAAAGTTAATACACATCCTTCTTTGAGTCTGTCCTTATTCTAACCCATCCTGTCCTATAATATAAATGGCCAGATGTCCGATGCAGTCATGTGCAGTAGAGACTTCCCAAATGCACAGAATGCTGGGAGGTGTGGGAATGCTGGGAGTTCTGTGCTGGGAGCATTCTGTGCGTTCCGGCAGTCTCTACTGAGCATGAGTGCATCACGTGTGCCGCCAGTGAAGCATCGGCAGTATGCAGAGCAGGACCGGCCTATTAATCCTTTGAGTGCAAGAGGGTTATGCAACGCATTGCAAAGCAATGCGTTGTGTACGCCTCTGGCACTCAAAGGGTTAACATCACCCGGACCTTGGCCCGTGTACACGGGCTTTGACACTAGTTTGTTATATAAAATAAACTCTTATTACTGCATTACTAAAGCTCAGATATACAAATCACCAAAATGTGTGTCATAAACCATCAGAGAAGAGTCTGATATTCAGATACATTTTCATTGGATGTAGGGAACTACAGCATGCTGTCTGTTGATATAGCAGCAGAAGTGCTACATTATGGGCTCAGATATGATGAATGGTTGGGAGTTTCTGTCAAGCCCCATGTCCACAGGGTGTTAGTGAATCATAGCAATCTCCGTGACTTTAGTCCTTTCTGGCAAACATTTTTTGTAAACATTTTTAGCCCTCTGTATTCACACATAAATGTATATTACAAATGACATGTAATGATTTTCCTTTGGTGTTGTGATCAAAAGGTTTTTAGTTCTTGGGCATTATTAGTAATAATGCATCCCTTGAAGGGCAGATCATGAAAGTACTGCACCCAGTAAGTTTGAGCTGTAATGTCTTTTGCATGAAGTACCTCCTCTCTGGAGACAGAGATTCCTTCCCTACTCCACTTTACTCCTACCAGTCCAGCTCAATTTTAAAAGAAAACTCAAAGGAGATGAATCAAGGAACAGATTCTCTTTTAGCCTTCTTTTTTGTTTTTCCTTTAGAGATGGGGATGTGTTATCCCCCCATTAGCTGGGCTCCTATCTCTGGCCTCCATTGTCTACCTGAACCAGAGTAAAAACTGTACAGGACTTGGGTCTGCTAGAGGATGGCTTGCACTGTCGGCCTCTTTCCTCTCATTTGTGCTTAACTTGCTTGATCAGGACATGCATATATACATAGGAGCCCATAGACTGGAAGAGAACAAGATCTCTAGTATTCAGAGTGCACAGGACATGCAAGTATGTCCCTGTCTATTTGACTAGCAGCCACATTCACACTGTTTTGGTAAAATCACTAGATTTGCACTCTGCTTTTCTTTCTGTCTGTCTCTTCACTATTCCTCTCCATTGGGGATTTTACTAATATTTAACCCCTTAGCGACAATGGACGTACATGTACGTCCTCTGTGGCTGTCGCTTAGTGACAGAGGACGTACATGTACGTCCAGGAAATCCGGATCCCCGCGCGGCTGCACGCCGTTCGGGGACTCCGGATTCTTCTGAAGAAAAAAAATAAAATGTTAGACGGGCGTTAAGTGACGGCCGCGTCTGCACGCGGCCGTCACGAAGGGGTTAATTCAGTTTATCAAACTCCAAGAAACTCACAAAAAAATATATAGAAGGAAGCGCATCATCGTGAAATACAGTAAAACATATTCAAACAATATATAAGAAGAAATGCACTCACGTGTCCTTAATGTCAACACACTAACATATATTAGGGTTGACTCTTGCGCATGTGGAGAATATTATCACCGTCTCCACTCGGTACTTTGTTGCCAGGATCTCCCCACGATTGCAAAATATCAAAATACTCCTCCACAAGTATTCAAAAAAATTGTTTAATGAACAATACAAAATATTAAAATATTAAAAATGTGTACAATACACCAGGCTAACGCGTTTCGCGAGATTTTATACTCGCTTTATCAAAGCCAACATATATTGATATATTTGTTGGCTTTGATAAAGCGAGTATAAAATCTCGCGAAACGCGTTAGCCTGGTGTATTGTACACATTTTTAATATTTTAATATTTTGTATTGTTCATTAAACAATTTTTTTGAATACTTGTGGAGGAGTATTTTGATATTTTGCAATCGTGGGGAGATCCTGGCAACAAAGTACCGAGTGGAGACGGTGATAATATTCTCCACATGCGCAAGAGTCAACCCTAATATATGTTAGTGTGTTGACATTAAGGACACGTGAGTGCATTTCTTCTTATATATTGTTTGAATATGTTTTACTGTATTTCACGATGATGCGCTTCCTTCTATATATTTTTTTGTGAGTTTCTTGGAGTTTGATGACATCACCGTCTGGAGGGGACGAGTTGAAGAGAAGCAGCACTATATTGGAAATAGGGCCAGTATCTGAAGCCCTGAAAACGTTTATTTAGCTATCGATTACATAAGTGATTGGATAGCACATTACGTTTGTGAGTACCCACGAGTGGGGTGAATTGGTGGCGGTCACAGATTTTTTGAAGTTACTACACTAGGGCGCCTTTCTTTTTGTTCTCTTATTTTTTTAATTCAGTTTAGTTACTTTTGGATTTTGGGTTTATGGGTCTTCAAGAACGGGCACATGTGTTGACCATATTGAATCTGTCATAGACAGTACAGCTGTGATTTCTACCACACTGGGTGGATTCTGATGGGCAAAATAGGGCTTACTCTTCTACCCTTTGTACAGTTAAAGGACGCAATTGCAGTCCCCTCTGCTCAATGGTTGGTGATTGAATGAAAAGGCTGGAAAGCCACCTTAACATTTTCATTTTGGAGGGAAAATGGAACTGCATTTCCCATAAGGACTGTTTCCTAAGCCTCAGAAAACAGGGATGTTCTGCTTCCAGTTCTCCTGCAATGTGAGTCATGAATCTGGATTCTCCCTCCTGGAATTCTGCTTCAACACCTTCAGGCAGATAAGTGGTTTATAAACATTTCTGGTGTCAACAATAATCTCAGTCTATTAAGAGTTCTATTAAGGTTCAGATCACAGCCCTCTCTTTTTCAGAAGCGTATTGCTTTTCTATCTGAGATTAATACCTTTGTTCAGGGGGTGGCTCATGCCTACACTTCCTCTAGGCATCCCACTTCTCCTTGGGACCTGAATCTGGTGTAAAGAGTTCTCAAGAGGCCTCCATCTGAGCCTTTTTCATCTTTTTCTTTGCATCTTTTGACATTTAAGATTGCCTGCCCTTTGGCCATTGTCTATGTTTGCAGAGTGACAAAACTACATGTTTTTAAATACGAGTAACGCACAGTAATAGGTTAGCAGACAATGGAGAACTGCCTGAGCAGTAACGGAGGCTGAGCAACATAGAGCACTGCCGGAGCAGTAACAGAGGCAAGACTACGTGATCACTGGCGTAGCAGTAACGGAGACTGAGAGACGTAGGCACTGCCGTAGCAGTAACGGAGACCAGGCAACTTGTAGTCTGCCGTAGCAGTAAATGGAGACTAAGCCACTTGCACTCTGCCTTAGCATTAAACGGAGACTAGCCCATTTGCACTCTGCCGTAGCAGTAACGGAGACTAGGCCACTTGTACTCTGCCGTAGCAGTTAACGGAGGCTAGGCCACTTGCAATCTGCCGTAGCATTAACGGAGACTAGGCCACTTATATTCTGCCATAGCAGTAAACGGAGACTAGGCCACTTGCCCTCTGCCGTAACAATAATGGCGACTAAGTGACTGGAGACTGCCTTGGCAGTAATGGAGACTGCGCAACTGAGCACTACCGTGACAGTAACGGAATGAGCAACTTAGCAACTCGCCCTGAGGTGGCAACCAACCGGGATTGACTTGAATGACAAGCAAATAGGAATGTTGCCGAGGCGACACAGAGGCAACCGGAGCAGGAACGTCAGCCAAGCTGGATCGGTACACGAGGCAGGAACGTCAGCCAAGCTGGGTCCATACATGGAGCAGGAACGTCAGCCAAGCCGGGTCGGTGCACAGGAGCAGGAGAAGCAGAATGGTCAGGCAGTCCTGGTCGGTGCACAGGCAGGAGACGAGATGCAGAGTAGTCAGGCAGGCCGGGTGGATACACTGAGAACAACTGAGATCAGGAAAAAGCGCTGGTACTGGAACACCACGAAAGGGCACCGGAGAGGTGCCAGAACCTAGTATATAAAGGCCATACTGGGCAGGACAAGCACAGTATAGCCAGTAGGAGTAGAGCAGGAGTGTAGACTGACAGAATGTCGCAAAAGAGCACGGGCACCATGATACTTATGCAGATTTTCAGAAAATCAGACTTTTTTTGTAATTCCTGAGTGCCCCAGAGCAGGCCAAGCTGCATACAAAGTAACCATTGTTTCTTCAATGAAGGCCACTATCCAAGAGCTGTATGTTATCAGAAACAAACTGGTTCTTTTGTGTGTCATGATGCACTCCACCAGATCTGTGCAGCTTTGTAAGATGGAGACCTGGTCATCTCTGAATAACCTTCACCAAACATTACTGTGCCAAGGTGCTTTGGCCAAAGGTCCTTCAGGCTGTGGTGCCTGTTTAAGAACTTCTTTCCTATATTTCTTTATATAGAGTTCTTAACCCTGTTGGTTCTTTTTCATTTGTTTGCTGTAAAATTTTGGTGTCCTTTGACATCTGAGGTTTATATGCTACGACTTAGTCCTGGGGAATAATGGTTTACTGGGGAGTATTTTCTCTTCTTCCCTCCCAGGAATCTTCGTGGATTCTTTGGTATATCCCCAGGATTCTTGTGTTCCACATTGGATGCAAGAGAAAAGAGGATTTTAGTGAACTTCTCATTTAATCCTTTTCTCTTAGTCCATGTGGAACACAGAACTCCCACCTGGAGAAAAACACGAGGTTTAAAGGGATATTAATGTTTCAAAATAAAAGCAGATTATGAAGATTAATTGGAGCTGCTCTTTTTGTGAAAACATTACTATCTGTTTATGTCCCCTGGCCTAGGGGTTCTATTGGGGTCTTTGCTCAGGCAATTTCCTTCTTTCTTCTTGCTTTTGTTTCTTTATGCTACTTTTCTATATATTGAAACAGAAGATCAGCTAAAAGTTTAACTTAATGTTGATCCTACAAATGGCATCAGATCACGTCGCTATTTGGAGGGGTGGTCAGCAATTGAGAGGCATTCAGGGATATGCTGGGTTTGGTGGTACACACTTTGAGGGTAACCAGCAACACCCTGTTTCCAGTATAGCAGGGCATGACCCCTCAGGCGGGAAGCCAGGATGTGCATCCGGGGAGGGAGAGGACATTGTTTCAGTTAACCTGATTATGCTCTCTCCAGGTGTAGTTAATGTAATTCAGTGTGCTGTAGTTCTGGGTGTGTCAGACTTTGTTCCTTTGTGTTTTAATCCGTTGTTCATGTCCAACTTCACCCCACTGGCTACCCATATTTTGTGTGCAGTAACCTGTATCCTATTGTATTCTAATATGTGGTGATAACTCATTTATGTGTGTGTATAAACCCTTTGTATCCTACAATAAAGAGTCATATTTTCACCCTACAATACGTTTCTACTAGTGGTTTGGGTGGCTGGAGATGTTGGTGCAGTCCCGAGCTCAGGGAGCATAGGTTGGCAGAGCTACTCGGTCGTGGTAGCAGGGTTCCTTCACATTTGGTGGTAGCGGTGGGATGCTTCCTAGATTACGGGACATTCACACCACCACTGGGATCATCTCCAGGATCGGCTATGTCAGAGCTTGTGGAGGACAAGCTGGTATGCAGGGATCCAGGGATCGTGCCTGTCGGGAGTTCTGGAGACAGGTGCTCCAGTGGGAATGGACCTACCAGGTAAAGGTCCTCCCAGCCTCTCAGGAAACGTTCTGGCTACAGCAAGAATTGGGGAATGATGTTTCTGGTGGTACAGCCCCGAGAGGACTGGATGGCAAAGCTGGATGTGCTGGTCCAGGGAGAGCTTAACTTGGATGAAGGATACTGGGCTCTGTGATGGTTTGCAGCAAAGTTGTGTCTGGGGCTGGAAGATAAAGGTCCCACAGAGGGCTTTGGCTTCAGTGGTCTGGGATTACTGTTCGAAAATCTCCAGGAGGATTACAACTTTGGCAATGCAGCAGCATGGTGGAGAGAGGACCGCCATGAGCTCAGGGAGGAGGATATCCCAGATGGATCCAAGCTGAGGGCTGACCTGGACTCTTTTGTTACCCAAGAATGGGAACTGGAAAAGGCCTATCGAAAGTTGTTCGACTTTGCTCGACAGCATGCTCCAGAGATTCCTGATTTACTAGAGCTAACTGAGGTGCTGGATTTCTGAGACTTAGGGGTGGATTGGACCGTGGTTTCCACTCCCTTGTCAGAGGGATGCTGGGCAGTGGGCCCAGATCCAATACGGGAGCTGTTCTACTTTGCTCAACAGCAGGATCCAGAGACTGAGGATTATATGGATTTAATCGATATGACCTCTGAGGATGTTGGCCTGGGAGCGTGTGTAGGTGGCTTCCCTCCCAAGCGGCAGAGTTTTCCGTGTATGATGGAGGGGACTGCGGTCTCCACTAACTGACCCCAGCAGAAGAACTGACCTCGGGGCAGAGCACCGCCAGTCTCTGCCCACCCCTTCTCCTTGTTCCTGAGATTGACTGCGACACTCCCACAGTGTCCAGTCCTAAAGCACCAGCAGATGCGCTGGCATTGGAGCAGAGCACCGCTGGTCTCTGCCTACCCCTTCCCAATGTTCCCAAGACTGACCACAACACTCCCACAGTGTCCAATCCGGCCGCAGTGCTGGTGTTGGGAGAGAGGCAGGTCGGCCCCTCTCTACTAGCCCTGGGGGTCACAGCAACCCTACCATTGCCTCAGTGGCAGCAGGATCCTCCATGAGGGGATGCGGTTAACGTTCCTCTCCAGCGACCTAGCACACAGCAGGGAGAGGGTGCAGATGGCATCGCTGCCCAGCAGCAGAGTGAGTCCCCGGGAGAGGATGCATTTGGCTTGTCTCCCCAAGCAACCCAAGAAAGTGTCCCTGGTGTGGTGGATGCGACTGCGGTCTCCACTGACATCTCCCCAGCAGAAGCGCTGGCTCCAGGGCAGAGCACCACTGGCCTCTGTCCTCCCCTTGTTGGAGGGACCCCTGCCACCCTGCCTTCTCCCCAGTGGCTGAGAGGACTCCAGGGACAAGGTGAAGTTGGCACTTCTCCCCAGCGGCAGTTATATTTTCTGGGAGAGACAGAGGTTGGTTGGGTAAGCACTTCTACTGGAATGACAGACTGTTTGGGACACCAATTTTGGGAGGACGTTGATGGGCCAGGTGAACTGACTGACTGCGGAGTCAACCCGTTTGGGGTCTCCTCCTGGGTTAGTCCCCTTCGGAAGGGGGAGAAATGTGATGGGACCCTCCATTACTGGGGCTCCTGGAGGGGGCTAAGGGCCAGCCTCCTGCCCACAGACTATGGACCTGGCCCTCCTAAGGACCTTGCCTCCCCAAAAGACTAATCTCTGCCCCATTTGCCCCTTATTGTTCCCTGGAACCCTTATCCAGCCTGCGGGCGGCATGTGGACATCACTGATTCTACCTCCACCTGACTGGAGGTAAGCGGAAACCCCCTAGAGCTCTCAGGCTGATCTTGAGTCCACCCCGATATGCTAAAATTTTTACTTAATGTAGATCGCCAAATGGCATCAGATCACATCGCTATTTGGAGGAGTGTTGGCAATTGTGAGAGGCATCTGGGAATATGCTGGGTTTGGGGGTACACACTTTGGGGGGCACCAGCGGCACCCTGTTTTCATTACAGAGGGGCATGTCTCCACAGGGGGCCGGGAAGTAGGTGCCCCTCAGGCAGGCAGTCAGGATGTGCATCCGGGGAGGGCAGGGTATTCTTTCATTTAACCTGATTATGCTCTCTCTGGGTGTAGTTAATGTAATTCAGTGTGCTGTAATTCTGGGTGTAATTTCACCCCATTGTTTACTCATATGTTGTGTGCAGTAACCTGTATCCCAGTGTTTCTCAACCTTTTTTGCTCGGGGCACCCCTAACAAATAATCTTGAACATTCGGGGCACCCCTAACATATTTAATGTAATTTATCAAAGGCATAATGAAGGGTACAATACACAAATATACAGTAATTATTAGGTCTTATAATCATAATAACAAAACTAAACATATTGTACATACTAATTTCTATAAATCTTTATTTAGAGGTCCATTTTTGTTAGTCTTTTTTGAAAACACGGGGCACCCTAAATTGATGTCCGCGGCACACCAAAGTGCCACGGCACCCTGGTTGAGAATCACTGCTGTATCCTGTTGTATTCTCATATGTGGTGATAACTATGTTATGTGTGTATAAAAATCCTGGGTATTCTACAACAAAGTCATATTTTCACCTTACACTACGTTTCGACTAGAGGTTTTGGTGGCTGGCGATATTGGTGTGTGAGGTCCCGAGCTCAGGGAGCTCAGGTTGGCGGAGCTACTCAGTCGGGGTAGCTGGGTTCTGTCACCTCTCTCTCCAGAAGGAGTCTCTCTGTGGCTTCTTCTTTCCCAATGGTAATCTGAAGAAAGAAGACCTGCAAAGAAGATGAGCAACCCTGAGTGCCATGGTCCACTTGTCCCACAGTTCCCCTCCACACAGGGAGTTTTTCTGGAGTTACTTATAACTCCTGCACTCATTTTGGGTAATGATCTGTCTGTTATCTGGGTCTTTGTAGGATTTTGGGCTTTTTTGTGTTAATAAACGCCTTCCCTGCCATGCTTATTGGGTTAAGTTATTCAATTCTCATTTTTCCCTTGGATTCATGTGTTTTTAGTACTTTTTAGTCACATATGAATTCCGCACATGACAGGTAAGTGTAAGACACTTTAGTTAACGATCGGTGCTTGGCAGTATGTCAGGCACCGATGGTTAGCTTTTTTACTGTTAAGTTCCCAAAACTGCCGTTATTTAGCTGCGTTTTGGGAATTTAACTCACAAAACGGATGTTTGGACATAACACCATTTTTACTCCAACATTTGGATCGAGCCCTAAGTCCCAGCTGTCTTGCACAAGTCATGTAATTTGGACATTTCCATCACACCTTTCATAGTACTCCAGGAGTTGGGGTAAAAGATGTTCTCGGCTACGACCATACGTGTGTGTGTGTCTGGTAGTGGTGGTGGGGTCGACTAAACATCTGTACTGATTTAAATTGGGCTTTCTGAGTAATGACCCTTGTTTATATTTAATGTGTGTTCTGTATAGGCCCAAGGATTCTTTCAGCGCGCTTGGAACCAGTTTACTGTGGCTTTGGATATTGATGCTTGCAGTATGCTAGGATTTGAGGGCCGTGCCATTGTCAGCCTGCAGATGGGAGACACCTTTGCTGCCCTCCAGGATATGAATGCAGCATTAAAGGTAATGCCATTTCATTTACAGTTTTTCACATGGTGTTCTTATAATAACCCCTTGGATGCCAGTGTCCATGGGATTAAAGAGTTCACATTTCTAATTTTACAATGTTCAATCAATAGTATTATGCACAGCTCATCAGCCCCAGCCACCCATAGGCTGACAGAGGGATTATGAGATTTGTAGTCCTGAACGGTTAGAGGGCATCAGGTTTCCCACTGATGAGTTACTGCTTTTGATGTAATTTCTGTCTAAGAGAGACTAAAATAATTCACCCCTTATTGTTCTCAAGCATGAATTCACTGGGGGCTTGGGCTCAAGCATGTCAGAAACAGAGTACGGCCATATTACTGGCTGTCAGGCATGCTTCAGTGCATAGGCACAGGACAACAGATTTGCTCAGTTTAAATAAACTACTAAAATAGCATTAATATATATATTTTTAGCTCTTTACAACTCTAATTCTGAATAATTTCTCTGTCTATGCCACATTCAGAAAAATGAACCTCTAGCCTCTAGCATGCAAGGGGTTAGACTCTTTTAGTCTTGTGCCTTTGGCTGTTTTGCAAGCATCATCCGCTTGCATAGTTCCATTGTTACAAGCATCACAATAATGTAAAAGGACAGAGAATGCATACAAAAATAGAGCATTACTCAAGCAGTTCTAATAAATTCTGGTATGAATAACCCAGGATAATACAGTGTGCAAGATCAGAGGCAACAGGTACAGACATTGCCTAATGCTCTGCTATATGTGATAATAACATAATCTAGGACACGGATGTCAAAGCTCATTAATGCTTTAGGGAGATATGCATACCTGGGAACTTCCAATTGAGGGCTATCCAGAGGGGAGTCCTCTGTTCAGCAGGGGGTGACAATAATGACGCTAATTTCATAAAAAAGGGGCGGGGCTTGACACGAGTTGGGGGGCAGGGCTTAAAGGTGTCACACAGAAGGCTGGGGAAGGAGGAACAGCAGGAGAAAAAGCAGATGTGGCAGAGTTTCAATAGAAACTCCCCACATCCGGAGGAATCAGCCTCTGCCCCGGAGACCCGGTAAAGCTCTGTCAGAACCGGAGTCTCCAGGGCAAATCCGGAGAGTTCCCAGGTATGGCGATATGGTGCATTTATGGGGAAACCAGCTGGCCCACAGGGGACAGATAAGCATTGCAGTCATTAAAATGAGGCTTTTTAATCCTTGAATGCCTTTTGAAGCAATGCCTTGGAGACCTCTCTAGCATTTAGTTTAAAAGCTTTATTTAAAGCAATGCTATTTTGGAAAATTATATATGTTCACTATGGTGCAGTTGGGTACCCCAGAATTGCACCATGTTTCCTTAGTAGATCCCAACCTTCTCCTCAGGGGAGCTTATCAGGTTATTAGGATTTCCCTGTTTGTGCACAGGGGAATTAATCAGAATAACGTGGTAAATTAGGTCCATCAAGTCCATCATCTTTGCCTCATAACCATAAAAAATGATAGTTCTAGAAGCCTTCCTGCCTCCAAAATAAGTATTAGTCTATTTACTGAAACTTCCTGTTTTACCTATTAATACACAGTATAACCATGTAAACTTCTAGAAAGAAATGCATCTAATCTTTTCCTAAATGTATCAATTGTATCTGCCATTATCACATCTTTGTGCAAAGAATTCAACACTTTAACAGACCTCAATGTAAAAAAAAACCCTTCCTCTGTTAAAGCTGAAACCTTCTGTCCTTTGTTTGTAAGGGGTGGCCCCTAGTTATTTGATCCAGCCTTGGAATGAAAAAGCTCACTAGAGAGATGTGTATATTGACCTCTCATATTACCTGCTATTTTATTTAAGTCCTACTGTAGAGAACAAACATCTTGCTGTTTATTTATTCCCCTGCATAAGTGTCATCTGCAAATATTGTAATTTTGCTTTCTATACCTATTTACATGTTGAAGTGGACCAAATACTAAACCCTGATGTACTCCATTCTCAACTCTAAAGGCATAGTAATATTTCGTTTTATCTTTATTTTATTTTGTAGGCATTAAAAAAACATGAAGAACGATATAAATCTTATCTCTCAAACGTTTATGGTTTAAGAGATATTCACAAGCAAAGTACCCCCCCCCCCGTTCAACCAGATCAGAAGGGAGGTGCCCAGGTAGATTGCACAGAGGGACAATCTTCAATGAAGATAAGGGAAAAAGCTGAAAAACTTGTCAAGGGGGGAAGGGCTTTCATTCTTTTCATACAAAGAAGATTGTCCCCTGCTGTAATCTGTCTGGTCTTACAACCAGATTCACATCTGAGAAGAGATGGCTTACACTAGGAAAAAGGGGCGGGAGGGGGAAACTTTGCTTATGAATATCTCTCAAACCATAAAGGTTTGAGAGATAAGACTTATATAATTCTTCATGTTTTTTTAATGCTACAAAATAAAATAAAGTTAAAACAAAGTATTACTAGCCCTTTAACTGTACTGGAGGATTTTCCATTTCACTGTTCCCTATCATTGAGCCAATTTTCTATTTAGTTGCAATTGTTATCTCCTAGATCCAATCTTTTTAATTTATACACTAGCCTGTCTTTGCAAAACTGTTTTACTCCACTGCTTTGCCATTATCTGGGTTGCTACTTCTTGATAAAAGCTCAAAAGATTTGCTTGGCATGATCTATTCCACAAAAACCATGCGGATTCATGCAAATAATTTTGTTCTTCTCAGTGTAATACTGAATATAATCCCTTATCCCTTCAAGTAGTTTTCCTACTACTGATGTCAAACTCACAGGACTATAATTCCCAGGTTCTGTTTTAGTTCCCTTCTTAAAGGGATAGTAATGTTTCATAATAAAAGCAGCTCTAATTAATCATCATAGTATTTGGACTTTGGAGAGTGTTATTTCAATTCTGTCAGAGTTATAGTTCTAGAGTAATTCAATGACAAAGTATCCCCCTCCCTCCCATTTTACTGATGTAACACTGTTCAGTCAAATCAGAAGGGAGGTGCCCAGGTAAACTGCAGAGAGGGACAATCTTCAATTAAGATAAGGGAAAAACCTGAAAAACTTTCAAGGGGGCAGGGCTTTAATTGTTATCATGGGAAGAAGATTGTCCCCTGCTGTTATCTGTCTGGTCTTACAACCAGATTCCACATCTGAGAAGAGATGGCTTACACTAGGTAAAATGGGTGGGAGGGGAAACTTTGCTTGTGAATATCTCTCAAACCATAAAGGTTTGATAGAAAAGACATATCATTCTTCATGTTTTTTTAATGCCTACAAAATAAAATTAAGATAAAACGAAGTATTACTATCCCTTTAAATAAAGGCACTATGTTGGCTTTACACAAATCTAGTAGCACTGAGGCTGTGGAGAATATTGAGAGCCTGTGACAGTTTGAATAATTTTAACTTTTGAACTGCCCGTAGTGTGAATAACCTCATTTAGCTCAGCATGAAAAAGCCTTGCAAAATATGATTTGTTTTCATAATAAAACTTTATTAATACTTTACAATATACATTTTATTTTTTTGTTTAAATACTTTATCTGTTAATCAGACTGCATCATTATTTTCATGCAAAATTAGCTGTTTTACTTACAACTGTTTTGAACTTTAAAACCCTTTGAATGCCCCTCTGATTAAAAGGTGTCCCCATTTTCTGTGTGTTTTACAATTAAACTGCTGTAGAACAGATAGTTTTTGGAGTAAGTTTTTATTCTGTAAAATAACTACTGTGTCATTTTTTTTTTACATGCAATAACTAGTTAAGGTGTATAATTTTCTTATTTCACTCTTTAAAGGGATCATAATACTTTGTTTTATCTTTATTTTATTTTGTAGGCATTACAAAAACATGAAGAACGATATAAGTCTTATCTCTCAAACCTTTATGGTTTGAGAGATGGTCACAAGCAAAGTTTCCCCTCCCGCCCCTTTTACCTAGTGTAAGCCATCTCTTCTCAGATGTGGAATCCAGTCCATAGACCAGACAGATAACAGAAGGGGACAATATTCTTCCTATGAGAACAGTGAAAGCCCTGCCCCCCTTGACAAGCTTTTCAGCTTTTTCCCTTATCTTAATTGAAGATTGTCCCTCTCTGAAATCTACCTCGGCACCTCCCTTCTGTTCTGACTGAACAGTGTTACATCAGTAAAAGGGGCGGGAGGGGGATACACTGTCATTGAATTACTCTTGAACTATAACTCTGACAGTATTGAAATAACACTCTCCAAAGTCCAAATACTATGATGATTAATTAGAGCTGCTTTTATTATGAAACATTACTATCCCTTTAACTGAAACAACAACTTATTTAGTTAAATAACTGAAATAACCACTAACTTTAACTTATCTGATTCATACACACTTACATAGACACACTCATAACATACATAACTTGGGCGTCCCCCACAATTTCCTCCATCATATAAACATAGAGGCTGAGTGTGCTGGTTTTGCCCTCTGCCCCCCTCACCCGGAAAAATTTATGTGGACACCCTACCATTCATACATACATAAGTAGACTCACAAATGTTTGAATTCCCCACATCCAAAACCCTTCAAATTATCACAAAAATTCTGTTTCCTTGGTTATAACACTGCAAAAAAGCAATACAAACAATTATAATTTAGGTTTTCTGGTCAAAAGCTAATTTACATAAAGGGCTGTTCATTTATCAGATTTGGTACTGTATTCCTTTTTAGCAGAGTATATCTCCTGATGCAGAATTTTTCAGTTCTGGAGACCTTACCAATTACAACTTTCTCTGTCGTCCAATACAGGTTACTGGTAACTCTGAGTAGGCGATCCACCCCTTTAAGTAGGCAGGAACAATTCTAGAAGTCTATGCAGGGGGTGGAGCCTACCTTCCCTCTTTGGTTGCAGCTAGCCAACCAGCTCCAGAAAGATTTGTTCCTTGGTGAAGACAACACCAGGCAAGAGAACAGTTCTGCTACAGTTTTAGAATCTTTTTAATTTTTCTGTTAGATATGGAATACCACCATTAGGTGGATTACCATAACTGACAATGTCCTTAGATGTGGCTAGCTCAGTATCCAGGTGCTTTTTTGTTTACCTTAAGCCCTGAGGGGATAATCTTGATTCCAAGTGCTTCCCCAGGAGTTACCCAGTGAGGTTGCTTCTTACTACATGGTAATCTGAAGACAGAAGATCTGCAGGAAAGGTGAGCAACCCTTTGAGTGCTGCATGTCCACTTGTCCCACAGTGCCCCTCCGCACAGGGGTGTATTAATTGGAGTTCCTATTGCACACTCCTGCACTCATTGGGTCTATCTGTATGTCTGTTGGGTGTTTTGGAGCAGGTTTATGTGGTAAATTAGCTCTTTAGCTGCTGGTTTGCCACTTTTTAGGGGGTTTTCAAACACTATTCCTACTGGTTTAGTGTTTTTTTGGGTGTCCTCACATATTCTATTGCTGTTTTGCACATTTTACTGTTACATTTTTAATTTTGTAAAATTTGAGTACTGCTCCTTTAAGCCACACTATAATTGGATGATTTCTTATACAGTAAGGTTATTTGACACTATGAGTATGTCTATACTGCTGGAGCTTGGGGCTAGTCCTAAGACTAAGGAGGCTGGGGTCTCTGTATCGCCCATTGCTCTTCCTGTCACTCAGGGCTAACTAGAGAATTCTCAGGTCATTTATGCCCAGCATTTTCTGATGTCCCTGACAGCATTCCAGGGACCTCCAGCCATGCAATAGAGCCAGCTTTGGTTTAAGAGTTCAAGGCTGCGACTAGGGACCTTAGGTCCACATTGCAACTCTTTCCATCCCAGTTACAGGGGGCCTTTTAAGTCTGGCAGGCCCCCTCCTCAGTCAAGTCTTCCCAGCCCAAACCTCAAGGAGTACCTGTCATGTCAGATTCCTCTAAGGAGGAACTGCTGGTGGATTCAGATGTTGAGGAATGTTCTGTGTTGGGTTCCTCTCAGTTTTTTGGGTACCCTTTTGAGGCTGATCCTGAACCCTCTGCTGAGGGCCTAATCAGGGCTGTCTTAACTACTTTTAACATTCCCTTAATTCAGGAGGTTCCTTCTGACCCCTCTGATGTGTTCCAGGAGCCTAAAAAGCACCTTACTTACTTTCCACGTAACCTCGCTCTTGACCGCCTTGTGTCTGAGGAGTGGTAATCCACAGACAAGAAACCCTCTGTGTCCAAGAAATTTGCCAAGCTTTATCCTTTTTCTGAAGCTTCGCTTGCTCAGTGGGTTCATCTTCCCAAAGTGGATGCTCCTGTTTACAGGCTATCTAAATCTACTGCCTTACCAGTCTCTGATGTGTCTGCTCTGAAGGACTGGACAGACAAGAAACTTGAGGTTTCCCTCAAGTCCATTTTTGCAACTGCTGGTTCTGCTATGAGTCCAGCGTTTGCCGCAGCATTGGTGAACCGGGCCATTGCAGTCTGGACTGAACAGCTCACCTGGGCTGTCCGTCAGGATGTGGCTACTTTGGATAAGTTGCACCTTCTTGCCAACATTTCTGAGGCACAGGACTATGTTTCTGCTGCCTTATTTGATGCCATCCATTTGGTGGCTAGGGTTTCCACCATATCTTTGGTAGCCAGACGAGCTCTTTGACTCAAGATCTGGTCTGCAGACACTGCTTCTAAGAAAGCTTTACTTTCCCTACCCTTTCAGGGTACCTCCATGTTTGGGCCAGATCTTAAGGATCTGATCAGTGAGGCCACAGGGGGAAAGAGTACTCTTCTACCCTTGGTTCCCAGGAAGAAATTGCCACTTAAGCGTAACCAATATTTTCGTTCCTTTCAGAATGAGACATGTCCGGCAAACCAGATAGTTCCCATAGCTCCGTGTACCTCCTCCAAGCCCAAACAGCAATGGAAGCCCAAGGTCTCCTCCAAGCCCAGTATCACGGTGCCCATGCTCCCCTTGTTATTGTTTTCCTGTCAGTCTACACTGTGTGTGCTCTGTGTGTGCTCCCATTGGCTGTCCTGTGTTTGTCCCGCCCACTATGGCCTTTATATACTGGGCTCCAGCACCCATCCAGTGCCCTTTCGTGGTGTTCCTGTACCAGTGCTAGTTTCTGCTCAGTTATTCCCAGTGTAACAACTTGGCCTGCCTGACTACTCTGCATCTTGTCTCCTGCTCCTGTGTACCGACCCGGATTGCCTGACTATTCTTCTGCGCATGCTCCTGTGTTCCAACCAGGCTTGGCTGACGTTCCTGCTCCTGTGTACCGACCCGGCTTGGCTGACGTTCCTGCTCCGTGATTCGACCCGGCTTGGCTGACGTTCCTGCTCCGTGATTCGACCTGGCTTGGTTGGCGTTCCTGATCTGACGGCCTATTGTCGCCTTGGCGACATTCTGATTCTACAAGCAATCCAGTCCCCGTTTCTGGTTAAGCAGAGTGTGAGAGTCAGTTTCTGTTACTGCTACAGCAGTGTGCCTTGGCCTAGTCTCCGTTATCGCTCCTGCAGAGTTCAAGTGTCTGTCTCCGTTACTGCTACGGCAGTGTCCTCCGTTACTGCTCCTGCAGAGTGCAAGTGTCTGCCTCCATTACTGCTATGGCAGTGTGCCACTGGCCTAGTCTCCGTTACTGCTCCTGCAGAGTTCAAGTGTCTGTTTCCGTTACTGCTATGGCAGTGTGCCATTGGCCTAGTCTCCGTTACTGCTCCTGCAGAGTGCAAGTGTCTGCCTCCGTTACTGCTCTGGCAGTGTGCCATTGGTCTAGTCTCCGTTACTGCTCCTGCAGAGTGCAAGTGCCTGCCTCCGTTACTGCTACGGCAGTGTGCCATTGGCCTAGTCTCCGTTACTGCTCCTGCAGGGTGCAAGTGTCTGTTTCCGTTACTGCTATGGCAGTGTGCCATTGGCCTAGTCTCCGTTACTGCTCCTGCAGAGTGCAAGTGGCTGCCTCCGTTACTGCTACGGCAGTGTGTCTTTGGCCAAGTCTCCGTTACTGCTCCTGCAGAGTGCAAGTGTCTGCCTCCGTTACTGCTACGGCAGTGTGCCATTGGTCTAGTCTCCGTTACTGCTCCTGCAGAGTGCAAGTGCCTGCCTCCGTTACTGCTACGGCAGTGTGCCATTGGCCTAGTCTCCGTTACTGCTCCTGCAGAGTGCAAGTGTCTGTTTCCGTTACTGCTATGGCAGTGTGCCATTGGCCTAGTCTCCGTTACTGCTCCTGCAGAGTGCAAGTGTCTGCCTCCGTTACTGCTACGGCAGTGTGCCATTGGTCCTTTACGCCTCTTGACGTGGAAAATGGCCTTCCTCCTGCCGATTGTGTCTGTCTGCTGTGTTGTGGAGTTGCATGTTCTGTCCTGTAAACCACCCTATTTGGTGTTTCACAAGGACAAGGCGATGCTTCCCACTTCTTAGGAGTTTCTTCCGAAGGTGCTCTCTGAGTTCCACATCAATCAGGGGATCGTGGTGCCCTCTTTCTGCCCAGACCCTACTACAGGACCTGTGAGGGCTCTTATTTTATCGTGATTTAAATAAAACTGTGTTTTATCCTAAAGCACTGTGTTTGTGTGTCGAACAAACCGTTACACCAAGGCTTCCAAGCCTTCTTCGGCATGACTCGCAGAACCGGGTCCACATTCTGCTGTGGATGGTCGTCTGTGACACTATCGCTGCATTTGGGAGGACTCAGTGGCAGACCCATGGGTTTTACAGGTGTTGACGGAAAGGTACAAGATCCCTTTCATTTCTCTTCCTCCCTTTCGCTTTCATCCTCCTCACATGCCTCACGGTGCAGAGAAACGCAGTCTATTCGACAGCACTGTTCAGGCTATTCTGGGCAAGGATGTTCTAGAGCTGGTACCAATCCAGGACTGGGGTATGGATTTTTACTTCAGCCTCTTTGTGGTCGCCAAAAAGGACAGCGGTTGTCGCCCTATTTTGGATCTTCAGGATGCGTACTTACACATTGCCATTCATCCGGAGAGCTGGCAGTACCTCCGGTTTGCCTGCGACAGGGGACATTTTCAGTTCTCAGCTCTTCCATTTGGTCTGACGACGGCTCCTCAGGTCTTCAACTGTGTCCTGGGTGCCTTGATATCCGTCCTCCACTGGAACGGCATCAGAGTTACTCCATACATGGATGACTTGCTTCTGAAAGCCCCCTCTGCAGAACTTTTTCATCAGCAAGTTCAGCAATGCATTCATGCTCTCACCCATCACGGGTGGATCATCAACTTGGACAAGTCAGATCTTGTCCCATCCCAGTGTCTGGTTTTCCTGGGCCTTCTCTTCAACACTCAGAAGAGCATGGCGTTCCTCACGGACGAGGTGGCTCACCAGATCGCCCACAGGGTTTCTGTGATTCTGTCTCAGGATCCAGTTCCAGTCCAGAAGCAATCCTCTCTAGCTGGGAAATTCATCTCCACCATGGAAGCGGTTCCGTTTGCCATGGCACACACCAGGGAGCTCCAGAGGTTTGTGATCCAGGTGTACAAGGGTCAACCGGATCTTTTGAAGACGTTGGTTTCTCTTCCTCTTCATGTGGAACTGAGTTTGTCATGGTGGCTCGACCTTTCCAACCTGCTGAAGGGCAAGTCCTTCCTGGTACCCTTCTGAACCAAGGTGACGACGGATGCCAGCCTCTTCGGTTGGGGAGCGGTTCTGGGTCGATTGAGCGCTCAGGGCAGGAGGTCTCCGGAGGAGTCCCTCCTTCCGATCAACATATTGGAGCTTTGGGTGATATTCCATGCTATGCGACATTGGACATCTCATTTGGAAGACTGTCCGGTCCGCGTGGAGTCCGAAAACGCCATGGCCGTGGCTTACATCATCAAGCAAGGCGGAATAAGAAGTCTCGCTGCTTGGTTAGAGGTCAAGGCTATTTTGTCCTGGACAGAAGAACACGTTCCTGCTATATCCGCAGGGCACATTCCTGGCATAGACAACGTCATGGTGGACTTCCTCAGTCACACACAGTGGAGAGTGGGAGTTACACCCACTATCTCAGTGGAGAGACCCTCTGGTTCTGGCAGTAGATGCGATGTCCATTACTTGGTTATTTCCCCTGGCCTAAATCTATCCTCCCCTCCCCATGTTGCACAGGGTGTTATGGAAATTACGACTGGAGCTTTGTCCAGTTGTTCTGATTGCTCCGTACTGGCCTTGTCAGTCTTGGTTTCTGGAGCTTCTGGATCTGTGGTGGAGCCATTTTGGCTCCCTTACTGTCTGGATCTTCTTCTACAGGGTTACCTGTGGAAGGAGGATGTTCACTGGCTAGCTTTGACGGCTTGCAAATTGAATCCTCAATATTGAAGAAGATAGGCTTTTCTTCTGACGTGGTGGCTGCTACGCTCAGTGCCCGCAAACCTGTTTCTTCCAAGATCTGCCATCGTGTCTGGTCGACTTTTCTGTCTTGGTGTGCTGACAGGGACCTGTCTCAGGAATTTCATCTGCCTACGGAGCTGGCTTTTGCAGGACAGTGTGGATAAGGGCCTCATGTTGAGTTCTCTTAAGGTTCAGACTTCTGCGCTTTCTGTTTTCTTTCAGAGGCGCATTGCCATCCTTCCTGATGTCAAGGTTTTCTTCCAAGGCATTGCTCATGTTCGTCCTGCCTTTAAGATACCTGCTCCTCAGTGGGATTTTAACTTGGTTTTGGGCGTTCTTCAACGCCCCCCATTTGAGTCTTTGGCTACTATTCCTTTACGCCTCTTGACGTGGAAAATGGCCTTCCTCCTGCCGATTGTGTCTGTCTGCTGTGTTGTGGAGTTGCATGTTCTGTCCTGTAAACCACCCTATTTGGTGTTTCACAAGGACAAGGCGATGCTTCCCACTTCTTAGGAGTTTCTTCCGAAGGTGCTCTCTGAGTTCCACATCAATCAGGGGATCGTGGTGCCCTCTTTCTGCCCAGACCCTACCTCTGACAAGGAGTGGCATCTCCACTTGTTGGACATGGTGCATTGTCTCAAGTTTTATGTACATCGCACTGAGTCTGTCAGGAAATCGGACACGCTGTTCGTCAGCCCTGAGGGTTCTAGGTCTGGAAGACCTGCATCCAAAGTGACTATTGCTTCTTGGATCAAGTCCACTATTCGTAAGGCTTATGAGCTACGGAAGAAGCCTGTCCCGCTTCGGGTCACGGCTCATTCTACAAGATCCACTGGGGCCTCTCGGGCTTACAAGAATCAGGCCTCTGCTGATCAGTTGTGCAAGGCGGTCACATGGTCATCTGTGCACACCTTTTACAAGCACTACTGAGTTGATGTGCTGGCATCAGCTGACGCCAGTTTTGGGAGAAAGGTCCTGGAGGCAGTCTTGCCTGTCTAGGATCTTCTACAGTTCTTTGGTGCTTCCTTCACTTATGAGCCCTGTTGGCTCTAGTTCAGTGTGCTGTGTAACAGTTCCTGGGGTGTTGTTACCCCTGTTCCGTGTCCGTTGACACGTCATTTGTTTGGTTGGGCTATCTCTGATCTGATGTTTCATATCTGCACTGATGACTTAGGGGGCCTTGCGCCTGGTCCTTGCCTTCTTCCCGCCTCTGGGAAACGTAATGGTTGGACATCCCAGAGTTACCAGTAATCTGTATTGGACGACAGAGAAAAGAGGATTTTAGTCTTACCTGTTAAATCCTTTTCTCTTAGTCCATTCAGGTTACTGGTCTCCCATCCTGTCAAGGGACCATGCTTGGCTGTCCTGTGGCAGACTGTGGTGGTCCTTCAGGGTCATGCTCACAGGAGTCTTTTTTCCCTTCTACTATCTAGTCATTAGTTAGTGTCTCAAATCTTTCTGGAGCTGGTAGGCTAGCTGCAGCCAAAGAGGGAAGGTAGGCTCCACCCCCTGCATTCAGTTCTAGAATTGTTCCTGCCTACTTAAGGGGGCAGATCGCCTACCCAGAGTTACCAGTAACCTGTATGGACTAAGAGAAAAGGATTTAACAGGTAAGATCTAGCAGTCACCATCTTTCCATTATGCATGTTAAATGTTAACAAACGGTTGCTTTATAGAAAAGTAATTAAGATATTATCCATTCAGCACTATTTGTCTTCAGTCTCCAAAGATGATTAAAGAACACTGGATACTGTCACTTAAGAGTGTTCTTTTTTTGTTGCATTCAAATCTGTCTAAATCAGGTTTAAGCAACATATGGCTTTCCAGCTGGTGGAGACTACAACTCTCATCTCCAACCAGTCAGTGACTGACTGGGGATGAGAGAAACTATACTACCTAGAAGTTACAGATCCAGAGGTTGACTACGCTTCGTTTAAGTGTTGATACATTCTCCAGCTTTCATTTAACCACTTTATTTTGTCCTCAGCTCAGTGTAACAGCACAACTGCTAACAAATCGAGGAGTAATTCAACAGTTCATGGGGAAGTTGCCCAATGCAATGAGGGATTACCAGGCAGCAATCACAGCCGACCCAACTTACTCACTGGCTTATTTCAACGCAGCAAACTTGTATCTCCTTAACCGGCAGTTCTCACAGGTAATATTTCCAATTTCATTATTAACAGTATACTAAACAGAGGCAATGATCTCAAAAGAAAACTATCCGTAACCTTATTGTTTGCTGCCAAAATAAGTTACTTACAAGGAGAATGTGAATGGGGACAGACAGAACAGTGGGACAGATAAACGAGAGAGACACCTGGGACATTGGTGAAAGAAGCTGACAACATTATTTAAACTATACCAGATCACTGGACCAACACACCACTACCCCAGCAAAAAGAGTGTTACATAAAACCAGCAGAACAATACACAATTGAATGAGACCAACAGGACAATACATAATTACAAGAGACCGGAAGATTATTACAAGAAAACCAGAAGGGCTAAACACTATTACATGAGACCTTGGTAAGATACACTAAGATGTGATAAAGAAGTGATACAGAAGAGATCATTACTCCTGAGGGAAACTCTACAAGTCCCATGTTATTCTGTGGAGCAAGTGCACTAAGATTTCTCCAGCGTGAGATACCTTAGTGTGTAGCCTCCTTAGAATAACATAGTACTTGGTGTGTTCATACCACTGGAGAAGTGATATCCTCTGTATCACATCTTTAGCACACCTTGGTGCATAACACCCCAGGAAACTATTTTATGAAACTAGAAGGGCAGTACAGCATTACACGAGCCCAGCAGGTCATTGCATGAGGCCAGCAGGGCAAAATATCATTAAATGAGACAATCAGGGCAATACATCATCCTCAATTACTAAAAGTCCATTGCTCTGCTATTGGCTTGTAATTGTGTATTATCCTGAAGGTCTCATTTATCAGGTAAAAAAATGATATGGTCATCAAGTCTGGCATAACCTGTCAGAAAATCAGCTATTAATGAGCAGTGCAGAGTATGTAACCCCTGGGATGCAAAAGTATATTGATGCATTGAACATTATTTAGCATTCAGTGGGTTAAAGTTTATGGTATACAGAATGAAAATGTTATTGTTCATATTGTATAGTTACATAGGCAGATTCAGTGGACACATTCAGGAGAAGATTGTATGAATTTCTAGCAGAAGGGAACACACAAGGTTATATACTATGTGTTAACAGATTGAAGAGGAAGCTGTGGTAAATAGACAAAACACATCTTTTGTCAGGAAGGATTATTTAATTTATATGGGATATAATGTGGCAAAGCTTGAACCTGATGGATGTTTTCAATCTTATTTACTAAGTAACTACATATATTTATCAGGTTGACTGGTAACTAGCCAGTGTGCTATGGTAAGGTCCACAATGAAAAGTTGCACAAGCGAAACGTGAGGTACCCTGGAGAGTAGTGTATATCTATCCAAGGGACACCTGTTTTTTACACTATAAACCCATTTGGATCTGAATACACTTGAGGTAAACATTGATATGTAACATGCTTGGAATGGATGGTCAATGTGGCCTCAAAGTTACGCTGTATCTCTGAAGCAGATATACTAAGAAGAATGAGGGAAAACCATATGAGACAAATGAAAATTCCCATTCAATAAATACAAATACAAAATAATACACTTCAATTATACTATATATATATATATATATATATATATATATATATATATATATATATATATATATATATGCCGTTACTGGGAAGTTCAGAGCGGGACTATAGACCCTGTGCATTATACTGGGACTGCATGAGGGGTTTCTGTCGTCAGAAACGGTGTCGACTATGGACTCTAGGGTATTTTGGAACTTTTATGAGTAGATCGTCGACAAGACCTTGTGACTAGGGACTGTGTATTATTATGGACTGTTTGTACGAGCATTCTCCGTCGACAAAACCATGTCAACTCAAGGTCGAGAGACAGGGGGGAGAGGAATGCTTGACACCATCTCGCACAGAGCTCAGGAGTGGCTCTGATTGGTCAGTCGCTGGCAACTAATCCGACAAAGGCACACGTAGGCGCAGCAGGAGAAAGTCGACAATCCAGGGATTGGTCAAACAGCAGAGCCAGCAGTCGCCAATTGGACAGGGGTTGAATCCGAATACTCAACAAGTTTCATCCACTTGCTCATTATTCCACAATATGTGTATTCAAGTCCTGACCCATTGTATGTCCCGCCTCAACCCATTGTGCCTTAATCCCATCGTGTCTGCCCCTTTGTCTACTGATTACCCATATATCCCTGGCCTTTGTCCCCGTTTGTAGTTAAGTACATTTGATGTGATTTGCAGTGTGTAAATACCCATGAGGTTGTTTGATAAAGTGTGTCAGTTTGGAGTAAGCAGTCTCTTCATCTACTCTTTGCTCAGATGGTCTAAAGAGTCTGCTATGACTCCCATCCACCACGGGCATCAAGAGCTATTCACCTTCTGTTTCCAGCACCATCCGTCCACGACTAGCCGATCCAGCGGATCGTCGTCTACCGGCCAACACCTCTCTTTCGACTGGGAGTAGAGGCATCACTCTCTATGTCCCAAGGTACCTAGCGACCGATCAACCCTGAAGAACATCCAGCTCTACAGTAGGCCTGTTGTTCGACACGGAGTCAGAGCACGGGAGTTCGACAACTCGCCCTGCTCCTACGACATTCTTCCCTCCCCATCCGACCGCAAGATTCGACCTGTGCCAGCCGACTTACAAGAGAAGATTCCCGCCATCTTGGGTTCCCATTACAATATCCTATATAATAATTTGCTAATATATGTTTGTCAGAAGCTGTCATGAGCAGTACAGACAGCTGCGCATGCTGCTGTCATGTGCAGTACAGACTGCCCACTCTGCGGCTGGTAATGGAACTGGGCACTCCGAATTCAAGCGCAGAGAGGACTACAGTCTGAATTCGGAGCGTCCCACTCCGTTATCAGCCGCGGCATGGGCAGTCTCTGCTGTGCATGACTGCACCGCAGCTTTTGCTGCCTGGCACCGTGGTCCGTGTACACGGGCTGTTTAACTAATATATATATATATATATATATATATATATATATATATATATATATATATATATAAAATTCTTGATGTTTCTGGTTTCCTGTCAGCCACACCCAGGGGCATCACGGAGGCGGTGTTCTGCAAAACTTCCCTTTGTGCATCCAGTAAGATGTGGCTGACAGTGATTGGCTAACTGGAACACACACACACTCTCACTGACATAGGCCAATAATCACAATGTTACTCCTCCCCTCCCTCAGTCATAACAATGTCCCACCCCATTAAGTGTTCTTCCATCGATGTTCACACTGTTCCTCCTCATATTTGTCAGACAACGGAGTACACCAAATACCCCACTACACCAGTAGTGATGCTGCGTAGGGTAACTACAGCCAACACAGAGACCCGCTGACTAAGAGGCAAGTATGGCAGCAGTAATATTCCATGAATGTACACAAGACTGCTAATGTACGCACTTTGCATAGCACCACTGTTCTTCCTGTATTTTGCAAGAGGGACATGTGTCAGCTACTCTCTGTTATTGAAGTACAACACACATCACCCTCACTCATACATTCCTACAATTCCTATCATCCTCATCCACCAAATAGATGGCTATGGAAATTGTGCTTTTACTCCAGTAACAGACAGTGCCTCACACATGTATCATTTCTGGACTACAGGAAGAATAACCTATTCACTGCTGCTGTACAAATTGGCTACATATCAGAGACTTGCTGACACTGTTATCTCTCCCTTCACCCTTTCACTTTTCACACAGGCAGCATCTTTTGCTAGTAAATATATATAATATGGGTCCTTATAAAATGATTTTCACTGAATGCTCAGTCTTAAATTGTTTGAACGTTGGAAGTGTCCATTGTCTAGTGAGAGCAAAAAAATGTGAAGATTGACACTAACCAGCTATTGAAAAATCATATGAATTTTGAGTTAGCCCTGTCTAATCTCTTAAGTGCGATGCAAAACCTTCCAGACACAGACATTTCAAACCTCAGTGAAAAAGTTATTGAGACTATCATAGACACTGCTCATTCCTTGCACATTATGTGAAACAAGAAAAATCAGCCTGGATAAAAAAGCACAATAATTGAAGCAAAACAGTAATATTAGAAACAAAGTAGACTATGTAGAAATGTGCAAGACCATAAGGAAGCGCATAAAAGAAGAAACACGCAAGTTCACCATGATGGAAACTGAGTGACATATAAAATTGGGATGGCATGCATTTGGAAAATTTAGTAGTACTGTCTTTAAGGTAAACTTACCACTCTGCCTCGAGTGAAAGATTTTTAACCAATCTGTCCTCCCAGTACATACATATGACTGTGAAACATGGTCACTGAAAGCCAAAGCCATACAAAAAGCTAAGGTCACACAGAGAAGTGTGGAGCGTCAAATTCTGAACATAACAAGAGAGAGAAAAACATGTGCATGGATTCGCCAGCAAAGGACTATGACATCGCTGATAGAGTAAAGCGCCTAAAATGAAAATGGGCAGGCCACATACCAAGAAGACGTTACAGTAGAAGGACCAAACAAATTTTGGAATAGATTGCACTCTATACTAAATACCCAAGAAGAAGACCAAAGACAAGATGGGTAGATTAAATTACTAAATTTGTTGTTACACAGTGGCAACAAAAAATAGAAGACTGAATTTGTTGGAAACTTGGTGAGGAGGCCTTCAGTGCTGCAGTGGAAGATAGGAACCATGGAGTAAAGTTCCCCTCCTCCAGAGAGCAGGGCACTTCAAAAATGGCAAGGCCTCTGAGTTAGATACTCTTCTCTTCCATCTAGCTTTACCACGGCCTAGTCATTTTCAGTTGACCTGTCCTCAGGAAAAGGTATTCTGACACTGCTCACGTCTTTGTTTATTCTTAATCCTAGTTATATCGGGCTGTATAATCCACTATTAGGTGAGCTTCCATTAACTGGAGATAAATTGCCTAATTCATGGGTGTATTTCTCGATCTTTCCCTTTGGAGGTTGACGTGTTATTGTTATAAATGTCTGTGCATTATTGTGGAAATTCTCTGAAGTTCTCTTTTATGTAATGGTAATGGAAGTCTGAAGACTGAAGCTTGATAAGTTTACCTGTTGAGAGCTATGGTCCTTTTCATTCCTGCATGTCTGGCATCCACGTTATATGTGTTCTTTGCCTGCATTGTACTCTACTTTATTTCTGTTTGTTAACTGTGTGCTTCAAAGGTGGCTGCATTCACTGTATAGTTTCTTTAACCCTTTCTGTACCTGGGCTGTTTCCACAGCTATATTTTCAGACTCTGTCTTTTTAGAGTAGATATCGTCATTCCTTTCAACTAGTTCGCTTTTGTATTATACAGTCCACAGCCTTATGTCTTCTTATTTTGATGTACTTCAATAATATTGATGCAAATCTTTTAAGTACTGGGTGCCTGCACAGCGGTCAGCTTTGTTTTGTACAAATATATACTAAAGCATATATCTGCCCCTGTTTGCTTATTGGATGATTTCCTCTATCAAACGGTCACCCTTTGTTCTTCTTTGGCAGCCATTTTCTTGTCTCATTACACATGCTATGTAGGGGCTGGTCTCTTCTCACTCTTACTGACCATTTAAAGCCTTGCAGTCAGATACTTACTTTTGTGGAATTTTTAAGTACTTTTTTACACTTGTCTGCTATTTGGGCTACTTTTGCCAATCTTTCGGTGGCTTTTCTGAAGATGTTAGATACCAAGAAATAATCCATGGGGAAATCCAAAAGGATTCTTGGGTCGCCTTACCCCTTTAACACAATGCTCCTCGTGTCACACTGGACACCCATGGGAGTGCTCTGGCACCATATGTACATTTTGCACTGTGGCCCCCTAATTCACTTCTTGGAGCCCTCCACTGCAAACTAAGAGCTAATTTGGGTTAAGAGTTTGATTTATTTAGTTTCCTCTATATCTTCCTCTATCCAAGTGTCCTCCATTCTTGTCACCCCATCCTCCCTTTCAGACACATTAGTCCTATCTTTGGGGGGCCATTCATAATTAATTGAGAGTCCTTGATGGAAGGAGAGACTGATGGAGATGGTATGGATTCCTCCTTGTCCTTTGGGAATGCCTATGAGGAGGACCCTTGCCGTTTGGCTGAGGGGCTTATCAGGGCATCTCTGGAAACACTAAAGGTCCCTGAGGCATATGAATCAGGGTTGTCTTCTCCAGACATCTTCCAGAGATGCAGAAAGGAGGTACTCATTTTTCCTCTTCAATCTTTGAACCAGGTTCTACTGGAAGGGAGAATTATGCCTGCTAGATGAGCACATCTCCAATCTCTATCCTTTTTTGAATGAGACCTTGAGGCAGTGGGAGTCGCCACCTGCTGTTGATCCCTCAATATCTTGCTTGGTAAAAACACCTCCTTGCCTTTGGCAGATGCAATGGCTGTTAAGGATCAGGCAGATAATGTTTAGATTCCTTACTGTTTGCAAATTTTGTAGCCACGGGGGCCACTTTGGTACCCATTTTCGTTACAGTTTGGGTCACCAGAGCTGTGTCTATCTGGGGTGAACACGTTTCAGATACTATAAAACTGGATGTTCCTAAAGATGAACTGCAGGTACTGCTTGCCAAAATCCTGTAGGCAAATTAATACCTTATGGAATTGGCCTTTGATACCTTTAGATTTTTTTTGGAAAAACCTCAGCCTTCATGGTGGCTGCTCATTGCACTTTGTGGCTCATGATTTGGTCAACTGACCAATCTTCCAAAAGGTCCTTGGTGTCCTTTCCCTATGTGTGGAAACAACTGTTTGGCCCTGACCTAGACAAGGTCATCAGTAGTGCTACTGGAGGAAAGAGCACCCTGTTGTCTCTGATTCCACCTAAGCATACATTTTTCCCCTAAGATGACACATGGTTCCCATTAACCCCCACCAGTATGGGGAGCCTATGGTTCCACCCACTTAGGCTTTTGAAGTCTGCCACACCCCAAAACACAAACAGGCTTGGAAAAACAATCAGTTTGTTCAGAAGTATTGCAAAAGAAAGCAATACAAATCCTAAATAATTGTACAGGTATAGATGTAACAAAAATATTAAGGTTGATATTAGTCATCTTAAGGCTGAGACAGATGAATTGATTAGTGAGGATAAAGCTAGGAGTGGCAGCTTAAATACATTATTTTCTTAAATATATACATGGGAAGCAACAATGGCAGCCTATGGGAAAATAGACATTATCACAGAATTTCCTCCATCATGTACATGGCTTACTGAGGACAAAGTCCAAAAGTGACTGGAAAAGCACCTGGACCTGATGGCATACACCCAAGGGTACTTAAAGAACTCAGTTCAGTATTAGCAAGACTATTAGACTTAATATTTATGTATTAACTTTTTTCAGACATAGTGCTTGGAGGAAAGCTGATGTAGTACCATTATTCAAAAAGGGGGCAAGATCTAAACCAGGAAATTATAGATCTGTGAGCATGACATTTGTCGTGGGTAAGATATTAGAAGGTTTACTAACTGACAGTATTCAGGACTAAGTGATGACAACAATATTATTAGTAGGAGCCAGTATGGTTTTATGAAATATAGATCATGTTAAAGTAATTTTCTTGCATTTTACAAAAGGGTAAGTTGGTAATTTGGACAAGGGAATTGCTGTTGATGTAGTATGCCTGGATTTTGTAAAGGTCTTTGATACTGTGCCTTACAACAGGTTTCTGCATAAATTAAAATGCTTCAGTCTGGGACGTGATATGTGTGTATGGATAGAGTATTGGTTAAATGATAGATAAAAACACAACAGCCAGAAGGGGTGCTATCCACAAATAGATAAGTGCAAAATACACCTTAAAGTGAAATGAAATGATACTCATTTCACTTTAAGGTGTATTTTGCACTTATCTATTTGTGGATAGCGCCCCTTCTGGCTGTTGTGTTTTTGTTTTCAAAGGATCTCGATAGAGGTGTCTTGGTATTGTTGGTGAGCTGCGATCCATTCCTATTGTGGATTGACTGAGTGGGGCAGTCTGAGACCCTCATCTGTCCTTCTGGCCGCTTTTAGCGGCCTGATTTATTGTAAGTACGATGGTAAATTGGTGAAGGTCACTAATTTTTGGATATATTACACCAGGAGCGCCCCTCCTTTTTTTCTTTTAAATGATAGATGGCAGAGAGTTGTTGAAAATGGAACCATTTCAAGTCAGTCCAAAGTTGTAAGTGGGGTGCCTTGGCCCAGTGCTTTTGTACTTGTTTATTAATGATCTAGAAGTAAGTATTGAAAGTAATGTCTCAAACTTTGCTAATGACACTAAGCTGTGTAAGGAAATATATACATAGCTGGATGTTTTTTCTTTGCAAAAGGGTTTGGATAAACAGTGAATGAGTGGAAAAGTGGCAGATGAGGTTTAATGTAGATAAACGTTAGGTTATGCATTTGGGCATTTGCAAAAAAAACATGCCACATATACACTAAATGGGAATATACTTAGAGAATCCTCATTAGAGAAAGATTTAGGAGTACTGGTAGATGATAGACTTCGCAGCAGTGTCACTGTCCTGCATAAAAAGGGTATAGATTCATGGACTAGGAATATAATTCTACCTCTATATAAATGGTAAGGCCTCATCTAGTATATGGAGTACAGTTTAGGGAACAAGTTCTTAAAAAAAGACATTATTGAACTGGAAAAGGTGCAGAGACATTCAACAAGACTGATAAGGGGATTGGAGGATCTGATTTATAAAGAGAGACTAATCAAACGGGGTTTGTCTACATTAGAGAAGAAATGACTAAGGGGTAATATGATTAAAATGTACAAATATATTCAAGGTTAATGCAAAGAACAAGAGGTCTTTCATTAAGAATAGAGGAAAAAGCTATTTCGACTGAAACAAAGGCAGGGTTTTTTCACGGCAAAGGCAGTAAAGTTATGGAATTCTTTGCCTTGATTTGCTGTGCTTGCAGGTAATGTAACTGCTTTCGAAAAAGTAATATTGCGAATTATGACAGTTGGCTTCAAATCAGATAGGATGCAGATCAATGGAAATATCCCACTTGGGGCTTAATTTGGCAATGGCTTCAGTGAGTGTTTTTGGTTGCCTTCCTCTGGATCAGCAGGGGTGATATGGCATGGGCTGAACTTGATGGATGCATGTCTATTTTCAGCCTCATGAACTATCTTAATATGTAGAAGTCTAAGGCTGACAAGCCAACCTCCTACTCATGGGTTCCTTGTCCATCTTTGCCATTTGGGGGTCGCCTCAGTTTCTTTTGAGAAACGTGGGAGACTTCCATGATGGACTAGTGGGTTTTCTGGGTCATTTCAGAAGGGTGCCATATAGACTTCAAATCTTTTCCTCTTCACCATTTCTTTCTGTTCAGAGTTCCTTGGAATCTAGTGTTTTTTTTGGGGGGCATCTGTTCATAGACACAGTTTTCTCCCTACTAGAAAGGCAGGTGTTGGTTCCCATTCCTGCCCATGAATGCTTCACTAGATTCTACTCCAATCTCGTAGTCCCCAAAAAGAACAGCAACTGTTGCCTTATTCTGGAATTCAAGTGCATGAAACACACTGTATTTGGGTCCGTGCGCCATCTCTGCACTCTGCTGTCACGGCCTGACTCCCAGGGTGCTGTGAAAGATCAGGATGGAGAGAGCTCACGTCATCCTGATCGATTCCTTCTCGTCAAGTTGTATCTCCTCAATTTGTCCATCATGGAGCAATTTTTTCTTCCCCTGAGACCTGATCTTCTGACCCAATTCCTGGTTTATCATCCTCATATAGAGCGGTTGTCTCTGAAGGCCTGGCTCTTGAACCCGGCATCTTAAAAAAGGATTTTTCAAGTGCAGTCGCCACTACCATGCTACTAGCTAGGAAGCTGGTTTCATCCAAAGCATATCATAGCATTTTGTCCCTATTCTATCAGTGGTGTGTTGATAGTGACCTTCTCCACAGCATTTCAGTCTTCTGATGGTTCTGGCCTTTCTTCAAGATGGTGACAATAACCTCTCTAAAGGTTCAGATTTCAGCTCTTTTCCCTGTCTTTAGAGATCCCACTCCCCTGTGGGATTTAAAATTGGTATTAGGAGCTCTTCAGAAACCTCCGTTTGAACCTTCCGACACTCAAAATGGCCTTCTTTCTGGCCATTGTGTCTATGAAGTAACCAAACTCCAGGTTCTGTCTTGTAAACACCCCTTTCTGGTTTTTCACCAGGATAGGTTGATTTTGCATACTCCAAATGGTTTATTGCCTAAGGTAATCTCTGACTTTCGCAACAGCTAGGAAATTGTTTTTCCTTGATTCTTTCTGCCTCCCTCCAACAGACAGGAGCGAGACCTTCATCTCCTGGATGTCGCACACAGCTATTTCAGAAATCTGATTCTCTGTTTGTCATACCACTGCATGTGGGCCAGGCTGTGTCTAAGGTTACCCTTGCTTCCTGGTTCAAGGCAACCATCCAACAGGCATATGTCCTCAGGAAGAAACCAGTGCCTTTTCAAATCGCAGCACATTTTACCAGATCAGTGGGTGCATCTTGGGCCTATAAAAATCAGGCCACTGCTCAGCAGCAGTGCAAGGCAGTGACATGGTCATCTTTACACACTTTCACCAATCACGATCAGGTGAATATTCTGACCAAGGTCAGTTTTGGCTGGTAGGTCCTTCAATCGGTGGTGCCTATTTAGGAATCTTTCTCATTTTTTTCTCACAGACTTTTGTACCCTGTTGTTTCTTGTTCAGTTATTTGGTGTGCTAGTTAGGTGTTTATGGACACCTGAGCTTCATGCTGTGCTAGTTAATCCAGTGGAATACCGGCATACAGTTGAAAGTATTCTTTTTCCCCCTCCCAAGAATGTTGGTGGATGCTTTAGTATAACCCCTTGGTTCCTGTGTTCCACATTGGATGAAAGAGAAAAGAGGATTTTTGTGAACTTAGCATTAAAATCCTTTTCTCTTAGTCCACGTTTAACACAGTTCTTCCAAATGGAGGAAAAAAACATGGTTTAAGTCCCCAAGCAGAGGGCTCCTTTTGGGGTCTCTGTTCAGGAGATTTCCTTCTTTTCTCTTGATTCTTAAAGAGATAGTGATGTCAGAAAAAAGTATTAACTATATGGTAGACACAATTAAAAGAGAGTACATGCACTTATTCGTATCTCTCAAACCGTTATGGTTTGAAATGAAGTTCTCTGCTCCCTCCCCTTTCTACTTGATAAGCTGTAAAGCAGATTCTGGTTCCTGGATCAGACAGTGGCTCTTCAGCAGCTCCGAAATAGCGATACCTAAAAATAAATACTTAATCAGAATGGTCTGCAAAGTGTGCCTGATTTGCAAGCACACGTTGTAGACCATTCCGATGAAGTATTTATCTTTAGATATCGTTACTTCTCTGTCGTCCAATACAGGTTACTGGTAACTCTGGGTAGGCGATCCACCCCTTTAAGTAGGCAGGAACAATTCTAGAATTGATTGCAGGGGGTGGAGCCTACCTTCCCTCCTTGGCTGCAGCTAGCCAACCAGCTCCAGAAAGATTTGTTCCTGGTGAAGATAACACAGGCAAGAGAACAGTTCTGCTATAGCTTTAGAAGTTTTTTATTTTTCTGTTAGACATGGATTACCACCATTAGGCGGATTACCATAACTGACAATGCCCTTATATGTGGCTAGCTCAGTGACTAGGTGCATTTTGTGGACATTAAGCCCTGGGGGGAAAGTCTTGGTTACAAGTTCTTTGCCCACCGAGGCTTCTTCTTTAAACATTGTTGTATGAAGACAGAAGCTCTGCAGGAAAGGTGAGCAACCCTTTGAGTGCTGCAGGTCCACATGTCCCGCAGTGCCCCTCCGCACAGGGGTTTTTCCTTTGGAGTTCCTATGGCACACTCCTGCACTCATTGGGTCTATCTGTATGTCTGCTGGGTGTTTTGGAGCAGGTTTATATGGTAGCTTAACCCTTTAGCTGCTGAATTGGCATTTTGGGGTGTTTTCTAACACTTTTCCTACTGGTTTAGTGTTTTTTGGGTGTCCTAACATGTTATAGTGACGTTTTAGGCATTTTAGATTTACACTTTCAATTTTGTAAAATTTGAGTTCCTTGCCTTTAAGGCACGCTTTACCGCATAGACGCCATTGCTCTATTCACTTCTATGGGACTGTACTGTTTGGGACATATCTCTGTAACCTAGAGACTTCAGAGATGGCTCATTTTACTTGTCTGTCCTTGCTCTATCATCCAGTTCATGTTTCTAGTGTGTTGGGGGGCTCAGGGGGCTTAGGGAACTGTTTGGGGTACTTTTCTGGGAAAACTACATTTCCCATGAGCACTTGCGTTGCAAGCTTTTTTCTGATTGGCTCCCGCCGCGACAGCCATTTTTTGCTATTTCCAGAATGAGTATCCTTCGCAGGGCTTGGACTCTCCTTCTCTCCTCTGCTGATTAACCCTTCACCTGCTAAGTATATTTTAGCGATTTCTGGGGTGAAACTTTAATCCTACACACTATAATTGGGTGATTTCTTATACAGTAAGGTTATTTGACACTGTGAGAATGTCTATACCACTGGAGCTTGGGGCCAGCCCTAAGACTAAGGATGCTGGGGTCTCTGTATCCCCCATTGCACATTGCTCTTCCTGTCACTCAGGGCTACCTAGAGAATTCTCAGGTCACTTATGCCCAGCATGTTCTGATGTCCCTGAAAGTATTCCAGGGACCTCCAGCCATGCATTAGAGCCAGCTTGAGTGCAAGAGTTCAAGGCTGCTACTAGGGACCTCAGGTCCACTTTGCAACTCTTTCCATCCCAGTTACAAGGGGTCTTCCATTCTTGGCAGGCCCCCTCCTCAGTCAAGTCTTCCCTGCACAAACCTCAGGGACTATCTGATGTGTCAGATTCCTCTGAAGAAGAACTGCTAGTGGATTCAGATGTTGAGGAATGTTCTGCTGTGGGCTCCTCTCAGTTTTTTGGGGATCCTTTTGAGGCTGATCCTGAGCCCTCCACTGAGGGCCTGATCAGGGCTGTCTTTACAACTCTTAACATTCCCTTACTTCAGGAGGTTCATTCTGACCCCTCTGATGTTTCCAGGAGCCTAAAAAGCCCATTACTTACTTTCCACCTAACCCCACTCTTGGCCGCCTTGTGTCTGAGGAGTGGAAATTACCGGACAGGAATCCCTTTGTGTCCAAGAAATTTGTCAAGCTTTATCCCTTTTCTGAGGCCACACTTAGACAGTGGGTTCATCCTGCCAAAGTGGATGCTCCTATTTCCAGGCTGTCTAAGTCTACTGCCTTACCAGTCTCTGATGTGTCTGCTCTGAAGGACTGGACTAACAAGAAACTTGAGGTTTCCCTCAAGTCCATTTTTGCCACTGCTGTTTCTGCCATGCGTCCAGCATTTGCTGCTGCATTGGTGAACCGGGCCATTGCGTTCTGGATTGAACAGCTCACCCTGACTGTCCGTCAGGATGTTCCTACTTCGGATAAGTTGCGCCTTCTCACCAACATTTCTGAGGCACAGCACTATGTTTCTGCTGCTTTATTTGATGCTATCCTTTTGGTGGCTAGGGTTTCCACCATGTCTGTGGTGGCCAGACAGGCTCTTTGGCTCAAGATCTGGTCTGCTGACCCTGCTTCTAAGAAAGCATTGCTCTCCCTACCCTTTCGGGGTACCTCCTTATTTGGGCCAGATCTTAAGGATATGATCAATGAGGCCACAGGGGGTAAGAGTACTCTTCTACCCTTGGTTCCCAGGAAGAAATTGTGGCTTAAATGTAATCTGTGTCAGAATGAGACACGTCCGTCAAACCAGACGGTTCCCTCAGCTCCGTGTACCTCCTCCAAGCCCACACAACAATGGAAGTCGAAGGTCTCATCCAAGCCCAAGGCTTCCAAGCCTTCTTTGGCATGGCTTAGCAAACCCTGGTCCACACTCTGCTGTGGGTGGTCGTCTGCAACACTATCACAGCATTTGGGAGGATTAAGTGACAGACCCATGGGTTTTACAGATGGTGACTGAATGGTACAAAATCCCTTTCGTCTCTCTTCCTCCCTTTCACTTTCTTCCTTCTCACACGCCTCAGGGCACAGAGAAATGCGGTCTATTCGACGGCGCTGTTCAGGCTCTTCTGGACAAGGACGTTCTAGAGCCGGTTCCAGTTCAGGACAGAGGTATGGGTTTTTACTCAAATCTCTTTGTGGTCTCCAAGAAGGATGGTGGTTGTCATCCCTTTGTGACCTGGACTCATTATCACCAGGAGTCTCTATGGACCGTGATTGCTGCCATGTCCCTGCGGGAATTCCTATCACGGTGCCCGTGATTGCTCATCCTTGCTGTCAGTCAGGTGTGTGTATTCTCCATTGGCCGCCTGTTTAACGCCCGCCTAGCACTGCCTATTTAAACCGCCCTGAGTCACCCTTTGGCTGCCCTTTCGTGGTGTCTCTGCTGCTGCAGTCACCTGTCTTATGTATCCTTGGGCCTGTTGATCTGCTACCAGTGTCAGCGTTTCTCCTCTGTCAGAGCTGCTGCTGCAAGGTTCCTGTCCTCGTTCCAGATCCGGTTGACTGTTGTTTCTGATTCTGCTTCTGATCCGATGCTGGCGTTGTTTCTGCTTCCGTTCCTGACCCGGTTGGCCGTCCTGCCTTTCCCGTGGTTGTCCAGGAGGGCAACCTGTTCCTGTCGCTGTATCCTGATTTACTTCGTCTGGCTGCCTGTCGCCTGGGCACATTGTTATCACAGGGCTTCCTCCACAAACCGGTTGCTGATTCCGTTGTATAGAACCGGTTGGGCGTTCCATGGCTCCAGTATGCGGTACCAGTTTACTCCATATACCGGTTGCTGATCCCGTTGCATAGGACTGGTTGGGCTTTCCATTTGCTCCAGTACGCGGTACTGGTTTACTCCACATACCGGTTGCTGATTCCGTTGTATAGAACCGGTTGGGCATTCCACTGCTCCAGTACGCGGTACTGGTTTACTCCATATACCGGCTGCTGATCCCGTTGAAAGAACCGGTTGGGCATACCATTGCTCCAGTACGCGGTACTGGTTTACTCTATATACCGGTTGCTGATCCCATTGTCTAGAACCGGTTGGGCGTTTCATTGCTCCAGTACGCTATACTGGTTTACTCCACATACCGGTTGCTGATTCCGTTGTATAGAACCGGCTGGGTTTTTCCTTTGCTCCAGTACACGGTACTGGTTTACTGCACATACCGGTTTCTGATTCCGTTGTATAGAACCGGCTGGGTTTTTCCTTTGCTCCAGTACACTGTACTGGTTTACTCCACAGTCCGGTTGCTGATTCCGCTGTATAGAACCGGTTAGGCTATTTCATTGTCTTACTAGTAACTGGTTTGCTCCACTCTCCTCTCTTGGCTGCTTCCTCACCATCTCAGCATTAGTGGAGCTGTCCTCCTATTCCTATAGGCTGCCTTGCCCGGTATATTGGCAAGGCCGGTAGAGCCTCATTCAGTGATTGTTTAACCTTCCGGCTGCCTTGCCCGGTATATTGGCAAGGCCGGTAGAGCCGGTTTACATTCCGTTGTACCATCTTACTGGCTGCCTTGCCCGATATATTGGCAAGGCCGGTAGAGCCAATTTACATTCTGTTGTACCATCTTACTGGCTGCCTTACCTGGTATATTGGCAAGGCCGGTAGAGCCTATACTGCTGACTGTTTGCACCCAGTTTGTGTAATTGACATATGTGTATGTACTAGACCCGCAAGGGTTCCCATTAAACTTTTCAATAAAGTTTGATTTTTATCTTACTCTGTGTCTGAGAGTCATAACAAACCGTGACAGTACGAAAGGGCCATGACCTCAGACAGTAAGAGTGAAGGTAACACACAGAACATCCACTGGAGGATGGATGTACATGAGCAGCGTTTGGATCAGTTGGCATTGGCCATCCAAACTATTCTTGAGCGTACGGTACTTACTGATAAGTCCGCTTCAAGTCCGGTGGTCTCCCCAGTTTCGACACCGGAGAATGATACTACTAAGTTTGTGGCTGCACTTAAAGGGCTATCCGCTTCCGCACCATTGCCACTCAGATATGATGGCGAACCCAGTTTGTGCAGAGGGTTTATCAATCAACTTGAGATATTTCTGGAATTGATGTCTCATGCATTCCCCAATGATCGCAGCAAAGTGGGGTTTATGATATCTTTATTGACCGGGCGTGCACTGGCATGGGCCAATCCCTTATGGGAGAATGCTAAACCTTGCACAAAAATTTTCAGAGAATTTGTGCAAACATTTCGGAGAGTATTCAAAATACCTGGTAGGACCACTTCTGCTGCTAAACATCTAATGGAAATCCAACAGGGCAAACGGACTGTGGGCGAGTATGCCATAGAATTCCATACACTAGCAGCAGAGGTAGGTTGGAATAATGAGGCGTTGTTGGCTGCCTTCGCTCAAGGTCTGGGCGACTATATCAAAGATGAAATTGCAGCTAGGGAGCTGCCTAATGATCTGGACGAATATATTGATTATGTTATCCTAATTGACACTCGGATCCAGGACAGGCTTATGGCTAAGGACCGGTCAAAAGCACTGGTCCTAGCAATTCATTTTGCCCACCCACCCACCCCTCATTGCCTATACCCAATGACCATGCACGGGAACCTGGTGAACCTTTCCAATTAGGGTTTACCAGGCTAACCAAAGAAGAACGAGCACTTCGCAGGAGGCAGGGGTTATGTTTATACTGTGGCAAGTCTGGGCACTTGCTATGAAATTGTCCCATTCATCCGGGAAACTAACACACCTAGGGTACCTTGGGGGACAGACCCTAGGTGGTGTTCATCCGTCCCCAGGTTTGAGCATACAAAAACCCACCGTCCAGGTGGTACTTTCGTGGGCAGATCGCTCGGTGAAGGTTCTGGCCCTGATTGACTCCGGTGCTACTGGATATTTTATGGATAATGCCTTTGCTGATCGGCATAAGATCCCGTTGGTTAAGAGAGAAACCCTTCTGGCTATCGAGGCTATTGATGGCAGACCACTGCAGCCTGCCCAGGTGACCTTTGAAACAATGCCACTTCCCATAACTATTGGGGCATTACATAAAGAGGAACAACAGTTTCAGATAATCAGTTCTCCTCACCATGCAGTCATTTTGGGCTTTCCTTGGTTGCAATTGCATAACCCCCAGTTTGATTGGCAAAAGTGTGAGATTTCTGCCTGGTCCCAATATTGTATGGAGCATTGTGTGTCTCATCCGGTAAAGATCTTGTGTACCTCCTCTTCATTGCCAGATGAGTACCAACAATTCAGTGATGTGTTCAGTAAAGGGGAGGCTGGCACCTTGCCTCAGCACAGACCCTATGATTGCGCTATTGAGCTGCCCCAAGGGGTGGTGCCCCCTAGGGGTCGTACTTATCCTTTGTCTTGCGAGAAGAATCAAGCTATGGAAGAATATATTTCAGATGCCTTCAAGAGAGGGATACTCAAGAAATCCACCTCACCAGCTAGGGCTGGGTTCTTTTTTGTGAGAAAGAAAAGTGGTGAATTAAGACCATGCATTGATTACCGTGGCCTAAATAAGCTGATGCCTAAGAATGCGTATTCAATACCACTCATCACTGAACTATTTGACAGACTAAAGGGTTCCTCAATTTTCACAAAATTAGATCTAAGGGCAGCTTATAACCTGGTTCGGATCAGAGCTGGTGATGAGTGGAAAACGGCTTTTAACACTAGATCCGGTCACTAAGAATATCTAGTAATGCCGTTTGGTCTCTGTAATGCACCCGCAGTGTTCCAAGAACTAATTAATGACATCCTCAGGGATATGTTGCAGTCCTGTGTGGTGGTCTACCTGGACGATATACTTATTCACTCTAATGACTTGTCAGAAGTATTACTTCGCCTACGTAAGAACAAATTGTATTGCAAACTGGAAAAATAAGAGTTTCATAGATCCAGTGTGCCCTTTTTGGGGTTTGTGATTGGCAAGGAGGGTATTGCCATGGATCAGGAGAAACTCACGGCTGTTTTGCAATGGCCACGGCCTAAAGGTTTAAAAGCTATTCAGCGATTTCTGGGCTTTGCCAATTATTATAGGAAATTTATCAAGAACTTCTCCTCAATTGTTAAACCATTGTCTGACTTGACTCATAAAGGCGCTAATCCTTCCCAGTGGTCTGAGGCAGCTGAATCCGCTTTTGAGACATTGAAATCCGCTTTTGCAGCTGCTCCAGTATTATCCCACCCCAACCCAGCCCTTCCGTTTATGTTGGAGGTCGATGCCTCAGAAATCGGGGTTGGGGCAGTACTTTCCCAAAGACCAGAAAAGGGCAGTACACTCAGACCTTGTGGGTTTTTCTCAAAGAAACTGTCGGTTGCCCAGAGCCATTATGAAATAGGTGACAGAGAATTACTGGCTATCGTTCTCGCCCTTAAGGAGTGGCGTCATTTATTGGAAGGTACCAGAAATCCTGTATTAATTCTCACAGACCATAAAAACCTGACTTAACTATCAGAAGCTAAAAGATTGTCTTCTCGTCAGGCCAGATGGGCACTGTTCGTTTCCCGATTTAACTTCATTGTTTCTTACTTGCCAGGTTCCAAGAACTTTAGGGCCGATGCCTTGTCGAGACAATTTGAGCCTGAGACCGACAGTAGCAAGGTCCCAGCACCTATCATACACCCTGATCGTATATTGACAACTTTACGCACTAGTATCACTTCGCCACTGGGGGAAGAAAAATTGGCCACCTAGGCTACTGCCCCTCCAGACACCCCAGTGGGCAAGTGTTATGTGGACGAGCCATTCCGCACTAGACTACTTGAAACCTATCACTCCTCTAAGGCTGCTGGGCATATTGGTAGGGATGAATTGATATGGTCTCTCTCGCAAGTGTTCTGGTGGCCCTCCTTGAGAGCAGATTGTGCTGCATTTACCAATGCCTGTGCCCGTGCCAAGACCCCTAGACACCTCTCTGTGGGCCTACTCCAACCAGTGCCTAATGGTGAACGCCCCTGGTCCCACGTGTCTATTGATTTTATGGGAGAATTGCCAGTGTCTAGGGGGTACTCCTTTATACTTTTGGTGGTGGACAGGTTTTCTAAAATGGCTAATTTCATGCCCCTCCGTGGCCTTCCCTCTGCCAAAGAATTAGCGGTGGTTTTCGCTAAAGAAGTATTCTGGTTGCACGAGGTACCCAGAGTTCTGGTGTCCGACCGGGGGAGCCAGTTCGTGTCTAGGTTTTGGTGAGCCTTTTGTAAACAGATGGGCATTCAATTATCCTTTTCTTCTGTGTACCATTCCCAGACCAATGGGGCTGCTGAGCGGGCCAATCAGGGACTGGAGCAGTTCCTGCGCTGTTTTGTTACTGACCATCATGACAATTGGGCTGACCTGTTGCTGTTGGCAGAGTTCGCCAGAAACTGTGCGGTTAATGCTTCATCCTGTAGCTCCCCGTTTCTTATAAACTATGGGTTCCAGCCGTGCTTGCTCCTGGATTCATTTCAGTCTCAACAGATTCCAGCTCTGGATGAGCATATTGAGCAGCTCCGCTCCACATGGGCACAGGTTTAAAGGGCACTCAGTCAGTCTTTTCAGCGTCATCAACATCATGCTAATCAAAAACGGCTGCCAGCAGTCTCCTTCCAGGTTGGGGACAGGGTATGGTTATCCTCCAGAAACCTTAAGCTACAAGTCCCGTCTAATAAATTGGCTCCCCGGTTTATTGGTCCGTACAGGGTGATCCGCAAAATCAACCCTGTCTCTCATGCATTGGACATCCCTGCGTCCATGCGCATTCACAATGTGTTCCATGTATCTCTCCTCAAACCTTTGGTATGTAACCGCTATACTACTAATCCTGTGGTGCCAGGACCTATTGAGGTAGAGGGCCCAGAGGAGTACAAAGTTCAGAGTATTATTGATTCTCGCAGATTTAGAGGAAAGCTGCAGTATTTGGTACATTGGAAGGGTTATGGTCCTGAGGATCGATCCTGGGTGGATAGTAAGGACCTTCATGCTTCCAAATTACTGCGGATCTTTCACTCTAGATACCCCCAAAAGCCAGGTCCCTCTTCCAGAAGGGGTGGTCTTTGAGAAGGGGGTACTATCACGGTGCCCGTGATTGTTCGCCCTTGCTGTCAGTCAGGTGTGTGTATTCTCCATTGGCCGCCTGTTTAACGCCGCCTAGCACTGCCTATTTAAACAGGCCTGAGGCACCCTTTGGTTGCCCTTTCGTGCTGTCTCTGCTGCTGAAGTCACCTGTCTTATGTATCCTTGGGCCTGTTGATCTGCTACCAGTGTCAGCATTTCTCCTCAGTCAGAGCTGCTGCTGTAAGGTTCCTGTCCTCGTTCCAGATCCGGTTGACTGTTGTTCCTGATCCTGCTTCTGATCCAGTGCTGGCGTTGTTTCTGCTTACGTTCCTGACCCGGTTGGCCGTCCTGCCATTCCCGTGGTTGTCCAGGAGGGCAACCTGTTCCTGTTGCTGTATCTTGATTTACTTCGTCTGGCTGCCTGTTGCCTGGGCGACATTGTTATCACGGGGCTTCCTCCACAAACCAGTTGCTGATTCCGTTGTATAGAACCGGTTGGGCGTTCCATGGCTCCAGTATGCGGTACCGGTTTACTCCATATACCGGTTGCTGATCCCGTTGCATCGGACCGGTTGGGCATTCCATTTGCTCCAGTACGCGGTACTGGTTTACTCCACATACCAGTTGCTGATTCCATTGTATAGAACCGGTTGGGCATTCCACTGCTCCAGTACGAGGTACTGGTTTACTCCGTATACCGGTTGCTGATCCCGTTGTAAGAACCGGCTGGGCATACCATTGCTCCAGTACGCGGTACTGGTTTACTCCATATACCGGTTGCTGATCCCGTTGCATAGAACCGGTTGGGCGTTCCATTTGCTCCAGTACGCGGTACTGGTTTACTCCATATACTGGTTACTGATCCCATTGTAAGAACCGGTTGGGCAGACCTTGGCTCCAGTACTCTGTACTGGTTTACTCCATATACCGGTTCCTGATCCCGTTGCATAGGACCGGTTGGGCGTTCCATTTGCTCCAGTACGCAGTACTGGTTTACTCCATATACCGGTTGCTGTTCCCGTTGCCTAGAACCGGTTGGGCGTTTCATTGCTCCAGTACGCTGTACTGGTTTACTCCATATACCGGTTACTGATTCCGTTGTATAGAACCAGCTGGGTTTTTCCTTTGCTCCAGTACACGGTACTGGTTTACTCCATATACCGGTTGCTGATTCCGTTGCATAGAACCGGTTGGGCATTCTATTGCTCCAGTACGTGGTACTGGTTTACTCCACACTCCAGTTGCTGATTCCGCTGTATGGAACCGGTTGGGCTATTTCACTGTCTTACTAGTAACTGATTTGCTCCACTCTCCTCTCTTGGTTGCTGCCTCACCATCTCAGCATTAGTGGAGCTGTCCTCCTATTCCTATAGGCTGCCTTGCCCGGTATATTGGCAAGGCCGGTAGAGCCTCATTCAGTGATTGTTTAACCTTCCGGCTGCCTTGCCCGGTATATTGGCAAGGCCGGTAGAGCCGGTTTACATTCCGTTGTACCATCTTACTGGCTGCCTTGCCCGATATATTGGCAAGGCCGGTAGAGCCAATTTACATTCTGTTCTACCATCTTACTGGCTGCCTTGCCCGGTATATTGGCAAGGCCGGTAGAGCCTATACTGCTGTATCTTGCTACTACTGTTTGCACCCAGTTTGTGTAATTGACATATGTGTATGTACTAGACCCGTGAGGGTTCCCATTAAACTTTTCAATAAAGTTTGATTTTTATCTTACTCTGTGTCTGAGAGTCATAACAAACCGTGACAATTCCTTGCTTCTATGGATCTTCAGGATGCATACTTACACATTGTCATTCATCCAGTGAGCCGACAGTACCTCCGGTTTGCCTGCGACCATCGACATTTTCAGTTCTCAGCTCTTCCATTTGGTCTGACGACAGCTCCTCAGGTCTTCAACCGTGTCCTGGGAGCCTTAATGTCCGTCCTCCACCGGAACGGCATCAGAGTTACTCCATACATGGACGACCTGCTTCTGAAAGCCCCTTCTGCGGAACTTCTTCATCAGCAGGTTCAGCAATGCACTCATGCTCTCACCCATCACTGGTGGATCATCAGCTTGGACAAGTCAGATCTTATCCCATCCCAGCGTCTGGTCTTCCTGGGCCTTCTCTTCAACACTCAGAAGAGCATGGTGTACCTCATGGACGAGGTGGCTCACCAGATCTCCCACAGGGTTTGTGCTGTTCTGGCTCAAGATCCAGTTCCAGCCAAGAAGGTGTCCTCTCTAGTGGTAAAATTCATCTCCACTATAGAAGCGGTCCCGTTTGCCAATGCGCACACCAGTGAGCTCCAGAGGTTCGTGATCCAGGCGTGCAAGGGTCAACTGGAACTTCTGAAGACATTAGTGTCTCTTCCTCATCATGTGGAACTGAGTTTGTCATGGTGGCTCGACCTCTCCAACCTGCTGAAAGGCAAGTCCTTCCTGGTATCCTTCTGAACCACGGTGATGACAGATGCCGGCCTCTCTGGTTGGGGAGAAGTCCTGGGTCGCCTGAGAGCTCAGGGTCGGTGGTTTCCGGAGGACTCTCTCCTTCTGATCAACATATTGGAGCTTTGGGCGATATTTCATGCCCTTCGACATTGGAAATCTCAGTTGGAAGACTGTCCGGTCCGAGTAGAGTCCGACAATGCCACGGCTGTGGCTTACATCAACAAGCAGGGCGGAACAAGAAGCCTTGCCGCTTGGTTAGAGGTCAAGGCTATTTTGTCCTGGGGAGAAGATCACATTCCCGCCATTTCCGCAGTACACATTCCTGGCATAGACAACATCATGGCAGACTTCCTCAGTCGACACACAGTGGACAGCGGAGAATGGGAGCTGCACCCAGAGGTGTTCAACCTCATAGTTCAGAAATGGGGTCTTCCTTACATCGACCTGATGGCGACAAACATAACAGGAAGGTACTGAGGTTCTGCTCTCGGTGGAGTGACCCTCTAGCTCTGGCGTTAGATGCAATGTCCATTCCTTGGTTATTCCCTCTGGCCTGCATCTTTCCTCCCCTCCCAATGTTGCACAGGGTGTTAAGGAAATTACGACTGGAACGTGGTCCAGTTATTCTGATTGCTCTGTACTGACCTCGTCAGTCTTGGTTTCCGGAGCTTCTGGATCTGTCTGTGGTGGAGCCATTTCGACTCCCTTGCCGTCGGGATCTTCTTTTGCAGGGCTACCTGTGGAAAGAGGATGTTCATCCGCTAGCTTTGATGGCTTGGAAATTGAATCCTCAATATTGAAGAAGAAAGGGTTTTCTTCTGGTGTGGTGGCTACTATGCTCAGTGCCCGCAAACCTGTTTCTTCCAAGATCTACCATCATGTCTGGTTAACTTTTCTGTCTTGGTGTGCTGACAAGGACCTGTCTCAGGATTTTGATCTACCTATGGTCCTGGCCTTCTTGCAGGATGGTGTGGATAAGGGCTTCAGTTTGAGTTCCCTTAAGGTTCTGTCACGGAGTGACTAAAGAAATAAAGACACTTGACGAGTACAAATAAAATTTATTTAAACACAATAGTAGCAGCAATGATAATACACTTTCACGAGACCAGGGAAGAAGAGTGCACATGCTTTCTTCACCCTTCACTAGGCAAGTGTGATATGACCCACGTCTGTACCCTAACGCTAGGGTAAACCCAGGCAACAGGAGCGAGGAACTCCAGAACACTGGAGCAACACTGTATTGACTCAAACTCCACCACCTTCTCAAGGCCAGGTGTGAGGACAGCACAAGACACTTCCACAACCCTTCACTAGGCAGGTGTAGCTAGTATTCGGACGGTCCTTAGTAAACTTCACAAGACTAGATGGGAGGACAGTTCACGGCACTTCCTCGATCTTTCACCAGGCAGGTTAAGGATAGCGCAACTATACCCTACCGCTAGGGTATACCAGAGGCAAGGTAAAACGGCACCTAGAATGCTAGGTGAGGCAACAACCCACCCTGACTTAGACAGGCACGGACTGACCGACAAGCACTGCTACAGGGGTAGCGAGCACGGTAATAATGGTAGGCCCAGGCAACAAGAATATCAATAGTCAGGGCTGGGCAGCTGAGGCTAGTAGTAAACAAGCCGGAGTGCAACAGAGGAAGAGTAGTCAGATGAAGCCAGTAGTCAGAGCCGGATTGGGTAGTCAGATGAAGACAGGAGTCAGAGCCGGATCGGGTAGTCAGACGACACAGGAGTAATACACAGGAGCTAGCAAATGGACCAACACAGCACTAGGCTCAGGTACACCAAGAAAGGGCACTGGTAACTGGAAATGCTGAGGCCTTTAAGGCCTAGTAGATGGGCAGAGAGATGACATCACTAAACCAGTGACCTATAAGAACAGTGACTTGCATAGAGCGACAGCCAGGAAGTAACAAGGTCGCTGTTACAGCAACTAAACACTGGAAGCAATCACAGGCACTGTGATATCTTCAGACTTCTGCACTTTCTGTTATCTTTCAGAGGCTCATTGCCATCCTTCTGGATGTCAAGGTTTTCTTCCAGGGCGTTGCTCATGTTCGTCCGGCCTTTAAGATTCCTGCTCCTCAGTGGAATCTTAACTTGGTTTTGGGGGTTCTTCAGCACCCCCCATTTGAGTCATTGGATACTGTTCATCTTGACGTGGAATATGGCCTTTCTCCAGGCGATTGCGTCTGTCCGCTGTGTCGCGGAGTTACATGCTCTGTCCTGTAAACCACCCTCTTTGGTGTGTCACAAGGACAAGGCGGGGCGTCTCACTTCTCAGGAGTTTCTTCTGAAGGTGGTCTCTGAGTTCCACATCAATCAGGAGATTGTGGTGCCCTCTTTGTGCCCGGACCTCACCTCTGACAAGGAAAGGGATCTGCACTTGTTAGATGTGGTGCGTTGTCTCAAGTTTTATGTATATCGCACTGAGTCTATCAGGCAATCAGATGCACCGTTCGTCATTCCTTAGGGTCCTAGGGCAGGAAGACCTGTATCCAAGGTGACTATTGCTTCTTGGATCAAGTCCATTATGAGCTGAGGAAGAAGCCTGTCCCTTTCAGGGTCACGGGTCATTCTACAAGATCCATTGGGGCCTCTTGGGCTTACAAGAATCAGGCCTTTGCTGATCAGTTGTGCAAGGCAGCACTTGGTCGTCTGTGCACACCTTTTCAAAGCATTACCGTGTTGATGTGCTGGCATTGGCTGACGCCAGCTTTGGAAGGAAAATCCTGGAGGCAGTCTTGCCTGTCTAGGATTTCCTTCAGGTTCTTGGTGCTTCCTTCACTTTTGAGCCCTGTTGGCTCTAGTTCAGTGTGCTGTGTAACAGTTCCTGGGGTGTTGTTACCCCTGTTCAGTGTCCGTTGACACTTCAGTTGTTTTGTTGGGCTATCTCTGATCTTATGGTTCATATCTGCACTGTTGACTTTGGGGGCCTTGCACCTGGTCTTTGCCTTCCTTCCCGCCTCTGGGAAACTCAGTGGCTGGACATCCCAGAGTTACCAGTAACCTGTATTGGACGACATAGAAAAGAGGATTTTAGTCTTACCTGTTAAATCCTTTTCTCTTAGTCCATACAGGTTACTGGTCTCCCACCCTGTCAAGGGACCATGCTTGGCTCTCCTGTGGCAGACTGTGGGGGTCCTTCGGGGTCATGCTCACAGGAGTCTTCTTTCCCTTCACTATCTAGTCAATAGCTAGTGCCTTAAATGTTTCTGGAACTGGTTGGCTAGCTGCAGCCAAGGAGGGAAGGTAGACTCCACCACCTTCAATCAATTCTAGAATTGTTGCTGCCTACTTAAAGGGGTGGATCGCCTACCCAGAGTTACCAGTAACCTGTATAGACTAAGAGAAAAGGATTTAACAGGTAAGACTAAAATCTTCTTATCGGCGCTGCTGAAGAGCCGCGTCTGGACGACCGACCAGAATCTGCTCCTGACCGCTTTACAGCTCATCAAGCAGAAAGGGGAGGGAGCCAAGAACTTTATTTTCCTAAATCTCTCAAACCATGGGTTGAGAGATATAAATAAGTGCAAGTAATCTCCTTTAATTGTAAATACCATATAGTTAATACATTTTTCTGACATTACTATCCCTTTAATTTTCTTCACTTTGAAACTGAGTAGGCGGGAGCAAAGTTGGAGGGAAATGGGGAGTCTTCTCCTCAGAGGCCCTGCCTTTTTTGAAGTGCCCTGCTTTCTGGAGGAGGGAAACTTTATTCCATGGTTCCTGTTTTTCACATGGACTAAAAGAAAATGATTTAACAGAAACTAAACTAAAATCCTCTTATATAACAGGTATATTGTTTACTCACTTCCCATGCTGGCCAATGAAACGTCTCTGGCTCACCTGCAAATGGCCTCAGGGGACTTCACTTGCCCCGCAACGAGTACACCACAAAGGTTCCAAACATCGATGAGATCACAAAGATCGTTAAAATGTTTAAAGGTTTACTATAACATAAATACAAACAATAAAACAAAGAGGTATGTTTCACCAATGCATTTCTAGGTCTGTAGGGTGTCAGACCCATCATGATCCACTGGTTAAGTGCTTGAGTTCTTCTTTGTACCTCAGAGGTAACCCATTGACTTCCAGAGAAGTATGCAATGCTTTGCAAAGCAATTGCGCTCAGTACTGTACTTTGCCTTAGGGTATCAGACCCATCATGGTCCACTCCTTAAGTGCTTGAGCTCTTCTTTGTACCTTAGCATTAACCCACTGACTGCCAGAAAGGTATCCAATGCATTGAGCAGCAACTTGCTGGATGACCCTCTGGCTTGCAAAGGGTTAATGCTGAGGTATGTCTATTTTGCACTCAGTACCGTACTTTGCCTTCAACATATTTAATTTTTTCCCCATTCAAATGTTCTTGTTTATTTCCACTCTCTCACTTAATGTTTCATTGAGTAAGACCTTTATGTAATACTCAGTTCCATTTTTTATTAGTTTGTCATACGACATCAGAAGAGAAGTCTTGACACATTCAGCAGATTGTATGATTTATTATTATGCGTTAAATAAAAGTTCTTTCATTTCAGTCTGTCAAATAAAGTGAAGCTATGACACAATATAGCATTTAGGAAGAAGTCTGCATTGTGCTAACCAAAAATAGTTAGGGACAAGACTGCGTTGTGGTATCCAAATTAACTTTTGAATGGACACTTGTCAACATGCCATGTGACCATCGTCGTGCAAAGATTATTTTATGTAGTGCATGTCTTGCAGAGTGGCCTGTCATATTAAGACAAGTTTAATATATTGTACAGATATATAAAATCTACTTTCATATTGTAATTTTGTTTCTGCAAAATAATTATCCTTTGTATGTTGGTTGGAAAATTCCCTGCACAGTATGCCATTTAGTTATGTTCTAGGCCAAGCTTATCAGTCACTGTTATTAGAAAACCTCCATTGTGTGGGCTCTGCCTAGATTCATTCATAGCACAGCATGTGGCCCAGTTTATAAGCAAATTAGCATAAAATGGCACACTGCATGACCACCAAATGACTAGTACAGCTTGCATGCAGTTTTTAATTCTCTTTAAAACGTAATCATGTTATCTAAGGGTTATCGGTCCCCTTTAACCATTTGAGGACCAGAGGGGTGTGCAACATATTGGCCATCTTTCTTTTCCTGAATGGGATAAGGTCATTTGTACATGGCACCACATATGTTTATCCAACCTACCCCTTCATACCCAACATGGTGTACTCATTAGCATACTGTTCCAAAGAGGTGGCATAATTTCAACACCTACAACTAAAAAGATTTCTTATTTATATATTTGATGCAAATTTTGTAGCATTATTGTGACACAAATTTGGCTTCGGGCCTTCTGGGTCAGGTTTGGGATGTTAGCACATTCTGTTTCTGCAAGAAAATGATGAACAATTTTTATTTAAAGTTTACTAAAAAAAATAGTAAAACAAATACATTTCTTTCATTATTTACATTCTGACTAAATGGTTTTGGGTTCATACCAGTGAGCGAGTCTGGTCCAGGAGAACTGGGATGATCATTAGCTTTAGCAGGACTGGGATACAGTGGCTGCAGGTGAAGAAGTTGGTGATCCCTGGAGATATAGGGATGATTTTCAGTCAATACCTACTGCTCACCCCCAGTGGTTGACCATCTAGTCAGGGGGCATAACTCCAAAGGTGAAGTTGAGATTGGCCATGACATCCAGGAGAGCCTAATGGCTCTGTACTATCACACCATATTTTTTATCTTGGCTGGTGGCTGTTGACATCACAGATAACTGATACCAGCCAGTATAAGAATAGCATTGGTGAGCTCCTTCCCTTTTCTTCATTAACACTTTGAGCATTAGACCATTTGGACGTGGGGGCGGGGGAGCCTCGGCTCTCATCCCATTATCCAAGAAGTTCTAGTTACTCCTCTGCTTCTAGTCTAATAACCAGATATTATAAGCTCAGGATAACGGTTTGTGTTTGATTCTGGTGAGCAATGAGTATTAGAAGGATAAAAGAAAATGAAATAGGACAGGAAGACTAGAAAAGTGGTCAGACAACAGGTCAGTCATAATGTGGCCTTTATTGCCCCAATTTCTAGGACATGAGCCTATTTTCTCCTAATAAGTCTTGTCATACCAAATTCACCACTAGCCTTTTACAGTTGCTGGTTGTAAGGCTAGACTGAGTTTATGGGTTGAACCAAAACTAGGGTCTACAGTGTTAAAATTTAGGCTTGATTGTAGCAAACAAAATAGCGCCGCGGAGCACTGGCACATCCGTGCATTCTAGTCCTTTACCTCAGGAATTCTTAATAAACCTTTTAACATATGAAACCCAGCTAAAAAAAACCCTTGGGGAATTTAGTATGCAAACATCATCACATATAGGCTAAATTAACATTGATGTTTTGAATGAGGCAACAATGCTGCAGGGTTCAAATCTCCTGTGTTACATACCTGCTGGTGGTGCTGGTGTTTGACTTGTCGGGCTATTTATATGAAGGTATCCAAAGGGTTAAACAGAGAACCACTCAGGTTCGGATTTCTTCACTTAAATAGGCAAATGACAATATAAAATAATTTGAGAACTTTATCTTTAATATGTATTGACACGCTACTTCATAGTAACGAATTGATCACAAGAATCAATCATTCATATCTGTGCAAAAATATATATATTTTATTAAAATACAATATATATACAAATATCAGCAACAATGAAATATATAAGTGACTAGCAATTATAATAGGTACATAGAAAATCAAACCACACTGTTTATCATAAAGATTACCAGCGGTGCAAGGGTTAACCACCTATAGGTTTATTCAGAGGTATAATAACAATAATTGCATTCAGCAGCATAGAATAAGTTAATTGATTATTACAATTAATATAATACAGTTGGCTGCAGGGTCTCTTAATACCTCTGCCCCAGAAACTGTATAGACTTTGCCAATTATGATGTAAGGGGTATTGTGAGATGAATTAAATAATTCCTCTAACAATTCCTTTTATCATATATCAATAATAATCAAATTTAGAGAATAACTGGAATAAAATTCCAGATTTAAATCACTATAATTTAATTATCTACTGAATTCAATATTGAATACCTCTGAATAAAATATATAAATTGCAATTAATATAGTCAAACAAAGATTATATAAATAATCTACCAGAATTAATCCAGTAACATATGTCGATAAAGCAACCAACTTCAGGCAACATATATCATAATTATGACAATAGCAACCTATATAAAACCTATAGGCACTCCAAGGGTTAATACAGACGTTTAAAACAGATGCCCCACCCAGCAGTTATTTTGTCTATTAAAAGTCAATACTTTCAATTTACAAAATATAAGCCTAGCACATATACAGAGAATTCCAAAGAAAACACCACTGACAGCAGACAAATAGCGGTTAAAGGGTTAATAGCTGGATTCAAAGAATATCCTGTATCAAATATTAACTATTATAATCTTCCCAGAACCACAAAATATTACTCTAGGAATACCAAGATTAATATTAGCTAATATAAATAACCCACGCTATATACTGTATTACACTGATTGGCAGAATATAATAAATAAGTATATATATATATATATATATATATATATAGATTCTATTCCTTCCAGAATTTAATAGCTAAATCTAGCTTATTATAAATTATCCCAAATGGTTGGCCAGTCCACTTAAGACAATTATAAAACTATATAAGACTAAGTTTCTTCAAACAGAAGAAAAATTGTGAAATTCTGGATTAAATGAATGTAAATGAATAAATGATATAGTTACCAATCAAAGTTTCTTTGTATTTCTCTGTGAGATGGCAGGATCAGGAATTTTATCAGCAAAGCCTTCTTTTGTCAGGAATCACCCAGGAGTTCTTATTCAGGAAGTCACAAAGACCACTTAACTAAGAGTATCTGCATTATATTGACAAATTTTGCCTTATCAGTAATCCCCACCTTTGTCTGATGATTGGACAAAGATCCATCTCATTATACCATGACATCACCAGTCAGACCTGATTGGATATTAATACATCCCTAATTATTCAAGGAATGTGGATAATCACAGTCATAATGCTCTCAAGACTCTAGGTGGAGCTCTTACTCTACTTAATTTCTTACATATAATCAGCTTTTATGTCATAAGTGATGTATGTAAGAGGGCATGAAACGTCATATAAATTTGTCATTTTCCTAGACGTTCTCATAGGGGAGTGTTTTTCTCATAAGATAAGACACTAAGAATGTCTGGCAAAACCCATTTTATCACCATAAATGTAATTTAGGTATTTTTACTCCCTACCTTGGACCAATAGTCCATTATTCCAACATGAGTAATTTGAACACATTTTAAACAGAATTTCAGCTAATTTCTACAATTAGAATTAACCCTGTATGCTCCCCCAGGACAAAGTCTCTGACAGACTGATGATCAATCTGCTTTGGCAAACACCATGCTTATTTCCCTGATGATACCCTCATGGGTCAGCCATTCAATGGAGGTTGCAGCCTTCAATATTATCCTTGTAATCGATCTGCACTGCATCCCATAGGCCACCTTGCAGATTTTCACTACTACAGCTTTCTCCAAATGCAGTGAAATTTCAGCAAGATGTTTTTAGATGCTTCAAGTAAGTTGACAATCGACTATATGGTCTATTTTTAAGATTAGTGCAGTTCTGAGCAAGAAAATGCTTGAAATATTTGAGAAAATATTTCCAAGGTGAATAGCATGTAATGTATAGATAGCTTTTGATCTATAAATCAGACCCAAATAATGTTTGGTTACCGTGTCACTTTAAAGAGAAATGCAACAGAAATCTGGGAAATGTGACTACCCAAGATAGCAGCACTTATGCCCTACAAAAGGTGAAGGAAACATCCCTCTGATTGTGTCATTTTAGTGAAGTTCCACGCAAGCCTGAATCGTAGATCATCAGCATGGCACTTAATTCTTTACCTCTGGGACAATGGGGCAAATGTATGAACTCACCAGAGGAACTCCACTGGCATTAGCCTTTAATGTCATTTACAGCACTTCAGGTTATACACTAGTATGATCACTATAGTGTCTACCTGTCAACAATCTCTACCATTGCTAGGACTTTAAAGCGGAATTATCACCTATCATCAACCCCCACTCCTATGTTTTTTAAGAGCTGTGGGAGTCCAAAACAGGCTGTTACCCTTCATGAATGTATCCAGATGCTGCTATGGAGCTTTGCATCACTGCCAGGTGAGCGCTGACATCTTGGCTACATAGAGGATGACTGACGACTCTCCCCCCGCCCAGGTCCTGGTCTGCACCTGCCCCTTCTCTTGGGGGCTGGAGCCCAACATGCAGGGAATGGGCACTCTTTATTGTGGGCAGTAAGTGGGTATGCTTGGCTGGAGGGGATGGCAAGCAATGTAATTGGATGTCTACAATACAGCTTACATCGCAGATAACCTCCGATTGATTTGAGATATGTTTTATATAGAGCACAGAGATTTTCTACAGATAAAATTACACTATTTGGAATTTACTTGGCTCGCTTGTTCACATGGGAACAGGTCTATAAGAGGTGAAAGTTCCACTTTAATGACAGCTAGCCCTGTACACCAGACCCATAGCTTTTGCAGGGAATGGCATAAAATGACAGCATTTTCTTGTTGAATACATTGCCTTTATGAGGACAGATGAAAGGAATGGCCACAGTCTGCCCCATTTCCTTTCCCTTTGCGTGAGCAGCGTGTATAGCTTAGTAAATGGACATTAGGCAGGAGTAGGCTCTTAAAATCCGATTTCAGCACCTGATTTATCACAGAAATGCTTTTGTACATTCACCTCAATGTGCTTTTGCAGACAAGATTGTATATAACTTATCTATAACAGTCTACCCAGTCTTCAAAAGCAGCAAAGAGCCATCTGGGATTTAGTGGCAGCTGTGTGAAATGTCATAGTTACATTTGATGTGTGAGATACATCAGACTAAAGGACCACAATTTCTGCATGCCTTTGTCTTTAGGATTCCGAATGTCCATATAATTTCTGGAAAAGAGGCTAGGAAGAGAGAGTTAGAGAGGACAGAGTTTAAAAAATGTAGGAAGAGGAGGCCTCTCCATAATGGTGGGAGGCCTAGGGTCAATGGGCATTCTAAAGGAGTGCTGGGGAAACTGGGACTGGTGAGTGCCTTTACCGGAAGAGTTAGAGTGAGCAGGCACTGTAGTAGCTAGGTGCCCTTTTCAGTTGTGGGCTGTAAGTCAAGGTGGCTTCAGCCACAGAGAGTACCCTGATATACCCACCACAAGGATCTTAGGATGTCTTCCGCAATTCCTCTGTCAGGACTAAAAGATACAGGGAAATGTCATGCAATCTAGCACCAAGCACAGTGGGCGGGGCGCCCACTCTTGCCTCTAGTGGGACTATGTGTAAGTTCCAGCTTAAAGCTAAAATGGACTGTTAGTATTATATGTAACCCCTGGCAACCTGTGCAACTTTGCTGACACACCAAGAAGAGATCAGCAGAAGTGTTTAGTTTTTATGTTTTACCCCTCTTTGTTTGCCTGTAATTGTTGTCCTATGTTTGTGTGCCATGACCTCTCTAATAAATGCAATTTATTTTCTTTTTGTCTGGCTGGATAAATCGCTTAACCCTCGGTCTACCAATCGGTAACCCCTGTACCCCTGTCGCACTGGTGGCAGCTTGTGGGATATCCAGCTTAGGTGTTCAGGGTGTCTGAGGGCAACCCTGACCACTATATGTACTAGTTGTGCCAGCTCGGTTGTGTTGTCACTTTAGCACCCAGACAAAAAGACACGGCCAAGAACAAAAGTCATAGCCAAAAGGATATGTGAGCAAATACCCTATCAGCGCTGCCAGACAAAATGGGACTAGGGGTGTAATCTGCATCCAGCAGCCACCATGCCCTAGCAATGCAGTGATTTACAGCTTTACAGACTTGCCTGGATGATCCAGTACCTCAAAGCAAAGTGGTCAAACTTCGAAAAACAAAGCTCCAAAGCAAACAGATCCAGAGTGGAAATTCAGAATGTGCTGAACCAGTGTTGTGCTCCACAGAATCCAAGCATGGGAGTAATGTGACACAGAGACCAGAAGGATAATCCAGAGAGACAATTGCACTACCTTCTCAGCCTATAGGAAAATCCAGTGGAGGATGATCTATTCAGAAACCAGTGAGAAGTTTAATGGAAAACATAATCCACCCCAAAAGCAATGTTACTTGGAAGGCTTTGCAGGGGTAAGTGACACTCCAGTCGGTACTGATTGTGATGGGACTGGTTCTGATTATTTATGTTGGACTGATTTAGGTGGGATGGTGTTCTGGGCCGGTCTCTTAATATTGATGGCAGTAAGCTATTGTGTGTGTGAGGAAAATGCATTGCCACACCAGAAGATCTGCCTATTTGAACTGTTTTCGACCTACGTTTTTCCTGCACCCTAATCTGATATGTCTTGCCCTGGAAGTATCCTGAATCACTGGACTTTGTTTTGGAACTATCGCCGCTAAAGATACAAATGAAGTACTGTATATAAAAATGCTTTGTAGGCTTGATGTCTGTATTGATAGAAGTGTAGGAAATTAGTTAATATGTGGGGACCCAGTGATCTGTCCGTGTGGACTGAACTCTGGGGTCCCCATCTGAAAGGGGGGACAGACTGTGACGGAATGGTTGTCACCCAGAGAATGAAATATGTCTGTTTTCAGTGATCGCCATTGTCTTAACATGTATTCCCATTCTTGAAACATTAATGTCCCCTGTGTGTGCATGCATTAGGGAGTGTTGGCCATTTACCAGCATTGAATGGGTTGGTGAGTGTGTATGATGTACAGAGGTATGGTGCCATCCAGTCTAGCTAACCACAGAAATTGTGTTATGAGATAGCCAGTGTTGGTCAGATAGAGGAGGGTAGGGCAGATCTGTGTGTGGAATGTGTGTGTCTTTCCCCTCACATCAGGCTAAGCAGAAAGAGACCTGGTAGATAGTACCTGTAACATCAGCTCCTGTAGGTGGTGGGTAGAAAAAAGCCTAAGAGTAGAGAGAGAAGAGTGAGAGAGGACAGAGTTGAAAATGTAGGATAAGGAGAAAAGGCCTCTCCAGAATGGTGGGAGGCCTAGGGTCCATGTGCTTAATAAAGGAGTACTGAGGAAACTGGGACTGGTGACTGCCCTCGCCAGAAGAGTTAGAGTGAGCGGGCACTGTAGTGGCCAGGTGCCCTTTTCAGTTGTGAGCTGTAAGTCAAGGTGGCTTCAGGCACAGAGAGTACCCTGATGTACCCACCACAAGGATCTTAGGATGTCTTCCCCAACTCCTCTGTCAGGACTAAAAGATACAGGGAAATGTCATGCAATCCAGCACCAGGTGCAGTGGGCGGGGCGCCCACTGTTGCCTCTAGTGGGACTATGAGTAAGCTCCAGCTTAAAGCTAAAATGGACTGTGAGTATTATTTGTAACCCCTGGCAACCTGTGCAACTTTGCTGATATGCCAAGAAGAGAAAGCAGAGGTGTTTAGTTTTTATGCTTTACCCCTGTTTGTTTGCCTGCAATTGTTGTCCTATGTTTCCGTGCCATGACCTCTGTAATCAGTGCAATTAATTACCTTTTTGTCTGGCTGGATAAATCGCTTAACCCTCGGTCTACCAATCAGTAACCCCTGTACTGTAGCTTGAATACTTGTTTTAATCTTTTATAAAATTTGTGGTATGGCTAAATATGATCTAGGGCCTTACTTCTGGACAGACTGTGGGTACAGCTCTGCACCGCAGTCTGACAATCTTCCTTTTACGTACACCCCAAATCTTCCCCTTAACAGAAATTGTGCCAAGGAGATGACAAAGTAGGCAGCCCGTGAGCATTCTGGGGGTAATCCTTTCCTTTATGCCTTGCTTAGGCCAATGAATTAAGCAAAGGATACAGGAAATCACGTTTCTGTATGCCATTTTGCTGTGCATGCTGTGGGGCTTGAGTACAGAGCTGTCCACCAGAGTGTCCCACAAAGAACTTAGACACTTTTTAAAACAACAATATTGTGACTTCAAGCAGATGTGTTTAGAGATGAAAAATATGACCAAACTCATTTAACTCCTTTGCAAAATGGAAAAAAACTATGCACCACATGAAACAAATACTAATTCTCATAGAAATTAAATGTGGCTTTTCACCCCTTGAATGCACTGGAGACCTCTAGCAATTGAGGGGTTAAAATCCACAATTAAATTAATGCGGATATGGGAATTTTTTCCTCTATGGGCAATCTCCTGTTCTCTAGTACTTCCCATAATCCTCTGTTACAAATCTATATATTCTTTAAACATGAAATCTTAATGTGTACACTCATTTATATATATATTTTTTTACAGGCGCGAGACTACTACACACAAGCGGTGGAGCTAGATCCTGGGAATGAATCGGCTATCTTGAACCGAGGCATAACGAAAATGTTGTTGCAAGATGTGCAAGGAGCATTGGAGGACTTCCAGATTGTCATAAATCTTTGTCCAGTCTCCTCTGCTGTCTATTTTAACCGTGCCAGCTTACATAACACTCTACAACAATACCAGCAAGCAGAGAGCGACATATCCCAGGGTATAACCATACAGTTAGACAATAAGGGGGCTGTGGATCTGATTTTCCTTGCAATAAAAATGAGGCAATATTGAAAAAAAATAGTAATTACTGTACCATGGCCATCAAGGTGAAAACTCACAACTACTGTTGTGAGTGGGCTTTAAAGGGGAACTACCATCCCACAAAATCTTTACCTTAATCCAGTCCCCATCTGGTGACTAGCTGCTTAGTAGTGCTAGTCACCAGAATTATTACCTGGTTTAAGTGATTTTACACTTGTTCCGAGGCTGACAGTAGCAGGAAGCACGGACATCTTGCCATAGTGACGTCCGTGCGCCTGCGCTGTCAGTCCCTTTTGAAGCCTGCCGGATGGGGACTGGATTAAGGTAAATATTTTGTGGGGTGGTAGTTCCCCTTTAAACTTGCACTATAGAAAAATAAATGCTACATTAGTGATAGTTTCAATGTTAGTGATATTAAGGAAACATGATTGCTTTCATAATTGCTTAGATTAATCGATAATCCAGGTGTAAAAGGTTTTTTCTGCATTACAATACTTTATGCAATATTAACTTTTTTCTTTAAGACTGGTGAGAATGCACTATATATATATATATATATATATATATATATATATATATATATATATGCAATGTGGGATGGCCTTGTCCATCACATACAGTTGTGGATGAATATTATTAAGAAAATGTGTTGCTGGTGTCCTGAGAAAAAGCATGTAAATATACAAAAGGCATGCACTTCATCCCCCCACCCCTTTTTTTTCAAAGCTATGCGTTGGCTATCCCTCTGGCACTGAAAGGGTTAACCTTATATGTGCCTTGATGTTACAGAGAGCAGATGAACCGTTTCAGTAGTATTATATTACAAACTGTGTGTTTATAGGAGGTAAAAACTTATGGATTCCAATATTTGATGGATATCTCACAATATTGCAGTGGATTACATCATCACGCTTGCTTGGATTAACCCCATCAGGGGTATATATGGGAATTAGATATGGAATTACAACTCCGCGTTCATTATGCTTCACCCCATCGGAAGTAATTGTGGTTACTATACACGACTGGACTTCCTTGTTAAGCTTAGTGTCACGTATTCTTTTTGATTAGTTTATGATCTGTTCCATCGGTTGCAGTTAGCCACATTCGTTTTGGTCCCCTTACTGGCACAGTCTTTGGAAGGTCTAAATCTTATTACATTTTGTTACTTTTTTGTGACTTCATGTGACATTGTTTTACTCTATGTTTTGTCTCACTGGCTGGTAGGGTATCGCTACAGAGCTACAGGCATTCCCATACATACAATAGCCTTTATGGCGCTGAGGGAGTTATCTCAGTATTTAACTTTGGCAGTCTTTTAGATAGTTGTCGCTCCATGACGTCATGAGGCCGTCCTCGTGGCCCCCTAACTCTACTCTCCAGACATTCCTCTATTTAAAGGTTCCTTCTTCGATATGTTGGTTGTCTTGAGAAAGGCTCTGTGATGGACCTGAAATGTTGACTTTGCATAACCTAATAAAAATTCCACTTTTTCTTTTTATTAAAAGACCTGAGAGTGCTCTTGTATTTGGGACTTTTCCATCTACTTTTTTCTACATGTGCTTGTTTTCAAGTAGCACCCAGGCATGTCTCATCACTAAGATTTTCGTTTTGGAGTACCCACACCTAACATTTTTTATATATATAATATGTGTGTGTGTATTATCATAAGCTAATACTGCATAAGTATATTTCACTCCCATGCATCAATGCCTTATTGTGGTGTTTGCTTGTGTCAATTAAGCCGAGAACTATGCCATTGGAAGCATATACTCCTGGCAGGGTCACTCTCTACATGGCTTTACAGCAACAACAATTGGCTCTCATTCCCTGGAGGTTTGCAAGCTACTTCCTACAGCAACTGGAAGACCAGATCAGGGGCAGAGGGTGCTAAGAATAACCAGGTTCTATCAGCCTGCCTTTGGTCTTTAGATATTGGAATGCTTAACATTGGATCTATGAGTACGGTTTCACACTTACAGAAACTTGTACAAGTACTAAATCACATAAGCTAGCACATCATTGGACCACATGGAACTGGAAAAAAGAGATGACAGAGACAACCAACTGATCGAATTTGCAGAAAACGATTTGTACATCATGAATTTATCCTGCAGAAAAAACGCCCACAGAAAATGAACATGGAAAAGCCCTAATGGTAATATAAGGCTTGCAAATAAAATTGCAGATAAAACGATTTTCACTGACTGCTCAGTCTTACATTGTTTTAGTTTTGGAAGTGACCATCATCATCTAGTGAGAGCAAAAATCAAAATTGACCACAAGAAAGAAAATGATCAAATCAACAAACATGAAGATCGACTCTAAGTATTGAAAAATCATAATAATTTTGAGAGAGCATTGTCTAATCACTTCATTGTGTTGCAAAACCTTCCAGACACAGACTTTTCAACTCACAATGAAAAAAGTTATTGAGACATCTAAAAACTTCCCATGCTCTTGCAATGCAGAAGTCATCCTACTGCAAAAACAAGGTGATGAGGATAAAGTCACCTACTGACCAGTAAGTCTATTGCCAGTGGTCTGCAAGGTTTCCAGAAGAATGGACACAGTACTTAAAAACACAGCAGAACTTAAGGAACCAGCAGGCTTCAGAAGCAGTTTCAGTACAATGAACCACATCCAGACAGTGGAACAAGTTATAGGGCAACATAATGAATACAACCTTCTATTATAAACAGCCTTCATTGACTGTGAAAAGGCCTTTGACTTTGTGAAAAAGCAAGCAATAATTGATGCCTTGATCAATCAAGGAAAAGACAGAGCTTACATCAATATCCTGCAATCTGTATATGAAAATGTAACTGCATCAATGCAGGTAAACAATGATAAAGTCCAGATCAGCATAGAAAAAGGAGTGAGACAAGGTGACACAATTTTTCCAAAACTATTTTCAGCTTGATTAGAATAAATTTTCCACAAACTAAACTGGGAGAAAAAGGGACTTAAGATAAATGGAGAATACCTACATCACTTATGTTTTGCAAATGATATCGTAATATTTGCCAGTAGTCCTTAAGAACTGCAAGAACGCATTGAAGAGCTACAACACAAAAGGCAAAAATTTGGGCCTGAAGATGAATATCAACAAAATGCAAGTAATGTTTAACAAATTTACCATATCAAGGAAAATCACAATAGATTGACAAGAACTAGTAGAAGAAGCTGACAAGTATATTTACCTTGGACAGGAAATGTCAACAGATGGAAACACCATGATGGAAACTGAGCGACTCATAGTTGTGAATTTGAAACAACAAAAGGAGACAGAAAAACTTGTGCATGAATTCATCAGCAAACAAAGGTCTATGACATCATTGAAAGAGTAAGCACCTGAAATGGAAATGGGCAGGCCCCATAGCAAGAAGACCTAATGTTAGATAGACCAAACTAATTTTGAAATGGATTCCATTCGAGACCTGAAGAAGACCAAAGACAAGATGGGTAGATGAAATTACCAAACACAGTAGCAACAAAAGGCACAGGACTGAAATTGTTGGAGGCTTCCTGAGGACACCTTCAGCCTGCATTGGACTGACAACGGCTGTCCACTTCAGGGTACAGTGTTTGACTTTTAACATGTTTTCTGTTTTCTTTACCTCACTGTAAAATTTTGAAAATTTGAGTTTCTGCATGCTTTACTGCATAGACGCCATGATCCATTCACCTCTATGGGACTTTACAGTTTGGGATATATCTCTGCAACCGCTCAACATAGCGACTTCAGAGATGGCTCATTTTGTTTGTCTGCCCTTGCGCTATTATCCAGTCAGTGTTTTGTGTACCTTGGGGGGCTCAGGGGGCTTCGGGTACTGTTGGGGTACTTTTGTAGTCAAAACTACATTTCCCATGAGCTCCTGCTTCCCGCGCTAGTTTCTGATTGGCTCCTGCCATGGCAGCCATTTTCTGCTTTCTCTTCACGAGTATCCTACACAGGGCTTGGACTCTCCTGCTCTCCTTGGCAGATTAACCCTTCACCTGCCAGATAAGTGCAAATTAGCTATTTCTGGGGTGAAATTTTAATCATACACACTGTATTGGGTTGTTTCCTTATACTTGGAATGTTTTGACATTGTGAGGATGTCAGCCTGTTGGAGCTTGGGGCTAGACCTGAGACTAAGGATACTGGGGTGTCTGTGTCCCCCATTGCGCACTGCTCCTCATGTCAATCAGGGTTACCTAGAGAGTACTCTGGTCATTTATGCCCAGCATGCGCTGCTTCCCCTGCTTCTCCCCCAGGGACCTCCAGCCATGCACAAGAGCCAGTTTGGATGCAAGAGTTTAAAGCGAAACTACAATATCTAAGCAACTTTAGCTTCAATAAGTCCCCATCTGGCGACTAGCTGCTTAGTAGCGCTAGTCACCAGAATGATTACCTTGTTAAGGAGAAATAGCCATTCTTCCTGGGCTGACAGGCAGGACGGAGTGCAGACATCTTGCCATAGTGACGTCTGCGCACCTGCTCTGTCAGTCCCTTCCGGAGCTGAACGGCTCCTAGCAACACGTCCTAGGGTCGGCTGGGACTGACAGAGCAGGCGTGCAGACGTTACTATGGGAAGATGTCTGCAAAGTATCTGCTGTTCTGTCTCACGATCCAGTCCTGGCCAAGAAGCTTACCTCACTAGTGGGGAAGTTCATTTCACCCACAGAAGCAGTTCCGTTTGCCATGGCTCACACCAGGGAACTTCAGAGGTTTGTGATCCATGTGTGCAGGGGTCAGCAGGATCTGTTGAAGACGTCGGTGTCACTTCCTCTTCACGTGGAGCTGAGCCTGTCATGGTGGCTTAACCTCTCCAATCTACTGAAGGGCTGTCCCTTCATGATGTCCTTCTGGACTACCGTGACAATGGATGCCAGCCTTTCCGGCTGGGGAGCAGTCCTGAGTCACAGCAGTGCCCAGAGTCGGTGGTACCTGGATGAATTGCTCCTTCCCATCAATGTGTTGGAGCTTCAGGATATTTCATGCTCTTCCCCTCTGGACGCGTCATCTGGAGGAGTGCCCAGTCAGATTCCAGTCCGACAATTCCACGGCTGTGGCTTACATCAACAAGCAAGGCGGTACAACAAGTCTCACTGTTTAACCTGGGCAGAAGAACATGTTCCTGCCATATCCGCAGTTCTTATTCCAGGCGTAGACAACGTGCTGGCAGAATCCCTAAATCGACACACAGTGGACAGCGGAGAGTGGGAACTGAGTTAAGAAGTGTTCAACCTCATTGTTCAGAAGTGGGGACTTCCTTGCATTGACCTGATGGCGACAAGGCACAATCGGAAGGTTCCCTTGTTCTGCTGTCACTGGAGGGACCCTCTAGCTCTGGCAATGGATGCCATATTGATCCCATGGCACTTCCCCCTGGCGTACATCTTTCCTCCCATGCCCGTGCTATTCAGGGTATTGCGGAAACTGCGTCTGGAGGGCTCTCCAGTTGTTTTGATTGGTCCGTACTGGCCTCGTCAGTCATGGTTTCCGGAGATCCTGGATCTCTCCGTGGCAGAGCCTTTTCAGCTTCCCTGCCGTCTGAATCTCCTTCTGCAGGGGTACCTGTGAAAGGGGGATGTGGACCGTCTGGGTTTGACGGCATGGAAATTGAATCCTCATTACTGAAGAAGAAGGATTTCTCTTCTGGTGTGGTGGCCACTATGCTTAGTGCCCGCAAGCCTGTTTCCTCCAAGGCCTACTTTGGTGTGCTGATAAGGATCTTTCCCAGGAATTTGATCTTTCAACAGTCCTGTCCTTCCTGCAGGACAGAATGGGTAAGGGCGTCAGTTTGAGTTCCCTTAAGGTTCAGACTTCTGCACCCTCTGTCTTCTTTCAGAGACGTATCGCCATCCTTCCTGATGTCAAGGTTTTCTTTCAGGGCGTTGCTTATACTTGTTCTGCCTTTAAGAGCCCTTCTCCTCAGTGGGATCTTAACTTGGTTTTGGGCTTCCTTCAGCGCACTTCATTTGAGTCCTTGGCTACTATTCCTCTCTGCATGCTGACTTGGAAAATGGCCTTTCTCCTGGTGATTGTGTCTGTTCGACGTGTCGCAGAGTTGCATGCCCTGTCTTGTAAACCACCCTTTTTGGTGTTTCACAAAGACAAGGCAGTTCTTCGTACTTCTCAAGACTTTCTCCCAAAGGTGGTCTCTGAATTCCATATTAATCAGGAAATTGTGATGCCCTCTTTCTGCCCTGACACTACATCTGACAAGGAGAGGGATCTTCACTTGTTGGATGTGGTGCGATGTCTTAAGTTCTATGTGCACCACACTGAGTCTATTCGCCAGTATGATGCCTTGTTCATCATTCCTGAGGGTCCCAGGGCAGAGAGACTGGCATCCAAGGTGACTATAGCGTCTTGGATTAGTCTGATATTCGAAAGGCTTACGAACTGCGGAAGAAGCCTGTTCCATTTAAGGTTTTGGCTCATTCCACTCAATCCATTGGGACATCTTGGACTTAAAAGATTTAAGTCTCAGCTGATCAGTTGTGCAAGGCTGCCACTTGGTCGTCTGTGCACACTTTTTCTAAGTACTACTGCGTTGATGTGCTGGCATCGGCTGATGCCAGTTTGGGACGGAAGATCCCAGAGGTGGTTTTTCCTGTCTAAGTTCCCTTTCATCTCTTCAGTGTTCACTTTTGAGCCCAGTTGGCTTGAGTTTTGTATGCTGTGCTACATTCCTGGTGTGGTTATGAACCGGTTTTATGTCTTTTGACACTTTGTTGTTATTGTTGGGCTGTCTGTGATCTGATGGTTCATATGTGCACTGGTGACTTTGGGGGCCCTGAGCCTGGTCCTTGCTATACTTCCCACGTCTTGGAAACTCAATGGTTGGACATCCCAAAGTTACCAGTAACCTATATTGGACAACAGAGAAAAGAGGATTTTAGTCTTACCTGTTAAATCCTTTTCTCTTAGTCCATATAGGTTACTGGTGTCCCACCCTGTCAAGGGACCATGCTTGGATCTCCTGTGACCGAACGTGGGAGTCCTTTCGGGTTCATGCTCACAGGCGTCTTCTTTTCACTTCTTACTACCTAGTCAGTAGTTAGTGTCTCAAATCTTTCTGGAGAGGGGTCGCTAGATGCAGCTAAGGAGAGGAGGTAGGCTCCACCAGCATTCTCTTCAATAATTGTTCCTGCTTACTTATAGGGGCGGTTGCCTACCCAAAGTTACCAGTAAACTACATGGACTAAGAGAAAAGTATTTAACAGGTAAGACTAAAATCCTCTTTTTTTGTTAAAGACACCCATAAAAATCAGAATAACAAACAAAAATATTCAGCAGAAAATTTCCAGATAAATACATTTGAAACTCAGTATTCACATTTTATCAAAGTCTTTATAAAAAAGATGCGGTACCCTAAGAAGATGCCTGTGATACACCAAAGTGCCATGGCACGCTGCTTGAGAATCACCTCCTTAGTCACAAATCAACTGTTCATCAAGACCCAGGGGCTTTAAGCTGGAGACATGTGGCTTTGACCCTCTAGAACAGTAGCTATAAAACCGTGGGGGTTACTCTTAAATGGGGATGCATTTCAGTAGTTCTCTAAGCAGGAGTTCACAGTTTGAGTAGGACCTACACTCTGGTTTTGTGGTTTACATAAAAATGTTGTCTTGTTTTTTTTTTTCATAGCTTTGATTCTGCAACCAGATGATGCCTTAATGTATAAACTGAGAGCTGACATCAGAGGAAAAATGGGATTGCCCAAAGAAGCCATTGAGGATTATGAACGAGCCATATCATTACTGGAACAACCTGCCTGTTCTCATTATAGTGTATGAAGACAACACTACCTTGTGCACAAGTGTTCATGAGACTAATTTACTTGATAAAAGGGGTAATAAACACCACTTCTGCAGCCACATGTGGGCCTGGATGGGCAGTGCCCCACCCAGTCTGAATGCAAGCCCATCTTGGCTGTTGTAATGATATTTTATGGAATATGTTAAAATTAAAGCCTGACTACGCTTTGTGCCCAGTAAGGTAAATATCAGCCCATCCCACACAAAGCAAAGACTAAAAAACATCACAGGTATGAAAAAATGAAGTAGGGATACACCCAATATTGATAAACATGTCATTTAAAAGTTTTGGAAGCACACACTTTTTTATGGGGAAGTAGGGGTTTGAAAACATAGGTGTAGCATTTCAGCACCTCTTAATAATAAACACACATTTTTCTTAATCTCAATCTGTGCTGAACATCCTCATGACTATAAATCAATTCTGTGCTGAATGACTATCCAAAATGAATTTTAAATTGGTACTGGACATCATGTCTATAGGGCCAGCCATGATTCTTTGCTGCAGGATTCCAGGACCCCAAACCACTTCCATTGAAAGTAACTGTTTAATGGGAGGACTTTGAAGTCCTTCAGAAAAATCAAGTCTACCTCTACTGACATGACATCAAGTACTAATTATAGGTGCTTTATATATTTTTACTATTTTTGTACCCCCTATCTTTGGACAGTTAAAGCATTGCAGTAATTAAAAGAATGCTCCTAATAATAACCTTGATTTACCTTAATCTTAAAGGGATAGTAATACTTAAGTATTACAAATCCCTATATTAAAGCCCTAGTAAAAAAAAATATTGCCCACAGTGTCATCTCTCAAACCTTTAGGGTTTGAGAGATGAACGCTTCTAAAGTTGCCCTCTCCCTTCCCCGTAGTCAGCATTTTAGCTGACTGCAGGGAACAGAGTCGTACGACTTTCAGGCAGCTCTCCAGCGCAGCCTGATCGCGTTAACTAAAAAAAAAACTTTCACTGAAATGGTCTTCTACGTGTGCTTGGTTTGCAAGCACACGTAGAAGACCGTTTTAGTGAAAGTTTTTTTTTAGTTAACGCGATCGCGGCTCTGTTGCAGAGCCGCCTGATGATCTCTGACTGGATTTCCCTGAGTCTGCTACAATGCTGACTACGGGGAAGGGGGAGGGAGAGGGCAACTTTAGAAGCGTTCATCTCTCAAACCATAAAGGTTTGAGAGAAGACACTGAGGGCAATACGTTTTTTTTTTACTAGGGCTTTAATATAGGGAGTATTACTATCCCTTTAACAGGAAAGCTTTTTGGCCACTATGAATCAATTCTGTGTTGACTGGTTCTCAAAAATTTATATTTAATTAAAGATTTACATTAGGGGTCCAATGCATGCAGAATTAATTAATAGCAGACATTAAGGTTTTTTACCCTGAAAAATGGGGGGTTATTATTTATTAGATGCTGTTGGAGTTCATATAAGGAGTAGACTGACACCCACTCATCATAATATTGCAGCCCACCATCAATGTGTTAAGCCTTAATTAGTCCTGCACTTTCCCTGTAGAGTGGTACTTATCAGAGAGAGTCCATTTCATTGTGAATTTGGTTTATGTACAAACTCTAAAAAGATGAAACACAACATTACCATGTGCTTGGTGTAAAAAAATTCAAAATAATAATAAAATACTAATTAAATTATTTGAATTGTGCCTGTGAGCTTGGAAGTTGAAGATGACAAAGATATAGGACTATTAGTTCTTACACGTTTCTGTTTGGCCTTTTAAACATTGTCTATCAGCTGTGCTACTTAGGCTAGTATCAGTTTAGAGATTAGAGGTGATTGAAACATTATGAAACTGGAGAATAAATCTCATTTGTGCAACATTTGGCTGGATCTCACAGATCAGGGAGTGTAAAAGAAAAACGTGTACATGCATACATGGATATCAGGTATACAGGACTGCTGCTTCTGTGTGCCCACTACTGATTGAACATTGATATAAGCATCACAGTTATCCAGTCTCTCATTTGAACATCTGCATGGTGGCTAGGTAGTAGACAATGCAGACAATTTATGCTGCAAACTCCTGTTAATCTGCACTGATTTTAGGAAGATTTTAATATGATGTAGTGCAGGGCTCAAAATTTCCACTGGCCACTGTTGAGTGAAAATTTAGCCCTGGCGAGTAGAAATTCAGTCCTGGTGGGTATGCTATGGCGTGCAGTGGCGAGTAACTTTTCAGGTCTGGCTAGTAACAAAGGACTTCAAATTTTAAGCCCTGATGTAGTGGCTACAGAGCACTGGACATTCAGAGCTTGAAAAGTAATTGTCCTACATTCATAGAGAATATAATCTGCCCATAAATTGTTTCTTTGAATGCCAGAGGTTGATGCTTGGTTCTTTCTTCTGGTACAAAAACATTTTTAGTGAAAAGCTGTGTAATGCAATAAAAAATGTTGATTTTGACTTCTGAAAAAAATCACACTTTAATTACAGGTTATTATGTCTGCATCTCAAGAACTGCTTAGAACATTGTGTGCTTTTTTGTCAAGGTTTTCAATTTATCTGAAGTGATAAGATGATAGCATCTGTGAAAGTACTCTTGTACCTGTTATGTAGGTTTTAAATATCCGTGCAGACAAACGTATGTCACTTATGGGAATTAAAAAGAAAAAGCAAATTTGTGATATTATTTTTTAGCAACACTTTATTATTATTATAACTGTATAAGTCTTCAGCTGCAAATGTCTGGTCATACCATAATGGATTCAGATACACACCATCATTGTTTCTTTGATAGTAAACTTTTTAACTTCAATATATCAGAAAAGTTAGGCATTTCAAAATACTTAAACATGAATGCTTCAATAACTAAATATGTTAGTATTAAGTCTGTAGAAAAAGCAGAACAAAATTAATTCTTATAATTCTTATCATACTCACTGTCCAATGGTGTCAGTCTAGGTAGACCAAAAAGGTCCAAACAAAATGTGGTTGCAGCTGCCTCTTATTTACAGGTGACTCATATAAAGTAGATCAAACTAGAAACCAGATAATTGTAGAGAAGAGCAGTAGCACATGAAATGTAGAAGACTTGGTTCACTTGTTATGTGTATAACCACCAACTCTTACAATTAGGTACTATAATTGCCTCAAATAGTGCACATCCATCAGAGATCACTGAAATTGGCCATAACATTTGTGAGCCTCCTTAAAGAGATAGTATTGCCATGTATTGATAAACCTGAATCTTATAGGCATTCAAAAATAAAACTTAATGTCCCCAGTCCCATCTCTCAAACCTTTATGGTTTGAGAGATATTTGGGTCCAAAGTTCTGTACTCCCTGCACTTCCCCTGACGTCATCACTCTAGCTGACTACAGGGGAATCTGGTCCCAGGACTGTTGAAAGCTCTTCAGCAGAGCCAAGATTGCGCTACTGAACAAGAAATCCTTCAATGGAAGGGTCTAGAAAGTAGGCTTGCAAACCAAGCACACTTTGTAGACCATTCCAATGAAGAATTTCTTGTTCAATAACGCGATCTCAGCTCTGCTGAAGAGCCTCCGCTTGCCCAGGGACCGATTCCCCAGCAATCAGCTAGAGCGCTGATGTCAGGGGAAAGGGGGGGGGGGGACTTTGGTCCCGAATATCTCTCAAACCATAAAGGTTTGAGAGATGGGACTGGGGACATTAAGTTTTATTTTTGAATGCCTACAAGATTCAGGTTTATCAATACATGCCAATACTATCCCTTTAATTACCACTTTCTTGAGCTGTACCTCATTTAGTAGATGCTCTTGTCTTACAGAGTACTGGGTCATAACATGAAAAAAAACAGGAGATCAGTAGGGATGGGCGGAAATTTTCACTTCAAATTGAAATTGGCGAATAATGGCACTACCCGCTTGTCAAATAATTTCCCACAAAAAGTGCAGTTTCTCTGCTTTTTCCCACTTTTTTCTCATAGCTCATTGCATTGAAATCAATGGGAACACTGAATTTACACAAAACACAAAACAAATATTATTTTATTTCCCAAATGCATAGTGTAAAAGGTGCAGGATGGTGCCTGTGTTGGTGGGGTGTGGAGAAAGAATTAGTTGAACAGGGTGTTTTTGGGGCGTGTTTACTGGGATTGGGGGCAGTTAATACAAAAATAAATTCTAAATACAATTAATCAAACCCATAAGACATAGTATAAAAGGGGTCTGAAGGGGGTGTCTGTGTTGGTGGGTGGAGTCTGGGGAATGAATCCATTGAACAGGAAATTTGTTTTGGGGGGTTTCTTGATTGGTATTGGGGGGACGGTTAAAAAAAATAAAATAAGAATTTTTTATGTAAAGTGATAGAGACAGGAACCCCCTGACATAAGTTGCCACTAGGGTGGACTGATACTTGATAGAGTATTTTGTAGAGAATGATTTGTCAGATTTGTAGGACTTTGACTTATTAGAGGCACAAGCCCTGAAGAAACGTTGATTTGTAGGACTTAAGCTTGTTTGGCACAAGCCCTAAGGAAACATTGATTTATAGGACTTAGACTTGTTAGAAACAAACCCCCAAAAATTGTTTATTTTTTGTAGGACTATGGGTTTTTTTTTGTAAATTTTTTTTTTTTTATGTTTTTTTAAAGCACAAGCCATGAGGAAAAAAAAATGCCCTACTGTCCTAGTGCCAGCCACTGGCCAATGTCATATGTGCTCCTGAGTCCATAATTGCGGAATTTGCAACTGCTGTTCTTTCTGTTGCTGAGTTGTTTAAGCAAGATGATGATTAGGCAGCTGAAAGCGAATAGGATCAACAATGCCAGTAACATGGGTGATGGATGATGAAGGTTCCACTTGCCACAACTAGCTCCAGTGATGTGCCTGAGGCAGTAGCAGTGCAATAAGTAGCTCCCAGTATATGTGGAGAAAAGAAGAAGTTGGTCAGTAATTCTTCTTCACCTGCCCCTCCTCCAAAATCATGGGTGTGTTATTAGAATATACATTTTTTCCTTGAAAGCAGGATGGATCTGTGCCTCTCATCAGCAACTGCAATGTGCACAGTTTGTGTGGTAAATAACACTTGGCACAACACTATCCAAACACCATGACACTTAGGGTCACAAATGGGAAATCCCTCCACCAGAAACAAAGTATTACTGCTGTCACCATACCCCTTGTCCAGAACCCGCTAAGGACACATGACAACTTGTTGACAGTTTAATAGTAACGATGAACCCTCCCTCCAGCATCTTAGCTTATTATGCGGGATGGAATCTCCACAGGTGCTGCTTGATACACTGCTTGTGATTCTCCTCCACCACACTGGCATGTGTGGTTAGTGCACCACACAGTGTGCAATGAGTGGAGATGAACTGCCACATCCTAACCTCAACAGAGTGGCTATGTCACGGTTTATTATGACTCTCAGACACAAGTTTTAGGTAAAAATCTATTTTATTGAAATAATAAATTGATAACGTAGGATGGCAATCACATACATACAGATATATTCAGAATATAACAAGACAGAAGGCAGACTCTACCGGTCCTGTCAATATACCGGACAGGACAGTCTGAAGTAATAGAATGTTAGGCTCTACCGGCCTTGGCAATACCAGGTAAGGCAACCTGCAGATGGAATCACATAACGGTTCTACCGGCCTTACCAAATTACCGGGCAAGGCAGCCTCAATAGATTCATAATGTAGGCTCTACCGGCCCTGCCAATACCGGGTAAGGCAACCTCAGATGGAATGTGGCAAAAGGTTCTACCGGCCTTACCAATACCGGGCAGGGCAGCCCAGAGATAGTAGCAGCAGTCAGATGGTAATGGCAAATTGACAGGATCGTAAGCAACCCAGTGTACACACACTGAGACTAACAGGGGAATCGTAAAGCCGCAAGGCTTTGGAGCAAACCAGCGTCCGCACGCTGGGATCAACACTGAATTGTATAGCCAATAGGCTTAGGAGCAAACCAGTGACCGCACACTGGTGTAACAAGCGAGTTAGTATAGCCGTAAGGCTTAGGAGCAAACCAGCGTCCGCACGCTGGGACCAACACAGAATTGTATAGCTGATAGGCTTTGGAGCAAACCAGTGACCGCACACTGGTGTAACAAGCGAGTTTGTATAGCCGCAAGGTTTTGGAGCAAACCAGCGTCCGCACCCTGGGACCAACACAGAATTGTATAGCTGATAGGCTTTGGAGCAAACCAGTGACCGCACACTGGTGTAACAAGCCAGTTTGTATAGCCGCAAGGCTTTGGAGCAAACCAGCGTCCGCACGCTGGGACCAACACAGAATTGTATAGCTGATAGGCTTTGGAGCAAACCAGTGACCGCACACTGGTGTAATAAGCGAGTTTGTCTAGCCGCAAGGCTTTGGAGCAAACCAACGTCCGCACGCTGGGACTAACACAGGATTGTATAGCCGAAAGGCTGTGGAGCAAACCAGTGACCGCACACTGGTGTAACAAGCGAGTTTGTCTAGCCGCAAAGCTTTGGAGCAAACCAGGGTCCGCACGCTGGGACCAACACAGGATTGTATAGCCGATAGGCTTTGGAGCAAACCAGTGACTGCACACTGGTGTAACAAGCGAGTTTGTCTAGCCGCAAAGCTTTGGAGCAAACCAGGGTCCGCACGCTGGGACCAACACAGGATTGTATAGCCGATAGGCTTTGGAGCAAACCAGTGACTGCACACTGGTGTAACAAGCGAGTTTGCCTAGCCGCAAGGCTTAGGAGCAAACCAGCGTCCGCACGCTGGGACCAACACAGAATTGTATGGCTGATAGGCTGTGGAGCAAACCAGTGACCGCACACTGGAGTAACAAACAATGTCGCCGACGCGACCAGGCAGGAGGTCGCTAGGATACAGGAGACAGGCGATGCGATGACAGGAACCAGCAACGATCAGTCAGGTCAGGAAACAGCAGAGAAGGAATTCAGCAGGAACTGCAACACCAGAGACTAGGCCGGAACCAGGACTGGAAGTACTTCAGCATGCAGGAAACACTGGAACAGTAGAGATCAGGAACACTGGAACAGAGGCCCAGCTATCACTGGCATAGTGATAGCAAGAAGGTCAGAAACAACACGAAAGGGCAACCAAAGGGTGCACAATCCAGGTTTAAATAGGCAATGAAAGGCGGGCTATCTGCAGACAGCCAATAGCAGCCCCCTACTGGTGACAGACAAGGAACTGCAGCAATCACGGGCACCGTGATAGTACCCCCCCTTCAAAGACCCCCTCTCCTAGAATAGGGTCTAGGTTTCTGTGGGTAATTGGCATGAAAGGCCCTAGTTAGCCTAGGTGCATGAAGGTCCGTACTATCCACCCATGATCGATCCTCAGGACCATACCCTTTCCAATGTACCAGGTACTGTACCCTTCCTCTAAGCCTACGGGAATCAATAATGCTCTGAACCTCATACTCCTCCTGGCCCTCGACCTCAACAGGTCCTGGCACCACAGGTGTGGTAGTATAGCGATTGCAAACCAGAGGCTTAAGAAGGGACACATGGAACACATTATGGATACGCATGGATGCAGGTAGGTCTAGTGCATAGGAGACAGGGTTAATTTTGCGAATAACTCTGTATGGACCAATAAACCGGGGAGCCAACTTATTAGACGGAACCTGCAGCTTGAGATTTCTGGAGGAAAGCCATACTCTATCCCCAACCTGAAAGGAAACCGCTGGAAGCCTTCTGCGATTAGCATGGCGCTGATGACGCTGAAATGACTGACCAAGTGCCCTCTGAACTTGTGCCCATGTGGAACGGAGTTGCTCGATATGCTCATCCAGAGCTGGAATCTGTTGCGTCTGAAATGAGTCTGGAAGCAAACAGGGCTGGAACCCATAATTAATCAGAAATGGAGAGCTCCCAGATGAAGAATTGACCGCACAGTTCCTGGCGAACTCTGCCCAAGGCAACAAGTCGGACCAATTATCATGATGGTCAGTAACGAAACAACGGAGAAATTGTTCCAAGCCCTGATTAGCTCGTTCAGCGGCTCCATTGGTCTGGGGATGGTAGGCAGAGGAGAAGGACAGCTGTATGCCCATCTGTTGGCAAAATGCCCTCCAAAATCTAGACACAAAGTGGCTCCCCCTGTCAGACACCAGTACCCTAGGCACTCCATGCAACCGGAATACTTCTCTGGCGAACACCATTGCCAATTCCTTCGCTGAAGGAAGACCACGGAGGGGCACGAAATGAGCCATTTTAGAAAACCTGTCCACCACCATGAATATAAAGGAGTACCCCTTGGACATAGGCAACTCTCCCATAAAATCAATGGAAACATGAGACCAGGGGCGTTCGCCATTAGGCACCGGTTGAAGCAAGCCCACAGGGGGATGTCTCGGGGTCTTAGCGCGGGCACAGGTGGCACAGGCATTCGTAAATTCGGCACAATCGTTTCTCATGGAGGGCCACCAAAATAACTGAGAAAGGGACCATAACAATTGGTCTCTACCAATATGTCCCGCAGCCTTAGAGGAATGGTAGGTTTCAAGCAGCCTAGTACGAAATGGCTCATCGACAAAACATTTGCCCACTGGAGTTTCATGGGGAGCGGACCCCTGAGAGGCCAGGATCTCCTCCCCTAAAGGAGAAGTGATACTCGTGCGTATAGTAGCCAGTATTCTATCAGGTTGGATGATGGGTGCTGGTGCTTCCACTCTGTCACTGTCGGCCTCAAATCATAGACAGTGGCATAGTTTCAAACATAACCTGAGGCGGTTCTAAGGGTCTGCCATCAATCGCTTCAATAGTCAAGGGATTTTCTCTTTCAATGCGTGGAACTCCGTGCAATTCAGCAAAGGTATTATCCATAAAATACCCTGCTGCACCAGAGTCAACCAAGGCCAAAACCTCCACAGAGCGTTGTGCCCAAGATAATACCACCTGTATGGTGGGTTTCATTCTGCCCGACACTGGGGACGATTGTACACCACCTAGGGCCTGTCCCCCAAGGTACCCTAGGTGTGTGCGTTTCCCGGACGTACCGGACAGGAATTTAGCAAATGCCCTTTTTTACCGCAGTATAAACATAACCCTTGTCTTCTGCGATAAAGTCTCTCAGCCTTGGTTAGTCTAGTGAAGCCTATTTGCATAGGTTCACTTGTCTCCCGTACAGGTTCACTAGACTTCAATGCCAGGGGAGGGATGGGTGGGCAAAACATGCCACTAGGCTCATTATTCTTTGACCGTAACTTACGATCTCTGGCAATTGATCTCTCACGTATTCTGGAGTCAATTATCATAATATATTCAATGTAGTCATCTAGATCAATAGGTAGATCTTTAGCAGCGATTTCGTCCTTAATGTGGTCATTCAGGCCTTGAGAAAAAGCTGCCAATAATGCCTCGTTATTCCAACCTACCTCTGCTGCCAATGTGCGGAATTCGATGGCGTAGTCGCCTACTGTACGCCTGCCCTGATGTATCTCCATAAGGCTTTTGGCAGCAGAGGTGGTTCTACCAGGATGCTCAAACACTCTTCGAAAGGATTGCACAAATTCTCTAAAGTTTTTAGTACAAGGTTTAGCATTCTCCCACAAGGGGTTAGCCCAAGCCAAAGCTCTGCCAGCGAGCAAAGATATTGTAAACCCCACCTTACTACAATCATTGGGAAATGCGTGTGCCGTCAATTCCATAAAAATCTCGAGTTGGTTGATGAACCCTCTGCAGAGACTAGGGTCACCATCGTATCTTAGCGGCAAGGGTGCAGAAGCCGTTAACCCTTTAACAGTGCCCCCTAGGGGTCTGGTATCACTCTCCGGTGTCTGACTTGGCGAGACCACCGGGCTAGAGCTAGATTTGTCAGCAAGTACCGTGCGTTCAAGGATCGTTTGAATTGCAACTGCCAACTGATCCAAACGTTGCTCGTGCACATCCATCCTCCAATGGATATTCTGTGCATTACCTTCACCTTTGCTGTCTGAGGTCATGGCCCTTTCGTACTGTCACGGTTTATTATGACTCTCAGACACAAGTTTTAGGTAAAAATCAATTTTATTGAAATAATAAATTGATAACGTAGGATGGCAATCACATACATACAGATATATTCAGAATATAACAAGACAGAAGGCAGACTCTACCGGTCCTGTCAATATACCGGACAGGACAGTCTGAAGTAATAGAATGTTAGACTCTACCGGCCTTGGCAATACCGGGTAAGGCAACCTGCAGATGGAATCGCATAATGGTTCTACCGGCCTTACCAAATTACCGGGCAAGGCAGCCTCAATAGATTCATAATGTAGGCTCTACCGGCCCTGCCAATACCGGGTAAGGCAACCTCAGATGGAATGTGGCAAAAGGTTCTACCGGCCTTACTAGTACCGGGCAGGGCAGCCCAGAGATAGTAGCAGCAGTCAGATGGTAATGGCAAATTGACAGGATCGTAAGCAACCCAGTGTACACACACTGAGACTAACAGGGGAATCGTAAAGCCGCAAGGCTTTGGAGCAAACCAGCGTCCGCACGCTGGGATCAACACTGAATTGTATAGCCGATAGGCTTAGGAGCAAACCAGTGACCGCACACTGGTGTAACAAGCGAGTTAGTATAGCCGTAAGGCTTAGGAGCAAACCAGCGTCCGCACGCTGGGACCAACACAGAATTGTATAGCTGATAGGCTTTGGAGCAAACCAGTGACCGCACACTGGTGTAACAAGCGAGTTTGTATAGCCGCAAGGTTTTGGAGCAAACCAGCGTCTGCACGCTGGGACCAACACAGAATTGTATAGCTGATAGGCTTTGGAGCAAACCAGTGACCGCACACTGGTGTAACAAGCGAGTTTGTATAGCCGCAAGGCTTTGGAGCAAACCAGCGTCCGCACGCTGGGACCAACACAGGATAGTACAGCCGATAGGCTTTGGAGCAAACCAGTGACCGCACACTGGTGTAATAAGCGAGTTTGTCTAGCCGCAAGGCTTTGGAGCAAACCAACGTCCGCACGCTGGGACTAACACAGGATTGTATAGCCGATAGGCTTTGGAGCAAACCAGTGACCGCACACTGGTGTAACAAGCGAGTTTGCCTAGCCGCAAGGCTTAGGAGCAAACCAGGGTCCGCACGCTGGGACCAACACAGAATTGTATGGCCGATAGGCTGTGGAGGAAACCAGTGATCGCACACTGGAGTAACAAGCAATGTCGCCGACGCGACCAGGCAGGAGGTCGCTAGGATACAGGAGACAGGCGATGCTATGACAGGAACCAGCAACGATCAGTCAGGTCAGGAAACAGCAGAGAAGGAGTTCAGCAGGAACTGCAACACCAGAGACTAGGCCGGAACCAGGACTGGAAGTACTAGAGCATGCAGGAAACACTGGAACAGTAGAGATCAGGAACACTGGAACAGAGGCCCAGCTATCACTGGCATAGTGATAGCAAGAAGGTCAGAAACAACACGAAAGGGCAACCAAAGGGTGCCCAATCCAGGTTTAAATAGGCAATGAAAGGCGGGCTATCTGCAGACAGCCAATAGCAGCCCCCTACTGGTGACAGACAAGGAACTGCAGCAATCACGGGCACCGTGATAGGCTATCATTTGGTGGGGGGAGGTAATGATGAACGAGGTGGATTGGCAGAAGATGTAGTTACCCTAGAGTAAGAAGGTGATGGCGAGCTAGTTGTTTCACTCATCATGGAACTTCCAATCTCTTTCTGGGTTTCTCTGTTCTTTCTTCTTTTTGATCTCTGCCTCGTCTCTTGTTGCCTTTATGGAGAGTCAGGGGGTACAGCAACAGCGGTGCTTGATTTCTGTGTTGGTTGTTTGGCTTTAACATGTTTGACATAAATGGCATGGTATCTGTGTTTCATGTGTGTTATCAGCGAGGTTGTGCCAAGGTGTGTTCCCTCCTTTCCTCTTCTCACTGACTTGTCACAAATTGCGTACAGTGCCATTGTTCATCACTGCACTGTGCCTGCCCCAAGAGAAAAGTAGTCCCACACCCATGACTTCAGGGGATAGGTAGAAGGAAAAGGTGGAGAAGAATGGCCTCTTTCTTCTTGTCCTCCACATCCCCCTTCACTGTCTGTGGCAGCAGATGATGTTGCTGCTGCTGCCTCAGAATCAACACTGTAACAAGGACCAGGAGTATTGCTGCCGCTGACAAGTGGAACCGGTCCTAGTCCTGCATCACTTGTTGACCCCATTCTCCCTGTGTACACGGTGGTCTGTGGAACACTAGTTTGTTCTTCAGCATCCTGCTGCCCTTGCAACTTGACAGCAGAAGTAATTAGAGCAGTTGCAAATTGCAAAAGCTCACTGCTGATGGTGGTGGTGGTGATGCCCATCCTCATCCCTGTCTCCCATTGCTTTTCACTTTCTTCTAAAAAGGTCATCAATGTCTCTTCAACCCTAGCTTCTCCATCATCCTCACCACCACCACTAGTCCCTACTTGCTGCTGCTATATTACAGACATCTCATTGCTGCTTGGAGGTGAGTGATGTGACAGAAGGGCCCCTAATGTCACACTTGTCATTTCTTTGTGACATGAAGAAGGCAGACTGGCAGCAGTAGCAGCAGGCACTGATCTGTGCTTCTGGTGTTGGTGGTGGTATTATTTCTGTGCCTGCTATCCTCCAACAGTTCTGGCCTCTTCCGGATCATGTTCCAGTTGGACACTGTAGTGAAGGGAATGGGACTCCCAGGGCCAGATGAATAGTGTGGGCTCCCTTGACCACTAGTCTGGATGCTCTCAGATGCTTCCCCTCCCACTCCCCTAATACTAGTCCCACTGGCTGCTTCACCATTACTGTTACATCTACTAACACAAAACATATCAAGTTCAGCACCAGAGTCTTCCTCCTCACAGTCACTATTAATATGAGGATATTGATTACCCCCTCCTTCACTCCTAAGGCTAACAAGCTGCTGGACATTAGTAGTAGTTGTACTAGGACTGGCGGTACTGCTTGGGGATGGCAAGTGTGACTTAGGGTCACCTGCTGTCACACTTGGTATCATCTTCTCCTCCCCCCCCCCTCCTGAGTATTACAAGACACAGTAGCAGCAGGTTCAGCACTGGCAGCAGGCACAGCACTGTTTGCCGAAGGGGCAGCACATCTGACAGTAGGCACAGTATTGGTGGCAGCAGGCACAGCACTGGTGCAAGCAGGGGCAGAACATCTGACAGCAGCCACTGCACTAGTGGCTGCAGGGGCAGCATGTCTGACAGCAGGCACAGTATTGGTGGCTGCAGGCACAGCAGTGGTTGGAGCAGGGGCAGCACATCTGACAGCAGGCACAGTATTAGGGGCAGCACATCTGACAGCAGGTACAGCAATGATTGCAGCAGGGGCAATACGTCTGGCAGCAGGCACAGGCAGCTGACCTGTCCTGTTCTCACTACTACCGTTTTCGTCCTCCCCATTAAATTCCCCAAGATCCCTAGGGGTGATTTAGGGGGACTGGACAGCATTGGTTCTGTAGTGCTCACTTCCTCCTCAGACTCAGTGGACACATATGGGTCCTTCCAATTCCTCCTGTTAGTATTTTTAAACCTTCTCATAGTGATAGCAGTCACTATGAGCCTCTCCTGCCTTAATTTTGCTATAAATACACAGCAGAACAGCACAGAAGTCTACCACGCTCTGTAGCTGCTTCTATTGTGTTTCACTTCCTGGAATACATCACGTTTTATAGCGAAAACCGCGTAAATCAATGGGCGGAAACTTTCAAGCCATTGAAAAAATGGCTAAGAATTTTGGCCAATGGGCAAAATATGCAAAGATTTTAATTGCTTGTTTCAAAGCAGATTTTCCCACGAAAAATCGAACAATGTGGTTCTCACAGGAACACGACGAGAGCTTTCTGCCACCCCTAGTTCTAAGTGCAATGTGTTCATGAAGGAGTAAACAAATAAGCCCCCAACCTACTCTATTATTCCCCTAAGAAAGAGGCTACATCCAGCATCTCAAATTATCAGCATTCAACCTATCATCAGTAAATGGTTAAAAACAACAAGAAAGGGTAATACTTATATGTATATCATTGCTTAATTGTGGAAATGAAGGACAAGACCCTTCTCCACATGGTTAATCACCTGACAGGGAGGTTATATCCAGCCTCTCAGATTAATGGACCTCTCTGGGCAACCAAACACAGGTCACCTCCCCTGCTGGACCAAATCTGCAATCACTCCATGTGTACTCCTCTAAATTATTTGTTTGCTCATTGAGAAAGGTTCTCTGATATTAGCCAGGGCTCCCAGATTCTGTGTAGTTGTCTCTGCATATCCCTAAGAGATATTTCATAATCATTGCTAATAGTTTGCTTCACCTGATATAAAGTTGGGATGGTAGGTTGGTTTCAGTACTCAGCAAGTGTTCTCCAGCACAAAAGCAAAAATGAGGATCAGTTTATTTTGCTTATGCAAAAGATCAGCAATAGGTTTAGAGAGGAGCAGATTCCAGGGGTCCCTAAAGAAATTGAGTCTGAGACATTTTGAGGTATAAAAATGCTCCTGATTTTGAGCCCGGAAAGGGAGCCAGATTAGGATAGGACCACCAAGAATGGACGTATGAGCCTTTTTGTAAACAACCTTTCCAACAGTTATAACATTGCATGCAACTTAGCTAGGGTGAGATACCATCTCAGAAGGATTTTGAAAGCTTGTTCTTTATGTGTTGAGAGACAGCCTAGTGCTGAGATCCCTCTCCTAGGTGATCATCTAGGGGAATTTGCTATTACTGGAGGCTTAAATTAAGGTGGAATAGAAACTAGAGATAAGGTTCCTGGAGGAGTAATTTTCTGAACATATCCTTTAAAATGGTAGTTCCACCTTTTCTGGGCTTAGTTAGACTCATAAAGCTTTATAATGGAAGTAAACAAGAGACGGCACCAGCTGGAAGTTGTGCATTTGCACTAATATCTGCAAAGATAACCCTAATACCCCTAGTTTGTGGAATAGCTCTCATGGTTTTGAGAAGGGGTTCCAATATCAGGACAAAGAGCAGTGGAGAGATTGGGCAACCCTAGTGCAAGCTATGCAATGCATTGCATACCCTCTTGCATTCAGAGGTTTAAAAGGGAGATACTGTAGCTCTATAATTACCTTGAAGATGACCCTCTTTACTTGGGTTTAGAATTAACTCAGCATGGGCTTGTATCATAGCTGAAGTGAAAAAGCCTCCATGGAGAATATTATAAATCAACGTGAGTGTGGTTTGAGTGTTAATGAGAATACTCTATAATAATAGTTACCAAAACCATCTAGACCAGGGTCTTATGTGGTTTAAGATCACTGATAGCTGATTGCATCTCCCCTAGAGCTATATCAGTGACTACCAAATTGCTAACATTTGAGGGAAGAGTTGGAATACCTGACCAAGGGCTCAATTCTATTACCAGCACTAAAAAACAAACAAACAGGCATTGTGTTTTTTAAGTCAGGTTTTAGTATCCTATTGCCCGAGTAGTTAAAACAAAATCTGCTGTAATCACACGCACCGCCAGTCAAGTAGCATTCTGTTACCTACGTTCAGTATTACCGTGCTTTGTGGTTACATTTTCTGTCGGTAATCCTGCTCCTCAAAGTTAAGGCATAGAAGCCACAACAGCGGTTTCAAAACCATTGTTGTTCAAACGAAAGCAGTGCAGAATACAGTATACATCATAGTAATCTGACATAGAGTGCCCCCTTCAACATATTAAACCCCACCTTTGACATTCGACTTATAGTGCTTTCTTTTACCATTCTAATTCAACAAATATTGTTCACATTAGGCATTTTAACCCCCTAACCTTTAAAATTCAACTTATAGTCACCCGGTCTGACCCGGGTGATTGATTCATTGATGAAAGCACAGTGCTGCACTTTCTATGAATGAACCCGGTGACAGGGTTCACTTCAAGTGCTTGTACTGGAGCTGCTTATGCAGCCACACCAGTAGTAAGTAAAATGCCTTCCTTGTCACCCCATGGATCACCTGTCCTTCTGGATAGGTGATTCATGCTAGAGGGGATATCAGGAGGGATCCTGATGCCCCCCTCCAGGTCTGAAAGCAATATATAGTTATCACGGTCCCCATGATCCTTCTGTCACTCTCAACTGTGCTGCTCCCTGATTGGTTGAGCTGTGTTGGCCTGCCCCTGGTGACCTGTTTTATTCTGGCCATTGGCACCTGTCAGGTACCCTTTCGTGGTGTTTCTGAGCCAGTATTGCTGTTGCCGTGTTCCAGAATTCCTGATCTCCTGTGTACCGACTTGGCCTGTACCGACGACGCTCCTGTGTTCCTGTTCTGTGATTGACCTGGCCTGGCTGACTTACTGCTTGTTGCTGATCTGGCTTGTCTGCGAATCTTCTCCGTGATCCGACCCGGCCCGGCTGACGTCCTCGCTCTATTGCTGATCCAGCTTGTCTGCGAATCTCCTACGTGTCCTGACCCGGCCTGGCTAACTACTGACTCCTGGATTTGCTCCTGCTCCTGCCGCTCCAGTCTACGGTTCCTGTTGTCGCCTCGGCGACATTCTGATCGCTGCAGTGTGTGATCTGAGCCTCCATTATTCCTAGGTTAACCATTGCTGAGCCGTGTTGTTTGATCTGAGCCTTCCATCTGCATTGTCTGGTGACGTAGTGCTGAGTCTATTAACCTTTGCTGTGCCGTGTCGCTACTGTGAGCCTAGAACACTTGTGTTGCTTCCATCTACCTCACTGCCACTTTACCATCATTAGCCTTAGCCTGTTACTCTGCTTCTGCGAGCCGTCCGCGTTGTGGGCCTTGGTAGTCGGCGGCTCTTCACATCGGCAGAGCAGTAGTTCCGTTACGCCCGTGGGCTATTGGCAAGCAGTGCAGCAACCGGTGGTCTCCGTTACGCCCGTGGGGCGGTCTTGGCTCAAGCGATTCAGTTACTGTTGGTCTCCGGTATACGCCCGTGGGGGCTATTACTCTAGCTATCATGGTACTGTTGGTCTCCGTTACGCCCGTGGGGGCTATTGACTCAAGCTATCACGATACTGTTGGTTCACATTACACCCGTGGGGGCTATTGGCTCAAGCTATGACGATACTGTTGGTCTCCGTTACGCCCGTGGGGGCTATTGGCTCAAGCAATCACGATACTGTTGGTCTCCGTTACGCCTGTGGGGGCTATTGGCTCAAGTAATCACGATACTGTTGTTCTCCGATACGCCTGTGGGGGCTACCACCTTATCACTCTGCAGCTTCAGTTTCAAGTCGCGGCTCTTGTCTACAGCTTCACACATTGAATGGACTTAAGGTGCTATCACCTAGCACATATTGCAGTATAGTTCACCGAGGGCGTGCATAACACCACATTTGAGACTGATTATCCTTACTATCAACTATTTGTCTCCTGTCATTGTTTGCCAGATACTACTGATTTGTTCCCTGTTTGTACCTGGTATTTCAGTCCATATTCTGCTATTGTCAGTACTGCCCCTAGGGGGCAACCTTGTTATTATTTTTTGCTTTAATAAAATTGTATTTTATTCTAACCCTCTGTCTGAGTGTCTGAAAACCGTAACAGTAGTTTAAAGAAGCACATATATCCTATGTTAAACATAGGTTATATGCGTTAATTAAAAGAACCTCAAATGTTTCCCGATGGATCACCTATCCAGAAGGATAGGTGATCCATACTAGGGGGAGTGTCAGGAGGGGTCCTGGTGTTCCCTTCGAGGTCTGAACAATAAATATAACAATAAATATAACAATAAAAATAAGAAGAAAGCCCATATAAAATATGTTACACATATGTTATATGGGCTTTATCAGAAAATGCCGGCAATTGTTGCCTGCGTTTATCACCTGTCCTACTGGATAGGTGATCAATGCTAGGGGGTGTCAGGAGGTGTCCTGATGCCCCCCTTGAGGTCTGAACTTTTTTAAAAACATACAGTTAAAAATAAAATAACATTTCTTGCACATACACAGGCAAGGTATACAGCAGCATACCTTGCCTATTAACCCTTTGAGTACCAGAGGGGTACCAAACACATTGCAATGCATCGCTACCTATCTGGTACTCATAGAGTTATTCTTGCAATACAAATACAATAAGGACATGTCGAAAAAAAATTGAGAAGAAACAATGTCAAATTTAAATGGAGAAAGAAAGTCATGGGAGCACTATAAGTCGAGTTTTAAAGGGGGGAGTTAAAATGTTGAATGTGAACAATATTTGTTGAATTAAAGTGGTGAAAGAAAGCACCATAAGTCAAATTTCAAAGGGGGGGTTAATAAGTTGAGGGAGGGCACTCTATGTCGGATTTCAATAATGCGGGGAATACATCTAACGCTAAACTTGATCTTTCTGTCATCAAACGTATGACTGTTTCCTTTGTCTTTGACATTTTACGCGGTTATTTTAGGCGATAGTTGAATAGAAGCTGACAGAGCCAGTTTTGTTAGTTCATAGAAATGTGCTGGCTACGCCAGTTTTGTTTTACCACGGTAAAACACGTTCGCAAAATACACTTTGCTTGTTTTTATAGTAGCACCGGTTTTAGCGTGGGTAATAGAATTGAGCCCCAAGAGAAATAGTAAGTAAATCTATAAGGGACTCAGAAGAGGCTGGAAAGAGTTGGTTATATAGAAAGGAATAAAACTGAGAGAACAGGTTAGCAATATCGTTCACATAAAAAAAAAACAAATAAAGTGGGCATGAAGAAGTTTTAATAGAAGTAAAACAGTCATACATCATTGTCCAGAACTGATTTTTAGAGCAGGTAATTTTCATAGGTACTGTATGTGCTGATGGGTACTACAATACTAGCCATTTTGAATAAGTTACAATTTAAATCATGAGTGACCAAGCCACAGTCCTCCAGCTGTTTATGGACTACAGCTCTTTTCATCCTTAGCTGTCCAACAACCAGCTGAGGTGAAGGAAGCGGTAGTCCAAAAACATCTGTAAGACTGTAGTTTGGTCACTCCTGGTTAACACACTCAATCCATTTCAGTGTTTCTGTGTAAATATGCAACAATGAATGCTGCAGTTTGGCATTTCACATATCTACCTCTGCTTTGGTCCATTTGTAAGCTAAAAGATAAAAATTATGTTTCTTCCCTATTGATCTATTGTTTGTATGAGAGCAGCCTTTGTGTTCCCGTGAGCATAGAAGAGGCAGTTGAGAGATAGGATGCTGTCTTGCAAGAGTAAAGGAAAATTATGATAATTGGGAAAGACAGATGGGACACTGCAGTCTATGCCTATCACAGTGCCTGTGATCCTCCTGTCACTCTCGTTTGTGGTACACTCTGATTCGATGAGTTGGTTTGGCCAGCCCCTGGTGACCTTTTTATGCCTGGCCATGACACCTGTCAGATGCCCTTTCGTGGTGTTTCTGAGCCAGTTTTGCTGTTGCTGTGTTCTGGATTCCTGTGTACCGATTTGGCCTGTCCTGACTACGCTCCAGTGTTCCTGAACGTGATTGACCCGGCTTGTCTGAGAACCACCTCTGTTACCTGACCCGGCTTGGCTGACGTTCCTGCTCGGGTTTGACCCGGCTTGTCTGAGAACCTCCTACGTGTTACGACCCGGCCTGGCTGACTTCCTGCTCCGTGACCGACTACCGGCCTGCTCCAGCGACCCGCTTGTTCCTGTTGTCGCCGCCGTGACATTCTTACTTCTTCTGTCACTGTTTGCCCAGCTGCAGAGTGACCACTTCACCTTTGTGTTGCCTCAGTCCAGTGCAGAGTTCCGTGCTGATTTGCAGAGCTGTGCTTCCTTCACTGAGCCTCCGTACACTTGCAGAGCTCCGATACCATACTGAGCCTTCTGTTGTTAAACGTGCATTTTAACCCTTGCAGTGCTGCCTCACTCTTGCAGAGCCTTCATTCCCCGGTATAGAGCCTTAACCCGTTGTGCTACGTCTGCTGAGTCGGCTGCTTGTGTGGACGGCGACTCATACGATACAACTGCAGAGTAGTCACGTTAAGTCGGTCCAGTAGGGCGCCATTGGCTCTTGGTCTTACGTTGGTTTACCGGTGGACTAAGTTGTGGCTTTTGGTTCAGTGTTGCAGCAAAGGGTTGGCTCAAAGCTCTGGCAGGTTCCCGTTGGTATACGCCCGTGGGGGCTATTGGCTCAACTACCGCTAGCAGTCGGTCTCCGGTTATACATCCGTGGGGGCTATTGGCTCAACCACCGCTAGCTGTTGGTCTCCGGTTACACGCCCGTGGGGGCTATTTGCCAGCTCTTGCATTTCAGGCTATATTGAGATTACGCCCGTGGGGGCTACCGACTCTCACACTTGCAGAATCAGTTGTCTCATTGGGTACGCCCGCGGGGGCTATTTTGGGTCACTGTTCTGCTGAATCTACCACTGGTCACGGATTGCCTAACAGCATTATTACCTTAAGAACTCTATGTTGTCTACATCTACGCAGTACCTCCTATCACCACCTTGGGCATGCCAAACCCCACAGCTGAGATGGACTGATTTTTGCATTTAACCCATTTGTGTCTTTATTGCCATTATCTGTTCTGAGATAGTGTGTATTACCCTGATTCTGTACATTGGGCCTGTGGGGTATATCTGTCAATACAGTGCTATTATTTCTGTTGCCTGCAGAGGGCGATCGTTTGCATTATTTCTTATTTAATAAAATTGTGTTTGATTTTACCAACTGGTCTGAGTGTCCTAAAAAAACGTTACAATGTCAAATATGTGTGTGGATTTGGTACCCATAGTCTTCTAGGGCTGGGAATCATTCACATACAGTTTAAGGGAAAAGGTCGGGGGGAATGTAAGTGGGATGCAGGGGGTCGTACATTTAGAAGACTGGGCTGGTTTTACAATATTGAAGGGAGGTCTCAGAGCATGATGGTTCGCTTACATTTAGATCTCAGTTAAGTCTAAAAAAAGTAAGAGCAGGTACATTTTATGTCCTGCGCATATTAGGGCCTCTTCTTTTCCAAAAGTCCCATTTTCTTAGCAAGGAACCAATTTAAACCAGTAGTCAGATGTTTGGGAAGAGTGAAGATTTCTTGTGGGAGATACACTAAGGCAGGAGAAATAGGTTAAATGGAGATAACTTCTCCAAAGTGATACACTCTCCAGTTCTTATGTTATTCTATAGTGCATAATCTCTAAGATCCCTATGTTTTGTGGTATTTTGGTGCAGAGGTACACTCAATAAACATAAGAACTGGAGAGTTTGTCACACTGGAGGAGTTATCACCTCCTTATTCTACATTAGTGCATCCCCCTCTTGGGTACACAACACACTAGCATAAATGCTTTTATCACAATATTTAAGCCCTAAGAAAGGATAGCTGTGGCTAATAAGAAGCTAATTACATTTATATATGTAGGGAGCCTCCTTTCAAAATGTTGGTAGTTGCCTCAAAGGCTCTTAAACAAGCCCTGGATAGGAGACCTTATTTGGCTGGTTGGCAGGCAGGTCTGCAGGACAACTCTACCCATCTCTCTCACTCTGTCACTTTGTCTCCCTCTTTTTGCCTAACTCCATCTCTCCAGTTCTCACTCTCCCCGTCAAACATAATAAGCTGTGGTAAATGGTCATGCTGTGCATGGTACAGTGAGGAATTACTACCACCTCAGGTACCAACACAATCCCGCTGCTAATTATTGAGGTATGATTCGGCTATCTTTGATCAGCCAATGATAGATCTGATTCCTGTCACAGGCAGACTGCATCATCACTAGATTTTTGGAGGTTGCAAGGATCAGATAGAATAATTTTAGCTCCGGTTGTGCTATGATAAATGTTACGCAATATACTTATTTGAGCTCTTTTTTTTTTTTGGCAAACAGCTGCTAACTACTGGTTCTGTTTGAAAGTAAATGTAATCTTGGAGCGCACTGGACACTTGCTCTGTACGCAGATAGTGACAATTCCAAATTTAAAGACCTTGTTTAAGACCCTACAGAAATTGATGAGTAACCTTTTGCATTCCATAGAGGTAGCTACTCTTACCCCTCTGGCACTCAAAGGGTTAAATAAATGAAAACATGGTGGACATTAAATTGTTTATTTGAAAACAATGTATTCAACTATCATGTGTTTGTTCTTTTGGTGTATGAATATCCAAGTTCTGAATTATCTTCGTTAAAAAGTTCTGTATTTTATTTTCTTTAACCATTTCTCTTGCTGAAATATGTCAGTCAAACTCATATCTGTAGGGGAGTGAAATGCAATGAAAAGTGCTTTTCTTTCCAGCACTGTTTCTGAAGTAATATAACCCCTCAGCTGATAGACATATATGACCCCTGGACACTTGCTCAGTCTGGAGCAAGGAAGCTAGAAAAAGAGGGATTTTGCTGAAAAGAAATAACAGGAAATAGGGTCCATTTAGGAATTAGCAACTTTTGAAACCTATAACTACTGCACATAAAAACCAAAATCAGTCTAGGTTCTACAGTCCATGTCAGAAGTTACATGCTTGCTTTGGGCAAGTGTAAGGGGGGAGGAAGGCGTGACCTGTCGTACCCCCCATCCCCTGCAGACACCCATGTGAGCTACTGATTGGCTGAAACAGAGATAGCCTGAAGACCTGCACTGATGGTAGTTCTTCACCACCAGGGTTGCCTACCTCTGCTCAGAGGCAACAGTGACTCCAAAGAAGGAAACCCCGGTGCCATATATGGGGTCCTTTAACTCTTTGGTGAACAGAAGGTTGCTCAGTGCATTCCTGTCCAATGTGTTGTGCACACCTCTAGTCTGCAAGTGAATAAATGAAACTGGTTACCTAGTACTGCTTGTGACAATATGGCCCTGGCATCTCTGCCACAGAAGGTATAGCAGTTCAGGCACGTTATTGTCCATGAATTTCTTTCACTAACCTGCACAGCTAACCTCTATACTAAGCATTAAGACCCAGTACTTGGAGTCGCGTATCCACCGGCAGTGCAGGATATACTGCACTGATAGATCCAGTTCTTATTGGATATTCTATCTATCTAGTCCACTGGCACTTCTCTATGAGTAACTACTCTATAGTGGACGACAGAGAGACAAGCACGCTCCTTCTTGTTAAATCATGAACTGCCTTTATTTTAAAACAAAACAACATTTTTCTACAGTTCAGAGAAAAAGGAGCGGTCTCCACATTGACATTAAACAAAGGTTACAAAAGGGTGATGGGAAGTGGACACTTTCAGCCTGGCAGCCACTCTGTCACATTCCCAGTGCATAGCTGTAACCATAAAACCTCCTGTAGGAATCTCAGACAAAGGGGGAGGGTAAGTGGACAATTTCAGCCTAGCAGTCCCCTTCCAGAACCATAAAACACTCAAACTGGCTGTAATCTGCAGCTCTGAGCCTCTGAGTGGGGGAAGGTATTCTCTCTATACCATTCAATGTTAGTGTCCACGTGATCCCAGCCAGGGGGAGGAGAGGCTCCGCCTCTTGCGGCGTGTGACCTGTGACAGTCCTGTTTGTCACACTTCTCCTCCCCAAAGAAAGTCCTGCTGTCAGGCTGGGACTACTACTGTCCAGGTCACAGGCTGCGGGAGGACAGGGCTATCCTTCAATTCTCCTGGACAGTCCATCTGCATTGCCATGTGACCTACCCTTTCTATACTGAATGGTAAAATTATACTGCTGAGGTGCCAAGCTCCACCTCAGCAGTTGCCCATTGTCCCCTGCCACCCGGTTTAGCCAGCAGAGGGGATTGTGGTAAGTTACCACAGTGAACTCTCGGGCCTAGAGATAGGTTTGTAGTTTCTTGAGGGCCCAGACTACAGCAAGGTACTCTTTCTCTATGGCCGCGTAACTGACCTCACGATCCAGTAGCTTCCGACTGAGAAAATCCACTGGATGTTCGTCCCCCTGTTCGATCACCTGACTTAGAATGGCCCCGATGCCATAAGTAGAGGCATCTGTTTGCACTATGAATCGTTTTGTGTAATCGGGGGCGAATAATACCGGGTGGATGCTTAAGATGGCTTTTAGTTGTCGGAAGGTGGACCCACACTCTGGAATCCAAGTGACCAATCTGGGCTCTTTCTTTTTTTTTTTCAAGTCTGTCAGGGGCTTGGCGATGGCACTATACTGGGGTACAAACTTTCTATAGTACCCCGCAGTACCCAGGAAGGATAGGACTTGCTTCTTAGGCTGGGGAATGGGCCACTGACTAATTGCTTCTACTTTGGCATGGGCTGGCCTCAATTGTCCTCCCCCTACCCAGTGGCCTAGATACTGAACCTCCCCCATAGCAAGGCTGCACTTATCTGGCTTGATGGTCAGCCCTGCTCTCCCTATCAGTCAAGCACAACCGCCACTTGGCATCCATAATCTGTCCACGATGTGCTAAAAATAGCAATATCGTCCAGGTATGCACACGCAAAGTCGTGGCAATCCCGGAGGAGCTGGTCAACCAACCGCTGGAAGGTGGCGGGTGCATTCTTCATTCCGAACGGAATTACCGAAAACTGGTAGAGGCCGAACAGCGTGATGAAGGCAGACTTCTCCTTCTCCTCCTTCCAGAGGAATTTGCCAGTAGCCCCGACCAGATGTAACGTCGTCAAGTACTTAGCCCCCGATAATCTGTCCAGTAACTCGTCAATATGGGGCATGGGGTAGACGTTGTCACAGTCTTATCGTTCAGTCGCCTATAGTCCACACAATAGCGGGTGCTACCGTCTTTCTTGGGGACCAGCACTACAGGTGATGCCCAGGGGCTCTGAGAGGGCTCAATCACACCCAGGGACAACATCTCGTCTATCTCCTGGCAAATTGATCCCCTCACAGACTTAGGTACTCTATAAGCCGTCTGCCTCAGCGGCGCATGCTCTGGGGTTAGCACTTGGTGCATGGAAAGCAATGTGCGCCTCGGCTTCTCTGAGAAGAAGTGCCACCTCAGCAGCAAATCCTGCCTGAGCTGCTGACCCTGGTCCTCAGTCATGTCCTCGCTAACAGCAACAGGGGGCACTTGGGGGTCTATGTTGGTCTTTGGTAGCAAGTCAGGAACCACGTCCTCCTCTCCCGGGTATTCTTCGGGCAGACAGATCGCTAGGACCTCAGCATCTTGCTTATGGTACCCCTTCAGCATATTAACATGGACCACGCGTTGGATGCGATGTCCGTGGTCCATGGCGACAACATAATTAGTGTTGCTAAGCTTCCTTACAGTCATGTGCGGACCGTGTCAAGAAGTCTACAACTTGTTTGCTGGGAAGGGTACCAGGATAAGGACCTTCTGCCCTTGGACAAACTCCCTAGTCCGAGCCCCCCAGTCATACCATACCTTCTGTTTGGTCTGAGCAGCAGACAGGTTCTGCTGGACTAACCCAGTGAGAACCTTTCCCTCAATTCTAACACATAAGGTTTAATCCCCCTCCCAGAATTCCCTCAGCAGGTCTAGGAGTCCCTGCACCCACCAGCCAAACAGGAGCTCAAATTGTGAGAACCCTGTGGACTCTTACGGAACCTCACAGTACGTGAACAATAGCAAAGGGAGCAACTTCTCCCAATTCTGTTCGCGAGCAGCGAAGCTCCGCAACATGGTCTTTAAAGTACCATTAAATCACTTGCAGAGTCCATTGGTCTGGTAAGGAGCAGATCTGAGCTGCTTAACACCACAATGTTGCCAGAGCTGATGCACCAGCTCTGACATAAATTGAGTGCCCTGGTCGGATAGAACCCGACGAGGGTGAACAGTCACCAAGGCATCCGCCACTGTGGCCGCAGTTATCCAGGACAGACCTACAGCCTCAGGTTATCTAGTGGCATAGTCCACAACCGTGAGGATGAATCTCTTGCCTGACTTACTCGGGCAGGCCAAGGGCCCCACAATGTCTATTGCAACCCATTGAAAGGGAACCCCCACTATGGGCATAGACTGGAGCGGTGCCCTCCCCTGTCCCTTCCCTTTGCCGATGATCTGGCAAGCATCACAGGAGTTACAGAACTGAGAAACTACCTGTGAGACGCGTGGCCAGTAGAAAGCCTTGTCAACCTGGCCCTGGTCTTAGTGACTCCCATGTAGCCCACCAGGGGAACCTCATGGGCCAGGGTCATTATCTGGGTTCGGCAATACGAGGGAACAATGAGTTGGTGGGTCATCTTCCACTACTGTCCCGTCTCCCTGACACTGGTCTCCCTGTACAGTAGTCCCCCATCCCTGAAAATCCTCTCTTCCTGTGACACTACCTCCCCAATCTCTGTTGTTTCCCTCATCCCAGCCAAGCTAGGGTCTACTAGGGTCTCCTGTCTCAGTACAGTAGGGTCAGTCCAGGCGGTCTCGGTCAGGTCAGGGGGGTCTCGCCTTACCTGGTCCTCGGCCAGATTGGGAGTGCTGCCTTTGTGGGTGTAGGACGGAAGGGTAGGGTTAACTTATATAGAGTTGTTGTCCTGAACGGCGGCTGCTGGCACCTGTTGTGTACCCCAAGGGCTGGTGGTGGGGCTGCCGTGTGAGGGCCCTGGTGGGACGACCGGGGTGGGGTGCTTCTTGGGTCTCCCCGGTCCTCAGCGGTGGGTCCGAACAGAGCCCACTGCTGGGAAAGATCCATTTCCCGGAGGTAAATGCTTGACTTGGGCAGCTTGTGTCCGGGTCATGACCTGGACAAAGTAGCTCTCCATGGGGCCCAGGTCGTTTCCCAACAATACATCCACAGGGAGGGATTTCAACACTCCCACCTCCCTGTATCCACTGCCTTATCACGGTACCCGTGCTATTTGGCGACATTCTATCAGTTTCCACTCCTGCTTATGCTATTGGCTGCACTGTTATTGTCCCGCCCAGCATTTGTCCTTAAATGCTGGGTTCTGACACTTCTCCAGTACCCTTTCGTGGTGTTTCAGTACCAGCGTTTGTTCCTGTTATTCGTGTGAGCTCAGTGTACCGACCTGGCCTGCCTGACGACTCTGCATCTTGTTCCTGCCCATGTACTGACCCGGACTGTCTGTCTAATCTGCATCTCGGTCCTGCTCAGTGTACCGTCTTGGATTGGCTGACGTTCCTGCTCTGTGTACTGACCCAGCCCGGCTGACGTTCCTGCTTGGTGTACCGACTCGGATTGGCTGACATTCCTGCTCTGTGTGTGTGGTTCCAGCCTGGCTGGGCTACTGTTGTTGTGTTCCTCTCCTGCATGCCTTATCCGGTCTCCGGATGCGGTGGTGTCAGGATCCTCGCTGTCTCCGGACAGTTCGCTGCAGTCTGGTCTCCATTGCCTCAGTGTCGCCCTGGAGAAATTTCTGTGCATCCTCTTTCCCGTGCAGTCCCCGGCTGGGTGCCTGCCAGGGCAAGTTGCTCAGTCTCCATTACTGCTACGGCAGTGCCCAAGTTGCTCAGTCTCCCTTACTGCTACGGCAGTGCCTAAGTTGCTCAGTCTCTGTTACTGCTATGGCAGTACCGAAGTTGCTCAGTCTCCTTTACTGCTACGGCAGTGCACAAGTTGCTCAGTCTCTGTTACTGCTACGGCAGTCCTCAAGTTGATCTGGTCTCCATTACTTTTGGGCGTTACTCAATTTGTGCCCTCTCCTTTTGACTGAGCTTCTTTAAGGGCCTTCAACTATTAGGGTCTCTCGGCCTAATAGTAACCCATTCAGTGCTGTCCAACTGAGAATCACGCAAGAACTGTCTGACCTGTGTCAGTATATTGAACTCTGGATTACCTGCATATACTGGACCCGTGAGGGCTTACCTCATTATAACCTGTCTTGTGTCAGTATGATATTGTGTATATATTACAGGACCAGTGAGGGTTATTGTTATTATCATTGTTCAATAAAATTGTGTTTTATGCAAACCTACTGTGTCTATGTGTCAAACAAACTGTTACATGCCTGCTCCCCAGTCCAGCCAAACATGGGCCATGGGAATTGAAAGTCGCCCTCCTCCAGCGACAGAGATCACCTTTCGTTGGGGCAAAGGCGAGACATCTCCCAACAAATGAGGCTTAACAATTGTCAGGAATGCTCCAGTGTCCCGCAGCCCTTCCTCTGGGGTGCCATTGACCAACATCTGCTGGTGGTGGTGGCGGCTTGGGTCAACTCTGGGCCACTGCACTGTCCTCACCAGCGTCACTCCCAGGTGCCAGGTCGGCCAGTCCAAACAGTCCTGGTACTGGTCTACCTCCGCTGCCCCTTCCTCCCCAACATTCTGTACCCCATACCACTCCCCAACAAGCTGGGCAGGCCTGGTAGGGGCAATAGGGCTGTGGGCCCTGGAGGGACAGTTCTTCACAAAATGGCCCAGGCACTGGCACCCATGGCAAACAAGCTGGTGCCTCGCCCTGGGAGTTTGTGTGGGCCCAGTGGCCCATTGCTCACTTTCTGGGATGCTGGCCTTGGCATCGGTCGCCGTCCGGGAATGTTGCTAGGGTATGTCGGTCTTGAGGCAGAATAGCTGGGGTAAGCGGTGTTGCCTGGATGCGGGATGTTCCTGGGGCCCGCCAGTCAGGTTGGAGCAGCGGAGTGTGGTGTTGGCGCCGTCCGCGGCACAGGTATGATCAGCGGGACTGTAGGGGTCTTGGGTAGTGTATCGATGCTGGGACCCCATCCGCAGGTCTTGTGGAAGTGTTGCTCCAACTCCACGGCTGCTGCGGCTGTGGTGGGATCACGATGTTAGGACCACTGTCGCATCTCCAAGGGCAGGACGGTATTCAATTGCTCCAACATCTCCGCCTGCTTGCAGTCTTCCCGGGAGTGCACCTCATTCCCTGTCCATCATCCCTCCAGTGCATGTCCAATCTTCCAGACATACTCTGGGATGGTGTCATCCGGGTTAGGTCGTAGCTCTCGGAACTTAAGCCTATAGGACTCAGGGGTAACAGTGTACCTGGCAAGCACAGCTCGCTTCACGACCTGATAGTCCCCCCATTCCTCGCAGGGAATCGCTCAGCAAGCCTCAAGTGCACGTCCCGTCAGCCTCCCATCCAGGAGGGGTACTATCACGGTGCCCGTGATTGCTGCAGTTCCTTGTCTGTCACCAGTAGGGGGCTGCTATTGGCTGTCTGCAGATAGCCCGCCTTTCATTGCCTATTTAAACCTGGATTGGGCACCCTTTGGTTGCCCTTTCGTGTTGTTTCTGACCTTCTTGCTATCACTATGCCAGTGATAGCTGGGCCTCTGTTCCAGTGTTCCTGAGTTCCTGATCTCATGTGTTCCTGTGTTCCTGATCTCTACTGTTCCAGTGTTTCCTGCATGCTGAAGTACTTCCAGTCCTGGTTCCGGCCTAGTCTCTGGTGTTGCAGTTCCTGCTGAACTTCTTCTCTGCTGTTTCCTGACCTGACTGATCTTTGTTGGTTCCTGTCATCACATCGCCTGTCTCCTGTATCCTGGCGACCTCCTGCCTGGTCGCGTCGGCGACTCGCTTGTTACACCAGTATGCGGACGCTGGTTTGCTCCTAAGCCTTGCGGCTATACAAACTCGCTTGTTACACCAGTGTGCGGTCACTGGTTTGGTCCAAAGCCTATCAGCTATACAATTCTGTGTTAGTCCCAGCGTGCGGACGCTGGTTTGCTCCAAAGCCTTGCGGCTATACAAACTCGCTTGTTACACCAGTGTGCGGTCACTGGTTTGCTCCACAGCCTATCAGCTGTACCATCCTGTGTTGGTCCCAGCGTGCAGACGCTGGTTTGCTCCAAAGCCTTGCGGCTATACAAACTCGCTTGTTACACCGGTGTGCGGTCACTGGTTTGCTCCAAAGCCTATCGGCTATACAATCCTGTGTTAGTCCCAGCGTGCGGGCGCTGGTTTGCTCCAAAGCCTTGCGGCTATACAAACTCGCTTGTTACACCAGTGTGCGGTCACTGGTTTGCTCCAAAGCCTATCGGTTATATAAATCCTGTGTTAGTCCCAGCGTGCGGGCGCTGGTTTGCTCCAAAGCCTTGCGGCTATACAAACTCGCTTGTTACACCAGTGTGCGGTCACTGGTTTGCTCGAAAGCCTATCGGCTGTACTATCCTGTGTTGGTCCCAGCGTGTGGACGCTGGTTTGCTCCAAAGCCTTGCGGCTATACAAACTCGCTTGTTACACCAGTGTGCGGTCACTGGTTTGCTCCTAAGCCTATCAGCTATACAATTCTGTGTTTGTCCCAGCGTGCGGACGCTGGTTTGCTCCAAAGCCTTGCGGCTATACAAACTCACTTGTTACACCAGTATGCGGATGCTGGTTTGCTCCTAAGCCTTACGGCTATACTACTTGCTTGTTACACCAGTGTGCGGTCACTGGTTTGCTCCTAAGCCTATCGGCTATAATATATTCAGTGTTGGTCCCAGCGTGCGGACGCTGGTTTGTTCCAAAGCCTTGCGGCTTTACGATTCTGTCAATTTGCATTACCATCTGACTGCTGCTACTATCTCAGGGCTGCCCTGCCCGGTATTGGTAAGGTCGGTAGAACCTTTTGCCACATTCCATCTGAGGTTGCCTTACCCGGTATTGGCAGGGTCGGTAGAGCCTACATTATGAATCTATTGAGGCTGCCTTGCCCGGTAAATTGGTAAGGCCGGTAGAACCGTTATGCGATTCCATCTGCAGGTTGCCTTACCCGGTATTGGCAAGGCCGGTAGAGCCTAACATTCTATTACTTCAGACTGTCCTGCCCGGTAAATTGGCAAGACCGGTAGAGTCTGCCTTCTGTCTTGTTATATTCTGAATATATCTGTATGTATGTGATTGCCATCCTACGTTATCAATTTATTATTTTAATAAAATTGATTTTTACCTAAAACTTGTGTCTGAGAGTCATAATAAACCGTGACAGGTACCCAGTCCTCGGGTGTTAGGCGATTCAAGGCACACTGCCAGTCAAAGTCCTGAAGGAATCTATCAATGTTGCCTTTCTCGTCGTCGAACTTGGAGAAGCTATAGACAGAGACCTTGAGGCGGGGATTTGCTGGTTGGACAGATTGGGAGGCCACCACAGGGAAGGGCTCTGCTTGTTGTTCTCTGTCCTTTCTGGCAAGGGCAGCATCTGCTTTCTCGATCACGTCCAGCTCACTTGCTCATCCGCCCATCAACTATCACAGTGCCCGTGCTATGCCGGGGACATTCTGTCAATCTGGTTTACTCCTATTGGTTGCAGTGGTATTGGCCTGCCCAGTATTTGTCCTTAAATACTGGGTCCTGTCACTTCGCTGTTGCCTTTTCGTGGTGTTTCTGTACCAGCGCTTGTTCCAGTTCTCGTGTGATCTCAGTGTATGACCCGGATTGCCTGACCACTCTATTGCTTCTGTTCCTGCTCTGTGTACTGACCCAGCCTGGCTGAAGTTCCTGCTCCGTTACCGACTCGGATTGGCTGACGTTCCTGCTCTGTGTACTGACCCGGCCTGGCTGACGTTCCTGCTTTGTGTACCGACTCGGATTGGCTGACGTTCCTGCTCTGTGTACCGACCTGGATTGGCTGACGTTCCTGCTCTGTGTACCGACCCGGCCTGACTGACGTTCCTGCCCTGTTTTGGATACCGTTTCCAGTTGGCTGTTGTTCCTGCTCTGTGTGCCGACCCGTTGGGCCTCCGATGCTGCCTGTCCAGGACTGCCCACTGCTCCGTGTGTCCCCGTTGGGCTCGGCATCCGGGCAGTGTTGCTTCCAGTACACTCATTTACTTCAGTCCGGTTTCGGTTACTCTCCGTGTCACACGGGCGACACTCCAGTTTTGAGCCTTATACTGCAGCCTGGTCTCTGTTACTGTCCGTGTCGCGTGGGCGACATCCCGGTGTGTGCATTCCATTCTGTGCCTCTGTACGCTAGACCTATACTCCTGCCATCAGCTGAGGTTAAGTTTCATTGGGCGCCTCAGGCTACTTCCACCTCGGCAGTCGACATTGGTCTAAGTGTTTATCTATACCCTCGGGGAAAAGGGCCATTCTCCACCGGTTGTTGGCATTCTAGTCATCATTGGGCAACCTCTGGGCATACAGTCTGTCCTCCGCTACTGCTACGGCAGCATATAAGTTTGCTGAGGGCCTTTGCTTATTCCTGTGGCATTACTCGCTGTTTATACTCTCCCTCCCTAGGGAGAGTCTTAAGGGCCTCGCTCTGATAGGGCCTGTCAAGCTTCCTGGACTATCAGTAACCTGTTCATTGCTGCCTTCTCTGAGAATCACACGTAACACCTGACCTGTGTCAGTACATTGTTATTATTTGTCTGTACAATTACTGGACCCATGTGGGTATTTATTTCTGTAACCTGTCCTGTGTCAGTACCTCATTGTATATGTATATATATATATATATATATATATATATATATATATATATATATATATATATATATATATATATATATATTACTGGACCCGTGAGGGTTATTGCTATTTTTCATTGCTCAATAAAACTGTGTTTTTACCTAAACTTTCTGTCTCTGAGTGTCAAACAAACCGTTACATCGCCCGTGTACTCTTGGACCTAGAGGGCCAACCTGGCCGCTCAGGATACAGGTGCGATGGCCTCCGGTTGCAGTTCGGCCATGGTTCATTCCTCGGCAGTGCTCTGTGCTCTGCTGTGCATCACAGGGTCGTCTTAGGATCTGGGGGTTGCTGTAATGCAGGTTATCCCTTAAAACTGCCATCAGTTTGTGATGATATGACCCTGGCTTCTCTGCCACAGAAGATATATCAGTTCAGGCACATTATCATCCGTGGGTTTCTTTCGCTAACCTGCACAGCTAACTGCTATACTAAGCACTAAGACCCTGTACATGGAGTCGTGTGTCCACCGGCAATTCAGGATATACTGCACTGATAGATCCAGTTCTTATAGGATATTCTATCTATCTAGTCCACTGGCACTTCTTTATGAGTAACTGCTCTATAGTGGACGACAGAGAGACAAGCACGCTTCTTCTTGTTAAGTCTTCAACTGCCTTTATTTTCAAACAACACAATATTTTTCTACAGTTCAGAGAAAAAGGGGCGTCTCCACATTGACATTAAACAAAGGTTACAAAAGGGTGATGGGAAATGCACACTTTCAGCCTGGCAGCCACCCTGTATACATTCCCAGTGCATAGCTGTAACCATAAAACCTCCTGTAGGAATCTCAGACAAAAGGGGAGGGTAAGTGGACAATTTCAGCCTAGCAGTCCCCTTCCAGAACCATAAAACACTCAAACTGGCTGTAATCTGCAGCTCTGAGTGGGGGAAGGTATTCTCTCTATACCATTCAGTATTAGTGTCCATGTGATCCCAGCCAGTGATGTGCTAAACAAGAGGACCCCACTGTCCTGAGATTCATGTATTTTCTATCTTCTGATTTTGTCAACTAAACAGTCACCAACTTGTCTACATAGACAAGGGACAAAATTCTTATAGGATAATGTATGACTCAATTATCACAAATTGTGGGGAAGCTGATGATATTGAAATGGTACTGATTGTTATTGTATCCCAGTAATGTTATCTATCTACTTCTGCTGTAGCCTAAGACGCTAGAAGGATAGGGGAAGGATAATATTACATAGTATTGATTGTTATTGTATTTTAGTAATGCTATATACTAGAACCTACTATGTAGGATATGTTATGGTGTGTATTATTGCTGTGTTGTTAAAGTGACTTCTAGTAATAAACTTGTATTACTAGGCGTGCGTGTTTGGCTCATTCCTCTAACATTGATCCCAGGTGCATTAGGTAATACATCTGGGGACTGTGAAACTCCACCCAGGGTCTGTCCCCGATTCAACCCTAGGAGCGAGCATTTCCCGGCCAGGTGGGATAATTGCGTAATAAGTGCCCTACCTTACCACGGTACAGGCATAGGCCCTCTCTGCGACAGAAAGCCTTCTTCTCCCCTGAAAGGAGCGTGAACCCTACTTGCATGGGTCCGGCCCTGCCTGTATCAGCACTAGGAGGTGTGGGAGGCAAGGGAGGATTGTGTGGGAGCACACAGTTAGGTGCCAATCGGGAAGAAGGCCTCTGTAACCGTTCCTTGAAAGGGTATCTTTCCCTGATCCTTGTGTCTATTAGTATAAATAAAGGAGATGAGTTCATCAAGCTCCTCAGGCAGCTCACGGGGTGCCATCTCATCTTTAATCACATTGCTCAATCCTTGTGAAAATGCAGCCACTAGAGCCTCGTTGTTCCAGCCCAGCTACGCCACCAACTTAAAAAATTCTAAAGCGTACTTGGCTACCATGCTTGCGCCCTGGCAGATAGTCATAAGTTGTTTGGCTGCCGACATTGCCCGGGCTGGAATGTCAAAGACCCTTTTGAAAGCTGACACAAACTCAGGGAAATTAAAGATTATGGGTTTCCCTGTTTCCCATAATGGATTGGCCCATGCCAATGCTCTCCCGGACAGGAAGGAAATCATGAAGCCCACCTTGCTTCGATCACTTGGAAATGCGTTAGGTACTAGTTCCAAAAATATGTCCAACTGGTTAATGAACCCACGACACAGAGTAGGTTCCCCATCATATCATTGACAGAGTGGAGCTTTATCAGACAGCCCTTGAAATGTATTGCACTCAGTATTGGCCCTTATCACAGGTTCTGGGTCAGGAGAGGCCACCAGTTGTTGCAGAGCCCCTTCAAGGTGCGCTGTGCGATTAAGGAGTGTTTACATTGCCATGGAAACCTGATCGATTCTTTGATCTTGTATGTCCATCTTGGCAAGGATGCTAGGCACCTGTGAATTTCCTGTACCTTCTGAGGTCATGGCCCTTTCGTTCTGTCATGGAAGACTTGTAAATAAACACTCAGACAGGTACATAAAATCAATTTCCACTTTATTAAGAATAATCACAAGCAAGTAAATAAGACACTTCCCCAACCTTCCCGGAGTCAGACATGGGGACAGTGTACAGTCCACTACCAGGAGCTGACATTGAACCTTAGCCAGACAGAGGCACCAGCTAGGAGCGAACCAGAGAGAGAGCAAAACCACTGAGGTTGATTAAAGTGGTAAGCGTGCTCTAATAACACAATTGCAATACCCTAGAATGCTAGGGTTACAGTACACCATGCACCCTAGAACGCTAGAGGCACAACAGCCCAGAAGGACTTAGGCGCTGCTGCACTACTAACAGGACTTACACGATCAAGGACTGAGAATGAGAGCCTGCAAGGGGCTGCCAGGCCTCAGGAAGCGACAGAGACTATATAGCCATTGGTCAGACGGTTCGGGTAGTCGGACAAGCCAAAGTACTTAGCACGGAGCGGGAAGTCAGACAAGCCACAGTACTTAGCATGGAGTGGGTAGTCAGCCAGACAGGAGGCCATACACGGAGTGGGTAATGGGACAAGCCAAGGTCAGCACGGGTGGTTAGTCAGCCAGGCCAAAGGTCATTCATGGAGTGGGTAGTCAGACAAGAACAAGGCCAGTACAGAGCGGACAGTCAGCAAGGCAAAAGGTTCAGGCACAAATTGGTAGTCAGACGTAGCCAGGGTCATACACAAATCAGATTCAGCAGCCAGGAACAAATCATATAAGGCCTCTCCAGGAGGCGGAGTCCACATAGGTCAATTAAGGAGGAAAATATAACATAGCATGCGCTCAGAATGACGCGAGTGACCAGAAAGTAGTCACCCGCCATGCTGTTGCCAGGCGAACATAGAAAGCGAACAGACCAGTAAGAGGGCCAGAATCACGGGCACCGTGATACACATGTGCCTACCCACCGACGTGTAAGTAAAGTGTAAAAAGAGCTAAGAAAAAATGCGACCCGCGGATGTATTAGGGCCCCATATCAATACATCCAAAGTACTAAAAAAAACGTGTGTAATGCAAAAATAAGTAACCCTATCAGTGCCAGAGGGGTATTCAATGCAGTGCTAAACAATGCATTGCATATTCCTCTGACACTGAAACGGTTTTAAAAATGTGTTTAATGCAAAAATGAGTAATACCCCTCTCAATGCCAGAGGGGTATGCAATGCATTGCTAAACAATGTGTTGTGTACCCCTCTGGCACTGAATGGATTTTAAAAAAGTGTGTGTAATGAGTGTGTGAAGTTAGGTTCTGAGTCCCAACAATCACTGTGGTTCCTGTTAGAAGGGCAATTAAATTCCAACAGTAAAACTGTGTACATGCCATTTGGTGTGCACTAATGCCAGTTTTACCAGGCTTGATACTATTAGCCCCGCAAATTTTCAAACGAGCGGTGGTGGTTTTGACAGCACAGTTTGCTATTCTATTATCTGTGCTATCAACCCATTGGACGTCCAGTAAAACTAGTAGAAATTGCTATCCTATTCCATGTGGTGAAAAACCTGCACCATGAAAAGGATGAGCAGATGAGCAGAGTCCCTAATACGTGGTGAACACCACCAGTATGTATTAGACAACTGGTTTCCAACACATACTTGTGTTGAAAAAAATAAATAAAAAGATTAACCCTGTGAGTGCCAGTGGGGTATGTATACCCCACTGGCACTTGTAGGGTTAATCCACAACCAATAAAACATTGCCAGTAATCCTGATGTCCAGCAGGGCCCTGGCCATCTTCTTCTACACTCTTCTGTCTTCTTTTCTTTCTCTATTCTTTTCAATCTTGTAAAAAATGCAAAAACATCAGTCAGTTCTGTATCAAAGAGTTTAAAATTTGTGGCAAATTTTTTTTTCTTCAAATGTATTTTAATGTGCTTTTATCTTTTTTTATATAATGCTGCCCGATGTGCCCCTTTTGCCTCCGCTATCTCTTTTTCTCCTTTGATGTTCCCACAATTCACACTATTTAGCATGAGTTGTGGGAACAAAAACATACGATGAGCATTTGTACTTCACCAACTATAGACTAGCTGCGGTACATATGTGGGTTTATCACTGTCTTTTTATGCCATTGCTGCCAGTATCAAGCACCAGGTGTCTGTGAGTCTCTGGGGGGGGGGGGGGGGGTTCTCTCTGTTTTTGTGAGCCACCGGTGTCTGTGAATCTTTGGGGGACTTTTTCCTTTTGGTTTTTGTGAGTCTCTGTTTGTCTCTCTTGGGGTTCAAATCAATTACGACCATAAAAAAAAAAAAAGATGATGGTAGTTTTACAAGCACAGTTTGCTACTCTATTACACGTGTTGTGACCTTGTAACTTGCACTAAAAAAATTACAACAGCTGATAAGATTTTGTTCTTTCACACAATGGAACAGTTCTACCCATTTGCAATTCAATTGTCTGCTGTGCGTGCTAACGCACAGTAAAGAGATATATTAACTCAGTAATTCTGTGCCTTTTTTCACAGGTGTACAGTACACAACGAAAGTTAAAAACCACGTCAAACAACAGAAAGCAGGGAACAAACAGCTTACACAACACTTAGGACATAGCACAATGACAACAAATGCAGAAATAACTCCTGAACTGCCAAGAAACAAGGGGTGTGAAAATTAACTTCAACTAATCAGTGGCACACTCCCACTCAAGACAATATGCATGCCTGTCAATCACTAAGCAACTTAAAGGGATAGTAATACTTCGTTTTATCTTTATTTTATTTTGTAGGCATTAAGAAAACATGAAGAATGATATAAATCTTATCTCTCAAATCTTTATGGATTGAGAGATTTTCACAAGCAAATTTTCACCTCCAGCACCTTTTACCTAGTGTAAGCCATCTCTTCTCAGATGTGGAATGCAGTCCATAGACCAGACAGATAACAGAAGAGGACAATCTTCTTCCTATGAGAACAAAGAAGGCCCTGCCCCCCTTGACAAGTTTTTCAGGTTTTTCCCTTATCTTAATCGAAGGTTGTCCCTCTCTGCTATCTACCTGAGCACCTCCCTTCTGCTCTGGCTGAACAGCTTTACATCAGTAAAAGGGGCGGGAGGGGGATACTTTGTCATTGAATTACTCTTGAACTACAACTCTGACAGAATTGAAATAACACTGTCCAAAGTGCAAATACTATGATGATTAATTAGAGCTGCTTTTATTATGAAGCATTACTATCCCTTTAAGCCTGGGTGTAAAAGATCAGTAGCCAACGGAGAACCAAGGTGCACCGGCAACAACAACAACAACTACACGGGGCAATGTCGCACACGCAGCTGACAGGTAAACAGCATTCACAACAAACACACTCAAATAACAACAACCACACCAGCATACAATCACCTGGACAACACACTCATTCCTAATGGTCCATTGTTACCCGATGACCTCGCTTGGTAAACTCCCTACCACTGTCTTAAAAGAACATCCCATCACTACAGAACGTGGTATGTTTACAGTGAGTCCACTCACTTGACAAAACGTGTGTAGACATCAGAGAAGGGGGAATGCGAGGGGTTGGGAGCCCCATGAGCCCCTCAATTACACCTGCACAAAGAGGGGAGCCTATAGTGTATTAGGATCATGATGCCTGTGCTCCTGGCTGCAGGCGGCAACATTATCACTTCCTGGTTGTTACTGCCTCAATTTTATTGGTCATTGAGCTTGACTCCACCCAGGGCCAGCCTTTAATTACCTTGTCATGACAGTACTTGGACGCCCTTTCGTGGTGTACCTGTTCCTGCCATTAGTTCCTGTTTATGCTCTGTTTGTGTATGACCTGGCCTGCCTGACGGCGTTCCTGTGCACCCTGATTTGCTGATTTCCGTTGCTGACTGATCTGGCTGAGAACCCGCTCTGTTGCTGACTGATCTGGCTGAGAACCTGCTCTGTTGCTGACCGATCTGGCTGAGAACCCGCTCTGTTGCTGACTGATCTGGCTGAGAACCCGCTCAGTTGCTGACTGATCTGGCTGAGAACCCGCTCTGTTGCTGACTGATCTGGCTGAGAACCCGCTCCGTTGCTGACTGATCTGGCTGAGAACCCGCTCCGTTGCTGACTGATCTGGCTGAGAACCTGCTCTGTTGCTGACTACCTGGCTGTGTACTCTCTCTGTTGCTAACTGGCCTGGCTGGTACCACTACGCTGCCGACTGATCTGGCTAAGCGAACCCGCTACACTGCCGACTAATCTGGTTGCGCTCCCACTGTAGTGGTGCCGGGTTGGCGCTATTGTTTATTGTCAACCTTAGGCTGAGCACTTGTTGCTGAAGCCGCTTATACTGATTAACCACCTCTGGTGGTGTGCACATGCGAAGTACTGGTTCAGTGCTGTCTCAACTCTGACTGTGTTACTCTTGTTCTCTGTACGTGTCCCCTACTCCGCTTACCACTAGCTGGGCTCACTCTATGATATTCCTCTGGGCGCATTACCTCTGGAACCTTTCTGTACCTAGAGCCTCTAGGTAGGTTCGTTGCTCGTCTTGCCATCTGCAGTAGCCGCAAGGCTCAAGGGCCAGCTGTTGCGTGTCATACCAACTAGGCACTTTAAGTTCTGGGACACAGGTTGCCTTCCTTTTTCAGTTGCCTCAATCCACCCCTAGCGTTCTAGGGTCTCTACTACCAGTAGCGGTTGCCCAGGTCCTTCGGTGACCTGAGTGTCCTAGGGCCTGAGCTGCTTTGCCCTCTACCGGGTCCCGTGTGACCGAACGCTCCTGGGTTTGTGTGCCAGTTGTCTTCTGCTGGACTCCTAGCGTTCTAGGGTCCTTTTTGCCAGTGCCTGTGCTGTGTTGCCTCCGTATATCCCTAGTTATCTAGGGTCCTTGTTGCCAGTAGTCTATCAGGGGCCTCCAATCTCCTTTGGGTTCTAGTCTCAGTACCACCATCTGCCAGCTGCTGCCTCCTCTTCTCCCTAGCCCGCTAGGTGACTGGCTACTCTCAGTACATCTCCTCAGAGTGTGTATTTCCTGCCATTGTGTATTGTACTATATCTGTACTGTCCTTTTGGACTAGTGTGCCTTACATTATTAGTGTCTGTACTTTATTTTAATAAAGTTATTTTAACCTTACTATTCTTGTCTGAGTGTTCATCAAAAACCGTGACAATTACTGAATGTACAATAAATAGAGTAAATTAAACTATATTGATTACACTCTCAATATAGCAATGTTGATCATCAAGCTTATACCGGCAATCAGCAAATTTCACATGCAGGGTACTTTGCTTATCCCTGCCTGGGTGTAGATGGTAGATCATCATACAGTCCTCCAAATGGTAGTCCAGATGTATATTAATATATATATATATATATATATATATATATATATATTCATCCTTATATAATAATTGTCTAGGATGTTTGTCAGAAGCCATCCTGCGCAGTACAGACTGCCTGAACACGCCACAGCTGATGCAGAGCGAGGCTCTCCGAATTCGGACCAGAGTCCTCTCTGCACACCTTCCTGGGACCGCTTGGTGAGCAGAGAGGTTCTGGGCACCAGCCGAGGCTGTTGGGTGGCACTGTGGCCCGTGTACACATTATATATATATATATATATATATACATATATATATATATATATATATATATATATATATATATATATATATAAATATAACAAACAGTCATTACAGTAGAATACAAAAATGTATTAAAAGCAATGCAGTCACAATGGGATGCACTGTGCAGAGCACTGGCTGCTTTATCAACCAATATGGCCTGTGTTAGTATACAAGATCAAAGACCTTCAAAGCTTCTATCGGGAGGGATAATGAAATTCGCTAAAAAAGCCGATTGGCTGGGAGGTGTGTGACCCTGCATCCCAACAAAAGGAAGCATGGGAACCATTTTGAACAGAGTCTGGCCATATAAAACCTAGTCTCTGTTCAAATTTTCCTCAGAATGGCTCGAGCAATAGCCCAAGAGGTATCTGTGTGAGGAGGGGATTTTTGCTCTGCTCTCCTGCTGCCGCCGCCAGCAGTGGCAGTGTATAGTTATGGCGAATGTTTGGGGGCATTTGTTATTCCAATATGGATATTATTTTTATTCATTGTGGCATTCAATTTCAGCAGATAAGAAGAAAGAAGATAATAAGAAGACCAAGATAAAAGATTAAAGAAGAAGACTTACAGTGGATCACCAGGGTGTTGAAGACCCCTCTGGACAGCAGACTTAAAGGTAAATGTTTATTTTCAGGGTATGGCATTAGTTTTGGTTGGATTAACCCTGTGAGTGCCAGTGGATTATGCAATGCTCTTCAATGCGTTGCATACCCCACTGGCACTCATAGGGTTAATTTTTCTTATATTATACAAATTTGTTTTAGTACTTTTGATGTATTATTATGGGGCATATTGCCACACAACAATATATCCACTGATCACAGGTTTTTTTTTCCCGCTTCAATTCAACCATCAGTAGTTTAAAACATTAATTAGGGGACTCTGCACCAACTTTTTTTTGGTGCTGATTTTTTGCAATAAAGTGTGGACCCTTAATGCATGTTACTGCTCAACGCATGGAATTGAATTACATATTCACAATATTTTACATTAAATAGCTCTTGAGAAAGTGATGTAGAAGCTACACTGGTCACTAAACGCATTGAGCAAATTGTTTTGATGAGCATATTTTGCACAAGATTTTGAATTTTGTATTTTATAACCTATATGCGTATGTTTGAGATTTCTCTAAGAGCAATGTGCCTACTTTTACTGAATAAATAGAGTATTTTTATATACAGTACACCACTCCCATTTTTTATCTGCCTCTAATGTAATTTGAAAGTTGCTTAGATCTGGTGGCTCTTAGGCTTCAGTGTTTATTGTAAGCAAAGTTCTTTGTGGTCACTATAAAGTGGTCGACCTCACAGCTTACATTTGTAGTATTTAAGTGGTAATAGCTGAGAGGAATGATATCTTGTGTGGAAGAAAGAAGGTAACCTATCAGACGCCTTGGGGTAAGAACTGACCCAGAGTGAGCTCCAAACAGGTGAAGGCAATATACACTGAGAGGCAGTTATAACCTCAAATACAAGTGAGTGCATGTACAGAGGGAAAGTGTAAGAGGGGCCATTGCATACACACTTACTACTATGCTCAGAGAGTCTGCGCTGTCTCTGTTCTTTCAGCTTATACAGAATACTGTGGTCGGGATTCCGTTTGGTGATGTCCCTTTGAGAACTGTTGAGACTCCTTGTGAGGAAGAGATGAGTTTGTGACAAGATACTCTAATTTTTATTTTTATTTTTGCTTTGTTCTGTTGTTGGTATCTTAGGAATTGTTAACATATAGAGCGTTGTTTTTTATAATTTTACTGATGTGTTGGCCTTGAAACAAAGTTAATATATCAGAGGTCATTCACACATGAAGAGAAGGTGTTGAGGGCCTGCACAACATCTATATGTTTGAAAACGTAAGGGACATCATCTGAAATCCACACATATCCCCTGTTAGGAATATTGGACAGCCATGATATGCATCATATCATGATATGCGCCTCCATATCTCTGTGTAACTGAGAAGGAACCCATCATGAAGATAGTTCCAGTGACATTTGACCGATTCTTCCACCAGGAAAACATGTGGATCTTGCATATGTTCAACCAGCCTTTATTTTGGAATGCCAGAGGGGTACACAGGGCAAATATGTGTGATGCACTGTGTGCCCCTCTGGCATCCCAAGAGTCCCCTAAGACTCCTCCACTACCCACAAGCACATACCTGATGAACACAGACCCTAGGGGCTGTACACTTGTTTCTGAAAGGGATATCTCTGTGTCTCAGACAGTGTGTATTGTGAGAGTGGAGTTGGCGCTGTGTGATCTCTTTGACACATGCATGACATAATCCTATGTTAAGGAGGTGTACCTTTGTGTTGGAGTGCTACTGTCCCTGTGTGGTAACAGTGATCCTGTGTGTGACCAGACTTAATTGGACAACAGCGGATGTGCTGACTTTGGTTACCACTACTCAGACACTGAACCACCAAGTAAAATGTGCAAGAGTTGTGTCCATTTCATTGCTTTTGCAATGCACTGGAGACATCTCAGGCACTAACTTTGCAAGATACCTGAAGGAATCAAAGACATGATTGGTATCAATAAAGTGCATTTCTGTTTTGGGAAAAAATGACACGTGGCTTTATATATATATTTTTTAGGTTTGGGAGGGGGTGCAGATGTGGACTGTCTGGTGACTCGGTTGTCTTAGGGTTGGTGTCGGTGTTACACTTGAGGGGAAGGTGGTTGCAGTTGACCCCTCAATTAACTGTTGAGCTCTCTTCACCAGCAGCCTCTGGATGCAATTATGCTTGCATATTTCAATGAGCAGCTGTCCAAGCAAGTCACTGAATACAGTCCTAAAGTGGCATATTTCTGTGTGTATGATGGCATGCAGGGAATACAGACCACTGACACTAGCTGCAGTTCTCTCCATGCTTCGCAGATACCTCCTTTTTAAGCATCTGTTCTCCCTCAGTAGCCTCCTTTGGGTGATGATGCACTCCTCATCCATTCTGCTGTTTCTAGTCTTGTCTGAGTGTTCATCAAAAACCGTGACAATTACTCAATGTACAATAAATAGAGTAAATTAAACTATATTGATTACACTCACAATATAGCAATGTTGATCATCAAGCTTATACAGGCAATCAGCAAATTTCACATGCAGGGTACTTTGCTTATCCCTGCCTGGGTGTAGATGGTAGATCATCATACAGTCCTCCAAATGGTAGTCCAGATGTATATTAATATATATATATATATATATATATATATATATATATATATATATAATCATCCTTATATAATAATTGTCTAGGATGTTTGTCAGAAGCCATCCTGCGCAGTACAGACTGCCTGAACACGCCTCGGCTCATGCAGAGCGAGGCTCTCTGAATTCGGACCAGAGTCCTCTCTGCACACCTTCCTGGGACCGCTTGGTGAGCAGAGAGGTTCTGGGCACCAGCCGAGGCTGTTGGGTGGCACTGTGGTCCGTGTACACATTTTATATATATATATATATATATATATATATATAACAAAACAAACAGTCATTACAGTAGAATACAAAAATGTATTAAAAGCAATGCAGTCACAATGGGATGCATTGTGCAGAGCACTGGCTGCTTTATCAATCACTGGCTGTTTCTAGTAGCTGTGGCACATGATGGCACATAATATGTATCCGGAACACTGGGGATGGCAAGGAGGGATGCATACATGTTGAGGACATTACGTGACATAGACAACACATATTTTTGATCCCAGGGATAGTCACCACTGGTTACTCGGATATTGGGACCTCCATTCACATTATCCACAATCCTGCATCATGTGCTTGTTAAGACATGTGTCTTGTGGTTCCCTATGAATATGGTTGCCCAGTTTTGCTAACCCTAGATTGACTGTTTGTTCCAGCATCACATTTTGAATGTGAGTTTGTGATTGTTATCCTGCTGGGGGAAGTGCATCCTCCAGCTGTTTGGCACAATGTGTTCCCCTGTCAATGTTTGTTTTTAGAGTTACTTTGCCTGTTTGCGGTACTGCCATTGTCGCAACTTCGCTGTTATGGTTGTGGCAACAGTGCAAATGTGTCATTTGAGGCCACGGGGGTATTGTGCATGTGGCATATGTGCTGGACATGCAATCAGTTTATGTTTGTTCAACTATCATGGGTGTGATGACCCTTGTAAAAGTGTACAACATGACCCTGGTGTATTATGTTTGTCATCTGTTAACTCTTTGAGTGTCAGAGAGGTACACAACACAATGCGGAGTAATGCATTGCATACTCCCTGGCACTCAAATGATTAAGCATTGGCAACATGTGTTAACTGCATTCTGCACCTGACGCCAGGCTAGCTTCTTACTTGCCCCAATCCCTCTCGCCTTTTCGGTGGTGAAGAGTTTGCTCCCTGTCTAGGATGCACCTAACCATGGCCAGATTATCCTCATGGGAGTATATGGGATCCCGCAGTCTGTCATCTGCCACTGCAGTCTGGGAAGGATTCTAACTCTGTGTGACTGTTTGGTTGTCTGGGCCTGCCTGTGCTGTTCCTGGACATGTATGTTCCTCTGCCACATCCCCTCTGGTTCCCACTAATGTGTCGGTACCTGGCTGCTGTGTACCTGGCTGTTGTTGGGTACCCCTCTGCTCACCTGGTCTCCTCCCCCTCCTTTCCTGATTGAGGATCCCCTGGTGTCTTTCCTCCTCTCCTGTGCTTCTCCCCATCCCTCCAGCCTCCAATCCTCTCCCTGCCATCTCACTACCAATCTCCTATCTCCCTAGCATGCCCTCTCACACCCAGTCACTCACAGAGGCACTCAGACACAATCACTCTCTGGCACTTCCTTCCACTCACTGAATCACACTGGATAAAATAAAAATATGTTGTGTGTTAAAAAACAAAAGATGTGTGTGCCTTTTTATGTGTATTCGATGTGTGTAATATGTGCCAATGTGTGTTATGTGTATTTTTTTGTGTGCAGTTCTCTTCACTCCCCACTCCAAGTCTACCTGTCTCCAATGTGTGCATCTGTCTATCTATTGCTGTCTCTGTCCTCTGCTCCTGGGTCCTGTGTTGTAGCTCTGAGAACCTCCAAACACAGGCAGTGTGTGTCAGTTATTTTGGGGTGTATATATACATTTATTTGAATGGACTTGATACATTGGTGTGTGGTGACTGGCTGTGGTTTTGAACTTGTTTTGACAATGTTTAGGGTTGCCAGATAACATCGAACTGTAGCTACTTTCCTTTGAAGTCAACGGATCTAGCGTTGTGTAGCAATAGAAATGAACGCACAGTGAGGTAAAAAATAATAAAGTTGATACAAACTTTAACAGCTTACGTGTGTTTGTGCAGACTACGCTCGTTGTCCATTCTGGTAGAAGGCTTATTGAATAACTGCGCTAACAGGGCTGGCTAATGTTCAGTATTACTTTTCCGCTTACCGCCTTGTTGAATCTGGTTCTCTCTCTCTTGGACGGTTCTCTCTCTTGGATTATGTAACATAGTAAATTTGGTTGAATAAAGACACAAGTCCATCAAGTTCAACCTTCTCCTCATACCCCAGTAACTGAGAATTTTATATCTTTCCTGCTACCAATTAAGTTAGTCTTTATCAGACCCTCCTGATCTGCCTACTGATAGACAGTATAACTCTGTATGTTCCCTTTTGAAAGAAACATATCTAATCTTCTCTTAAATGTATCAATTGTATCTGACAAAACCACCTACTTGGGCAAGGAATTCCACAATTTAACAGACCTTACTGTAAAAAACCCTTCCTCTGCTGAAGTCTAAACCTCCTTTCCTCTAATCTCAAGGGGTGTCCCCTGTTCACCTGATCAGGCCTTGGAATAAATAGCTCACCTCAGAGAACCTTGTACTGACCTCTCATATACTTATACAATGTGATAAGTCTCCTCTTAGTCGTCTTTTCTCTAGAGTAAATAAACCAAGTTTGTCTAGTCATTCCTCATATGTAGTGATGAGCGAGCACCCCAATGCTCGGGTGTTCAGGTGCTCTGACCGAGCACCCCCGGAGGCTCGAGTGCTCGGCCGAGCACCCGAGCCCCATTGAAGTCAATGGGAGGACTCGAGCATTACACCAGGCACCCCCTGCTCTGATGAGGGGAGGGTGCCTGGTCCATAGGAAAAGGGCAGAAAATGATGGAAACACCACAGAAATGGTTCAGGGACAGCATAGGGAGGATGTCTGGATGCATCTTGGACTCCAACATCGCTGCTGGGAACGATCTTTCGCCCGTAGTATGCCATTTTTACAGACTGACCGTAAAACACACAAAAAGGAAGATAAAAACGACTTTAGGCGAAAAATTGTTACCAAACAGTATTTGCTGTATATTTACTTGTATATCATCTGCAAATTCTGCAAAAAATTTCATCGATTTTTCGGAACTGGGGCCATGATTAAGAGGGAAACGTGCGCAGAGGCAAATTCTCCCAAAAATTTCCTTGATTTTTCTGAACTGAGGCCATGATTAAGAGGGAAACGTGCGCAGAGGCAAATTCTCCCAAAAATTTCCTTGATTTTTCTGAACTGAGGCCATGATTAAGAGGGAAACGTGCGCAAAGGCAAATTCTCCCAAAAATTTCCTCGATTTTTCTGAACTGGGGCCATGATTAAGAGGGAAACGTGCGCTGAGCCGACCATCTAAAACATTATGGGTGAGGGTCTGCTGCGGAGCTGACCATCCTAAACATTATATGCGAAGGCCCGCTAGTGAGCTGACGCTATAAAACATTATATGAGAGGGCCCGCTAGAGAGCTGACCCAATAAAACATTATATGAGAAGGCCCGCTGGTGAGCTGACCTATACAAAAATTGTCAAACTGCGCCCGCTGGTGAGCTGGCCCTATATAAAAATTATATCACAGGGCCCGCTGGTGAGCTGGCCCTATATAAAAATTATATCCCAGGGTATATGGAAGAGAGTCAACCATATACCCATTTTTTGGGTGGAAGGGGTGAATGGGAATACAGAGTATTCCCATCATTGTAAATAACATATATAAAGTGACTTTATGTTCCCCCGGGGCTTTCCTCCAGTGGAGTGGAGAAGTCAGGGGAAATCCAGGCCTTGTTCATTTTTATAAGTGTCAACCTATCAGCATTTTCGGTGGAAAGGCGGATACGCTTATCTGTTATGATGCCACCAGCAGCACTAAATACCCGCTCAGACAGAACGCTGGCGGCAGGGCAGGCCAGCACCTCCAAGGCGTAGAGTGCCAGTTCATACCACGTGTCCAGCTTGGACACCCAGTAGTTGTAAGGCACAGAGGGATCATTGAGGACGCTGACACGGTCTGCTACGTACTCCTTCACCATCTTCCAAAACTTTTCCCTCCTTGTGACACTAGGCTGCGCATCAGGGTGAGGGTGCTGGCGGGGTGTCATGAAGGTGTCCTACGCCTTGGAGAGTGTTGCCCTGCCTTTGTCGGAACTGCTGTGTGCTCCCCTTTTCTCCCCTTCTCGGTTGGCCAAGGTAGCACGTACTCTGCCGCCAGTGTTGTCAGATGGAAAATTTTGGAGCAATTTTTCAACAAGAACCTTCTGGTATTGCACCATTTTGCTTGTCCTCTCCACCGGAGGAATGAGAGATGAGAAATTCTCTTTGTAGCGGGGGTCCAGAAGGGTGAACACCCAGTAATCCGTGTTGTCTAAAATGCGTATAACGCGTGGGTCACGGGAAAGGCAGCCTAACATAAAGTCAGCCATGTGTGCCAGAGTACCAACAGGCAAGATTTCGCTGTCCTCACCAGGAGGATGACTCTCAATCTCCTCATCCTCTTCCTCCTCTTCTGCCCACCCACACTGAAGAGATGGAACTAAAGTTCCATGGCTACCCTCTGTAGCGGAGGCAACCGTGTCTTCCTCCTCCTCCTCCTCCTCCGCCTCCTCCAATTGTCGCTGAGAAGACGAAGTGAGGGTGCTCTGGCTATCACCTTGTGTAAGCTCTTCCTCCCGCATTTCCACCTCTTCCACATGCAAAGCGTCGGTTTTAATTGTGAGCAGCGAGCGTTTCAGTAGACACAGAAGTGGGATGGTTACACTGATAATAGCGTTATCGCCGCTCACCATCTGTGTCGATTCCTCAAAATTGCATAAAACCTCGCAGAGGTCTGACATCCATTCCCACTCCTCACTTCTGATTACAGGAAGTTGAACGGAGAGGCGACGAACGTGTAACAGCTGGTACTCCACTACTGCCCTCTGCTGCTCACAAAGCCGGGCCAACATGTGGAAGGTGGAGTTCCAGCGCGTGCTCACGTCACACAGCAGCCGGTGAGCTGGCAATTGTAAGCGCTGCTGCAGCTTCAACAGGCCGGCTGAAGCTGTTGATGACTTACGGAAATGTGCACACACGCGGCGCACCTTGGTCAAGAGATCATGCAAATTGGGGTAGGTTTTTAGAAATCGCTGAACCACTAAATTAAATACATGCGCTAGGCATGGTACGTGTGTGAGCTTGCCGAGCTCCAAAGCCGCCACCAAGTTACGCCCATTATCACACACAACCATGCCTGGTTGCAGGTTGAGTGGCGAGAGCCATTGCTCGGTCTGGTGACTAATCCCCTGCAACAGCTCTGAGGCCGTGTGCTGTTTGTCCCCAAGGCAGATCAGCTTCAGCACGGCCTGTTGACGCTTCCCCACTGCAGTGCTACACTGCTTCCAGCTACCGGCTGATGGGTGAGTGGCGCTGCGTGCAGAGAATTAGGAGGTGGAAACGGAGGAGGAGGAGCCAATAACGTAGGTGCTGGCGGAAACCCTGATGGAGGTAGGGCCCCCAATCCTCGGCGTGGGTAGCACCTGTGCCATCCCAGGGTCCGAGTCGCTCCCAGCCTCCACGACATTCACCCAGTGTGCCGTCAGGGAAATGTAGCGTCCCTGGCCACAAGCACTTGTCCATGTGTCAGTCGTTAAGTGGACCTTCCCAGTAACTGCGTTGGTCAGGGCACGGGTGATGTTACGGGACACATGGTGGTGTAAGGCGGGGACGGCACACCGGGAAAAGTAGTGGCGGCTGGGGACTGCGTACCGAGGGACAGCTGCTGCCATCAGGCTGCGGAAGGACTCAGTCTCCACAAGCCTAAATGGCAGCATTTCGATGGCCAGTAATTTGGAAAGGTGTGAGGTTAGTGCTATGGCCTGTGGGTGGCTGGCTGGGTATTTTCGCTTGCGCTCAAATGCCTGGGGTAACGACATTTGGACGCTGTGCTGGGACAGGGAAGTGGATGTGGTCGCTGATGGTGCTTCAGATGGTACAGGTGCAGGGCGGGAGGTATGCGGGCCTGCGCCTTCGACAGGCAATTGGCCGGCACCGAAAACAGGGGAAGAGGAGGCAGTGGTGTGGCCTGCAGACACAGATTGGCGATCCGGGCGTTCCTCCCACTTATTACGGTGCTTGGATGCCATGTGTCGGATCATGCTGGTGGTGGTGAGGTTTCTAGTGTTCATGCCTCGGCTCATTCTGGTGTTGCACAGGTTGCAAACTACAATTCTTTTGTCGTCCGCACTTTCCTTAAAAAAACGCCATACCGCGGAACACCTACCCCTTGGCAAGGGAGATTTACGCAAGGGGGTGCTCCGTGGAACATTTGCGGGCCGGTTTGGTGCGGTCCGCCTTCTTTCTGTAGCCACACCACTGCCTCTTCCAGCCTGTTGCGGTGCTGCAGATGGCTCACCCTCAGGACTGCTGTCATCGCTCGGCTCTACACCTTCCCAGGTGGGGTCAGTCACCTCATCGTCCACCAAGTCCTCCTCCACTTCCTCACTCTGATCATCCTCCTCATGTCTTGATCCCACCACATACTCAGTCATTGACAACTGTATATCATCCTCCTCATCAAGGTCTTGAGACAGTAATAGTGGTTGATTTAATGGCAACTGTGTCTCATCATCATCATCATCCACTTCCTTTGACCTTAAATGCCGTTCACCTCTGTCATCTTCTTGTGATTGGGTACCCTCTAGAGGTTGTGAATCAGGGCACAAGATGTCATGTTCCTCTGCAAGCGTGCTTGGAGAGAGGTTCAAATTAAGGATTGGTGATGAGACGAGCTCCTCACTATATCCCAGTGTGGGATCACTTCTTTGACCAGATCCTCTATGGTGGGAGGAAGGATGATCAGGGTGAGGATTATGTTGACCAGACTCTTGGCTACTGAGAGTGGACTTGGTGGAAGACAGGGTGGTGCTTAACCGACTGGAAGCAGTATCAGCTGACATCCAACCGACCACCTGTTCGCAGTGGTCGGACCTCGAGAGTGATGTCCTGCGACGCCCTGTAAACTGAGACATGAAGCTAGGTATGGTGGATGTCTTTCTGTCTTGTGCTCTGGCACCAGGCACAGTTTCTATGCGTCCTGACCCGCGCCCTGAACTATCAGGATCACGTCCACTTCCCCGTCCCTTTTTACCCGCCTTCTTCATATTACACGGAATATGTGCTGCAAATCTGCAACTTTGCACAGTAAACAGAATGTGCTTCTTAACTGCGGCTACGCACAGTGAATGGAATATGTGACTTTGATATTTTACAGTTTGAACACTTAACAGAATGTTCTCCTATTCTGAAACTTTGCACAGTAAACAGAATGTGCTTCTTAACTGCGGCTACGCACAGTGAATGGAATATGTGACTTTGATATTTTACAGTTTGAACACTTAACAGAATGTTCTCCTATTCTGAAACTTTGCACAGTAAACAGAATGTGCTTCTTAACTGCGGCTACGCACAGTGAATGGAATATGTGACTTTGATATTTTACAGTTTGAACACTTAACAGAATGTTCTCCTATTCTGAAACTTTGCACAGTAAACAGAATTTGCTTCTTAACTGCGGCTACGCACAGTGAATGGAATATGTGACTTTGATATTTTACAGTTTGAACACTTAACAGAATGTTCTCCTATTCTGAAACTTTGCACAGTAAACAGAATGTGCTTCTTAACTGCGGCTACGCACAGTGAATGGAATATGTGACTTTGATATTTTACAGTTTGAACACTTAACAGAATGTTCTCCTATTCTGAAACTTTGCACAGTAAACAGAATGTGCTTCTTAACTGCGGCTACGCACAGTGAATGGAATATGTGACTTTGATATTTTACAGTTTGAACACTTAACAGAATGTTCTCCTATTCTGAAACTTTGCACAGTAAACAGAATGTGCTTCTTAACTGCGGCTACGCACAGTGAATGGAATATGTGACTTTGATATTTTACAGTTTGAACACTTAACAGAATGTTCTCCTATTCTGAAACTTTGCACAGTAAACAGAATGTGCTTCTTAACTGCGGCTACGCACAGTGAATGGAATATGTGACTTTGATATTTTACAGTTTGAACACTTAACAGAATGTTCTCCTATTCTGAAACTTTGCACAGTAAACAGAATGTGCTTCTTAACTGCGGCTACGCACAGTGAATGGAATATGTGACTTTGATATTTTACAGTTTGAACACTTAACAGAATGTTCTCCTATTCTGAAACTTTGCACAGTAAACAGAATGTGCTTCTTAACTGCGGCTACGCACAGTGAATGGAATATGTGACTTTGATATTTTACAGTTTGAACACTTAACAGAATGTTCTCCTATTCTGAAACTTTGCACAGTAAACAGAATGTGCTTCTTAACTGCGGCTACGCACAGTGAATGGAATATGTGACTTTGATATTTTACAGTTTGAACACTTAACAGAATGTTCTCCTATTCTGAAACTTTGCACAGTAAACAGAATGTTCTTCTTAACTGCGGCTACGCACAGTGAATGGAATATGTGACTTTGATATTTTACAGTTTGAACACTTAACAGAATGTTCTCCTATTCTGAAACTTTGCACAGTAAACAGAATTTGCTTCTTAACTGCGGCTACGCAGAGTGAATGGAATATGTGACTTTGATATTTTACAGTTTGAACACTTAACAGAATGTTCTCCTAATCTGAAACTTTGCACAGTAAACAGAATGTGCTGCTAATCTGCAACTTTGCACACTGAACAGAATGTGCTGCTAATCTGCAACTTTGCACACTGAACAGAATGTGCTCTAATCTGCAACTTTGCACACTAAACAGAATGTGCTGCTAATCTGCGGCTAGGCACAGTGAACAGAATATATGAAGATTTTTTTTTTTATATCTCTGCCCCCCCAAACAAAATAAACTGCTGCCCCCACACACAGTAGTCCTAAAAAGGACTTTTGGGTCTTTTTTTTTAACAAACTCGCTTTTCTTCTCCCTACACTGACTTTCCCTTCCTATCCTCATCTCTCCCTGGCTAAGACTGAGCCGAACTCGCTGGTCAGGTGCTATACAGCACCCGATCACGGGTTCTGGCCAGCCAATCAGTGTAATGCCAGCAGCCAACATGGCTGCTGGCATTACACTGATGTCAGAGCCTCCCTGCGCAGCCGCGAAACGTGCGGGGAGGAGACCCGAACATGGCGGTCGAGCACATGCGGTACTCGTACGAGTACCGCCATGTGCCGAGCAGAGCGATGCTCGAGCCGAACCGAGCTTCGGCCGAGCATGCTCGCTCAACACTACTCATATGTCAATTCCTCAATTCCCTTAATTAATTTTGTTGTACCCTCTCTAGTTCTAGTATATCCTTTTTCAGAACCGGTGCCCAAAATTGCACTTACCAATGATTTGTATAATGGCAAAATAATGTTATCCACTCTTGCTTTGAGTGTCTTGTTGTCTTTCTTGTGTCTGTGAGTCTCTGGTTTCCTCGCTTGATGCCTGTGAGTCTCTGGCTGTGTTTATTGTGGTCTGTGATATTCTAGTTGTCTCTCTTGGGGTCTTCTGATTGTCTCAAATCTCTGGTTTTCTCCCTTGGTTTCTACGAGTCTCCTTTTTTCCCTTATGGTTTCTATGAGTCTCTAGTTTTCTGTCTTTTTGTCTTTTAGTCTATGTCTATCTCTCATGGTGTCTCCAAGTCTCTGGTTGTCGATCTTGGTTTTCGTGACTCTCTGAATGCCTTTCTCAGGGTCTGTGAGTCTGTGCTTGTCTCTTTCTTGGTGTCTTTGTCTTCTGTTGTTTCATGTCTTTGGTAGTTTCTCTTGGTGTTTGTGATTCTTGGTTTGTCTCTCTTGATGTCTGCAAGTCTCTGGCTGTCTCTCTTGATTTCTGTGAGTGTCTGACAGTTCCCTTAGTTTCTGCAAGTCTTGGGTTGACTTTCTTGGTGTGTGTGTGTGTGAGTCTCTGCTTGCACTACTTTGTGGCTGCATGTACCTATTTGTCTCTCTGTTTCTATGTGTCTCTGGTTGTCTTTCTGTGTTAGTGTCTGTGAGTCTATGGTTGTCTTGAATGATGCCTGTAAGTTTCTGGCTATTCTTATTGTGGTCTGTGATTCTTAGGTTGTCTCTCTTGGGGCTTGATTTAATATGCCCCGGTAAAACTGTCAGTAGGGTAAAAATGGATACCGAACTGCACACACATAGTGTTACTTTAGGAATTCAATTGCCCTAACAACAGGAAACATGATGAGCGTTGGGACACACTTGTGGCCCAATGTTCGTCTTGTTTTTTGTTCCCAAAACTCGCGCTGAATAGGCTGAGAAATGGAAACACTGAGCGTGAGCTAAAACAGTCACCCTCCCAGACACTAACCCTACACTACACCTAACATCAACAATAAAGTGAAACAATTCTAGCCCTAACCCTATCCTAGCACCCATACCCCATAGCTGTAACACTTACATGTCATCCAGTGTAAAAACGTTCTTTTTTAAACAGCAAAGATGATGGCACCTATTTTTTAATAGAACTGCAAACTGTGCAGTCAAAACCACCGCTGCTGCTTTTAAAAAAATAACGGGGCTAATAGTATTGAGACCGAAAGGAGATGACGGAAGATAAAAAAATGACAGAAGAAGACTTACAGTGGATGACTAGGGTGCTGAAGACCCTACTATACAGCAGGATTAAAGGGAAGTGTTTATTTTCAGGGGATGTTTTTAGCTTTAGGGGGATTAACTCTGTGAGCGCCATTGGGGAATGCATGTTTTGCAATGCAGTGCATACCCCACTGGCACTCATACGATTAATTCTTGTTAAATTACACACATTTTTTAAGTACTTTGGATGTATTGGTCTGGGGATTAGGGCCCCATATTAATACATCCACTGGTAACGTAGATTTTTTCTTTGCTTTTTTTTAAATCCAATTTCAGATTTGGGGTTTTAATGCATACATTAGGGGACTCTGCACCTACTTTTTGTAGGCTCAGATTTTTGGCGATTAAAGTGGTGTCCCTTAATGCATGTTACCACCCAATGCATGGAATTGAATATGAAACTCAACTTTTTTTTATTACTTCCTTCTGTAATTTTCACAGCACAGTTAGTTGGATGCTTACTGTGCTTGAAAAACAACTGTTGGCTGTTTTTTATTTATTTTATTTTTTTTTGGTTTTACCTGGTAAATTAAATCGAGCCCTTGGTGTCTGTGAACCTGAGTTTCTGATTGTCCTTCATGGTGTCCATCAGTCTCTCATTGTCTCTGAGTTGATGTCTGTGAGTCACTTGTTTTCTTGATTTGTTTCTGAAAGTCTCTGGTTGTCTCCTGGTGTCTGTGAGTCTCTGGCTGTCTGTGAGTCTATGGTTTTCAGGCCTGATGACTGGGAGTATCTAGCTATTTTTATTGGGGTCTGTGAGTTTCTGGTTGTCACTCTTGGTGTGTGTGTGAGCCTCTGGATTTTTCTTTTGGTTTCTGTGAGTCTATGGTTTTCTCACTTGGTTTATGTGTACCCTGCTTGTCTCTCTCTTGGTTTCTTTGAGTCTCTAATTGTCTTGCTTGGTGTCTTTGAGTCTCTAGCTTTCTATCTTGGGGACTTTGTGTCTCTAGATATCTGTGTTCATGTCTGTGAGAATCTGCTTGTATTTCTTGATATCTTTGGATATCTTTCTTGGTGCCTTTGAGTCAATGGTTGTCTCTCTCTTGGTGTTTTTTGAGTCTCTGATTTTCTGCCTTTGTTTCTTTGAATCTATGTTTTTTTCTTTTCCCTCTTGCTTTCTTTAAGTCTCTGGTTTTCTCTCTTGGTCTCTGTGAGTCTCGGGATTTCTTTCTTGGTGTTTGTGTGTCACTGGTTGTCTCTCTGTCTTGATGTCTGGAAGTCAATAGTCCTCTTGCATGATGCCTGTGAGTCTCTGGCTATGTTTATTGTGGTCTGTGAATCTATAGTTGTCTCTCTAAGGGCTTGATTCAAGAAGGCATAGTAGAACAGTCGGTAAGCGGAAAACCATTACCAAACGTTAGCCATGTCTGTGGAGCTCAGCTATTCAATAAGCCATCTACCAGAATGGACAACAAGCATAGGTCACACAAACACACGTAGCCTGATTGTGTTCATTTCAGTACCTAAACATTGCCAGATACATCAATTTCAAATGAAAGTAGCTAATGTTAGACATTATCTGGGGACACTAAACATTGTCAAAACAAGCCATTCACCACACACCAAAGTATCAAATCCTTTCAAATAAATGTATATGTAACTCAAAATAGCTGATACATATTGCCTGTGTTTGGAGGGTTTCAGAGCTACACCACATGGCTCAGGAGTGGAGAAAAGATATAGCAATATCTAGACAATGGCAAGGCAGTAGATGTAGTGTATCTAGACTTTGCAAAGGCATTTGATACAGTGCCACACAGAAGGCTGGTGTATAAAATAAGGAAATTGGGGCTAGGAGATAACCTTTGCAATTGGATACAAAACTGGCTGAAGGATAGGGAACAGTGTGTGGTTGTAAATGGAAAATTCTCCAGTACAGTTAAAGTGGACAGTGGAGTACCTCAGGGTTCAGTATTGGGTCTGCTGCTTTTTAACATGTTTATAAATGACCTGGAAATAGATATAGAAAGCAAAATATCAATATTTGCAGATGATACTAAATTATGCAAAGTCATTAATTCAGAACAGGATATTTTCTCTCTACAGAGGGACTTACATACAATGTCAGATTGGGCAAACATGTGGAATATGAAGTTTAATGTGGGGAAGTGTAAAGTCATGCATTTGGGAGGAAACAATCCCAAGGCTACTTATAAACTTAATGGAATAATTTTAGGTGACTCGTTGCTAGAAAAAGACCTGGGTATCCTTGTCAACTACAAACTTGGAAACAGTGACCAGTGTCTAACAGCAGTAGCAAAGGCAAACAAAGTCCTGTCTTGCATATTGAAGCAAGAGTGGATAACATTATTTTGCCATTATACAAATCATTGGTAAGACCTCACCTTGAGTATGCAGTGCAATTTTGGGCACCGGTTCTAAAAAAGGATATACTAGAACTAGAGAGGGTACAGCGGAGAGCAACAAAATTAATTAAGGGAATGGAGGACTTGACATATGAGGAACGACTAAACAAATTACAAAACTAAAAGAAAAACAGAAGAGTTCTAAATAGGCACTCAACTCAATTCAAAAATAAACCAAAACAAAATTATAACAAAAATATATAGAAAATTTATTTTACTGAAAATAAACAATATATGGTACACAAAAACATCGAGATTAGCTACACAGCAGAATCCCCCAAACCTCTCCCAAACCTATCCGGTCCAGAGGAACCCCCTAAATATTCAAAGAGAAAACACAACATAAAAGACAAAACAAACAAACAATGGCCATATAAATAATATCACTAAAATAACAGGCTGTAATTTATGATTTGAGTTTGGGCACCCCACATATGATATATGTGGATATACTCTATATGCAGTTTAATTAGTGTGCTCCTTATTAATATACATTAAGTGTGTTTATGTGAACGACTAAACAAACTTGGTTTATTTACTCTAGAGAAAAGACGACTAAGAGGAGACCTTATCACATTGTACAAGTATATGAGAGGTCAATACAAGGATCTCTGCGGTGAGCTATTTATTCCAAGGCCTGATCAGGTGACCAGGGGACACCCCTTGAGATTAGAGGAAGGGTTTTTTTAAGGTAAGGTCTGTCAAATTGTGGAATTCATTGCCCAGGGAGGTAGTTATGGCAGATACAATGGATACATTTAAGAGAAGATTAGATACATTTCTTTCAAAAGGGAACATACAGAGTTATACTGTTTATCAGTAGGCTGATCAGGAAGGTCTGATAAAGACTAATTTAATTGTTAGCAGGAAAGCTATAAAATTCTCAGTTACTGAGGTATGAGGCGAAGGTTGAACTTGATGGACTTGTGCCTTTTTTCAACCTAATTTACTATGTTACTATGAGACAGAAGCACACTTTGGAGACAGGTAGACTTGGAGTGGGGATCTAAGATACCTGCACACAAAAAAATACACATATTGCACACATTACATACATACACAGAAACAAGACACACACGTTTTGTTTTTGGACACACAACACATTTTTATTTAGTAGTAACATAGTAAATTAGATTGGAAAAAAAAGTCCATCAAATTCAACCCTTGCCTCATAACCCAAGGAAATTATGTACAGTGTGATTCAATGAGTGGAAGGGAGTGCCAAAGAGTGATCGTCATCGAGTGCCTCTATGAGTGACTGGGTGTGAGTGGGTGTGTGAGGGAGCTAGGAGAGTGGTAGTAAAACGGAAGAGAGAGGAGTGGAGGCTGGAGGGATGGGGAGGGGTGCAGGAGAGGAGAGGAGAAAATTCACCAGGGGATCCATGGTCAGGGAAAGAGGGGGAGAGGGAGACCAGGTGGACAGAGGGGTACCCAACAAAAGACAGGTAGGTACACAGCAGCTATGGACCGACAGCATTGGGAACTGGAGGGATGCGGCAGAGGAACATACAGGGTACAGCACAGATAGGGCCTAACCAACAAAGAGTTCACATCCATCACATGGGTATTCATAGGCCTAGAGAGAGCTTCCAGTAATGGATATAATCCGTTACGGCTAGTACTGCACAGCACAGTGCCAGCTGAACACATTGACTTCTTTGAGCTCCCCAAGGTGACCAACACAGCGATGATATGATTCAAACAAGGAAATAATGGTGTACATCCAAACTGAAATGTAATGCAGTAAGCAGGCCAAATCATGTCCGATTACTAGCTTAACCCCCTCTGTGCTGCTTTGCTCAAACATGCTCACCTCACACAAACAATGATTTGTTGTCCTACAAATCTGTTATGTTCATGAACAAATTTACATGTTGCCACAGGGATGTCAGCACTTAACAGAGGATGAACACAGTACACCAGTGTCATATTGCACAGTTCTACAGGGGTCATCACACCCATGATAAATGAACAAACACAAACTGATTGGATGTCCAACACATATGCCATATGTGCATATGCCTCCATGGCCTCAAATCACATTTGCACTGTTCCCACAACCATGACATCAAAGTTGACACATTGGCAAAACAGCACACAGGCAAAGCAACATTGCTTTGCAATGGGTTGCATACCCATTTGGATCTCAAAGGGTTAAGAACAAGGGCTAAAAACCAGCCAAATGACTGTCTGAACTGGACATTACAGCAATATATAACCTAGTAAATAAACTGTCCGCCATAAAGCAGAAGGTGGTGTTTGGTGTTGGGGCACTATCTTTGTGCTGCACACACACACACAACTCAGCATGATGGGTGTGCCAACTTCCATCTAGGTTACTGCTATGCAGCAGCCAACACTCCAATGCATAGAATTTCAATACATTTTATACCTCAAAGGGTCGTATGCTTGATACGAATATTTTCAACTCTTAAGGGCTTGATTCAAATGAGTCTGTTAAGGAAAAAAACAGCAAAAGGCAGTTTTGAAAGCACAGTAAGTTATGCAATTAGCTGTCTTATGAACAGCTATTGGCAGTTTTAAAATCACAACGGACGATAATATAAGAGACCTATAGAACAGAGATCCCCAGGGCCATTCAATTGCGTGCGGTAGTGCTAATGCCCTACAAATTGATACTTTTTACAGAGGAAATTTTGCACCCAGTTTTTTTGGCCGTACACCACACAATGGACAGAAACAAACACAGTCGGACAACAAAGCAGAGAAACAGTAGCTTACACAACACACAGTATACAGCACAAGCACACCTATGGCAGCATTAACCCCTGCAAAGCCAAACAAGCACACCAACAATGCCCTTGCCCCACAATCAAGTCAGCCCCCCAGGGACAAGGCCTTCACAAAGAATCCCAAGGCATCACAACATACCCCAGAACAACAGGGGTTAACACACAACAACCACACCTGTCAAACCAAAGTAACCCAAGCTCACCTGTGCAACATTAACAGCCCATGGAGACCCAATATGCACCTGACAACATCACACACACACACACACACACACACACACACACACACACACACCTGACCGCTACCCAGCAATCAGAACAGATCAGAAAAAACAACACACACACATACCGACAAACATCTGGACAACAAACACCTTCCCACTGGTCACTACCTACCTCATGACTGTGTATGGTCAACACCCCACCACTGTCTTAAAAGAGACATCTTGGTGTTCTCAGACTTGCAGTGAGAGAGGGAGAAAGAGAGAGATTACGACCAGTATGTTTGCATTCCTATTCCTTCAAAGACAGTGGAGACAAAGACATGCGAGGGCTAGGGATCGCCTTCCTCCCCCAAGCACACCTGTTCATGCTGATGCTCCAGCTGGGCAATCAAACAGGAGTCCATCTCCACCTGGACAACCACAACAGGCAGCAGCACCCCAGCTGCTGCAACTGGATCTCCCACAGCTGCCACAGGGATGACAGATGTTCCCACAGACCCAGGATATTACGCAAAATGGTCACGCTCCTGGGAATGATGGATGATGAAGTAAGAGAGAGGTACAGGTTAATGTCCCACAGCATCATCCAGTTATATGAGGTGATCAAAGATGACATTGACCCCATTTACAGCACCAACCGTGCCTTATCAGGTTTCCACTCCATCAATGTATAGATGGTATATGATGCCACTCTGAGGATAACCCATGTCTGTGCCAAATATCCTGGCAGCTGTCACAACTGCTATATGCTCACACACTCCTCCATCCACAGGGACTTTGAGAATGGGATCTATACAGGAGGATTCCTATTAGGTGAGTCAACACAACAGACATCACACCACAGACATAGGTGCACTCACACAAATGATTGAATCACAGTTTACCATGGTCACGGCATACAACTAATACATCATCCCCATAATGTGCTCCCTGTCTCAACGTGTCACTCTCTATCCACAGGTGATGCAGGCTATATGTGTGGCTCCTCACATAATTTCCAAATCCACAAATACCTGCACAGGAGCGCTACAATGAGGCACACGTTAGAACAAGAAATGCCACTGAGCGCACCTTCTGCATCCTCAAAAGCAGATTCAGGTGCCTTGATCACTGTGGGGGAGCACTGCAATATGCACGAGGAAATGCATGCGACATTTTCCTGGCATGTGCAATCCTACACAACATAGCAGTGGACACTAAACTAGTTGACAATGTTGAACCGCAACACCTCCTGGAAGTCCCTGTTCCCCAGGCACATGATGAGGACACCCGGAGAGGGATGGAGATACGAGACAGGCTCATCAGGGACCCCTTCATCAGCAGTGAGAATAACACTGGAATGAAACACAATGCATGTATGTCCATGATCAGGCTTAGAGAATGTGTGCAAACACACTCACACAACACATACTCATATGTTTCACTCCACAGGATAAATGACATACAAAGCCCTGGGACTGCCTGCTACAACAACATAGCTACTACAGGGTACAACCTTTGCACCAGCTTACATGGATGTGTCATTTGAGGGTGTGGATTCAACTAACATCTGCCATTCACACGGCCATGATGACACTGCCAACTCAAGGATACCTTCCATCCCGTTACGGACAACGTTAAACCACATTACCCGTGTTCATCAGATCCCTTATATGAAATGTCAGCAAACAACATATGTTGAGTTGAACAGAACCTTAACAGCCCTCCAACCCTTGGAGAGAAAGAGGGATATCCAATAGACTTGTTCATGAGCAAAATGTTTGATTTAATTCAAATTCGGCTGAAATGTTTTTTTTTTTCTAAATCGGATGATCCTAATTTCGGATCGGACCTATTTGATTCAAATGAAATTCTGATCCTTTCCGAATTATTCAACCAAATTTAACATGGGTTAAATTATAGCAGTGCGCCTCCGTGCACGCTGCTATCATTCTTTCCAGACAGGGTGTGCATATAGAAAAAGATCCATCACAAAAACGGACATTTTTGTACATTGCCAGTCTGTGCATGTCACCTGTACTCCATCATGGGATGCCGGTCACAATCCAAATTGCACGTGTTCGAACATCGACCACCCATGCCTGTCACGTTCAGTTTAGCATATGGTTGAACATCAAAAACCCATGTCTGTCATTCAATTTAGCACATGGTCAAACATCGAAAGCCCATGTCTGTCATTCAATTTAACATATGGTTGAACATCGAAAACCCATGCCTGTCACATGCTACTCAACATAAGTGGTCGACTTGAACATGGACAAACTATACATGTGACATTCTATGTTAGTACATGGGTAAAGGTTAGGGTTTCATTTTCTGTTACCAGCCTCCTACCCTACTGTCCCTCTTTGGTACCTAAATTCCTCTCTCTCGTTTTCCTACCCTTATTTCTCCTCATATCCGAAAAGTTTATGTGTATATACATTCGTGTTTCATACTACGTCAAGAATAAACATCAATGTTTGTTTAAACTGCAGTTTGTGTGTCTAAATTAATTTGTGTATTGAAAATATATTAATCTTGTGCTAAGTCATCAATTCACTAACCCAAAGAGTTGTCAGTAGGTTATGAAGTTAACTACAAAGTGACCGGAATATCCCACCAGTCACACCACCAGCAACACGTATATATGACCTCTGTATAACCATCTCCCTTCACCACTTTAGGCTGTAATCTTTCAAACGCAAACCCCACTTTTTAGTGTTTCATTCTCCTAAACAATCTCCATTCTGTATTGTCCAAACCCTTTGGTGCTTTCACCCTTTGAGTGCAAGAGCGGTATTTAACACACTGCTTTTCAATGCATTGGATAACACTCTGACACTCAAAGAGTTAAGTAATTTGTTCACATACACCAAGGGCTGGCAAGAGTTCAATTAATAGGTCGGCAACCATGCCCCATGCACCACTAATTCAAAATAAATTTCCCCCATCTTTGGCCAATTATTTTCCAGTTAGCTGCATGCTCTGCTTGTGTCTTCCGAGCTATCACTGTAAGTACAGTAATGTTATAGACAGTATACATTGGAGTTGTCACGTAGTAGTAAAGTTCTAAAGAAACTGAATGTGCCGGGCCTGGAGCACTCAGTTGCCTAACCGGAATGATCTCAGATTGCCATGTATAGTTTGTCAGACATCACGAACATATGTCTGTCACAGTCTAACCTTCATAGTATGTCGAACATAACCAAGCCGTCCGACCCCGCCTACCCTGCACAGCTTGTCGAACAAACCGTCTGGTCACTTCCTGCCCCTGCTTAATGTGCAACATCAAATCGTATCTTCCTCGAATCGTATTAGATATATTGAGATGGCATCGCCCATTCCAGCTCCCGCGTTCGAAAACTATTGGCCCAAGTTTCGAACTCTTAGGATTCCCATTGCTGGTTGGCCAGGTGCCTTACTAGAAATGCAAAAAAGTTAAAGATGACTCTATGACTTGGAAAAAAGGTGGGGAATACCCCAAACAAGAACCAACCCCCAACAGACAGCCATTTCAGAGAAGCAGCCACCATCTTGAGACACAGCACAGGGAGAGCAGCAATGGCCAGAGGAAGAGAAATACCTTTCAGCATGGAGGAGAATGAGACACTAGTGGGGGCACTGCAGGGCTGTTATTCCCAGCTCTTTGGCACATTGGCAGCTTCCACCACAGTAGTGGATAGGAGCCAAATGTGGGATACGGTGGTGGAAGCTGTCAATGAGGTGGCAGTGTCCCTACACACATCAATCAGGTGCAGGAAGGGAGTATACGACATTTGAAGGTAGGTGCTGCGGAAAAGGACGAGGATGGAGGTAGTTCGGTCATCTGGGACCTCCAGTAGACCTGTTCTATTCCATCATTATGAACAGGTCCTGGATGGCCTCATTGCAGCATCTGAGGCAGAAGCTGCTCCTGCTTCAGGTGGTGATGAGGCTGTTGTTGGTCCATCACATACTGGACCAGCTCCCATCACCCCTGGTTCAGGACCAGTGGAATCCTCGGATGCAGAAGATGACCATGCTCCTGCATCTTCCCCTGCCTTCCCTGTCCACGTGCCTGCCCCTGTTCCTGTTGATGTACATGCCCATTCTCCATCAGCTGGAGGGAGCAACTCTTCCTCTGATCTCGTGATTTGCACCAGTTCCGCCAGGAGCAGTGGCAGTGATGCCCCCTCCCTGCATGCCTCAGAGTTGGGTACTCCAGCACCAGAATTCTCCGCAGCTGAGGAGTCAGACCATGCTGGCATTTTTCTGGTAAGTAATTGTATTCTGATGCATGTGTTCATGTAATGTTGTTAACCCTTTGAGTGCCAGAGGGGTACACAATGCATTGCATGTGTTGTGTAACCCTCTGGCACTCAAAGGGTTAAATATATACCACTTATCAGATAGGTGTGCAATGTATGGTAAAGCACTGCAAATCACACATATCTGCTCTGTGTAACTTAATCCTTTGTAATGCAATGTCCACGTGTGTGTACTGTAATGTAGTACTTTGTTATGCAATGTCCATGTGTGTGTGTAATGTAATTTAGTACAGTTTGTTATGCAATGTCCGTGTGTGTGTGTGTGTGTAATGTAATGTAGTACAGTTTGTTATGCAATGTCCATGCGTGTGTATAATGTAATTTAGTACTTTGTTATTCAATGTTCATGCGTGTTTGTGTACTGTAACGTGGTGTTCTCTTCTCATTACAGATGAACCTGATGGAGTACCTAGCTCTGGAAGGGAGGGGGAAGAAGAAGTGATCACCCTCTATCTGGAGCCTGTCACTGCCACTGCTCCTGTGGAGGAAGAGGAGGCTACTGGTAAGTTGTTTCTAAGATGTTTCCCTCACGTACAAACGTGTTTTTAGTCATGTTAAATTGTTCCATATGTGTCTTAGCAACCCCAGCTTGCTATAGCCATATCTAGTTTATATAACTCTTGCATTGCCACAGGGGTGAGCAGCAGCACATTACTAAGCTATACTTTGCTCACCCTTCTGGCACTCCAAGGCAGGGTCAGACTGGCCTACTGGGATACTGGGAAAATTCCTGGTAGGCCGCCTGCACTGGGCTTCCCTGGGGCTGCTTCAAAATCAAGAAGCAATCCGCTGCCACAGTCCTGTCATCTTGCGGCGGCGGGATGCTTCTTGATTGCAGGAGTGTTGGCCGTAGCCACATGGTGAGAGGACAGCGTCCGGGAGATTTGAAGGGCCCCACAACATGCTGAGGTCTGTGCCTTCTTCGGCACAGACCTGTAGCATCTGAGCTCCCTCTTCTGATCTTTAGTAATGTCAAACACTGGGAGATGACATCATCTCCCAGCACTCTGCATTGCGAAAGAGAAGACCATGCAGGAGCAACAGCAGTAAAGAGATCTGCACAGAAGGAGGCACAGACCTCTCATGTGACACAGCTGTACCACAAGGCAGGTAGGAAATGGACACAGGGGGGCAATGTGGAGGTTGGGGGGCAATGTGGAGATTGGAGATTGGGGGGGCAATGTGGAGACGGGGGCAATGCAGAGACTGAGGGGCAATGTGGAGATTGGGGGGGCAATGCAGAGACTGAGGGCAATATGGAGATGGGGGGCAATGTGGAGATTTGGGGGGCAATGTGGAGACTGAGGGCAATGTGGAGATTGGGGGGGCAATGTGGAGACTGAGGGGCAATGTGGAGACTGAGGGCAATATGGAGGTCACCTAGTGACGTCAGACGCAGTGTGAAGAAGAGCACTGCGTCTGTGAACTGAGTCGGTCGCACCGCAGTGATATGGGGCTGGTAAGCAATTTTTTCCAGTGCTGGTTTTTATTCCCAGGCTGGCCCTGCTCCAATGCACATATGGAGCACATGTAAGAAATGTTTGTCATGCTCCTGCCATTCACATGATGACATTGTAGGCATGATGGACACAAGCTTATGCACCATGGTGGATGTCTTGGTATCTTGAAGCCCTGCCATGCATAACAGTGATGCTTCGTAGGCCAAATTTGCCTCTCTGTTGTTGAGTAAATCCTGATAACTAGGTTAACCCACATTGGTGCAGTTGTTGTGAACCTGAATGCTTACACAACTGAAGCATTTAATGAAGTCAGTGTTTCTCATCACATGTTAATTCCCTTAATATCCAAAATAGGTCTAGCTGACATGCCGGAGGAGGCGGAGGAAGGGGGCAGGAAGATGGCAGTGTGCAGGCCTCTGTTGGTGCACCTGGGGACCACCACGTGGAAAGGGCAGGTGAGGATAGTAAATTGTAATATGTCCTCCAGCAAAAACACGTACATTCGTTCAATGTCTAATATGTCTTTTGTTGTGTGTTGTTGGTTTATGTTTATGGAAAGGGTTCTGAGTTTTGTGTTTCTGGTTGTTGTAACCATTTCAATAGCAGTGGGATACCCAATGTGTAACGGAAGCTAAGAAGGGACCATGTCGCCTTCTGCCGTCGTTCCCGGGTCTCTCCTTCTCGACGCCGGACTGGTGCCGTCGGATGTACCAGGTGAGCAGATAAACAGTCTGGTGGTCGACTCAAAGTGGCGTCGAACCCCGGTGTAGTTGACGCTACGCTGAAGGAAGCGGATCGAGGAGGGGTCGACAGAGCTCATGAGCAGTCAAGCATCACAGAACTGGAACACCGGGCAGTAGAGAGTGAGGCCTCTACTCCTGGCTACGACAAACAGGGAAAGTGTAGCAGGAGCGAAGGTAGCGGCCGCCAAGCAGAATCAAGAACTCCTTAGCTCGAATCAAAGGATCGCAAGAACTTGAAGAAGCAGAGAAAAGTCCACGTTGCCTCCTGGCAGCATCCAAAGTTGGGTCGCAGGATACTAGCAGCAGGTGGTCGAAAGATGCCGGATACTCAGCTCAGATGGGCGTCAGAGTGGCTGCTTTAATACCATGAGAACATAAGACTCCAGAACTGTTGTTCACTCCAAAAGTAACTCTTGTTTATTCACAAAAACCACACATATTTATACAAGTCAAACTACATTCAGATACATAGGGAAACCAGATACAATGGGGATCATAATTCAATCACATCACATCAGACAAAGGCCAGCAACAGATGGTCTTAACAAATAAAATGACCCAGATGTGATTACATTAACACACCACAGGGGGTCTCAGTACAGTACAACATAGTCGAAGGCTGGAGTGGCTGCAATACACATCTTAGGGACAATGGCCCAAGGTTGGAGCCTTTGTTTGACTACTTTGAATGTCCTGCTCCAACCTTGACCAATCACTGATCTGCCTACCATTCCCCATGTTAGCCTATGGAAGATATTTGGATACCTCCTTCAGGGATTCAAGGGACCCAACTTCCGCCTCTTGCCCCCTGCCACCGAGTGCTCGATCCGATGGCGATGATCTCATGCTGTGCCGGCAAACTCCTACTGGTAGTCAGTGATTACACAAACCTTCGAATTGGACAAGTACAATTAAACACTTTACCTTCTTCTACAATACATACAGTATTTGATAATACATAAAACCAAACTTCATGCACTAACACATGAATGTAACCCAGGGCAGCTCTATGTATCAAGCTGCCCATTCACCTAGTGTATATTTTAGTGTACGATTCTGGTTTGAAGAGTCATACAATCAGTCTCAGAATAGGGTCCCAACAGGGCAAAATGTCCATAGTTTGTAGGATGGTTTGGGTACCCAGCCTCTAGCCCAGACAAGGGCTCAAGTAATGGATAGGATCCGTTACATTTCTCCCCCTTTTTTGTACCAAGTGTCACGGTTTGTTAAGACGCTCAGACAAAAGATTTAGGTAAAAGCATAACTTTATTGAAAAGTTAAGGCAATCCCCATAGGGTTCACATACATATACATACAATATAATAGCAATAGAGAAATAGAACAGGTTCTACCGGCCTTGCCAGTAATACCGAGCAAGGCAACCCAGGCGGCTATAAGGGATAGCAATAGTAGGCTCTACCGGCCTTGCCAATACCGGGTAAGGCAACCGTGAGATGGAATATACCGGTTCTACCGGCCTTTCCAATATCGGGCAAGGCAGCCTAGGGAAATGCTGTGGGTAGGCTCTACCGGCCCTGCCAATACCTGGTAAGGCAACCGTGAGATGGAATATACCGGTTCTACTGGCCTTACCAATACCGGGCAAGGCAGCCTCAAGGAACACTGTGAAGAGGCTCTACCGGTCCTGCCAATACCTGGTAAGGCAACCGTGAGATGGAATGTACTGGTTCTACTGGCCTCACCAATACCGGGCAGGACAGCCCCAAAGGAGGAGACCAACAGGTGCCAATGGTTGTCAAGAGACAATGACAGGGACTCGAACTAACAGCACTTGACTGTAGTATGGAGCAAACCAGCGTCCGCATGCTGGAACTAACAGTTTAGTAATCCCCCAGGTTAATGGAGTAAACCAGCGTCCGCACGCTGGGACCAACAGTATAGAATGCCACCAGGTTTAATGGAGTTAACCAGCGTCCGCACGCTGGGACCAACAGTATAATATGCCACCAGGTTAATGGAGTTTACCAGCGTCTGCACGCTGGCACCAACAGTATAATACGCCACCAGGTTTAATGGAGATAACCAGCGTCCGCACGCTGGGACCAACAGTATAATACGCCACCAGGTTTAATGGAGATAACCAGCGTCCGCACGCTGGGACCAACAGTATAATATACCACCAGGTTTAATGGAGTTAACCAGCGTCCGCACGCTGGGACCAACAGTATAATACGCCACCAGGTAAATGAGTTAACCAGCGTCCGCACGCTGGGACCAACAGTCTAATATGCCACCAGGTTAATGGAGTTAACCAGCGTCCGCATGCTGGGACCAACAGTATCGGCAGCCACCAGGTTAATGGAGTAAACCAGCGTCCGCACGCTGGAACGACACAGTGAGAATATCGCCGGGCCAAGCGACTACCGAATGGGAATACTGAGACCAAGTGAAGGTGGAGCACAGCGAGCACCGCTGAACAGACGGCAACCGAAACCAAGCCAGACGGAACAACCGGAGCATCAGCCGTCACGGAGGAGTCCAACCGGAGTGGCAAGCAGACTGGAACAGGAACAGGTGGAATCAGGAACACTGGAACTCAAGACTCTGTAGCTCTGGACTCTGGAAAGCTGGAACAGGCCCCAACAGCAAAACAGACTGGAACACAGGACTCTGTAGCTCTTGACTCTGGAACACTGGAACAGGCCCAAACAGCATGACAGGAAGAACAAAAGGTACGGTCAGAGACACCACGAAAGGGCAACCAAAGGGTGCCCGAGCTGAGTATAAATAGGCAATCAGAGGCGGGCAGACAATAGGCAGCCAATGGGAGCCCCCTGCAGGTGATAGACAGTGTATAGCACCAATCACGGGCACCGTGATACCAAGCCAGCGGTTGTGGTAGTAAATGCTGGCTTGGGACTCTGGAACTTGCTGCTGTGAGCCACTTGTCTGGAAAACTCGCAAGTCCGGAGGCCTTGGTCCTAGGCCAGAAACAGCCATTGAGCCCCTTGTCCTGGGCCAGGGAAAATTATGTTTCTTAGCCTGGATGAGCACCAGGTTGGGAGGCTTCTCCTGGGCCATGCTCCATGCAGAGCTGGGGTCAGGCCCTCCTGGGTCTGAGGCCAGTGGCTCAGGGTCCATAGCCGGTCCTTACGGTGGATCTCCTTGGGGCAATTGTGTCTCTGTTTCCTCAGTGGCCTGGGGGTTAATTTGGGGGAATGCTGGGGACATCTCCCCCTTTTAGTGGGGCAAATACCCCCAGGGACAGGAGAGGATGCTGCTCCCACTCTCCTGGGCTGAGGCAACATCAAAATTTGACAATGCTGGGGACTTGTTTGCCCAGGGCAGGGGCATCCAAAAGACTGGGGCAAGTATAACAACTCCCAGGGAGACCAGTGGTCTCACTCCTTGGAGCCAGATTTGTAGTTGACCTGGTGGGGAACACATTCCCACCCACAAGGCAGGGGTCAACAGGGGACAGGGTCACAACAGTGTCCTTGGTGAGGACCGTGGTCCCACTCACCAAGGTGGAGGTAGCACAAAGAGGGACAATAAGGGAATCCCTGGTGAGGACCGTGATCCCACTCACCAGGCCAGGGGTATCCAGAAAAGGGGCAGGGTCAGAAGAACTGGATTGTGGCAGTCTGCTGGGGCCATCAATACACAAACTGCTGGGGAGTTCACTCCTACTCACAAAGACAGTGATCACAGGAAAAGGGGAACAACCGTTGGACTGGGAGTGAGGACTGTTGTCCCACTCACCCCAGCCAGGGTTTCACAGGGCCTGGTGGGCTCGCTCCCACTCACCAGGCCAGGGGTCACAAGTGGGCTATTGGGGAATGCATTCCCACCCACCAATTCACAGTCCATAAGGACAGCGCAAGGCCCATCAGCACTGCACTGGGGCAGTCCTCTGGGCTCCTTTTCTTCCTGGCCCCCCACATCAGGGCCATTTCTTTTCTTGTGGAGGAAGGCACTCCCAATCCTCCTGGCAATCTTGTCCATATACCTGGAGAACATATTTTTCTCCCTCTCCAGGGCAACAGCAACGGGGAACGGACTGGGGCTGCTGGTGGGGACCTGCGTCTCTTCCACCGCAGCAGGGGTTTCCCAGGCCCTGGTGAGCTTGCGCCTACTCACCAGGCCAGGGGTCACAGGGGGGCTGGTGGGGAACGCATTCCCACCCACCAGTTCACAATCTCTCTCCTGCAGTCTGCAGCTGGGGCCATTTTCATCCTTGAGGGAGACTGCAGTCCCATCCCTCAAGGCGGTAACATCCATGGCCCTGGAGAGTATACATTGCTCCTTCTCCAGGGCATTTTCCAATGACAAAGGGGCCAAACAAAGGTCACTGGTGAGGAGCGGATTCCCACTCACCAGTGTGGAGTGAACAGGGGCAATCTCATCCAGGACGTCCTCTTCACTGAATTCCTCCTTAGATGAATTACCCCCCCAGTCTTCTTATTCTCTTTGGGACTCCCGGACCTCTTGAATGAACCCAAAATATAGTTGCTCCAGGTTCCATTCACATCCTGCCAGGATGTCCAAATTTCCCTGGCAGTCCTCAGGAATGTATCCCCCAAAATGGTCCTCTCTCTTGCCCTGGATCTCCCAGTATCTGTTTGAGTCATGGCACCCAATAGTAGAGTCCATGTGGTAGGCATTCCATAGCAGCCCTTGGATGTCCCATCGCAAGCGGGCTGGGCACCAGTCGATGAAGCCATCGGATCCGTATTCCTGGTCCAGGTGTTTAACAAAGTCCCAGTACTCCTCCTGTACTCTGAGCTCCTCTGTAATGCACACATCCAACTCTGGGACAAAGTCGTAGATAACATCGCCCAGCTGGGTCCACCACTGTAATCAGATGGTGCTGTAGCGGTCCGGTCTCTCCTTCTCGACGCCGGATATTCAGCTCAGATGGGCGTCAGAGTGGCCGCTTTAATACCACGAAAAGATAAGACTCCAGAACTCTTGTTCACTCCAAAAGTAACTCTCGTTTATTCACAAAAACCACACATATTTATACAAGTCAAACTACATTGAGATACATAGGGAAACCAGATACAATGGGGAGCAGAATTCAATCACATCACATCAGACAAAGGTCAGCAACAGATGGTCTTAACAAATACAGTGACCCAGATGTGATTACATTAACACACCACAGGGGGTCTCAATACAGTACAACATAGTCAAGAGCTGGAGTGGCTACAATACACATCTTAGGGACAATGGCCCAAGGTTGGAGCCTTTGTTTGACTACTTTGAATGTCCTGCTCCAACTTTGACCAATCACTGATCTGCCTACCATTCCCCGTGTTAGGCTATGGAAGATATTTGCATACCTCCTTCAGGGATTCAAGGGACCCCACTTCCGCCTCTTGCCCCCTGCCACAGAGCAATCGATCTGATGGCGATGATCGCATGCTGCGCCGGCAACCGTCGGCTGGTAGTCGGTGATTGTACAAACCTTTGAATTGGACAAGTACAATTAAACACATTCACCCTCTTCTACAATACATACAGTATTTGACAATACAAAAAAAACAAACTTAATACACTTGTACATGAATGTAACCCAGGGCAGCTCTATGTATCAAGCTGCCCATTCACCCATTGTCTATTTTAGTGTACGATTCTGGTTCGAAGAGTCATACAGTCAGTCTCAGAATAGGGTCCCAATAGGGCAAAATGTCCATAGTTTGTAGGATGGTTTGGGTACCCAGTCTCTAGCCCAGACAAGGGCTCAAGTAACAGGTAGGATCCGTTACACAATGCAGTCTCAAAATTGTGCACTCCTCTGGCACTGAAATGGGTTAAGGCTCCATACAATTATCTTACCCTTGTGAAAATGTCCTGTATCTCCTCAGGGTCATCACGGGCTTTGTCTGGTTAGGAGGATGAGGAACCACCTCTGGGGGTGTCTGCCTTTGCTCCTGAGGCTATGGAAGGGGAAGCGCATGGTAAGTCAAATCCTAAATCTGCTGTCACATGTGTGTTCCACCTGTCTCCCCTTCCCTTACAAAGACCCCAAATTCCCTGTAGTGATCTGTGTTCTTGTCACACATACCTGTGACAGTATCATGGCATGAACAAATATCATTATGTGATTTTTGTTCATGCCATGATCTTGTCACACAAGTATGCTTGGCTCCAGGCCATAGCACACACCTACAGTTCCCGTTTGCAGGCTAGCACTGAGTGTTGTTGGATCAATCACATTGACAGTGATGATCCACCTATGTCCAATCAAGGCTAAAGGGCAAACCTGACCTGTTTGTTCATAGCATTTTTTTTAAAGTTTAATTTGTTGTAAATTTAACTTGGAAAGTCTGTCCCCTACCTACTTCCACATAGACTGCTCTGCCTCTCCTCTCCACTCTCCTCTGATGACGGAGGTTCAGTCTGTAAGCTGGAGCACTCTCATATGCTAGATATAGATCTTTGCCAATGAGACCACTCCAGCTTGCAGACAGAAGCCTCCATCATTGGAGGAGAGTGGAGAGCTGAGGCAGAGTGATGGACTGCGGTTACAGAGCACATTTTCAAAGTTACATTTACAACAAATAAATCTGAAAAATAAAAAATTAACAACGTTGTAACGGATCCTACCCGTTACTTGAGCCCTTGTCTGGCCATCAGACTGTTTATCCAAAGACTGTGGACATTTTGCACTGTTTGGACTCTGCTTTGGGCCTGGTCGTATGAACTGGCCACCCATTACCCTAGGTAAAGGACTTATGTTCATAGACTTTGGTTCAAGTACTGTCGAATGGTCTATGTGTAATGTATTGTTGTGGTCGAGGGTTTACACACTCACCGATTACCAGTCAGCGGGGACCGGCAAGGTGTGCGATCAGCGTCACCGGATCGAACGTTCGGCGGTGGGGGCAAGAGGTGAAAGCTGGGTCACTTGAAACCCTGGAGTAGGCGTGCAAAATATCTTCCATAGCCTAAGCTGGGGAACCGTAGGCAGCTCAGGGATTGGTCAAGGTTGGAGCAGGGCATTCAAAGTAGTCAAACAAAGGCTCCAACATTGGGCCACTGTCCCTAAGATGTGTATTGCAGCCACTCCAACCATTTGACTATGTGTACTGTAGCTAGACCCCTGCTGTGTGTTAATTTAGCCATTGTGAACTGCAGTCAGACCCCCTGCCATGTGGTAATTAGTTCAACCGTCTGCTGCCAGCATCCTGCGACCCAACTTCGGATGCTGTCAGGCGGCAATGTGAACACTTCCCTTCTTCTTCAAGTTCCAGAGATCCTTTGATTCGAGCTATGGAGTGCTCGAACTGCTTGGCGACCGCTACCTTTGTTCCTGCTACATTTTCCCTGTTTGTCGTAGCCCAGGAGTAGAGGCCTCACTCTCTACTGCCCGGTGTTCTAGTTCTGCAACGCTCGACTGCTCGGGAGCCCTGTCAACACCTCCTCGATCTGCACCCTTCGACGTAGCATTAACTATACCGGGGTTCAATGCCACTTTGAGCTGACCACCGGACTGGTTAGATGCTCGACTAGTGCATCAGACTGTGCCAGTCCGGCGTCGAGAAGGAGAGACCCGGGAATGACGGCGGAAGGCGATGCAGTCCCTTCTCAGCTTCCGTTACACTGGTGGCAGAGGTGAGATTTCTCCTTCTTTTATCAGGTGCAGCAATTGAAACATGGAGGATGAAGCAGTGATGGCGGACACTCTGGGAGCATACGAGGACCGCTACAGCACCATCCGAGTACAGTGGTGGACCCGGCTGGGCGGTGTTATCTACGACTTCGTCCCAGAGTTGGATGCGTACATTACAGAGGGGCTCAGAGTACAGGAGGAATACTGGGACTTTGTTAAACACCTGAATCAGAAATATGGGTCCGAGGGCCTCTTCGACTGGTGCCCAGCCTGCTTGCAATGGGACATCCAAGGGCTGCTATGGAACGCCTACCACATGGACTCTACTTTTGGGTGCCCTGCCTCCAGCAGATAATGGGAGATCTGGGACAAGAGAGAGGACCGTTTTGGGGGATACATTCCTGAGGACTGCCAGGGAAATTTGGACATCCTGGCAGGATGTGAATGGAACCTGGAGCAACTATATGCGGGGTTCATTCAAGAGATCCGAGAGTTCCAAAAAGAGGAAGAAGAGTGGGGGGTAATTAATCTGAGGAGGAATTCAGTGAAGAGGATGTCCTGGATGAGATTGCCCCTGTTCACTCCACACTGGTGAGTGGGAATCAGCTCCTCACCAGTGCCCTTTGTGTTACCCTTACATCAGGGAGTGGGACAATGGTCTTCCCTGATAACCCTTTGTCACTGGATTATGTTTTTCCTGATCTGGGGAGTGGGAATTTGTTCCTCCTCAGCCACTAGGATGCCTCTACATCAGGGGATGGGACAATCATTTCCCCTTATAGGCATGTTGCCCCTTCCCCTGTTTTCCCAGCTGCGGTGGACGAGATGCAGGTCCCCACCAGCAGCAATATTATACCCCACCTGATGGGTGGGAGAGAGCCAATCAGCCCCTGTGAGCCCCCTACTGTGGTGAGTGGGAGAGATTTAGAAGATAGCCCCTTTGTTGTGGGAAAATGCCCTGAAGAAAGAGCATTGTGTGCGCCCCAGGGCCACGGATGTTACCACCCTGAGGGATGGGACTGCGGTCTCCCTCAAGGCTGAGAATGGGCCCAGTGGACTGCAGGAGAGCAGTGCTGCTGGCCCCCTTGTGGACACTACGGATTGTGATCTGGTGGGTGGGAATGCATTCCCCACCAGCCCCCCTGTGACCCCTGGCCTGGTGAGTAGGCGCGAGATCACCAGGGCCTGGGAAACCCCTGCTGTGGTGGAAGAAACGCAGGTCCCCACCAGCAGCCCCAGTCCGTTCCCAGTTGTTGTTGCCCTGGAGAATCTTGTCCAGGTATATGGACAAGATTGCCAGGAGGACTGGGAGTGCCTTCCTCTGCAATAAAAGAAATGGCCATGATGGGGGGGCCAGGAAGGAAAGGAGACCAGTGGACTGCCCCAATGCAGTGCTGATGGGCCTTGTGCTGTCCCTATGGACTGTGAACTGGTGGGTGGGAATGCGTGCCCCACCAGCCCACTTGTGACCCCTGTCCTGGTGAGTGGGAGCGAGCCCACCAGGCCCTGTGAAACCCTGGCTGGGGTGAGTGGGACAACAGTCCTCACTCCCAGCCCAACGGTTCACCCTTTTCCTGTGATCCCTGGCTTGGTGAGCAGGAGTGAACTCCCCAGTGGTTTGTGTATTGGGCCTGTCAGTGATGGCCCCAGCAGACTGCCACAATCCAGTTCTGCTGACCCTGCCCCTTTTCTGGACACCCCTGGCCTGGTGACTGGGATCACTGTCCTCACCAGGGATTCCCTTATTGTCCCTCTTTGTGCTACCCCCACCTTGGTGAGTGGGACCAGGGTCCTCACCGAGGACACTGTTGTGACCCTGTCCCCTGCTGACCCCTGCCTGGTGGGTGGGAAGGTGTTCCCCACCAGGTCAACTACACATCTGGCCCCAAGGAGTGAGACCACCGGCCTCCCTGGAAGTTATACTGGCTCCAGTCTCCTGGATGCCCCTATGCTGGGGGAGAGAACCACCAGCTTTGTCAAAGACCCTTTGGAAATTGCCCCAGCCCAGGAGAGTGGGAACCACATCCTCTCCTGGTCATGTTGGGCCCGTGCCCAACAAAATGGGGGGAGATGTGCCCATCTCTCCACAACTTGATCCATAGCCCTGTAAGGGCACAGAGAACCCAGTGGCCAGTAGGACTCCTCCGCATGGACTGGCTATGGACCCTGAGCCACTGGCCCCAGACCCAGGAGAGCCTGACTCCAGCTCTGCCTGGAGCATGGCCCATGAGAGGCCTCCCAACTTGGTGCCAGCTAAAACCAAGAGGCACCAGTTCCCATGGCCCAGGACCAAGGACTCCAGTTTTCCTCCTGGCCCAGGACAAGGGGCACACCTGCTGTTTCCTGACCCGGACAAGGGACTGATATTTTCCCCCGGTTCAGACAAAGGACCCAGCGCTTTTCCTGGCCCGGACAAGGGGCTGATGTTTTCCCTGACCGAGGACAAGAGACTCAAATGGACTCCCCCAGCTCCAAACAAGGGGCTCAACGCAGCAAGACTCTTCCAGAATCCCAAGCCAGAATTTACTACCGCAGCCGCTGGCTTGGTAAACAAAAGGGGGAGAAATGTAATGGATCCTGCCCGTTACTTGAGCCCTTGTCTGTTCATCAGACTGTTTAGCCAAAGACTGTGGACATTTTGCACTGTTTGGACTCTGCTTTGGGCCCAGTTGTACGAACTGGCCACCCATTACCCTAGCTAAAGGACTTATGTTCACAGACTTTGGTTCAAGTACTGTCGAATGGTCTATGTGTAATGTATTGTTGTGGTCGAGGGTTTACACACTCACTGATTACCAGTCGGTGGGGACCGGCGGTGTGTGCGATCAGCGCCACCGGACCGAACATTCTGCGATGGGGGCAAGAGGTCAAAACTGGGTCATCCGAAACCCTGGAGTAGGCATGCAAATATCTTCCATAGCCTAAGCTGGGGAACCGAAGGCAGCTCAGGGATTGGTCAAGGTTGGAGCAGGGCATTCAAAGTAGTCAAACAAAGGCTCCAGCCTTGGGCCACTGTCCCTAAGAAGTGTATTGCAGCCACTCCAGCCATTTGACTATGTGTACTGTAGCTAGACCCCCTGCTGTGTGTTAATTAAGCCATTGTGAACTGCAGTCAGACCCCCTGCCGTGTGGTAATTAGTTCAAGCCCTCAAGTCTTTGTTCATCAAACCCTTTTGTATCGGAAGTGTAATCATGTCTGAGTTATTGTATCTGTTAAGACCATCTGTTGCTGGCCTTTGTCTGATGTATTGTGATTGGATTATGCTCTATTGTATCTGGTTTCAATGTGCTTACTGTGTATAAATATCTGTGGTTTGTGTCAATAAAGAGAGCTACTTCTGGAGTGAACAAGCGTCCTGGAGTCTTATGTTCTCATGGTATTAAAGCGGCCACTCTGACGCCCATCTGAGCTGAGTATCCTGCATCCATCTGCTGCCAGCATCCTGCGACTCAACTTCGGATGCTGTCAGGAGGCAACGTGGACACTTCCCTGCTTCTTCAAGTTCCAGCGATCCTTTGATTCGAGCTACGGAGTGCTCGAACTGCTTGGCGACCGCTACCTTAGTTCCTGCTACATTTTCCCTGTTTGCCGTAGCCCGGGAGTAGAGGCCTCACTCTCTACTGCCCAGTGTTCCAGTTCTGCGACGCTGACTGCTCGGGAGCCCTAGTAGATAAAGGGTTAAGTGGACAAAAGCGCTAAGATCTATAGCAAAAATATATGAATGGCTCACAGATAGCTATAACAATATACTAATATTTGTATTAAAAAAAATATTAATAAATAATTCTGCAGATTCAAAAAAGACAGTATTATAAAACACAATATTGAAATATAACTTCAAGTCCCATATATTGTTTAAATGGAGCGTTTTAGATTATATAGCCTGCGGATAGGATATGTCTCATCTACTTGTCTAAATATAGTGACCATTAACCTCTAGGTCACAGTGGATTTGTAACAGCAAGAGCTATCCTTAGGATAAATATAATTTAGCGCCATTATATGTTGTATTGTAGTATATTGCTCAGGAGCCCTGTCGACCCCTCCTCGATCTGCACCCTTTGACATAGAGTTGACTATACCGGGGTTCGACGCCACTTTGAATCAACCACCGGACTGGTTAGCTGCTCGACTGCTGCATCCAATGGAACCAGTCCAGCGTCAAGAAGGAGAGACCCGGGAACGACGGCGGAAGGTGACGCGGTCCCTTCTCAGCTTCCGTTACAAACGTTTTAGAAGTATTCGATATGTAGCCTATTTAGGCTATGTTATAAATAGAAGACATCCACTTTAACACATTTTGTGTGGTAATTTTCAGCAACGGTCCTGTTGTCTAGGATGCACAATCATGTCCACCACAAAAGTGTATGTTGTCAGTTAAACACAAGTGAATGTCAATATTGCTTGGGTTTAAGTGAGCACATCCTGACAACATGCACTGTTGGTGTGGTTAGAGGACATGATTGTGCATCCTAGACAACAGGACCATTGCTGAGAATCACCCTGCTAAATGTATCAAACATCTGTGTGCCAGAGAGGTGCTCACTGCTTTGCATTTCTTCTTTCCCCACAGCTGCATCTGATGAACAACAACAGCAGCAGCCCTCTTCCAGCCAGTAGTTCACAGAGGCCCTGGACGTCCTATACGGGATCTCAGCTGACATCAGGGGCTTATGGCATCATCTGAGAAATGACATGCGCCGTCAGGAGGCTCTGCTCCATCAAATGGTGGCGCAGAACAGACTGATGCTGGGCACATGTCATGCGTCCAGGGCCAGCCCCTGCCCCCAGCAGCTCCTCATCAGACAGCAGCCTGGCATCATCTGATGCCCTGCCTGCTGCACATGGTGGTAGGTGCCTCGCACAAGAGGAGGAAGGAGGCCCGCCCCACTGACCCCATTCCCTCCAGAGGGGGATTTTTCAATTTTTTTTTTTTAAGTTTATTGTTATTATTATTTATATTTGTTACAAAATTTTTCAACTTCAGGATCGTTGTAGTCCACTTATTTCAGATACAAACAGGGGGTAGATAACACCAAAGTGTTATGAGGAGGTGATGAAGTGGAGATGACCCTTCCAGTATGATGAACAATCCTTGCTTCTTCCATCTAGCCAGTGAACCGAGATTTAAGCAACCTGTAAGTTCTTAGTGCATTGGCTCCATGGGATAATCCAGGAATCTGAGAGTTTATCACACTGAAGAAGTTCCTTACACCTCATCACCATTTCAAAACACCTTAGTACATAACCCCACTGCTGACCCACTCTTCTGTGTGTGTCTCCAACCGTTGTCTGTCTCCCCTAGAGATTGGAAAAGGGAAGGAGACAGACACAGATTTGCATGAAGGGAAGCTGACAGAGGAGGAGGGTGGCAGAGGGACAGAAAGGGAAGGAGGCTGAAGGGCAGAGAGGGAAGGAGGCTGATGGACAGTGAGGGAAGGAGGCGGACAGAGGGAATTAATGTAAAGGGGTGAAAGGGAGATGTGTAGACTGATAGGGCTCGATTTAAAATGTTGGTGACGGCTCTTTTTTGTGTCCACAGCATTTTTGGGGTGTTAAAATTAAGAGGTATTTTCATCCATAGGAACTAATAAAAACACCATAAATTGCAATTCAATTGTCTGCGTTAGTTTTGAAGTCCGATAAGGGACTCCATTTATTGCAAGAAACTTAAGACCTACTTTTATTCTGACTTTAGTCCCTTATCTCATCTTCAAACAGCTGACGCCGAAACAGAAAGGAAAATAAAATAAAAAAAAAGACCCCAGTGGGTGTATTCATATGGGGCCCTAAGCCCCACATCAATGCATCAAAGCACTCCAAAACAATGTCAGTGTTAGTAGAATTAACCCCATGAGAGCCAGTGAGATATAATAACCCTGCCGGCAATCATAGGCTTAACCCAACTAAGTAAAAAAAAAAAAAAGAAATATCACATTACAAGTAACATCATTAATCCTGATGTCCAGCAAAGTCCTCAGTATACCAGTCCTCTTCTGTCCTTCTTTCTTCTCTTCTATCTTCTCCTCTTTCTTCTCTTCTGTCTTCTTTCCTCTTGTTATAAACCCCCCCCCCCCCAGAAAAGAATACGTACAATGCATGAATATCCGGCACACTAGTACATACTTTAACCCTACTGAGCCCCAGAGAGGTATGCAGCACATTACTTTGTAATGTGTTGTGTAACCCTCTGGCATTCAATGGGTTAAACTATGTATTAGTGTGCCAGATATTGCATTGGACTTATACTTTTCTGGGTAGTACTTACAGCAAGAAGACAGAAGGAGATAGACAGTGGATGACAGGTAAGTGTAACACCGATTAGTTAATGATCAGTGCTTGACAGTATGTCAGGCACCGATCATCAGCTTTTGTTCCTTTGAAGTTCCCAATACTGCCACTATTTAGTGGTGTTCAAAATTATTCAAACAAATTACTTAATTTTGTAATATTTTACACAGGGACAAAGGTGACTCTCCCTTGTGGTGGAAATAAGGCACCCTGTATGCCTATACAACTGTCAGACTGGCTGATGTGTCACTCTGAAAAAAAATTATTCAGAAAAAATTATTCCAAATTTTTTTAGTATTGTCTGTTGCATGTGCCATTTCTGTTGCAGAGGTGAAATACAATATAGTATGAGCATCTGTCATTTACCATCTGTAGCAACGGTAATACATTACACAATATGTAGCATGTGTCATTTACTATATGTAGCAAAGGTGTTATGTACATATGGATGTAGCTAAATTAGAAGGAAGAAGGAAAAGTGAGAATGACTGGCAAGGTATCCTTTTTGAAACGTCAAAAAGAAAAATATTGCGCAGCTAGAAGCCGATTTAACCGTGATGCAGTGTTTAAAATAGCAACATGAAAACCTCGAGCTGCATAAAAGCACTAGGTTGTCATGTTGCATAATTAAACATCCCTATGTACTGGCCACAACTCCCAGCATCCTTAACTTGCATTGCTCAGCTCTCTTTAAAGCAGAACTACCACTTCTTACAAACATGTCCCCAAATAATTACCCATCTGGTGACTGGCTGCTCAGTAGCGCTTGTCACCAGAATTATTACCGCAATAATGATAATTATACATTGCTTCTGGACTGCCAGGCAGGAAACCGCGCAGACATCTTTCCATAGTGACATCTGCACACCTGCGCAGTCAGTCCCAGCCTGCTCTAGGAGGCATTGCTAGAAGCTGTTCATCTCCAAAGGGACTGACCATACATGCGTGCAGACATCACTATGGAAAGATGTCTGCACAGTTTCCTGCCTGTCAGTCCGGGAGCAGTGGATAATTTTCATGAATGCGGTAATAATTCTGGCGACTAGCTCTATTGAGCAGCTAGTCACCAGATGGGTAATTATTTGGGTCCATGTTTGTAAGAGATGGTAGTTCCTGTCACAGACTCAGTGATGACTAGTGGACCAGTACTCTAGGTAACGCACTCTTCATTAGGATATGCACGTACAGAAAGAACGGCAACAGCAATAACAATACAATATAGCAGATGTAATGCAGGCTAGAACTTCTATGGAAGCACCGAGCTGAGCTCCAGAAGACAGGGTGGAGATAAGGTGCCTCACGTCTGCACCTGAGGATCACACAGGTCTGCACCTATACCAACAAGGTTCAGAGAGAGGCTACAATGCCACAGGTACGCACCTGGACAGACAAGGTACAAGAGAAAGGCTACTACATACAGGTCCGCACCTGAACAGCCAAGGATCCAGAAAAGGCTACTGCGCTACAGGTCCCCACCTGAACGCCTCAGTAAATGGACAGGGACACGGAGACGTCTGCCAGGACCACCAGGAGTACCCTACCAGTTATCCACTGGAGCACTGGTATGCTGGGTGCGCAATGGACAACCCCAGGTAGCGTCAAGGTGGGTAGTCAGACAAATAGGAACCCCCACGGAGCAATACTGAAAGAGAGCCGCAAGTCGCACCAAATAGGTATAGGACTAGCCAGGGTCGTACATAGAGCGGGTAGTCGGACAGAGCCAAAGGTCAGTACCAGAGACAGATAGTCAGCCAGGTCAAAGGTCATACACAGAGGAGTTAGTCTACCAGAGCCGCAGGTCCACACCAGAAGGAATGTCAGCCAAGCCGGGGTCATACACAGAGCGGGTAGTCAGACAAACCAAAGGTTGGCACCAGAACGGGTAGTCAGACAAACCAAGATATGCACAAACACTAGCCAACTGCACTGGACACCATGAAAGTGCAAATGAGTTAGTGTCCAGGTAGTTTAAGTACTCTAAGCTCCACCCCTGGAAGGTGGAGCACTGTCACTTTAAGAGCTGCACACTCAAGGAATCCCCCAGTGACACGCACCTGACTCAGCCAGCCAGCAGAGGGAGCCAAAGCCATGCAGGAACCCACACACACAGCACAGGAAGCCGCAACCAGAATGCCAAGGGGACCAGCTGCCGAATGGGGCACAGAGCAGCTGGTTCCCTACAAGGTAAGCGTGAACGCTTACAGTTCCACTGTAATGCAATGTTTCAAAATGGAACCAACCGGTGCGAGCCACACTCAGGATGACAGCAGCAACAGTGGAGATGTAGCCAGAACTGCAGAACACTGGAGCAGGCAAGACTCAGTCCATAGATGGATACAGCAGCAACTGAGGAAGACTGGTGCGAGCCACACTCAGGATGACAGCAACATGGATGATTGTAGATGTCTGAAGTCCTTTTTGTTTTTCTAATCTACATCGAACCTGAGAGCAGGGTAACCCAGCTTTGGCAAGATGACTATTAAAAAAGTCATTTGCTCCATGAGCTGGGGGGCCAGTTGAGAGCGCTGGGGCTAAGTATATTTCCAGTAATGGAAAATACCCGCTCACTCTGGACAGTGGTTTGGGGGCAAGAAAGCAACTCCTGGGCTACCAGGGACAATGAAGGCCACACAGCCCTCTTGTTATCCCAGAAAGTCAAGGGATCTGTACTTGGGGCCAAAGAAGGTTCCGCAAGGTAAGCCTTAACCTCAAACTCAGCACTTTTTCTATTAATGGGGAGCTGTTTGTTTTCTCCGAAGCATAAAATGTCCATTGCCTCAGCATAAAAAGCAGCAGCTGCTCCACTACTGGCACTGCTACTAATAGGTCCTGGAAGACCACCACACTCTTCCAGCTCATCTTCAAAATCTCCTCCCACCTCCTGTGACTGCATTCTAGTTTTTCTTTGCCTCTCACACACCCTCGCTATCAATTGTTCCCTCCAGGCAGTGAGGGAATTGGAACAAAGTGCCATCTTGTCTTTGATTCGAGGATCGCAAATTGTGGCAAGCATTAATTCGGGACAATTGTCCATGTGCTCTTTCATGCGCCGAGTCAGTTCCTTCTTCAGCCTTGTTAGAAAGGCAGCAACATCGGAAAGTATATTACCCTCAGCACCAGGCAAGCGTTCCCTATGGGAAAGGAAATCGTCAAATTTTAAGGAAAGGTGCGTGAAGAGGGGAATGACTTCTGCCAGGCTAGCATTCTCTTTGCTCAAAAGTTCTGTCAAAGCACGGAAAGGCGTAATGACTGTCACTACCTGTTCCATCAGGGCCCATTCAGCCCTGCCAGTGTTTTGTTACTGCCAATGAAATGGTGACATGAACTGCATGTATGGCCTTTTTCTGCTCCAGGATATGCTCTAGCATATCTATGGTGGAGTTCCACCTGGTCCCAACATCTTGTTTTAGGTGGTGCTCAGGAGGTCTGCCTTTTTCTGTCCCTCCCTGAGTAGCTGGCTATGTTTGACGCTCCAATGGAAGTGGCCAGAAATTTGTCAGCACAACTCCAGAAGCTCTGACAACCTTCCAATGTTATATAAGTCTCTGATGAAGTAACGTTAGCGTTATGAAACACATCAGACATTTTCCTATTTGGGTATTCATTGTCTGGCACTGTTTATGCTTTTGGATATTGTTTTGTTTTTAAATCACTTTTTATTAAATTTGAACAATATTTGCATATTCATATCCAGCCTCTGGTCTACTATTTCTCCGGGTGATATAGGGTTATTTCAGAAAATTAAGTACTGCCAAGAAAAATACTGGGCGATTGTTTGCCCTGTGTTAGAGTGGCAGTTTCCATATATATGCTGAATCCCTGAAGGAGTGAACATTAGAGAAAAGAGGAGCAGATCGAGGATTGATCACATCACACTGGGGTGAAAGCCAGTATCCGTGTTTATACTAAGAGGCAGGTTATCGCCTCTTAAGAATGTGAGTAACTCTCCTATCTTTGTGGTGTTGGTGAAGGATCCCTTTCCAGTTTATACTACACTTAGAAGATTCTCTGCGCCGCTTCTGTGCTGTTTTTTGTTTCACCATGAGGGGACGTAGAGGATGCCTGTGCCCCCACGACATCTATGGACTCCGAACTTGCCACAGATGGCTGGCCTTCTTGTTGCTGAAGTGGTGGGGGTGTGAAGTCCTCCTGTCACTGCAGGGCACTGTGGTTCCTCAATTAGACCTAGGTCTTCATAGTCCAATGGCCATGGGTCATACTGTGGCCACTGATGGCTGGGTTCCTTCCACCTGTAACTAGGGTCGTACCTGGGCCCATGTTGTTGCTCCATCCATGAGGGTAGGTGTGGTGTGGTCCCATATGACCCATACTGTGAGGTGGGCACTGTTCCTGGCATCCAGTGGTGGTGGTGGGGGGGCCATGAAATAATGTCCTGAGGTGGATTGGGGCATCCATGACGACCTCTCCCATCTTCTTTTTGACCAATCCGCTTACAGTACCCCAACTCATTTTGATGGAATCCAGCGTTCACTGGCAGGTGGAGACTGCATTCACCCGGTTGAGAACTTGGTATCAGGTAACCTTCTTCATATCCCCCAGACCAACAAACCACTCTCTCAGGAAAAGGATGTTCTTCCTGTTCAGGATACTCCTCGTAGGAGTATTTAGGGTCCCTCAGCCTCTCCTCATCAACTCCAGCTTGTGATGTGTCAGAGCTCTGGCTTGAATGGCCTTCCTGAGCTGCCCCTGAATGTGTGGGGTGATCCCCAATGTCTACCCGCCATCCCACTGACACAGCTGTCCCTGACCTCCATGTGCCTGTCCTTGACCTGGTCCCCCTCTGCCCCCAACGGATCTCCTCCTTCCCTGACCGGGGATGCCCTGCTCAGCTTCGTTCTCTCCTGCTCCTTCCCCATCCATCTCTCCTCTTCCTCTCCCCATCCATCTGTCCTCTTCTCCTTGACATCTCACATCCACTCACACTCAGGGACTCACACAGGCCCTCACAGACACACTCGATCCCACTCACTCTCTGTCACTGACTGACACACTGTAGAAATAAAAGATGAATATATGTAGTGTGTTATAAAAAAAAAGATATGTGTGTGTTTGTATGCATGTAAGGGATATGTTCCAAGGTGTATTATGTGTCACTATGGTGTACCAACTCTCTCCACACCCAATATATGCTCCTCTCTGTCTCTCGCTCTATCACTATCCTCCGCTCTTGGGTCCTGTGCTCTAGCTTGCCAAAACTCGAAACATGGACAAGGTATGTCAGTTATTTTGGGGTATATGTAGGGGTGTTTATATCTATGTGGTACTTTTGTGTGTTGTGATTGGCTGTGAGTTTGAACTTGTCTTGACAACAGTCAGGGTTGCTAGATAACATCAGCTGTTATGTTTTTCCTTGGCTTTAGACATTTAATACACTCATTATTAGCTGAATGGAAATTCATAGTGAGGTGAAAAAAGGTGCAACTTAGGTTTTTGTGTTACGGGAAGTGGCTCCTGGCCTTCCTCTTCAGCGCTGTCAACTCCTGTCCCAACACCCTGGAACAGGTAGCCTGGGACATCCCAGATACATATCCAGTTTCCATAAAATTTATGTAACACAGCAGCTTCTCCATACCGGATGGGGCAAGGTTGGTGCTGGCTATGGGGTCGACGTGATCTTTGATCACTATATAAATCGATGATGATGTTCTGTGATGTCAGCCTGCACTGGTCTCTGACTTCAGCATCCACCATTCCAAGAGCATGACCCTTGTCCCATATATCCTGGTACTCTGCAGTCATCTGTTTTCCCTGTGCTGCTTCTCAGATCTCTGTGGCAATTGTGGCTGGGGGAGAAACGGCTGAGGCAGCTTAGATGCTACTTCCTGGAGATAGTCTTCTGGGTGTTTCCCAAGACGGAGTATCCAAAGTTGCAACAGCCGGAAGATGTGCAGGTGTAATTGGGGTATCCTGGGGCTCCCTAGCCACCGCATGCCCCTTCTTTGATGTTACTGGTATTGCAATGGAAACTGGATGCTCTTAATAACTATTTGAGTGGACTCACTGTAAACATATAAGAAAAAGAATGGGAAAACACAAAAAATGGGAGCGCCCATGTTTGTATCAGTCAGATGAAAAATCCACAACCTTCACCACAACGTCCTTCAGGTGTATACTCGCAGGAACTAGTTGCTGGCAAATGGCATATACCAGTGCCAATGTTAGAGCATCTGGGTAAATATCTGTCCCCAGTAACAGAAATCCAGTATCTCCAGTTTTTCTGGCAGCTCTCTATATATTCACTCTCCCAAGTTTTACAAACAATACATAAAAGAGAAATCCCTATATAGTGCAACACTGTATTTCAATTGTATCAAAACAATACACAGCAATTCATGTACTTACACTTTTCTTTTGGTCAAAGCAGTGTTTTTTTCAGCATCTGACTTACAGGCTTACAGGAGAAAATTAAGCCGTCTCCTTTCGGGATTGCTGTCTTCCGTGGATTTAACTGGCTCCAGCAATATATATATCAGGTTGAAAGATTCCTTTGTTCTCAGAGACCCAGCTTTGATAAAGAGGTGCTCAACCGTGAAACACTTAAGCGTGGAATCCTTTTATCTAGTTTGAACATTGAGTTTATAATTAGTTTATTTAATAAATTCTTTTGAATTGATTTTAAAGGGATGCCCTGCTCTTTTTAGTTTTTTTATTCTATGTTGTGATTTCAACCTGATATATAATGCTGGAGCCAGTTAAAGCCACGGAAGTACAGCTATCTGGAACGGAGATGGGTTGATTTTCTCTGGAAGCCTGTAAGTCAGATGCTGTATAAACACTGCTCTGACCAAAAGCAAAGTATAAGCACATGGATTGCTGTGTATTCTTTTGATACAATTGAAATACAGTGTTGGACTATAAAGCGCTTTCTCTTTTATGTATCACTGTAAACATCCACGTTACATAATGGTGGAATGTCCCTTTAAGACAGAAGTGGGGTGTTGGCCAGGAGCTGCCATTAGGTAAGAAGGGACCAATGGGAATGAGGGTGTTCTCTAGGTGGGTGTATGCCAGTGTGGCTGTTGTTTGAGTGTGTTTGATGTGATTGCTGTTTACCTGTCAGGATGCATTTGTGACATTGTCCTCTGTGATTGAGGATGGCGGTGCACCTTGGTTCTCCATTTGTTACTGCTCTTGCACAAATAAACAGTACATCAAACCACTCCAGGTACAAAGATAATAATAGACCGATGTGTATATGCAAAACTCTTCACAATGGGTATGCAAACTGGGAACTTCATTTACCACTGGTCTTCAATGCCAAGGTTTCTGTGTTTCTTTACTCATCAGTAAAATAGCCTGTGCTGAATCCAAGGAACTCCATTCCTCCAGCTCGATCAAATGGTAAGAAAAGTCCATACTCTGAGAAATCAAATAAATAAAAATCATATGTGCCTATGAGTAAGGACCGTTTAGGTTCAAAACGTGTTAGGAGCTAGTTAGGGTTGTGCATCCCTTGTCTGTATCCATGTTCCTCAAGTTTTTACATCTTTGAATAAAGATCTGTGATTTTCATTTATTTGATTGTTAGCCTGAGTGCAGACTTTTCTTACCATACTGCTCTTGAACAGCAAGGCTTAGGGTGCTTAGAAATTGCCAGTTGTGCATATTGTGTTGTGTGGATATACATCTTATGTGTTAACCCCTGGTATTCCGGGGAACCCTGACACGGCATGCATATTTGAAGGGTACTTCCTTGGCACTTCAGGGTTTATTTTTGCCTTAGTTGTCATTGTGCTATGTCCTAAGTGTTGAGTGGGCTATTTGTTCCCTGCTTTTTGTTGTTCAACAGGGGATTTTAACCTCCGTTGTATGTTGTATGGCAAGAAAAGTAGGCAAAGAATTAGCGTGAGTTAAGGTACTTCTTTACCATGTGTTAGCACTCACCACACACAACAGAATAGCACATGCCTTGAGCTGTTCCATTGATGCGAATCTTACCGGCTGTTGTCGTTTTTTAGCACATGTTAGCCATTCACAACACTGGTAATCGAATACCAAACTGTGCTTGAAAGTTGGCAAATATGTTTTTGTTTTTTTTTGTAATGGTGGTGGTAATTGAATCAAGTTTCTGGGAGTCTCTGATTGTCTCCCTCTTGGAGCTCGATCCAAATGACAGCAGTAAAAAAAAAAAAAAAAAGTACCGTCAGTAGTTTCCAGTCACAGTCAGGTATGTAATAATCTGCCCTGTGACATATTACCAAATAGAAAAAAAGCACTATAGATGATAAATTTGCTCCCATTGGAAGCAAAGACAATTTGTGATTCAATTACATGTGGTGGCTAGTAACACTCACTTTTATCACCAAATATTACCAACTTGAAACTTTGGTGTTGAGTCCCCTAATGCATGTGCCTAGCCACTGTTGTGTAAGTGAAGCATAAAGTTAGATTGAAAAAATACTAAAGTAGAGATCCCTACACTAGTTACCCATGAATGTATTGCTATGAGGGAAATTTGAATAGGGACTACCTTTTATATGGCCAGTCCCTGTTCAAAATGGTTCCAAAGCTCCCATTGCCTGGGATGTGGGGTTATGCAAGGCACAGAACATGCCCTGGAGTAACCACACCTCAAAGCTAGTCAGCTTCTAGTTGGAGGGATGACTCAACATGCTAGAAGCTGATTGGCTTTGAGGTCTTGTTACTGAGGGCACGTTCCATGTCCTGTGTAACCACACATCCCAGCCTATGGGAGAGTGGGAATAATTTTGAACAGGGGCTAGCCATATAAAAGGGGGTTTCTGTTCAAATTTCTCTCAGTTGGGACAGGGCAACGGTCCAAAAGGTACATGAAAGGGGGATTTTTACTCTTTTTGTCTGTCACCGCTGCCAGCGTAAATTATATGACAGTTTGAATTTTAATAACTATTATTCTTTTTCAGGCCCAACCCTAAGTTTAAAGAAGAACACCAAAGAAGAGATCAGATGAAGAAAAGAAGAAAGAAGATGATGATAGATAAAGAAGAAGATGGAAGCTGTCAGAACAAGAATTAAAGAGGAAGAACAGGGTGCAGAAGACCCCACTGGACATCAGGATTACAGGTAAGTGTTCCAACTATGGGTGATAGGAAAGTGTTAGGGCTAACATTAGTCCAATTTATTATTAATGTTAGGGGTATTGTAGGGCCAAAGGGAGGATTAATGTTTGGGAGGGTCACTGTGTTTGTAGCTCATGCTCAGTGTTTGACACTGTGTCAGACACAGAGTGTTAGCTGGTTTCCATGCTGTGTAGCTTGAGGTGTGGGACTGAAATAAACCACAACGAACGTTGGGTCATAAGTTAGGTTCTGTGGACCAACACTCATTGTGGTTTATGTTGGTAGGGCAATTGAATTCTGAAGGTACTCCTGTGTGTGTTCCACTCAGTGTTCATTTTTGCCCTACCATAGGTTTTACCGGTGGCAATTGAATTGAGCTCTTGGTTTCTGTGAGTCTCTTATTTTATGTCTTGCTTTCTGTGAGTCTTGGGTTTTCTTTCTTGTCGTCTGTGGTTGTCTCTCATGATTTCTGTGTGTCTCTGGTTGTTTCACTTATTTTTTTGTGAGTCTCTGATTTTCTCTCTTGGTTTCTGTGTGTCTCTTTTGGTGTCTGTGAGTCTCTGCTTCTCCTTCACGGTGTCCATGTGTCTCTCATTGTTTCTGTAACGGATCCTACTCCGTTACTGAAAACCTATCTATCAGCCCATTATACAAGGAACTGTGGACATTTCTGTTGTGCCTGAAACACCTCTTCTCCAGGTGAACAGATTGCCAGCCCAATGTTGCAGGCTACGGAGAACTTTGAGACGTTATACTGGTGGACAGCTATGCCAGAAAGACTAAAAACCTTTGCCTGCTGGCTTGCTTTCAAGGGACTGTGCAGTTAGGGGTTAATTATTTGAGTTTGGGCAAGGCTACTTCAAATGTGTATTGCAGTCCCTCAAGCCCTTTTGCTTAATTGTTCACCCTAAACCAAGCTCTTTGTGTATTAATCCACTCATGTCTGCCCCATTGTGTAAACCTGAACCTTCTGTTGTTAGTCTTTTGTATTAGGTGTTGTATTACCTCCGTGAATGCTCCCATTGTGTGATGCCTGTTACCATTTGCTGTTACCTATTGTATCCACTATGTCTGTATTATGCCTACTGTACTGTGATTGCATTATCCCTGTAAACTCGCCCATTGTGTCATGTCTGCACCATGTACTGTACCCTCCTTGTTAATGTAGGTTGAAGAGTATAAATATGCTATGGTTTCACATAATAACAAGTTATTATTTTGAAACTAAGAAGGAGCCCTGGTGTCTTTATGCTCTTGTGGTTTAAAGTATCCTCTCTGATGCCCATCTGAGCCAAGTTGTAACGGTTTTTAGGACACACAGACCAGTATGTGAAATAAAAACACAATTTATTAGAGTAAAATAATGCAAATGCTCGCCCTCTAGTGGCGGTAAATGATACACAAACAGTGTAGACTGATAGGTTACAAGTGTAAATGCACAATAATATTACATGTACAAATACTAAGCAATAGAATGGGATATAACCACAAAGGGTTAATAACTTGATAACAGTCAGTCTCAGATGTGGATGTTTGGCACGCCCTGGGTGTTATAAGGCTGCGCTGGTAGACAAAGTTCACCATGTACTGGAGACAGGACTGCCTCGCCAAAGTGTTCGGGTAATAAGCAGAACAGGAATCCAACTAGCCCCCTCGGGCGTACCCACTGGATCTGCTTCTGCTAGTGCAAGTGAAAATAGCCCCCACGGGCGTAACAGGAACCAGCCTGCAATGCAAGAGCTACTAAGCCTCCTCAGACTTAACCGGATATTGGCGTTTGAAGTGCTAGAGCCAATAGCCCCCACGGGCGTTGTTACCGGACTCGCTAGCACTGAAGCCTTTTAACTGCCACCACTCTGTATAACGGATATCGCCCAGTAACCGACAATAGGAGAGAGCCTTAGGCGCCCAACCGGCCCAAAAGACGTGACTACTCTGCAATGGAAGAATAGAGTTGCCGACGGTGAGCGGCCAACTCAGCAGGAGTATCACCGAGAACGAGGCTCGTACTGGAGGTAGAGCGAGTGAGGCCAAGGCAGCACTGCTAGGGTTAATAAGCACGTTTACTCGAGGCTTCAGCGAAACAGCAAGGCTCTGCAGTATGAGGAAGGCGTACTGAGACACACACAGCTCTGCACGGGTAGCGATACACTGCACTGATTGTGGGTAACACCAGGCAAGGCAGTCACACGAAGCTGGCAACAGCAGATGATAATGTCGCGGCGGCGACGACTGGAACGCAGGTCACTGGAACAAGCTGGAAGTCGATCTTCGGAGCAGGAAGTCAGCCGGGCCGGGTCGGAGCACGTAGGAGGTAGTCATACAAGCCGGGTCATACACAAACAGGAACGTCAGCCAAGCCGGGTCAGGATCCAAGGGTGGTACGCAGTCGGGCCGGGTCATACACAAACAGGAACACTGGAGAATAGTCAGGACAAGCCGATTCAGTACACAGAAATCCAGAACACAGGAACACATCAACAGTACTACTGGCTCAGAAACACCACAAAAGGGCATCTGACAGGTGTCTGGGCCAGGCATAAGAAGGTCACCAGGGGCGGGCTAAACTGGCTCAGCAAATCAGAGCGGACCACAGAAAAGAGTGACAAGAATCACAGGCACTGTGATACAAGTATCCTGTATCTTTGACTGTCTGCTGCCAGCTCTCTGCGGATCCGATTCCGAGTCGGGACTTTGGGATTTCGTATGCTATCAGACCTTGATTTGGACTCCAGAGTTTCCTGCAACTGTTTCCTCCAGTGATCTTCAATCGGGAGTAGAGACATTCAATCTCTACGTCCCGTGACTCGTCCACCTTTCCTGGGCTCGCCGCGGAGTCGATACATCGTGATTCGACAACTCTCCGAGTCGACAACTGGTCCATCCATCCTCCAACCGGTGCATTCCATGGCGCCTATCCGGCGCAACCCGGTGCCCTTCCAGCTTCCATTACAGTCTCCTGCTTGGTTTCTTTGTGCTCTTGTTTTCATTATTGGTTTCTGTGATTGTGGCTGTCTCTTTTGGTGTCTGTGAGATTATGGTTGTCTTACATGATGCCTATGAGTCTCGGACTATTTTTATTTGATGTTTGAGTCTCCGTGAGGCTTGGATTATCTCTCTTGGCATCTGTGAGTTTATACTTTTACTACTTGGTGTCTGTAAGTCTGATTGTCTTTCTCTTGCTGTCTTTGAATGTCTGTTTTTTTATCTTGGTTTCTGTGAGCTTCTAGTTGTCTCTCTTGGTTTCTTTCGGTGTCTGCTAGTCTCTGAATGTCTCTCTTGGGTTCCTTGAGTCTCTGGCTGTCTATCTTTGAGTCTCTAGATGTCTATCTTGGCATCAGTGTGTCAGGGAACCCAGAAAACCAGACAGAAGCAGGAGATGCTGGTAAATAAAAATACCTTTATTAATAACAGAAAATAGCCAAACTGAATGCAGAGCACAATCCGTAACTATAGTCAAAGTACAAGCCAGGGGTCACAGCCAAAGCGGGTAGTCAGACAAGCCAAATCAGGAACACAAGAAGCAGCGGTGTCAGGAACAGAAGCCAGGATCAGGAACCAGAAGGATCAGTCAGCCAGGCCAGGGTCATACACAGGAACTAGCAACAGCAGGCGCACACAGGGAGGTCATAGACCATACAAGGGCAGATGGATACTGAGCCTGTGTAGCTAAATAGCTAGAGCACAGCAGGAAAGAGCTGGCTAATTGACAAGTAACCATGGTAACAGAGAATCATGGACAGTAATAATAAAACCGCTGAGTAAGCCAGAGACAGGGAATGAAAGGAAGCATTAGCCGAACCATGACACAGTGAGGATCTGCTTGTTCTTCTTGATGTCTGTGAGTCTCTGGATGACTCTTTCTTGGTGTCTGTGAGTCTCAGGCTATTTTTATTGTGTTCTGTGAGTCTCTGGTTCTCTATCTTGGTTTCTGTGAGTCTCTTTTGGTTTCAGTGAATATGGTGTTGGTTTCTGTGAGTCTAGAGTTTTCTTTCTTGTGATTGTGTGTGTGTGTGTCTGATTTTCTGTCTTGGGTTCTGTGAGTATCAAGTTTTCTTTCTTGGTGTCTGTACATCTCTGGTTATCTCTATTTTGGTATCTGAGTCTCTGGTTTTCTCTCTTGGTTTCTCTGTTTCTATGTATGTCTCTCTTGGTGTCTGTGAGTCTCTGATTGTCCTTCATGGTGTCCATCAGTCTCTCAGTTGATGTCTTTGAATCCCTTGTTTTCTTTAATGGTGTCTGTGAGTCTCTGGCTATTTTTATTGGGGGATGAGTCTCTGGTTGTCTATTTTTGTTGTTGTCTGTGAGTTTCTACTTGTCCTACTTGGTGTCTTTGAGTCTCTAATTGTCTCTCTCTCTTGCTGTCTTTTTGTGTGTGGTTTTCTATCTTGATTTCTGTGAGTCTCTGGTTGTCTTACTCTCTTGCTGTCTTTTAGTGTGTGGTTTTCTATCTTGGTTTCTGTGAGTCTCTGTGTGTCCCTCTCTCTTGGTGTCTGGGAGTCTCTGATTTTCTCTCTTGCGTTCTGTCAGCCTTGGGTTTTCTTTCTTGGTGTCTTTGAGTCTTGTTTGTCTTTCTGTCTTGGTGTCTGTGAGTCTCTGGCTATGTTTATTGTGTTCGAGTTTCGAACCCTAGCAGCATTCTCCCAAGGGCTTTGCGATTACATGAAGGACGAGATTTCTGCTTAAGACCTACCTAATAGTCTGGATGAGATGATATCCTTTGTCATCCTCATAGATACACGAGTCCGGGAGAGACCGTCGTTTAAGGAGTGCCTGCGGAGGCATCCTACCAGCGTGTCCTACAGCTTTTCTTGCCCACCCAGTCCTCCCTCACCTCCCATGCCTCCTGGTTCCGACACTATGGGTGGTGAACCTATGCAGATGGGGGCTACCCGACTCTCTGCGGCGGAGAGGGCCCATAGGCGGAGGGAGGGACTATGCTGTACTGCGGTAAGAATGGTCACTTCCTGAAATCATGCCCGATATGTCCGGTAGACGCTCGCACCAAAAGATCCTGTCGGAGACAGATCTTAGGTGGCATCTCACAGTCCCCTGAAGCCTCTCAGGCTAAACCTTTGCTGGATATAGTCCTGTCTTGGGCCAAAGAGTCTATCCCTGTGCCTGTTCTTATAGACTCTGGAGCGGCAGGTTATTATGTGGACGCCGCATTCTCTGAGCATTTTGGGATTCCTTTACTTCCTCGTGACACTCCTTTGGCTGTTGAAGCTATTGATGGAAGACCCCTGCTGCCAGCACATATTACCCACGAGACGGCCTCACTTACCCTATGTGTGGGAGCCCTGCATAAGAAAACCCTGAAGTTTCAGGTGATAAACTCCACGCACTATGCTATTGTATTAGGGTTCCCATGGTTACAAAAACATAACCCTAAAATTGACTGGAGCACATGTGAGATATTGTCCTCGGGGGCTCATTGTGAGGAGCCGTATCTTTCACGTCCCATCAGACTTGCCTTTGCCAAGTCTCAAGGCCTACCTGAGGCTTATTTGCAGTTTTCTGACTTATTTAACAAAGTCCAGACAGGAGCTTTACCTCCCCATAGACCATAAGATTGCATGATCGAGCTCTTGCCTGGGACTACCCCTCCGCGGGGCTGTACCTACCCTCTATCTGTGGAAGAGAATAAGGTCATGAAGGAGTATGTGGCTGATGCCTTGGAGAGGGGCATCATTTGGAAATCCTCATCCCCTGCGGGTGCTGGATTTTTTTTTGTAAAAAAGAAGGACGGAGAACTACGCCCTTGTGTCGATTATCGGGGCTTAAACAAACTGATGGTAAAGAATGCGTAACCCATACCATTGATTACTGAGCTGTTTGACCGCCTCAAAGGTTCTACTATCTTTACTAAGCTTGATTTGAGGGTAGCTTACAATTTGGTCAGGATTAAACAAGGGCATGAATGGAAGACAGCGTTCAACACCCGGAGCGGGCATTATGAATATCTGGTTATGCCCTTTGGCCTGTGCAACGCTCCCGCTGTCTTCCAAGAATTCATAAATGACATCCTGAGAGAACTTTTGCAAAGCTGCATGGTTCTATATCTGGATGACATCCTTATTCATTCTCCAACAGTGGAGGCCCACTATGCGGATGTATCCAAGGTCCTTTCACTCCTGAGAGAAAACAACTTGTTCTGCAAGTTGGAAAAGTGTGAATTTTACAAGACCCAAGTTACCTTTCTTGGGTATGTTATCTCCGCATCTGGGTTTGCGATGGACCCCAAAAAACTGTCAGCTGTGGGTCAGTAGCCTCGTCCAGATGGACTGAAGGCAATTTAAAGATTTCTGGGTTTTACAAACTATTACCGTAAATTTATAAAAAATTTCTCGACCGTTGTAAAACCCATTACTGACATGACGCGGAAAGGAGCCAAAGTGTTAGAATGGTCTTCTAATGCACTCTCTGCCTTTGATAATCTCAAAGCAGCATTTTCTGCAGCTCCGATCCTGGTACATCCCAATTCCACCCTGCCCTTGACCCTGGAGGTTGATGTTTCAGAGATTGGAGTAGGCGCCCTCCTTTCTCAACGGTCAGCTCCTGGAGAGGCTTTGCGCCCTTGTGGCAACTTCTCAAAAAAACTATCTGAGGCAGAGAGGGTTTATCAGATTGGTGACAGGGAGTTGCTGGCTATAATTTTTGCATTGAAAGAGTGGCGTCATCTGTTGGAGGGTACCAGTTCCCCCATTTTGATTCTTATGGACCATAAGAATTTGACATACTTGTCTGAAGCCAAGCGGCTGTCCTCCTGGCAGGCCAGATGGGCACTATTCCTATCCAGATTTAATTTCGTGGTTTCCTATCTTCCAGTCTCGAAAAATGTTAAGGCTGACACCCTGTCACACCAATTTTGTGGTAGGTCCAAGGAGGAGGTTCCTCCCACTCCGATCATTCCTGCTGATCGCATTCAGGCCATGATTCGTTCATGTATTACCTCTCCTCTGAGAGAGGAGATACTGGCATCCCAAGCATCTGCCCCACCAGAGACTCCTAGTGGGAGATGTTTTGTACCGGCTCAATTCCGCATTAAAATCCTGGAGACATACCATGCTTCCAAAATCTCCGGCCATATTGGGTGCGACCAGTTAAACTGGTCCTTGTCTAGACTATTTTGGTGGCCGAGCCTCCGCTCTGATTGTGCCGCCTTTACTGCTGCCTGCACCACGTGTGCTCCAAATAAGTCTCCCCGACATCTGCTGATGGGCTTGCTCCAGCCTGTGGACAACGGGGAACGCCCCTGGTCACACTTGTCCATTGATTTTATGGTCGACCTTCCTAGGTCCATGGTATCCCAAAGGTGATCGTGTCCCGCTTCTGGAGGTGTTTCTGTAGGCAAATAGGAATTGAATTGGCATTCTCCTCCGCATACCACCCGCAATCCAATGGTGCTGCAGAAAGGTCAAACCAAGCCTTGGAGCAATTTCTCCGCTGCTGTGTCTCTGACCACCATGACAATTGGGCTACCCTGTTGCCCTGGGTGGAGTTTGCCAGAAATTGTGCTGTGAACTCTTTATCACAGTGCCTGTGATCTGTCTGTCACTCTCATCTGTGGCAGATTGTGATTTGCTCGGTTGGTTTGGCCCGCCCCTTGGTGACCTTTTTATACCTGACGCTTACATCTGTCAGATGCCCTTTCGTGGTGTTTCTGAGCCAGACTTGCTGTTGCTGTGTTCCTGTATCCGGATTCCTGTGTACCGACCTTGGCCTGTTCTGACTACTCTCCTGTGTTCCTGATCGTGTATGACCCGGCTTGTCTGAGAATCCTCTACGTGCTACGACCCGGCCTGTCTGAGAATCTTCTACGTGCTACGACCCGGCTTGTTTGAGAATCCTCTACGTGCTCCGACCCAGCTTGTTTGAGGATCCTCTACGTGCTACGGCCCGGCTGGCTGACTTCCTGCTTCAAGTTCTTCGCGGCTGCCTGGCTTGTTGTCGCCGCCGCGACATTCTGAATCCTGCATTGCTGTGCCAAGCTAGTGTGACCATTACCCTCCTGGGTAACCCATCCATCTGTGCAGAGTTCCTTGCCGACTTGCAGAAGCTGTGCCTCTCGTACCGAGCCTTTACACGTTGCAGAGCTAAGCTACCATACCGAACCTGGGAGATTCAAACGTACCTATTAACCCTTGCACTGCCGCTCCTCACTGACCGGACCTCCTCGCTCAATATAGAACCGTTACCTTGTAATTCTACTGCTACTGAGTTGGCCGCTACTTGGACGGCGACTCCCGGTTATATTTGCAGAGTAGTAAATCCCGGTAGGCCGTTTGGGCGTTCTTGGTCTCACGGTTAACAACGGAGGTGTCCGGTGCGGCTATTGGTGGCAAGGTTAGGCTCCAAGCTCTTGCTCAATCTGTAGGTAAACGCCCGCGGGGGCTCTTGGCTCGTGTTGTGCTTACAGTGGTCCCCAGTCATACGCCCGTGGGGGCTAAAACGCCAGCTTCGCATCTCAGGCTAGTCTCGATCACGCCCGTGGGGGCTACATACTCTCGCACTTGCAGGCTCTGTGGTCTATTCACGAACGCCCGTGGGGGCTATCGTGGGTTACTGTGGTGCTATAACTTATATTGGTCACTGAACATCTTCTACTCATCTTCATATGAACTCTGTGCTGTGCACATTTGCTCAGTTTATCTCTACACCACACGGGTGTGCCAAACCCCACAGCTGAGATTGACTAATTGTTTTCATACACCCTTTAGGGTCCTATTCCCTATTCTCTGTACCTATGTTGGGTGCCTTTTGAGTATTGTATTAAAGTTATGTGTACTGTGTAATAGCTTGCAATTGTTGCAGTCAACTGTAGAGGGCGATCCTTTGCATTTTATTTCTTTCAATAAAAGATTGATTTATTTTACCTACTGGTCTGAGTATCAAAACAAACCGTTACAGTACGAAAGGGTCATGACCTCAGACAGTAAGGGTGAAAGTAACGCACAAAACATCCACTGGAGGATGGATGTCCATGAGCAGCGCCTAGATCAATTGGCACTGGCTCTACAAACCCTACTTGAGCGTACGGTACACCTAGACAAGCCTAATCCGAATCCGGTGGTCCCCCCAGTCTTGACACCGGACAATCCGCCTCTAGCTCCTCCAACTTGTGTCAGAGGCTTAACGGCTGCGGCGCCGTTACCATTGAGATATGATGGCGAGCCTTCTCTTTGCAGGGGTTTTGTTAACCAGCTAGAGATCTATTTGGAATTAACGCCCCAGGCTTTTCCTAACGACCGAAGCAAGGTCGGTTTCATGATATCGCTACTAACAGGCAAAGCTCTGGCTTGGGCAAACCCCTTGTGGGAGAGTGCCAAACCCTGCACGCTGAACTTTTATGAGTTCGTAAAGAAGTTCCGCCGCGTGTTTGAGGTCCCTGGCAGAGTGGCCTCCGCTGCCAAAAGGCTAATGGAGATACAGCAGGGCGAACGTACATTGGGCATTGACGCAATAGAATTCCGGACCCTGGCAGCGGAGGTGGGCTGGAACAATGAGGCATTATTGGCAGCTTTCACTAAGGGTCTCTCTGAACCAATTAAAGATGAGATAGCTGCTCGAGATGTACCTAGTGACCTGGACGAATTCATTGATTATGTAATGCTCATTGATTCTCGTATCCGGGAAAGACGGTTGGCACGAAGGGCAACCTCCAGAAAATATGGGCAGGACAGCTCCTTTGACCCACCCTCTCCACCCTTTCCTACTGAGCGTCCAGGAGAGGCAGCTGAGCCAATGCAGCTGGGGTTCACTAGACTCTCCAAAGAGGAAAGGTCTTTTCGTAAAAAGCAAGGCCTATGTTTATATTGTGGCAAACAGGGGCACCTTTTGCGCAATTGTCCGGTGAGGTCGGGAAACGCACGCACCTAGGTTACCTTGGGGGACAGGCCCTAGGTGGTGTTCAACAGTCCCTAGATTCTAACATTGCTAAACCCACCATCCAGGTGACGTTCTTTTGGGCCGACAAGGGCGCAGAAACCTTGGCACTGGTGGACTCTGGAGCAGCCGGGTACTTTATGGACCAATCTTTTGCGGCTTCACACAATATTCCCCTATGCAAAAAAGAATCTCCATTGGCAGTAGAGGCCATTGATGGCAGACCATTGGAACCTGCCTTTATTACAATGGAGACCATCCCTATTTCTATGTCAATTGGGGCACTCCACAAGGAGGAGGTTCAGTTTCAAATTATTCGTTCACCTCACCATGCAGTCATTTTGGGGTTTCCATGGTTGCTTCGACATAATCCTCAATTTGATTGGCAAAAATGTGAGGTTAGGTCCTGGTCTGATTACTGTAAAGAAAACTGTCTATCGCTTCCTGTCAAAATTATGTGTACCTCTCCTGCTGTGCCAGTTGAATATGGGGAATTCAGTGACGTATTCAGCAAGGGGGAGGCTAGCGCATTGCCCGAACATAGACCCTATGATTGCGCTATTGATTTGCCTCCAGGTGTGATTCCTCCGAGGGGACGAACCTACCCACTGTCATGTGAAGAGAACAGGGCAATGGAGGAGTACATTATGGACGCCCTTGACAGGGGAATTATTAGCAAGTCTACTTCTCCGGCTGGTGCCGGATTCTTCTTTATAAAGAAGAAAAGTGGCAAACTTAGGCCATGTATTGACTACCGGGGGCTTAATAAGCTGATGCCCAATAACGCATACCCCATTCCACTCATCACCGAGTTATTTGACAGATTGAAGGGCTCCTCTGTCTTCACCAAACTTGATTTGCGGGCCGCCTACAATCTGATTAGAATCAGAGAAGGTGATGAGTGGAAAACGGCATTTAATACCAGAACTGGGCACTACGAATATCTGGTAATGCCGTTTGGCTTATGTAATGCACCTGCGGTATTCCAGGAGCTGATTAATGATATCTTGCGTGACATGCTTCAGTCCTGTGTGGTGGTATATCTGGATGATATATTGATTCATTCCGCCACTCTTTCCCAACACATTAAAGATGTCACGCAAGTTCTGTTGCGACTCCGGGAGCATAAGCTGTTTTGTAAAATTGAAAAATGCGAATTCCATGTCTCACAAGTACCATTCTCGGGGTTCGTGATCTCCAAAGATGGAATCGCTATGGACCAGGACAAGTTGGCAGCTGTATTACAATGGCCTCGCCCTAAAGGGTTAAAAGCAATTCAGCGCTTTTTAGGGTTCGCCAACTATTACAGAAAATTCATACGTAACTTTTCTACTATTGTGAAACCTTTGTCGGATTTGACACATAAGGGCGCTACTCCCTCTCAGTGGTCCGAGGCCGCTGAAAATGCGTTTGAGACCTTAAAATCTGCCTTTGCGTCTGCCCCAGTACTGTCCCATCCCAATCCCTCCCTGCCTTTTACCTTGGAGGTTGACGCTTCTGAGGTTGGGGTTGGGGCAGTACTCTCCCAGCGTCCTGTGGGAGGTGGTACCTTGAAACCTTGTGGTTTCTTTTCTAAGAAATTGTCCAGCGCACAGAGCCACTATGAGATTGGCGACAGGGAGTTATTGGCCATTATTCTGCCACTGAAGGAGTGGCGTCACTTGTTGGAAGGTACCAAGAACCCAGTACTGATCCTGACCGATCACAAAAACCTGACATATCTCTCTGAGGCTAAGAGGTTGTCTTCTCGACAGGCCAGGTGGGCACTCTTTTTGTCCCGGTTTAACTTTGTAGTATCGTACCTCCCGGGATCTAAGAACGTGAGGGCAGATGCATTGTCTCGTCAGTTCGTGTCGGACACTGAGAGGGAGGAAGCACCGGTGTCCATTATCCAGCCCGACCGTATATTGGCTACTATTCGCACTAGTATAACCTCACCCCTGGGGGAGGAGATTTTGGGGTCTCAAGCAAGGGCCCCACCTGAGACTCCAGTTGGCAAATGTTTCGTAGATGAGCCTTTTCGCACTCGTCTATTGGAGACCTATCATTCTTCTAGGGCAGCCGGGCACATCGGCAGGGATCAGCTGGTTTGGTCTCTTTCACAATTATTCTGGTGGCCTACGCTCAGAGCCGATTGTTCCGCTTTTACTGCCGCTTGTTCCACATGTGCCCGTGCTAAGACCCCCAGGCATCTCCCAGTGGGCTTGCTTCAACCTGTGCCTAATGGAGACCGGCCCTGTTCCCATATATCTATCGATTTTCTGGGAGAATTGCCTATCTCGAGGGGGTATACATTTATCCTTATGGTGGTCGGTAGGTTCTCTAAAATGGCTCATTTTGTGCCACTCAGGGGTCTTCCATCGGCTCAGGAATTGGCTAAGGTCTTTGCTAAAGAAGTGTTTAGTTTGCACGGGGTACCTAGAGTGGTGGTCTCCGACCGTGGGAGTCAATTCGTGTCCAGGTTTTGGAGGGCATTCTGTGGCATGATGGGCATTCAATTGTCCTTTTCCTCCGACTACCATCCCCAGACCAACGGAGCCGCTGAGCGTGCCAACCAGGGATTGGAACACTTCCTGCGCTGTTTTATTACTGATCATCATGACAATTGGGCCGACCTGTTGCCATGGGCGGAGTTTGCCAGGAATTGTGCAGTTAACTCATCGTCCGGGAGCTCCCCGTTCTTAATCAACTATGGGTTCCAGCCAGGTTTGCTCCCGGACTCGTTCCCAGTCTCAGCAGATTCCGGCTCTGGATGAGCATATGGAGCAGCTCCGTTCCACCTGGGCACAGGTACAAAGGACCCTCAGTCAGTCTTTCCAGCGGCAGCAGCGATATGCCAATCGTAGACGGCTGCCAGCGGTCTCCTTCCAGGTTGGGGATAGGGTATGGCTCTCCTCCAGAAACCTCAACCTGCAGGTTCCCTCGAATAAGCTGGCTCCCCGGTTTATTGGCCCATTTAAAGTTATTCGCAAAATTAATCCTGTCTCCTATGCATTGGAACTTCCACCGTCTATGCACATTCACAATGTGTTCCATGTGTCTCTGTTGAAACCCCTGGTGTGCAATCGTTACACGACCACTCCAGTAGTTCCTGGGCCGGTGGATGTCCAGGGGCAAGAGGAATATGAGGTTCAGAGCATTATTGATTCTAGGCAATTTAGAGGGAAGTTGCAATATTTGGTCCACTGGAAGGGCTATGGCCCGGAGGAGCGCTCTTGGGTTGACCAGAAGGACCTCCATGCGCCCAGACTTGTGCGCAGCTTCCACTCTAAATATCCTCAGAAACCTAAGCCTCCAGCTGGGAGAGGGGGTCTTTGAGAGGGGGGTACTATCACAGTGCCTGTGATCTGTCTGTCACTCTCATCTGTGGCAGATTGTGATTTGCTCGGTTGGTTTGGCCCGCCCCTTGGTGACCTTTTTATACCTGACGCTTACATCTGTCAGATGCCCTTTCGCGGTGTTTCTGAGCCAGACTTGCTGTTGCTGTGTTCCTGTATCCGGATTCCTGTGTACCGACCTTGGCCTGTTCTGACTACTCTCCTGTGTTCCTGATCGTGTATGACCCGGCTTGTCTGAGAATCCTCTACGTGCTACGACCCGGCCTGTCTGAGAATCTTCTACGTGCTACGACCCGGCTTGTTTGAGAATCCTCTACGTGCTCCGACCCGGCTTGTTTGAGAACCCTCTACGTGCTACGGCCCGGCTGGCTGACTTCCTGCTTCAAGTTCTTCGCGGCTGCCTGGCTTGTTGTCGCCGCCGCAACATTCTGAATCCTGCATTGCTGTGCCAAGCTAGTGTGACCATTACCCTCCTGGGTAACCCATCCATCTGTGCAGAGTTCCTTGCCGACTTGCAGAAGCTGTGCCTCTCGTACCGAGCCTTTACACGTTGCAGAGCTAAGCTACCATATCGAGCCTGGGAGATTCAAACGTACCTATTAACCCTTGCACTGCCGCTCCTCACTGACCGGACCTCCTCGCTCAATATAGAACCGTTACCTTGTAATTCTACTGCTGCTGAGTTGGCCGCTACTTGGACGGCGACTCCCGGTTATATTTGCAGAGTAGTAAATCCCGGTAGGCCGTTTGGGCGTTCTTGGTCTCACGGTTAACGACGGAGGTGTCCGGTGCGGCTATTGGTGGCAAGGTTAGGCTCCAAGCTCTTGCTCAATCTGTAGGTAAACGCCCGCGGGGGCTCTTGGCTCGTGTTGTGCTTACAGTGGTCCCCAGTCATACGCCCGTGGGGGCTAAAACGCCAGCTTCGCATCTCAGGCTAGTCTCGATCACGCCCGTGGGGGCTACATACTCTCGCACTTGCAGGCTCTCTGGTCTATTCACGAACGCCCGTGGGGGCTATCGTGGGTTACTGTGCTGCTATAACTTATATTGGTCACTGAACATCTTCTACTCATCTTCATATGAACTCTGTGCTGTGCACATTTGCTCAGTTTATCTCTACACCACACGGGTGTGCCAAACCCCACAGCTGAGATTGACTAATTGTTTTCATATACCCTTTAGGGTCCTATTCCCTATTCTCTGTACCTATGTTGGGTGCCTTTTGAGTATTGTATTAAAGTTATGTGTACTGTGTAATAGCTTGCAATTGTTGCAGTCAACTGTAGAGGGCGATCCTTTGCATTTTATTTCTTTCAATAAAAGATTGATTTATTTTACCTACTGGTCTGAGTGTCAAAACAAACCGTTACACTCTTCCACTCAGAGTTCCCCGTTCTTGATTAACTATGGGTTCCAACCCTCGGTTATTCAGGAAACCTTCCGAGCACAAGCTATTCCAGCTCTTGATGAGCATTTGCAGGCACTCCGTTCCTCGTGGATTCGGGTACAGCATACCCTACGTGGTTCAGTGCAGCAACAAAAAAGACAGGCTGACCACAGACGTTTGCCAGCACCGACCTTCTAGGTTGGAGATAGTGTGGTTGTCATCCTGTAATTTACACCTCCAAGTCCCATCCAATAAACTGGCTCCTTCATTTATTGGTCCCTTCAAGGTGCTGCGCAAGATCAACCCGGTGGCTTACGCGTTGGAACTGCCTGCCAATATGCGGATACACAATGTCTTTCATGTCTCCCTGTTAAGGCCCTTGGTCTGCAACCGGTATACCTCAGCTCCTGTCCATCCTGCTCCCGTGATAGTTGCAGATCACGAGGAATATGAAATTCAAAGTATTCTGGACTTTCGTATGGTTAGAGGACGTTTACAGTATTTTATCCATTGGAAGGGATATGGTCCAGAGGAACGCTCCTGGATCCCTGCTGCTGACATTCACGCTCCTCTCCTAGTGCACAGATTCCATGCATGTTTCCCTGACAAACCTGGTCCGGTCCCTCAGAGGAGGGGTCCTTGAGGGGAGGGTACTGTCACAGTACCTTGTTTCCAGCGCCGCCGCTTCAGCGACGCTCGGCGTCTTTCCACTCGTCATCTGCAGGCAAGAGGCTTCGAGCATGCTGCAGGCCTCTGTTTTATGTGTGTTTGTTTCCTGTAGTCTCCTTCTACCTACTTCCTGTGGAGGGGTTTAAAGGGCAGACTGAGTCCTTACTCAGTCACCCTTACGTTGATGTTCTGAGCAATTCATTATCTAGTATTCCTGATTCCTGTGTATGATCCGTCTTGTCTGTCCATCCATTCTGGTGCTGACCTGTGGCTCTGTCTGACTATTCTCCTTGTGCGTTCTGATTTGGCTCAGATATCCTTTCTGGTGCAAACCTGTGTCTCTAACTGACTACCCGCTCTGTGTATGACCTAGGCTTGTCTGACTACCCACTCTGTCCACTCCGCATCCAACATTCCATCGCTTCAGTGGATATCCTATCTGGTGCAAACCTGTGGCTCTGGCTGACTACCCGCTCCGTGTATGACTTTGACTCATCTGACTATCCTATCTGGTGCTTACTAGTAGGCCCTGTCTGTTCGCTTCTAGGGTTAGTTCCGTTATTCAGACATCCTTCCTATCATTGACCTGGGGCTAGTAGACTCCCAGCTACTGACTGCAGGCTGAGTCAGTATCACTTTTGGGCGTTACCTTACCGCGAGACTCCAGGGGGCTGAGGCCTAGTCTCGGACAGTGTGGTGGTGATATTGGGAGACTGCTATTCCTGATACAGTACACACCTTTTCGATCACCCACTGTGTGTATATATTATATTGCATTACTGTTATTATTCTCATAATAAAGGTTATATTAACTGTAACACTTTATCTAATTTGGTGAGCCTGTCATAATATAATCTTAGGGCAATATCTAGCTACAAGTCTGGTGGCTGTACCCACCTTCAAGACACCACCTCCCATCCCATGCATAAAACAGATGCGCACTAGAAAGAAAAGGATAAAAAAGAAGAGAACAAGACTGACAAGGAAGGCAGTCTGTAAGAGTGAAGTAGTACGTTTGAAAGCCGTCATCCTCTATAATCGAGGAGGCAGCTCTCGTTAACACATTAGGAACTTAATCGTCCCCCGAGGGGAAGGTGGCTAGGACTCCAAGGACCACCAAGACCACACAGCAGGACTATCCTGTATACTAAAACATCTTATAACACATACTCAACCATAAACAAAAATAGCATCGCACCTTAATTCATACCCCATTCGCTAGTAGCGTACAATGCAGAACGAATTAAAGTGCCGACTATGTATCATACACATACCCACACACTGACCTGTGGAGATATATATGACGCATGTTACCTTGCATACAAAAGTAACCAGGGGAATAGAGACTCAAAACCATAAGAGTTTGCCCAGATAGCCCTTGCTACTGAAACCCCCCCACATTAAAAGGGATCCCTATATCTGGCACCATCATATTTCACAGAACCAAGGCCCGTATTTGACAGTTGGGGTGGACAGAGGACTCGCCACCTTATCACAAGAATGAAATGCACGACTGCACTTACAACGAGGGACTACATGCAGAATATATTAAAATGAAATCACAGTGTCTCGGGCAAGGGGAGGGGAGGGCAGGTACCTACGCTGCGCACTTGAGCATCCCATGCACACCCAACCAATTCCCAACCCCTAGCCCACCCAACAAACCTGCAAAAATTATAAACCAATCCAAAGGCAAACAGTAGTAATTTTCTCTTACCAGAAAACCCTTCATAGTTCACCTAATAACTGTCCCCTTTACCCCGAACCCATTGAAAGCCCTCATATCCCCCACCCCAATATCAAAGTAAGTTACACTCAGAACTCCACTTTGAGCCGCCTGGAGTCGTGCGGAGCGCCCCAGGACCACCGCACGACATCCTGCCAACTCCCCCCAGTATTAACATATAGGAGAGATCACAATGCCCAATAAAAACCATGAACAATCAAAACTATTTAGGACCATTGAATATTTAAGATTCCGGGGCAACCCCCCAAGGAAGGGGCACCCGCAATCCGCACATCCAGGCCAAAGCCCGGAGGCCCCTCGGCCGCCTACAACAGGGAGACCGCCAATAGAGCCAGTCCTCCCCTGCCCCAGCCCCCTGGGCCCCCCCCAGCCATCCGCCCTGCAGCCCCCCAACCAACCACATATACAGTGCCTTGAAAAATCATATCAGTGAAATTGCACAATTCAACATGAGATCTACATAAAATATAAACACACAGTCTTACAGCACTTTAAATAAACTATAAAGCCCTACCCTTCCGCCGGGGCTCCATAATCCACTAATTCCCTCTGCTTTTTCTGTTTTGGTCTGGAGACCGCAGTCCACCTCAAAATGCCTTCCCTCTTTGCTGCACCTGTAGCGGTGGAAGGTCCACCCGCTTCCAAGTCTGGATGTCTGTTAGGCTGTGGGGGAATGCCAAGCTCCATACAGAATGGTTGGATAGCCTCTGGGGTGTGGATGACCACCTGTGCCCCTTTATGCATTACAATCAAGGCAAAAGGGTATCCCATCTGTAAAAGATAGATTTGTCTCTCAGGCAATCCGTAAGAGGCTTTAGAGCCCAACGTTGTTGCAGGGTAAGAACGGACACATCTTGGAAAAGCACCACTGTTGATCCCATAAAACTTAAATCACCCATCTCTCTACCTTTTTAAAGACTTTTTCTCTATCTTGAATGTTGAGGAAACGGCAAATAGCGTCCCATGGGGTATCACTTGGAGACTTTCTGGACCGGAGTGCTCGCTGCACTCGCTCCAGGGTCATAGGAGGCTCTTTCGGGAAGCCCATTATATCCACGAAGATGGTATGTAGTGTGGACTCCAACTCTCCTGGATCTACGTTCTCAGGTATTCCTCTGAACTGCAAATTGTTTCTGCGGGCCCTGTTATCAATGTCGTCAAGCTTCGCCGTGAGGTTGATAGTTTCATCTTGATGGGTCAAAAGTTGCTCTAAACTGTTTTGTTCTTGAAACACAACTTCGCTGTCTTGTTCCAAAATGTCCACCCTTTGCCCCAAGGACATAATGTCTTTACATAGTTCTTAAATCTCCTCTTTCACTGCCGTTTTGATTTCTACTACCAGATCCTTCAGGTCAGCTTTAGTTGGGAAACAGGCTAAATCCTCTCTGGTAATGTAGTTAGGTCCCTTTGAGGCGGCCATCTCGTCACTAAACTGTTTGTGTGATCTGTTTAGGTTCGATAAGGTAAGGACTCCATTATCTATTGAGCTATATGAATCCAGATCCCAATCTGGCGTTGCCGATTCATCATACGTCGGTCCTTTCTCTCGGTCCGCCTTCGGCCTATGACGCACTGGGAGAAAAGCCGTAATCTTGGTCTCCCGTTTCAGTTTTTTGGGCCGCCTGCTACCCATGGGCATTGGCAACAGTAGTGGATATAAATTGGAGTATTCACCAAGGGTATGAGCTCCTAAAATCAGGATTTTGTGTCCTTGCCATGCAGGGCAAACTTCTCAAGTGGCCATCTTGGTCTAGTGCAGCTCTGCCCCCTCCTCAGCATGGATTTCATATAATATTGTGGCAAAATATAATGAATGTCTCATCTTTGTCCCGTTCTATTTATACTGATGCATTGACCTACTCTACTATCTTGGTTTAAAGACAAGTCGTGTCAACAAATGAAAAATATGTACTTTTATTGTATTCATTTGCTTTTGTGACTAAGTTTAAATGGATATAGGCTGTTATTATTCATGTGTACATAAGGTTCATTACCATTTCTTAAAGTGATAGTAATACTTAAAATATAGAAAACATATATGTTGTAGAGTTTATCCCCCTGAGTAAAACAAGGGCACTCCCACTGCTGAGAGTTTTTTTATTCAAAAGTTATTGCAGCTTAAACTTGAATTTTTTAGGTGCAGTATCACAGTGGCCTGAAATTGTACAGTGGCACTGTTTCTACACCATCCTATGGACATATCACGGTGCCCGTGCTCCCTTGTTATTGTTTTCCTGTCAGTCTACACTGTGTGTGCTCCCATTGGCTGTCCTGTTTTTGGTCCCGCCCAGTATGGCCTTTATATACTGGGCTCCAGCACCCATACAGTGCCCTTTCGTGGTGTTCCTGTACCAGTGCTAGTTTTCTGCTCAGTGTTTCCCAGTGTACCGACTTGGCCTGCCTGACTACTCTGCATCTGTTCTCCTGCTCCTGTTTACCGACCCGGATTGCCTGATGTTCCTGCTCTGTGATTCGAACCGGCTTGGTTGGCGTTCCTGTTCTGACAGCCTATAGTCGCTTTGGGTACATTCTTATTCTCCAGGCTATCCGGTTCCCGTTTTGCTCAGCAGAGTGCGAGAGTCAGTTTCCGTTACTGCTCCGGCAGTGTGTCATTGGCCTAGTCTTCCGTTCCTGCTCCTGCAGGGTGCAAGTGTCTGCCTCCGTTACTTCTCCGGCAGTGTGCCTTTGGCTTAGTCCTCCGTTACTGCTCCTGCAGGGTGCAAATGCCTGCCTCCATTACTGCTCCGGCAGTGTGCCATTGGTCTAGTCCTCCGTTACTGCTCCTGCAGAGTGCAAGTGTCCACCTCCGTTACTGCTCCGGCAATGTGCAAGTGTCTGCCTCCGTTACTGCTCCTGCAGTGTGCCTTGGCCTAGTCTTCCGTTACTGCTCCTGCAAGGTGCAAGTGTCTGCCTCCATTACTGCTCCGGGAGTGTGCCTTTGGCCTAGTCCTCCATTACTGCTCCTGCAGGGTGCAAGTGTCTGCCTCCATTACTGCTCCGGCAGTGTGCCATTGGTTTAGTCCTCCGTTACTACTCCTGCAGAGTGCAAGTATCTGCCTCCGTTACTGCTCCGGCAGTGTGCCATTGGCCTAGTGTCCGTTACTGCTCCTGCAGAGTGCAAGTATTTACCCCCGTTACTGCTATGGCAGTGTCCTCTGTTACTGCGCCTGCAGAGTGAAAGTGATTGCCTCCGTTAGTGCTACGGCAGTGAGTCATTGGTTTAGTCTCTGTTAATGCTCTGGCAGTGTGCAAGTGTCAGTCTCCGTTACTTCTACAGCAGTGTTCTACAATACACTATTCCTGTTCTACTCTGGCAGTTCACGTTTGTTCAGCTAGCAGTAAACATCCAGAATCTCTCTATATGGGAAGAGCTCTATCACAGAACTCTCAACACATGGGACTCTTTACACTCCTTGAAGACCTTTGACCCATGCAATACCTTAGTCCTGGGAAACCAACATATTCTGCCTGACCTGTGTCAGTATAGACTGCTATGTACCTTATGGTTGTACTGGACCTGTGTGGGCATATTTATTGTTAACCTGTCGTGTGTCTGTATTATATAGCCTGTATACTACAGGACCTGTGAGGGTTGTTATTTTATTGTGATTTCAATAAAACTGTGTTTTTATCCTAAACCACTGTGTCTGTGTGTCGAACAAATCGTTACAGTAAGAAAGGGCCATGACCTCAGACAGTAAAGGTGAAGGTACCAGAACTCCTGTGCTAATTCTAACTGACCACAAAAACCTGACTTATCTCTCAGAGGCTAAGAGACTGTCCTCTCATCAGACCAGATGGGCCCTGTTTTTATCCCGCTTCAACTTCGTAGTATCCTATTTGCCGGGTTCCAGGAATGTTAGGGCCGATGCCCTGTCTAGACATTTTGGGCCAGAAATAGAGAAGGATGAGTATCACGGTGCCCGTGATTCCTTGTTTTTATTTTTTCTGTCAGTTATCCAATGTGAGGTCCTCATTGGTTGCCCTGTGTTTAGCCCGCCCAGTATAGCCTTTATATACTGGGCTCCTGCACCCTCTCACTGCCCTTTCATGGTGTTCCTGTGCCAGTTCTACGTTTGCTATTGAGGTTTCCTGTGTACCGACTTGGCTTGCCTGACTACTCACCTGTTCCTGCGCCTGTGTACCGACCCGGACTGCCTGACTTCTCTCCAGTGATCGTTCCTGTGTACTGACCCTGCTTGGCTGATGTTCCTGCTACCGTGTACCAACCCGGATTGGCTGACGTTCCTGCTCCTGTATCCTGACCTGGCGTGGGTGACGTTCCTGCTCCTGGATTCCGACTCAGCAGTCTCCCATTGTGGTCCTGGTCGCCTCCGCGACATTCTGATTTCCGGTGCCTTACCTTGATTGGCACCTCTGCCCCACAGGCTTGCCTAGTATTTCCATTTGGCTCTACAGAGCGCCTCTGGCCTAGTCCTCCATTCCGCATAACCAGTTGCAAGTGTTGCCTCCGTGATAGCACCGGTACATTGCCATTGGCTACGCTCTGTCAAAACCGGTTGCAAGTGTTGCCTCCGTGATTTCACCGGTATACTGCCATTGATTCGCTCCACTCTGTCAAAACCGGTTGTAAGTGTTGCCTCTGTGATAGCACCGGTATATTGCCATTGGTTACGCTCCACTCTGTCATGAAAGTTAACTCCTGCATTGCTGTACCTGGAAACCTTATCATCTGTCTGATCCGTGTCAGCATAAACTGTTTGTCTCCTATACTTGTGTTGGACCTGTGTGGGCCTAATTAACCTGTCGTGTGTCTGTACTATAAGATTTATATTACAGGACCTGTGAGGGTTCTTTATCTATTATTGTATTTAAATAAACTGTGTTTTTATCCTAACTCTGTGTCTGTGAGTCAAACAAACCATTACAATGAGGTCCCTGTACCCATCATTCAGCCTAATCGCATCCTGGCTACCCTACGTACGAGTATCACTTCTCCACTGGGGGAAGAGATACTGGCTACCCTGGCCACGGCTCCCCCAGAAACCCCAGTGGGCAAGTGCTTTGTGGATGAGCCATTTCGTACCCGTTTACTCGAGACATATCACTCTTCTAAGGCTGCTGGGCATATTGGGAGGGATCAACTAATATGGTCTCTCTCACAAGTTTTCTGGTGGCCTTCCCTATGGGCCGACTGTTCCGCATTTACCACAGCCTGTACCACCTGTGCTCGTGCCAGGACCCCTAGACACCTCCCAGTGGGATTACTCCAACCAGTGCCTAATGGTGAACGTCCCTGGTCCCACGTATCCATTGATTTCCTGGGAGAACTGCCAGTGTCTAGGAGTTACTCGTTCATCCTGATGGTGGTTGACAAATTCTCTAAAATGGCTCATTTCGTGCACCTTCCTGGCCTCCCCTCTGCCCAGGAGTTGGCAGTTGTTTTTGCTAATGAGGTGTTCCTGTTGCATGGGATACCTAGAGTCCTGGTGTCCGACCGTGGGAGCCAATTTGTATCCAGATTCTGGAGAGCATTCTGTGATCATATGGGCATTCAACTGTCCGTTTCTTCTGCCTACCATCCCCAGACCAATGGAACCACTGAGGGTGCCAGTCAGGGATTGGAACAGTTCCTGCACTGTTTTGTCACTGATCATCATGATAATCGGGCAGACCTGTTGCTGTGGGCAGAGTGCACCAGGAACTATGAGGTCAATTCATCGTCTGGGAGCTCCCCGTTTCTCATCAACTACGGGTTCCAGCCATGTTTGCTCCTGGACTCATTCCAGTCGCAACATATTCCAGCTCTGGACGAGCACATTGAGCAACTCCGCTCCACTTGGGCAAAGGTTCAGAGGGCCCTCAGTCAGTTGTTCCAGCGTCATCAGTGCCACGCTAACCGTAGACGGCTGCCAGCGGTCTCCTTTCAGGTTGGAGACAGGGTATGGCTCTCCTCCAGAAATCTCAAGCTGCAAGTTCTGTCTAATAAGTTGGCTCCCCGGTTTATTGGTCCCTTCAGGGTGATCCATGAAATTAACCCTGTTTCGTACACCTTGGATCTCCCTGCGTCTATGCGCATTCATAATGTGTTCCATGTATCTCTGCTGAAACCTTTGATATGCAACCGCTACACTACCACTCCTGTGGTTCCCGGTCCGGTGGAGGTTCAGGGTCAGGAGGAGTACGAGATTCAAAGCATTATTGATTCACGCAGATTTAGAGGAAAATTGCAGTATTTGATCCATTGGAAGGGCTATGGCCCTCAGGAACGTTCCTGGGTTGATCAGAATGACCTTCATGCTCCTAGATTACTGCGCAATTTCCACTCTATATATCCTCAGAAGCCAGGTCCCTGTTCCAGGAGAGGGGGTCTTTGAGAGGGGGGTACTATCACAGTGCCCGTGCTCCCATTGGCTGTCCTGTTTTTGGTCCCGCCCAGTATGGCCTTTATATACTGGGCTCCTGCACCCATACGGTGCCCTTTCGTGGTGTTTCTGTACCAGTGCTAGTTTTCTGCTCAGTGTTTCCCAGTGTACCGACTTGGCCTGCCTGACTACTCTGCATCTGTTCTCCTGCTCCTGTGTACTGACCCGGATTGCCTGACTATTCCACAGTGCCTGCTCCTGTGTACCGACCCGGCCTGGCTGACGTTCCTGCTCCTGTGTACCGACCCGGCTTGGCTGATGTTCCTGCTCCTGTGTACCGACCCGGCTTGGCTGACGTTCCTGCTCCGTGATTCGGCCCGGTTTGGTTGGCGTTCCTGTTCTGACAGCCTATTGTCGCCTTGGTGACGTTCTTATTCTCCAGGCTATCCAGTTCCCGTTTTGCTCAGCAGAGTGTGAGAGTCAGTTTCCGTTACTGCTCCGGCAGTGTATCATTGGCCTAGTCTTCCGTTACTGCTCCTTCAGAGTGCAAGTGTCCGCCTCCATTACTGCTCCGGCAGTGTTCCGTTGGCTTGTCCTCCATTACTGCTCCTGCAGGGTGCAAGTGTCTGCCTACGTTACTGCTCCGGCAGTGTGCCTTTGGCCTAGTCCTCCGTTACTGCTCCTTCAGAGTGCAAGTGTCCGCCTCCATTACTGCTCCGGCAGTGTTCCATTGGCTTGTCCTCCATTACTGCTCCTGCAGAGTGCAAGTGTCTGCCTCCATTACTGCTCCGGAAGTGTGCCATTGGCCTAGACCTCCATTACTGCTCCTGCAGAGTGCAAGTGTCTGCTTCCGTTACTGCTCCTGCAGAGTGCAAGTATTTGCGTCCGTTACTGCTACGGCAGTGTCCTCCGTTACTGCACCTGCAGAGTGCAAGTGATTGCCTCCATTACTGCTACGGCAGTGAGTCAATGGTCTAGTCTCCGTTACTGCTCCGGCAGTGTGCAAGTGTCAGTCTCCGTTACTGCTACGGCAGTGTTCTACAATAAACTATTCCTGTTGTTCTCTGGCAGTTCACGTTTGTTCTGCTAGCGTTAAGCATTCAGAAGCTTTCTATATGGGAAGAGTTCTATCACAGAACTCTCAACACATGGGACTGTTTACACTCCTTGAAGACCTTTAACCCAAGCAGTACCTTAGTCCTGGGAAACCAACATATTCTGCCTGACCTGTGTCAGTATAGACTGCTATGTACCTTATGGTTGTACTGGACCTGTGTGGGCATATTTATTGTTAACCTGTCATGTGTCTGTATACTACAGGACCTGTGAGGGTTCTTATTTTATTGTGATTTCAATAAAACTGTGTTTTTATCCTAAACCACTGTGTCTGTGTGTCGAACAAACCGTTACAGGACAGCTCTGGTCCCGGGACCATAAATCTCCATAGGATGGTGTAGCAACAGCGCCACTGTACAATTTCAGGCCACTGTGATACTGCACCTAAAAAATTCAAGTTTAAGCTGCAATAACTTTTGAATAAAACACATTTCAGCAGTGGGAGTGCTCTTGTTTTACTCAGGGGGATAAGCCCTACAACATTTTTTTTTATTTTAAGTATTACTATCCCTTTAATGAATGGACTGAATGTGAACCCCTCATTTAAGCCTTGTGGGCTCAATGTGCCCAGTCTGTAGATCCACTCTGCTTCTTTTTTTAACAGTTTATGGTCCAAGTCTCCCTTCATAGAGGTCATGTCAATTTTCTGTATTCCCTTGAACTTTAAGAGCTCACGGTTTCCTTCATGTAGTGATGTCACATATCTGGCAATAGGCTTTTCTCTCCTATTCTGAATGTCCCCCATATATTCAAGGATTCTTAGTCTAAATGGTTTCTTAGTTTTTCCAATGTATAGTTTCTTAAAACTACACTATATCTGATATATGATCCCAAAGGATTTACAATTTATGAAGTGACCTATATCAAATCTCTTGGAGCCATCATGATTGGTAAAAGGAAGGGCCCCAGAGGAGATGTTAAGAGCGAATATTACTCCGATTCCAAAAGCAGAAAAAGATCAACAGTTAATAAGTAACTATTGACTGAATTCTGACATAAAAATTAATTCAGCAGTTTTGGCTGAAAGGATTAAAAAAGTAATATCAAAGCTGGTACAGTGTCACGGATTTGAAGACTCTCAGACTTAAGGTTTGGTAAAATAACTTAACTTTATTAAAAGTTAAAGGCAGTCCCTGTAGGGTAAACATACATAACAATACAACAGTAATATAACATATAATAGGTTCTACCAGCCTTGCCTAAATACGGGGCAAGGCAACCTAAGTGACAGTTTTAATGACAGGCTCTACCGGCCTTGCCTATACTGGGTAAGGCAACCGTGAGATGACATATACCGGTTCTACCGGCCTTACCAATACCGGGCAAGGCAGCCCCCACGGAATGCTAAATGTAGGCTCTACCGGCCCTGTCAATACCGGGTAAGGCAACCTTAAAGATGGTGAATTACAAGATTCTACCGGCCTTACCAATACTGGGCAGAGCAGCCCAAAGGAGTACTGGAGTAGGCTCTACCGGCCCTGCCAATACCGGGTGAGGCAACCTACAGGATGGTATCATCAAGGTTCTACCGGCCTCACCAATACCGGGCAGGGCAGCCTGAGCGAGTAGACCAGCTGTCAGGTGACTAAGACAGCATAGAGCATAAGGATAGAGGTCTTACTCAGCAGGAGTCTATTGCCAGGGATACTCAGACAACTGCAAGGAAGTGGACAGCGACTGACCACAGTACTGGATATTCCGGAGCAAAACAATGTCCGCACGTTGGGACTAATGGTAATAACGCCACCAGGTTTAATGGAGCAAACCAGCGACCGCACGCTGGAACCAACAATGTATATCGCAACCAGGTTTAGTGGAGTAAACCAGCGTCCGCACGCTGGGACCAACAACATATATCACAACCAGGTTTAGTGGAGCAAACCAGCGTCCGCACGCTGGAACCAATAATGTATCTCGCAACCAGTTTAGTGGAGTAAACCAGCATCCGCACGCTGGGATCAACAATGTATATAGCAACCAGGTTTAGTGGAGTAAACCAGCGTCCGCACGCTGGGACCAACAATGTATATCGCAGCCAGGCTTAGTGGAGTAAACCAGCGTCCGCACGCTGAGACCAACAATGTATATTGCAACCAGGTTTAGTGGAGTAAACCAGCGTCCGCACGCTGAGACCAACAATGTATATTGCAACCAGGTTTAGTGGAGTAAACCAGCGTCCGCACACTGGGACCAACAATGTATATCGCAACCAGGTGTAGTGGAGTAAACCAGCGTCCGCACACTGGGACCAACAATGTATATCGCAACCAGGTGTAGTGGAGTAAACCAGCGTCCGCACGCTGGGACCAACAATGTATATAGCAACCAGGTTTAGTGGAGTAAACCAGCGTTCGCACGCTGGAACCAACAAAGTATGATCAGCAGCGAGAAGAACAATGTCGCCAGAGCTACGGCTGGAGCAGGAGATTCAGGAACTCAGTAAGATTAACCCGCGAGGTGCTGGAACACAGGAACACTGGAACTCTGGAACACAGGAACACTAGCATACAGGAACACTGGAACACAGGATCAGCAAGTACAGTAGGAACAGCAGGAACAGGCCCAGAAGTCTGACAAGCAAGTCAGGCAGAGTGGAGTCAGAAACACCACGAAAGGGCAACCTGGAAGTGCTCAGCCTGGGTTTAAAAAGGCTGTGTGAGGAGGGCTAATCACAGACAGCCAATCATGATACTCAGCAACTGACTGACACTGAACAGCACCAATCACGGGCACCGTGATAGTACCCCCCTTTCAAAGACCCCCTCTCCCAGAGTAGGGTCTAGGCTTCTGAGGGTATTTGGCATGAAATATTTGTAGTAACTTGGGTGCATGAAGGTCCTTACTTTCTACCCAGGAACGATCCTCAGGACCATAACCTTTCCAATGCACCAGATACTGTCCCCCTCCTCTACCTCTGCGGGAATCAATAATGTTTTGTACTTCATACTCCTCCTGCCCCTCGACTTCAACAGGACCTGGCCTCACAGGTGTAGTAGTATAACGGTTACAAACCAGAGGTTTAAGGAGAGACACATGGAATACATTATGAATGCGCATAGAAGCAGGCAATTCCAAGGCATAGGAAACAGGGTTAATTTTGTGAATGATCTTGTACGGACCAATGAACCGAGGTGCCAGCTTATTAGATGGGACCTTGAGCTTTAGATTCTTGGAGGACAGCCATACTCTATCCCCGACTTGGAAGGAAACCGCTGGAAGCCTTCTGCGATTGGCATGACGCTGATGTTGCTGAAAAGACTGGCCCAATGCCCTCTGAACTTGTGCCCATGTGGAACGGAGTTGCTCTATATGCTCATCCAGAGCTGGAATCTGCTGTGATTGAAAGGAATCCGGGAGCAGACAGGGTTGGAACCCATAACTGATCAAAAACGGAGAGCTCCCGGAGGAAGAATTAACTGCGCAGTTCCTGGCGAACTCTGCCCAAGGCAACAAGTCGGCCCAATTATCATGATGGTCAGTCACAAAACATCGCAGAAACTGTTCCAATCCTTGATTGGCCCTCTCAGCGGCCCTGTTAGTCTGGGGATGATATGCCGAGGAAAATGATAGCTGTATGCCCATCTGTTCGCAAAATGCCCTCCAGAATCTGGACACAAACTGGCTCCTCCTGTCAGACACCAGCACCCTGGGTACTCCATGTAACCGAAATACTTCTCGAGCGAATACCATTGCCAGTTCCTTGGCCGAAGGAAGGACACGGAGGGGTACGAAGTGTGCCATTTTAGAGAACCTGTCTACCACCATCAATATGAAGGAGTACCCTCTAGACCTGGGCAATTCTCCCATAAAGTTGATAGAGACGTGAGACCAAGGGCGTTCACCATTAGGCACCGGCTGAAGCAAGCCCACAGGGAGATGTCTAGGGGTTTTGGCACGGGCACAGGTGGCACAGGCATTCGTAACATTGGCACAATCTGCTCTCATAGAAGGCCACCAAAATAGCTGAGAGAGAGACCAGAACAATTGATCCCTACCAATATGTCCCGCAGCCTTAGAGGAGTGGTAGGTCTCAAGTAATCGAGTACGGAATGGCTCAGCGACAAAACATTTGCCCACTGGAGTCTCATGAGGAGAAGAGGCTTGGGATGCCAAAATCTCCTTCCCTAGTGGTGAAGTAATACTAGTACGTATGGTAGCCAATATTCGATCGGGTTGAATGATAGGGGCTGGTACCTCTTCTCTGTCAACCTCTGCTTCAAATTGTCTAGACAGAGCATCAGCCCTAACATTCTTTGATCCCGGCAGGTATGATACAACGAAATTGAATCGGGATAGAAACAGTGCCCATCTGGCCTGGCGAGAAGACAATCTCTTGGCCTCAGAAAGATACGTCAGATTCTTGTGATCAGTTAGAATCAAAACGGGGTTTTTTGTGCCTTCAAGGAAATGACGCCATTCTTTGAGAGCGAGGATAATGGCCAGTAATTCTCGATCACCAATCTCGTAATGACTTTGAGCACTAGTCAGTTTTTTTGAGAAGAATCCACAGGGTCTGAGTGTACCGCCTTTAACCTGTCGCTGAGAGAGCACCGCCCCGACCCCAATATCTGAGGCATCAACTTCCAAAGTAAAGGGGAGTATTGGATTAGGGTGGGACAACACAGGCGCTTCAGCAAAGGCTACCTTCAACTTCTCAAAGGCCTCTTCAGCAGCCACCGGCCAGAGGGATGGGTTAGCGCCCTTGTGCGTGAGGTCAGACAGAGGTTTCACGATAGAGGAGAAGTTTTTAATAAACTTCCTGTGATAATTGGCGAAGCCCAGAAATCCTTGGATGGCTTTGAGGCTCTTGGGTTTAGGCCATTGTAAGACTGCCGTCAATTTCTCTTTATCCATGGCAATGCCGTCTTTGCCAATTATAAACCCCAGAAACGGTACACTGGTTTTGTGGAACTCGCATATCTCCAGTTTACAGAATAATTTATTTTTTCGTAAGCGCAGCAAGACTTCAGACACATCCTTGATGTGTTGTGACAGGTCTTTGGAGTGGATAAGTATGTCGTCAAGATAAACTACAACACAAGATTGTAACATATCTCTAAGAACGTCATTGATCAGTTCTTGAAATACTGCAGGAGCATTACATAGACCAAATGGCATGACTAGGTATTCATAATGCCCAGATCTCGTATTGAAGGCAGTTTTCCACTCATCACCGGCTCTGATACGTATCAAATTGTAGGCTGCCCTTAGGTCCAATTTGGTGAAAATCGAGGACCCCTTAAGTCTATCAAACAGCTCGGTGATGAGTGGTATTGGGTAGGCATTTTTTGCCATCAGCTTATTCAGCCCACGATAGTCTATGCAAGGTCGCAGTTCGCCACTTTTTTTCTTAACAAAAAAGAACCCGGCACCGGCCGGAGAAGTAGATTTCCTTATGATCCCACTACTGAGGGCATCTGCTATGTATTCCTCCATAGCTTGGTTCTCCTCACAAGACAATGGATACGTGCGTCCCCTCGGTGGTACTGCTCCAGGACTCAGTTCTATGCGACAATCGTATGGTCTGTGCTGAGGTAGGGTGCCAGCCTCTCCCTTACTGAAAACGTCGCTAAACTGCTGGTAGGCATCAGGTAGTGAAGGGGAGGTGCACAAGACCTTAACAGGATGGGTAACGCACTTATCCATACAGAACTGAGACCAAGCAGCAATCTCACATTTCTGCCAATCAAATTGTGGGTTGTGCAACTGTAACCAAGGAAAGCCCAAAATCACTGCATGGTGAGGAGAATTAATCAATTGGAACTGCTGCTCTTCCTTGTGAAGAGCCCCAATAGTCATGGACAAGGGCATCGTTTCAAAAGTAACTTGGGCGGGTTCCAAAGGTCTGCCATCAATTGCTTCAATAGCAAGAGGGGTTTCTCTCTGAATCCGTGTGTTACGGTTTTCTGACACACAGACCAGGTTATGAAGTAAAAACACAGTTTTATTGAACAGGATTGTAAAATAGTGCCCCTAAGGGCCAGTACAAGAATAACAGTAATAGTAAAACTGACAAGTGAATGCACACAATGATATAATGGGGAATAACCCCTAAGGGTTAATAGGTGCACAACAGAGGAATAGGATCTGGATTGGCCAACGCCCAGGATATATTGAACAGTCTCTAGCAAGTGATGGTTGAAAAAGTGTCTGTACTGAATACACTCTCACGTAGAAATAGGACTGCGTCCTTATGACCAAAGCTGAACCAATACCACCTCCGTGGGCTGACTGGGAACACTACTGCCAGTGCTGGAAACCAGAACCATAAACGCCCTTAACTAGTTTTCGTAATAACCCTGCGAGTGCCAAACGGATGGGGCCTGGACACCCCTTGGATGCCACAGTGAAGGTTACTGCACAAGCTGTATGGAGCCGGCGCACTGGAAGTGCGGCTGAAAGCGTACCCTCTATCGTGAGTAGGCCGGAGCCAGAGCACCCCTCCGGTGCAGCTACAAATGTAGCGAGCAGACAAACAGACACCGAGCACCGGACGTCGGCGCACAGAGGGATCTGGTAAGATACAGAGAGGTACACAGATAAGTGGCTCAGCAGTTAACCATATGCTTGGATATTTCGGAAGGCACACCACGGAGACTAATGGCACCGCACGGGTTAATTGGTTCGGTATGAGAAGGAGTGACAACAACCAGCATAAGGCAGAGTACCCTTGGTCACAGCTTACTGCTAGAGAGAGTAACAGTGAGTCCCTATACAGTTCAGAATGTCACCGGAGCGACTGCAGAGTACTGGAACACCGGAACAGGAACCGGACGGCAGCAGACTTCACAAACGTAGAAGCAGGTCAATCACGGAGCAGAGTCGGCAGCCAGCAACGGGTCAGATCACGAAGTCGGGTCCTCAGCCAGGATCGGGTCAGATCACGGAGCAGGGTCGTCAGCCAGAATCGGATCAGATCACGGAGCAGGGTCATCAGCCAGAATCGAGTCAGATCACGGAGCAGGGTCATCAGCCAGAACCGGGTCAGATCACGGAGCAGGAACAACAGAGTAGTCAGGCAAGCCGGGTCGGTACACAGGAGATACTGGAACTAGCAACGAAGCGTAGGAACAGGAACACGACGAAAGGGCGACTGACAAGTGCCCAACCTCCAGCATATAAAGGAACATCCTGGGCGGGCCAATCAGCTTCCTCCAATGCATAGGTATACAGCCAAGATTGACAGCAAAAACACGGGGACCGTGATACCGTGGTACCTCATGCAATTCAGCAAAGATATTGTCCATAAAATACCCAGCTGCACCAGAATTAACCAAGGCCAAAACCTCAACCGAGCGTTGTGCCCATGACAATACCACCTGTATGGTGGGTTTAAGTGTGTCCAACAATGGGGACGATTGGACACCACCTAGGGCCTGTCCCCCAAGGTACCCTAGGTGTGTTCGTTTCCCGGACGTACCGGACAAGATCTTAACAGGTGACCATCTTTACCGCAGTACAGACATAATCCTTGTGTCTTGCGATACCTTCTCTGCTCCTTAGTTAACCTAGTGAAACCCACCTGCATAAGTTCACTTGGTTCCACAATAGGTTCACTAGGTTTGGATGCAGAGGGAGGGTTGGGTGGGCAAAATATGCTACTGGACCCATTATTCTTTAACCGTACTCGTCGCTCTCTGGCGGTTAATCTTTCACGTATTCTGGAGTCAATTAGAATCACGTATTCGATATAATCGTCTAGGTCAGTAGGTAACTCTTTTGCTGCAATCTCATCTTTAATCTGGTCACTCAATCCTTGAGCAAAGGCTGCCAACAGGGCCTCGTTATTCCACCCTACCTCTGCTGCCAAGGTGCAGAATTCAATGGCATAATCGCCAACCGTGCGCCTGCCCTGTTGTATCTCCATGAGATGTTTAGCAGCAGAGGTAGTTCTACCAGAAGGCTCAAATACACTCCGAAAGGATTGCACAAAATCATAGAAATTCTTTGTGCAAGGTTTAGCGTTTTCCCAAAGTGGGTTGGCCCAGGCCAATGCTCTGCCAGTCAGCAGGGATATCATGAACCCAACCTTGCTGCGATCACTAGGAAATGCGTGTGCCGTCAAGTTGATTAATAAACCCTCTGCATAATTGAGGGTCCCCGTCATATCTCAATGGCAAGGGTGCAGAAGCCGTTAACCCTTTGACTGCGGCCCCTGAGGACTTAGACTCATTCTCCGGTGTCGGAATTGGCGGCACCACCGGGTTAGCACTGGACTTATCCGCAAGTACCGTGCGTTCAAGAATAGTTTGGATAGCAACCGCTAGCTGATCCAAACGTTGCTCGTGCATATCCATCCTCCAATGGATATTCTGTGCGTTACCGTCACTCTTGGTGTCTGAGGTCATGGCCCTTTCGTACTGTCACGGATTTGAAGACTCTCAGACTTAAGGTTTGGTAAAATAACTTAACTTTATTAAAAGTTAAAGGCAGTCCCCGTAGGGTAAACATACATAACAATACAACAGTAATATAACATATAATGACAGGCTCTACCGGCCTTGCCTATACCGGGTAAGGCAACCGTGAGATGACATATACCGGTTCTACCGGCCTTACCAATACCGGGCAAGGCAGCCCCCACGGAATGCTGAATGTAGGCTCTACCGGCCCTGTCAATACCGGGTAAGGCAACCTTAAAGATGGTGAATTACAAGGTTCTACCGGCCTTACCAATACCGGGCAGGGCAGCCCAAAGGAGTACTGGAGTAGGCTCTACTGGCCCTGCCAATACCGGGTGAGGCAACCTACAGGATGGTATCGTCAAGGTTCTACCGGCCTCACCAATACCGGGCAGGGCAGCCTGAGCGAGTAGACCAGCTGTCAGGTGACTAAGACAGCATAGAGCATAAGGATAGAGGTCTTACTCAGCAGGAGTCTATTGCTAGGGATACTCAGACAACTGCAAGGAAGTGGACAGCGACTGACCACAATACTGGATGTTCAGGCGCAAACCAACGTCCGCACTTTGGGACTAATGGTAATAACGCCACCAGTTTAATGGAGTAAACCAGCGACCGCACACTGGGACCAACAATGTATATCGCAACCAGGCTTAGTGGAGTAAACCAGCGTCCGCACACTGGGCCCAACAATGTATATCGCAACCAGGTGTAGTGGAGTAAACCAGCGTCCGCACGCTGGGACCAACAATGTATATCGCAACCAGGTTTAGTGGAGTAAACCAGCGTTCGCACACTGGAACCAACAAAGTATGATCAGCAGCGAGAAGAACAATGTCGCCAGAGCGACGGCTGGAGCAGGAGATTCAGGAACTCTGTAAGATTAACCCGCGAGGTGCTGGAACACAGGAACACTGGAACTCTGGAACACAGGAACACTAGCATACAGGAACACTGGAACACAGGATCAGCAAGTACAGTAGGAACAGCAGGAACAGGCCCAGAAGCCTGACAAGCAGGTCAGGCAAAGTGGAGTCAGAAACACCACGAAAGGGCAACCTGGAAGTGCTCAGCCTGGGTTTAAAAAGGCTGTGTGAGGAGGGCTAATCACAGACAGCCAATCATGATACTCAGCAACTGACTGACACTGAACAGCACCAATCACGGGCACCGTGATATACCGGTAGACCAAGTGGGGTTTATACCAGGCAGGTCATCAGTGAATAATATTAGAAAGATTATAGATATTTTAGATTGAGCAGAAAGAGGGGGAGCTCCCACCATGGCCCTGTCATTGGATGCAGAAAAAGTGTTTGACAGGGTCGGTGGGAGTTTCTTTTCAAGTCATTAGAGAAATTTGGCTTTTTGGGTTGGCTAGTGGAAGCTATTGGGGCATTATATAAAAACCCAAAAGCAAGGGTGATAGGGTCAGTGATAAACTTGGAATGGTTCAACATTACAAACGGGACGAGACAGGGGTGTTCCCTCTCTCCCCTACTTTATATTCTTTTCCTGGAACCATTGACCATATCAATAAGACAGAATGAGGAAATAAGGGGGATTCCGACTGCAATTGGAGAAATAAAACGTAATTTGTATGTGGATGATGTAATGGTGGCAGTGATTGACTCAAAAAATTAAATGGGGCCTTGATGGAAGAATTGAATGAATTCTCCAGATACTCTGGATATAAATCGTAGCTGCACTAAAAAAAAATGTAATGTGCTTAATCCTTTCTCTCAAACCGTTATGGTTTGAGAGATGTAATAAAATAAAGACCTCCGCTCCCTCCCCCTTCTCATGCATCCTCTGTACAGTGGACGTCATGAAATCCTGCTTCCGGTACCAGACGGCGGCTCTTCAGGAGCGCTGTCATCGAGATATCTAAGTATAATTAGTTCATCGGAATGGTCCACAACGTGTGCTTGCAAGCCAGGCACTCGTTGTAGACCATACTGATGAAGTAATTATACCTAGATATCTAGATGACAGCTCTCCTGAAGAGACGCCTACAGTTAGGCGACCAGATTCTGCCTCTGACAGCTTTACAGCTCATCAGACAGAAAGGGGAGGGAACGGAGGACTTTATTTTCTTATTTCTCCCAAACCATAATGGTTTGAGAGAAAGGATTAAGCACATTGAATGTTTTTTTTAGTGCAGCTACAATTTAGAACATACTTTTTATGGGATTGTACTATCCCTTTCATAAATCAATGTTTTTGACTAAGAACATGTCGAAAGAAGAACAAAAAGGACTGATGGATACATTCAGAAAAGATAGAGCGAAAAAAGCATCAAGTACTTAGGCATAAATATAACAGCAAACCTGAAGAATCTGGTAGAAACTAATTTTGCCACATTAATGAGACAAACAAATAGAGATATGAAGATTGGAAACATCTAGATTTTTCATGGTGGGGAAGTATAAATGTTATAAAATCATATATACTCCCGAAATGGCTACATTGTTATAGACTAATTCCATTAAAGTTTTCTATCTATTGGTTAAAAATGCTGCAGAAATTTTTTGTGGAATTTATTTGGCAAAAAAAAACAAACCCAGAATTAGTTATAAAATAATGTTGTTAAGAGAAAAGAAAGGTGGACTAGGGGCTCCAGATGTGATAGCATGTTATGAAACTAGCAGGCTTGCTTATGTGGTAATAACACAAAATAAAGCACTGCACAAGAAAAGTGGCTCCATTTAGAAAAAGGTTTAACGAATAGTAGGAATTTACAAGACCGTTTTAGACTATGAGGAAAATATATTTCGAAAATTATGCGGGTGAACAATCAATTATGTTGAGAGATCAGATAGAATTTTGGCAAGGATTCAGGAGGAATTTAAAAATACAAGATAAAGTATGGGATTTTTTGCCTTTGGAGGTTTTGGAAAGTAATATGGAGAATTTAAATGTACAAACTTGGGGGGGTGGGGGAATTAAAAAAAATCTCAGATTATGAATGAGGGGGAAGTGCAATTATTTGGCGAAATACAAGAAAAATATAATTTACAGATGAAGGAGCTATTTACCTTTTTAAGAATTAAGGGTTATTTACAAAAGCATATAGATAAACAACAGGACAAGTGGAAAAGGGATCTGGAGGTATTATTAGAATTATTAGAAGAGGAAGATCAAGATCTTATTATTTCAAAATGTGGGAAAATAATAAATAATAGCAAACAGAGGTTGGATATTTTTGGGTTAAAAATGGCAAAATTATTTAAATATAGCATTTGAGGAAGAAAAATGGAAAAGTCTTAAATGACAATATAATCAAATATTTAGGTTGAGCAAAGATGTCAATTGGGAGCAGATCTGTATCCCAGCAGCCTGAAATAAGAATCCTTGCCCCTTGATTCCAATCAAAATAGTTCAATACAAATTCGGCGCTTGGAACCAACAGATATGAGCAAAGAGAAAAGTATTATAAGATACAATACCAAATCTCCTGAAACCAGGAAGAATCTCAAAAATCTCAGAATATGTATATTCAGTAATTTATTGCAACATCTTATGTATCTAAAATATTTGATGCAATATAGCTATTCTCTTATACAGATAAAAAACATCAGAGAAATACAGTGTAATGCTTTCTTTGTCTTTACTGTTTTCAGTTGAAGATGACTTGGCAATGCCCAGATGATTGTCTAATCTTGAATACCAACAATTATTTCAGGGAATGCACCAAAAAATTACTGTAGATGGCAGCGGACAGAGTTCAACATCCCATGCCTGAGGCATCAGCGGTGCACAGTCAGCCAGCTCAATGCCAGCAAAAGGAGGGAGCCCAAGCAGCCAGTTCCCGTCTCTAATGAGTAACTGAGAGAAAACAACATTGCAGCCCTGTGTGCTAGCACACAGGAGTACAACATCAAGAAGTGCAAACTGCAAACACAGACCCATAACACAGACATAAAAGGGAAAAAGAAGAGCAAACAGAAAAAAGTGATTCCTTAGAGAAGGAGGAGCCACATGTTTGAATAATGGTGTATTTGACTGTCTAGTTCTCTTTTGGTTTCTGAGTACCTGGTTGTCTCTTTAGGTGTTTTGTTAGTCTCTGGCTGTTTGGGTCTCTGTCTCTCTTGGTGTCTGAGAGCCTCTGGTTGTCTCTCTCTCTTTTCTGTGATAATGTTTATGAGTCTCATGTTGTCTCTTTTGGTGTCTATTAGTCTCTAGCTTTCTCTTTAGTGTCAGTGAGTCTCTGGTTGTCTCTTTTGGTGTTTGTGATTCTCTGTCTCTGTTGTTGTCTGAGAATCTCTAATTGTCTTTCTTAGTGCATGTAAGCCTCAGACTGTCTTTAGGTTTCTGTGAGTCTTTGTATCTTTCATTATTTTTGTGAGTCTGTGGTTGTCTCTCATGGTGTCTGTGATACTCTGGTTGCCTCTTTAGGTTTCTGTGAATGTCTGGATGTTTCTTATTGTGTCTGCCAGTCTGTGCTTGTCTCTTACGTGATGTCTGCGAGTCTTAGGTTGTCACTCTCATAGTGCCTTTGAGTTTCAGGTTGTCTCTAGGTTTCTGTGAGTCTCTGTGCCTGGTTATCTTGCTTGGTGTCTGACAGTTTCTTCTTGTCTATTTCTTGATATCTGTGAGTCTACGGTTATCTCTCACTTTGTGTCTGTTAGTCTCTCTTGGTTTGAGTGTTTGGATGTATCTCTTTGTGTGGGAGAGTCCTTGCTTGTCCTTGTTTGTGTCTGTGAGCCTTTTTTTATCTCTCTCTCCTGATGTCTATGAGTCTCTGGTTGTCCCGCTTTGTGTCTGAGAGTCTCTGGTTTTCTCTATAGTTCTCTGAGTCTTTGGTTGTCTCTCTTGGTGTCTGTTAGTCTCCGGTTGTCTCTCTTGGGGTCTGTGAGTCTTTGGCTATCTCACTTGGTTTTGTTGAGTCTCTAGCTGTATTTATTAGGGTCTGTGGGTCTCTGTTTGTGTCTCTTGGTTTCTGAGAATCTCTGATTGTCTAGAGCAGTTGAGTCTCTGATTTTCTGTCTTTGTGTCTGTGAGTCTCTGCTTGCCCTTCACAATGTCTGTGAGTCTCTGATTGCCTTTTGCTTGGTGTCTGTGATTCTGTTTTTCTGTCTTGGAATCTGTGAGTCTCTGGTTGTCTTTCTTTTTTTTTTTTTTTTTTTTTCCCAGTTTTTCAAAGAGTTTTATTGAACTAAATCAAGGTATACATAAATAGAATATAGGTACAATCAAAATACTGAAATGATACACACAGTAAGCATACACAGTTAACTCCAGTACACAATCTTGAATAAGAAGAACAGTAAAAATAAACAATGAGGAGGGAAGCTCCAAAATGTTGAGATACAAGACTGTGTATTTTTCTTTCTTTTTTTTTTTGTTGGGCTTTATTGAAGATCAAGATCTGGTTGTCTTTCCTGATTTCTGCGAGTCTCTGGTTGTCTCTCATGGTGTCTATGAGTCTCTGGTTTTCTTTGTTGGTTTCTGTGCATCTCTGGTTGTCTCTCTTGTTGTCTGTGAGTCTCTGCTTGTCCTTCAAGGTGTCTGTGAGTCTCTGATTGTCTCTCTTGGTGTCTCTGTTTTCTCTATTGGTTCTGTGTCTCTAGTTGTCTCTTTTGATGTCTGTGAGTCTCTGACTGTGTCTCACTTGGTGTCTCTGAGTGTCTCACTTGGTGTCTGTGAGTCTCAGGTTATGTTTATTTGTGTCTGTGTGTTTCTGGTTGTATCTCTTTGTGAGTCTCTGGTTTTCTTTCTTAGTGTCTATGATTATCTGGCTTTCTTTCTGTCTTTGTTTCAGTGAGTCTATGGTTGTCTCACTTGAGGCCTGTATCTCCGTCTATGTTTATTGGTATCTTTGATTCTCTGGTTGTCTGTCTTGGTGTCTGTGAGCCTCTGGAATTGCCTGACACTTTGTGGCTGGACTGCCTTTTGGTAGGATCAGTATGAATGGCTTTAGGATATTTCCCCTCTGTGAAAGGCAGTAGTGAGCTAAAAGAGATTGCACCCTGGGTAGGATACTTATCCTATAGAGCCTCATCAATTCGAGGGCAGGCTTGTTCCTAGTTGAGTGTCTCTGACTAGCTCTTTGCATATGCAAATTACCCTTGGGATTAGTCACCCTAAGGGTAACAGGGTAATCCAGACGTGGACCCCTTGTTCACAGTGCCTAGAGAGATCAGCTGAACCTCACTGATGAGGTCCAACAAGGCCGAAACGTACATCTGGAGTTGGCTGCTTCTCTTGTTCAGAGGGGAATTGCCTGATACTTCGTGGCTGGACTGCCTTTTGGTAGGATCAGTATGATGTGCTTTAGGATATTTCCTCTCTTTGAAAGGCACTAGTGAGCTAAAAGAGATTGCACCCTGGGTAGGATACTTATCCTTTAGAGTCTCATCAATTCAAGGGCAGGCTTGTTCCTAGCTGAGCGTCTCTGACTAGCTCTTTGCCTCTGGTGTTCGCCCTTGGATCCTGTATCTCTGGGTGTCTCTCCTGATTTCTGTGAGTCTCTGGTTTACTTTCTTTGTGTCTGAACATCTCTGCTTGTCTCTGTTTTGGTATACGTGAGTCTCTAGTTTTCTCTCTTAATTTCATTGTGTCACTGATTGTCTATCTGGTTTTCTCCTTTGGTTTATGTGTGTGTTTCTCTCACTCTTTCTCTTGGCACGTGTGAGTCTTTGCTTGTCTCTCTTTTCTCTCTTTGTTGATAGACAGACAGACAGAGATGCACAGAAACAAAGAGAGAACCGAAGACTAAAAAGCACCAAGAGAGAGAGAACCCCATACTCACATAAGCTTCTAGTGGGGTCTAGAAGCTAATTGGCTGGGAGGTGTGTAAGCTAATCAGTTTGAACTGAGACTGGCATATAAAAGCCAGTCTCGGGTTCAAATTTCTGACATTCTGACCTGGGCAATGTTCCGGAAGGCATGGGGTAGGGGTGCTGTCACTGAATATGCCTTCTGCCGTTGCCAGCAAAGACAGTGGTGGCAAAGGGGACAATTGGATATCTTTTTGGGGACAATTAGATATATTTTATGAACGACAATTTAGCAACATATTATTTTTTTAATCAAAGATGCCACCCATATTGAATCCTTTGTGCGCTGGAGGGCTATCTCTCCAGCACTCAAAGAGTTAACTGCTGCATCTTTGGGGGGCTTCATTTGGTTTAATAAAAAAAAAAAGAGCTAAAGGTTTTTTTTTTTTTTGTTTTTTTTAATAAAGCAGCACAGGAAAGAAAATAAGAAGAATGAAAAGAGAAAGAAGAAAAGACACAAGAAAGAAGAGCAAACTAAAGAAGAAGGAGGACAGTGGATGACCGGTAAGTGTTACATTTCTACAAAACCTTCTCCAGGCTCGCTTCAGGATGTGTAAAGTTGTTATAATTTTAATGTATATATGTATGTGTATATATATATATATATATATATATATATATATATATATACCCTACATGTTTCATAATGGAACCATTACTTCATCAGGGGTCAATCACTTGCGATTTAAAAGAGATGCTTTTTATAACATAAAACACAACAATGTAACGTTCTGTCCAGTTCGTTCTAGGATGTAACATAGTAATTAACCTATCTTACTGCTTATCACATCTGAATTGGGCACTTACCCAAGCATCTGCTGCGTGTGTACTCCATTTACCTCCCACGAAGTATGAAGCCTCTTACTGCGTAATCCTCACATGTGGGTCATGTAACCCGCTGCCGGCTGCTAGGATATACTCTCTAAAGCAAATATCTCCTTGCTTAAAAATTAGGGGAGATCAAACACTGGATTTATAAAATATATAGGTGTAGACAATATCCCAGTGATCAAAATTGAAAATAACATTTGTAATAAAACATATATATAAAATCATATGGGATATAAAGCACTCATGTACCTATACCCCTCATCATCATATATAAAAGTATAAAAAAAATAAAAGAAAGAGGAAGGCTATTTCCACTATTCTATATAATACTTTGCTAAGTGTGTGTTTGTCAGAAGCAGTCATGCGCAGTAGAGATGGATGCACACTCTGCAATCATGCTCAGTACAGACTGCCCGTGCCACGGCTGATAACAGAGCGGGGGTCCGAATTCAGACCATAGTCTACTACAGTCTGAATTTGGGGTGCCCCGCTCCGTTATCAGCTGCGGCTTGGGCAGTCTCTACTGTGCATGACTGCACTGTGGCCGTTGCTGGGTGGCACTGTGGCCTGTGTACACAGGCTCTTCAACTAGTACATATATAAATGTGCATTAGCTAGCTATTCCTATTAAATTAACCCAGATAGATTCATATAAATGTATCCCATAACAGTATCTAGATTTTCCCTTTGAGTCCCTTTTTCAATGCATTACTACATTTTACACATCATAAGGGGAAAAAGAAGAAAAAGGGGAGAGGAAAAACTATATTTCTCTTATCACACATTAGTTGTTAATGATCACTACTGCAATGACAGCTATAACTTAAACCAAACATTGTACATCAATATCTTCATTCAGTCCCCTGGATATAAGGTACCCAATTTGAAAATCCAAAAAAGATTCCCGACTGCGGAGTTGTGTCATACGGTTTAAGGTACTCACTTCGATCTTTTCAATACCCATAACACTGAAACCCCCGAAACCTCCCTTAGTGCAGTGGGTGACGTGTTTTGGTACCCCATGACCTAACTTCTTATTGGATATTCCTCTTCAATATTCTCCCAACCTTTCTCTTAACATGCAGGTGGTTCTACCAACATATTTCTTTCCGCAGTCACACATAATCATGTAGACTACATACTGGCTTTCACAATTAATACATTGTTTCAAGCTATAGGTTTGGCTGTCGTGGTTTTTAAAATGTGTGGCCTTATTTATCAAATACTAGTGTAAAAGCCTGTGTACACGTGCCAAGGTTCGGTGATGTTAACCCTTTGAGTGCCAGAGGGGTACGCAACGCATTGCGTACCCCTCTGGCACTTAAAGGGTTAAGAGGCCGGTCCTGCTCTGCGTCCTACTGCCGACGCAGTTATGCACTATGGAGACTGCCCGAAAGCACAGAATGCTCCCAGCACAGAAATCCAAGCTTTCTGTGCGTTCAGGCAGTCTCTGCTGCTCATGACGGCTTCTGACAAACATCCTAGCGAATTTTTATATAGGATTTACAGTTTAAACATTTATTATGGGTGGCTTGCATACTGTGGAAGATGGCTGCTTGATCTGGTAGCTCCTGGGATTACTGGCCCGTTTAATAGCTTCTTTCCGCTACATTGGATGTTTGGCGACTACACCTGGACAGAATTATCTCTCTGCATGATGGGGAATAAGAAGCGGGGCTCAAAAAAGCCCGATTCGATATGTATTTCAGACTTTTTGCCCATATGCCACGGGGGCGGCGGTGACTTGGCATCGCCGCTAAAACCACGCCACTCCATTCAGAATTGGACCCTTGCTTCGGGGGAGCCCTTGGAGACATCCGACTCTGAACCGCCTGACTTCTCAGTGTGACTTCCTTCCTTGGCAATGAATAAGGAGAACTCCCAGAGAACGACATTAAGTTGGATCTTCAACACACAGTGAAATCTGAACTTTCATAGTTAAGAAAGCATCTGAGTCAACTGGGGCAACGTATTCATGTTTTGGAGGACGACATGGAGGCCTCCTGGATGCAGATCCAGTATTTGGAACAAACTGTGTCCCAGGACAAAGACACGATTACTCACCTATCTGAGAGATTGGAGGACTTGGATAACAGAGGGCGTCGTAATAATATACAGATTAAGGACTTTCTGGAGTCCTTCCAGCAAAGGACCTTTTGGCCTCTCTACAGAAACTTTTTTTTGACCCTACTGGGGACCCCAAAAGATTATCTGATTCTGATTGAAAGAGCGCATAGGGCCCTGAGACCCAGGGGCCCACCAGGGTCCGCGCCACGCGCCGTTGTCTGTTGCCTTAACTCATATGCAGAGAAGGAGCGCATTATGTGGAGGAGTCGGGAGTTGCCGGAGGTGAAGTTTGAAGGGTGCAGTGTGTGGCTGTTCAATGACCACTCACCCCACACCCTTTAGAAGAGATGGTCTCTATGGATTTTGACAGACCACCTGCGGAATTGTGGAATCCGTTACAGATGGGGCTTCACATTCCAACTTACTGCTTTGCATAATGGATCATCAGCGTCCTTGCAGGATGCAGCGGAAATACAGGAATTCTGAAAATCGTTGGGTATTGAACCCCCAATGACTTTGACAGTGTCAGCTGACAGACCTCAAGCCCCGGATGGTGCTCCCAGGGATCGGAGGGACCAACGGCTCGGGGCACAGGGTCCTGACCCTAAGAGACATAAGGCATCTCTTTCCCTGACGGCCAGTTGTCCTTCCTCCCGGGACTGGGAATAAGACTCTGTTTCACAACTGAAGGTTTCCCTGGGTGATTCGTGGGGTTGGTTTTTATGTACACTGTTCCTGCTATATGTTCTGGATCCTGGCGGTGTGGAAGGCTTCGCCGGGGCTGTTTACGGGGTGCCGTCCTAGTGTGGGTTGGCTCCCTGGTGTCGGTGGCGGCTGCAGCGCCCGCTCTGTGGCTGGGTTCTTATTCTACCCTATTGTGACCATTGGGTGGAGGGGGTGATGTCATGTAGAATGCTCTATGCTATTGAGTTTGGGGATTTTGGGTAGCTGGTGGTGAAGGATGGTTGGGTATTTGGACCTCGCTGGGGTCACCTCCCGGGTGGGGTCCTTGCCTGGGGCCGACGGCAGCGATGTATTTCAGGCGCTATTATGATGCATAGGGGCCGATTGTTGTACAGCACTGTGCAGTGACCTGACCCTGCAAATGTTGATTATTTTTCTCTCCTACGGCCCGTGGCTTTGGACTCTGGGACTGGGAGTATGGCTGTAGAGTGTGTTTACTTAATGGCGCCCTCCCGGGGTACTCTGTTTCTGATTAGTTTTATGTACAGTGTTGATGTCTTGTGCTCTGGTTCCTGGTGGTGGGGCGGGCCTTGCCGGGGCCGTTCCCGGGGTGTCGTCCTGATGCGGGCTGGCTCCAGCGACGCGGTTACCCTGTCACTGGTTCCAGGTACACTCTCTTGTGAATGTCTTGGGGGGGGGGATGATTCATGGGGAATGCTCTCTGCTATTGTGTGTGGGTGTTTTGGGTCATTGATGGTGGGCTAGTTGGGTTGTTGGACCTCGTTGGTGTTGCCTCCTGGATGGGCCTTCGCTTGGGCAGCCTTCAGGGGGCTGGTGGCAGCAACGTCATTGGGGCTCTGTTGTTATGCATGTGGGCCGATTTTGATACAGTATGGAACCCAAGCGGCAGGATTTATCTTCCTTGTAGGTCTACGGCTGCTATCCCTATATATGTATATGTGTATTTAGTGTATGAGTGTTTGTTGGTAATCTTCATCATGGTGAGCGGGCCTTGTTGGGGTCGCCTCCTGGGTGGCAGCCTGATGGGCTGTCTCCCTGGGGCCGGCAGCGACGCAGATGCCTCATCACTGAGCTACTGATGCGCTCTTCTGGTTCTGCTGGGGTGGGGGACCAGGTTGGGGATATTGGGTCTGCTGGGGTCTCCTCCTGGATGGGCTGTCTCCAGTTGGACGCTCCTCTGGGGGCGGGCGGCAGCAGTGTATTTATTGTACCATTGTAGATGTGTCTCGAGTGTAGCCCTGGCTTTTCAGTGTTGAGCCTCGTTGGTCCAGCTGTCGGGAGGTGGCCCGGGATTGGCCCGTTTCTGGTGGCGGGCCACCGACGTCCCTGCCCGGGTGTGCCACAGAATACTTGCATCGATTTTGTATTTATCTTTCTGGTATCCTTGCCTGATAGGCCCTCCCTGTGCTATATGGTGAAGTCTGGGGCCTCCCTCGCTGGTTGGGGTGGCCCTGTGCCATTCTGCCCCCCCTCTCTACTGCCTGATCTAGTACAATTCTCATCCCCCCGATAGATCTGGTGGTCACTGGTTGCCATTTGGCCGATGCTCTTTGCTCTTTTATTGAGGGCCGGTCCCATGGAGTCCCTTCTCTCTGCTGGTTCTCTATATTTTGCTTAGGAGCCTTATTTAGGTTTTGTTAGTCCCCCCCAATTTGCCTCTACGGTATCTCCGTGGTTTGGCTTTCTCTGGGTTCTGAAAGTTCCCAGATTTATTTGACCCACCTTAGTGGTTCAATAATTCTCTTTTTTAGTCTCTCTCTTCTTTCTCTTTCTCTTTTTTTTTTTTTCCCCCTCCTTATCTCAAATTCTCCGGGCGCGGGTGGGTGCCCTACTTGGCTTGGCTTTATTGGCTGGGTGGGAGTTCGGCTAATACCTTTGGTGAGCCTTTGCTCCCTTTTTAGGGTCTTTCCATGGCGCCCGCCTGCGTTTCGTTTACTTCTATTAATACAAAGGGGCTGAATGTCCCTGAGAAGAGGTCTTCCCTGTTGCGTGAAGCCTCTAGATTGAACACGAATGTGTTACTTATACAGGAAACGCACTTTGAGGCCCCCTCTCCTCCTTCATTGACAAGTTCTGCTTTCCCATCAGGCTGGTATGCATCATCCCCCATCAAAAAGAAAGGGGTTGCTATTCTTCTACATAAACGACTTCCTTGGCAACATGAGGGTGAACTGGCTGACCCCGAAGGCAGGTTTTTGTGTGTCAAAGGTAGGATATATAACAACCTGTTTACTTTGGTCAGCGTCAATGCCCTTAACGCAGGTGTGCTTCCCATCTTGACTCATGTAATGAAAGAGATTAATGATTTCAGAGAGGGTTATTTATTGATAGGAGGTGATCTAAATGTGACACTAGACCCAGCCATTGATTCCTCCGTAGGAACCTCTCAATACTCTGGATCTGTCCTCCACCGTATCAGAGCGCTTTTGTCCACAGCACATGTGGTGGATGTGTGGCGAAAGTCCAATCTTTCTACAAAGGATTACACTTTCTCTTCCAAGAGTCATAAATCACATACTAGGATTGACTATTTTCTGTTAGACCAAGCTCAACTCCATAATGTGCTGGGTGCACGTATTGAACCCATGACTATATCTGGCCACTCCCCTATTACTCTGCGGCTATCCTTCCCTTTCATCCTTAAGGGTACACCGACTTGGCCTCTAAATGACTTGCTTCTGAAAGACCTCTCATTGGTCACTTCTGTCTCAGCTACGATTGAGAAATACTTTCATAATAACTCAACTACGGATGTAACTCCCACAATCGTATGTGAGGCGCATAAGTGAGTATTCCGCGGGGAATCTATGCGGTTGGGTGCCATGAGGATGAGACAGCAGAGGCAGACTCTTCGGGCCTTAATTACAGATATTGAAACCTTAGAGCGGCAGCACAAACTTACTCCTTCACCTACCCTGTGACAGAACCTTTTGATGGCCAGGGATAAGTTATCTCTCCTACTGAGGTGCAGATTCTTGAAATCTTATCACTGGTATAAATATCGGTCATATATTCAAGGCAACATGTGCGGTAAGTCCTTTGCTGCTTTGGTTAAGGCCAAGCATTCACAGCACTTTATTAACCCTTTGAGTGCCAGAATGGTACAGAATGCATTGTTTTGCAATGCATTCCGTACCACTCTGGCACTCAAAGGGTTAAGGGGATCAGGGACCAGTCTGGGATAGTTCAACAATCATTCCCCGGCATGACTGCAGTGTTTTGGGCCTTTTTCAAGACTTATATGGGATCCAACCAACCCAGTTCCAGATGGACCCGGTTTTCTGGAAAGATAAGATTGACAAGTTTTTATCCAGCTCACGCATGCCGAAACTCCCCTCCGGTGCCCTGGAAGAGCTCGAGCGCCCTTTCTCTGAGGAAGAAGTCATATGGACCATCAAAAGTCTCCCGCTGGGGAAGAGCTTGGGCCCTGACGGATTCTCTGCTGAGTATTACCGCACTTTTACATCACTCCTGGCACCCTGTTTAATGTCTTTTTTCAATAAATTGTGTCCGGAGCCCCATGGCCAAAGCAGGCCTTAGAAACCCAAATTACAGTACTCCCCAAACCAGGGAAGGACCCGCTTCTTTGCGGTAGTTACAGGCCAATAGCCCTTTTAAATGTTGACATAAAATTATTAGCGAAGCTCCTAGCTGATAGATTGAAATGTTTCTTGCCTGCGATTATACATCCAGACCAGTCAGGATTTGTACCTGGTAGGAATGTTGGGGATAATACTTCTAAAGCCATCGCTGTGATTCAAACTGCTGTGGCACAACAGATTCCGACATTTTTGGTCTCCATCGACGCGGAAAAAGCCTTTGTCCGCATTGCATGGCCTTATCTTTCAGCGGTCTTGTCTAATCTAGGTCTAGGTCCAAGGTGCATTGCATCAGTTCTGAGTTTTTACACCTCTCTGTCTGCCAGGGTCAAGGTGAATAGTCATCTATCAGATCCTTTTCTCCAATTTTATTTGTTTTAGCTCTGGAACCATTGATGCCTCAGATTTATGGCCTCCCAGTGTACTCTTCCACCACAAAGTTGGAGTGTTTTGCAGATGATGTCCTGTTTTTTCTTTCCCGGCCTACGCAATCTCTGAATCATCTCATACTATTACTCACTTCTTATGGCTCTCTTTCTCATTTTAAGGTAAATTTTGCGAAATCAGAAATATTGAACCTGAATATTCCTTGAAGTGGTAGCGGTGCCTATGTCGATCCTTTCCCTTCCGATGGCCTTCGAACGGTATCAGATATTTGGGTATTGTGTTAATATCCAACCCTGCAGAGATGATTCACACGAATTTCCCGCCTTTGGTGGCAGCGCTTAAACTAGATACCTCCCGCTGGAATTCTCTGCCTCTTTCATGGTTTGGTAGAGCTAATCTGGCTAAGATGATTCTACTCCCCAAAATATTATATCTGTTTAATGCCATCCCTTTGAAAGTCCCTTTGCATTATATCAAAGCGTTACAGAAAATTCTTAACTCCTTCATTTGGAGTTTTAAAAACCAAGATTACCGTTATCTCTGCTATGGCTCCAGGTTTCTGCGGGTGGCATTGGTGTCCCAGATGTTCTGACATATTATAACGCCTCTAATCTCCTCAAGCTTATGGATCTATGCTTGCAGCCTGCCCGTCAATGGGTGGACTGCATGCAACTTTTTGCTCCTAGTATTGACCTATCTCGGTTCTGCTGGCTGGATCCTATGGCATTTCCCTCTGCTTGCAAAAATCATTGCGTCATGGGTCACCTTCTCCGCACATGGCACAAGCTGAATTCACGTCTGTCGCTTATCCATTTTCCTTCTTCTCGTACTCCACTATTCGGGAACCCCGCATTTCCCCCAGGACAGGCCATACAGTCCTTTACTCAATGGACCGATAGGCAGCTGGACTCTGTGGAGACCTTGCTGGATGGCTCCTCTGTATGAACTTTCGAGCAGTTGGTTCGAGACTATGGTCTGCCGGCTTTGCACCTTAGTCAATACTATCAGGTCCGAGATTACATAAAGACGCTGTTAGGTCATTCGTCGGTCTCTTCGACTCCATCCCATTTCAAATGCATTCTCTTGGACCAGAGTAAACCTAGCCGCCCTCTGGCATTTTGGTATAAGTTCCTATTACTGAATTCACCTCCACCCAAACCTGCGCCAATATTACGATGGGAGTTGGAGATAGGGGTCTTTCTCCCTCTGTCCCATTGGCATCACATACTTGACCAGCTCTTACTTTCCGCTAACGATGTGTCTACCAGAGAGTGTAACTATAAGCTGTGGTCTAGATAGTATAGGACACCGCAGGTACTACATGCTGTATATCCTGACTCAGAATTCGATTTATGTTGGAGGTTCCGGACATCGTTGGACACCATGTTCCACATCGCGTGGGAGTGCCCCTCCTTGTCTACTTTTTGGGGAGATGTGTTGTCTCATACTTCCCAAGTTATGGGGATAGTTATTTCCCCGAACCCAGGGCCAGTATCACCTATAGGCGAGGTAAGCACCTGCATAGGGCGCACATCTCATGGGGGCGCAGTTGCAGAGCAGAGATGCACGCAGCTCGGCTGCTGTGAGAAGAGGAGAGAGGCGCCGCTCTGAAAAGAGAGAGCGCTGCCACCTAGAACATGCCATCAGACGCAGCGTGAAAAGCAATGATTCTGCACACCAGGTAGGCCGCACCCTAGTAACATAGTAACATAGTAACATAGTAAATTAGGTTGAAAAAAGACACAAGTCCATCAAGTTCAACCTTCGCTTCATACCTCAGTAACTAAGAATTTTATAGCTTTCCTGCTACCAATTAAATTAGTCTTTATCAGACCTTCCTGATCTGCCTACTGATAAACAGTATAACTCTGTATGTTCCCTTTTGAAAGAAATGTATCTAATCTTCTCTTAAATGTGTCCATTGTATCTGCCATAACTACCTCCCTGGGCAATGAATTCCACAATTTGACAGACCTTACCGTAAAAAAACCCTTCCTCTGCTGAAGTTTAAACCTCCTTTCCTCTAATCTCAAGAGGTGTCCCCTGGTCACCTGAGCAGGCCTTGGAATAAATAGCTCACCGCAGAGATCCTTGTATTGACCTCTCATATACTTGTACAATGTGATAAGGTCTCCTCTTAGTCGTCTTTTCTCTAGAGTAAATAAACCAAGTTTGTTTAGTCGTTCCTCATATGTCAAGTCCTCCATTCCCTTAATTAATTTTGTTGCTCTCCGCTGTACCCTCTCTAGTTCTAGTATATCCTTTTTCAGAACCGGTGCCCAAAATTGCACTGCATACTCAAGGTGAGGTCTTACCAATGATTTGTATAATGGCAAAATAATGTTATCCACTCTTGCTTCAATACCTCTTTTTATGCAAGACAGGACTTTGTTTGCCTTTGCTACTGCTGTTTGACACTGGTCACTGTTTCCAAGTTTGTAGTTGACAAGGATACCCAGGTCTTTTTCTAGCAACGAGTCACCTAAAATTATTCCATTAAGTTTATAAGTAGCCTTGGAATTGTTTCCTCCCAAATGCATGACTTTACACTTCCCCACATTAAACTTCATATTCCACATGTTTGCCCAATCTGACATTGTATGTAAGTCCCTCTGTAGAGAGAAAATATCCTGTTCTGAATTAATGACTTTGCATAGTTTAGTATCATCTGCAAATATTGATATTTTGCTTTCTATATCTATTTCCAGGTCATTTATAAACATGTTAAAAAGCAGCGGACCCAATACTGAACCCTGAGGTACTCCACTCTCCACTTTAACTATACTGGAGAATTTTCCATTTACAACCACACACTGTTCCCTATCCTTCAACCAGTTTTGTATCCAATTGCAAAGGTTATCTCCTAGCCCCAATTTCCTTATTTTATACACCAGCCTTCTGTGTGGTACTGTATCAAATGCCTTTGCAAAGTCTAGATATACTACATCTACTGCCTTGCCATTGTCAAGGTTGCTGCTTACCTCCTCATAGAAGCTGAAAAGATTAGTTTGGCATGACCTATTCTTCATAAAACCATGTTGATTCGTGCTAAGCTCCAACTTAATCCACGGAGAGCTGATCCTGAGCAGGAGGCCGGGAGTAGAGAGAGAGACACAGTCAGCACTGCTAGAGACACAAGACAGTCACGGTGAGGTGACATTACAATGACAGGCAACTTAGGCAAGAAGGGGAAACTGGCAAAAAGGGTAGATCAAGAGGGGGATCAAGGGTAGGCAAGAGGGGGAGAAAGAGGCAAAAGCGGGGGATCAAGACAAGAGTCAAGGGTGGATTAAGGCACGAGGGGGAAAGAGGCAAAGGGGGGGGAACAAGGCAAAATGGGGGATCAAGAGGGGGAGAATGGCAAAAGGGGAGAAAGAGGCAAAAGGGGGGATGAAAAGACAACAGGGGGAAAGAGGCAAAATGGGGGATCAAGAGGGGGAGAATGGGGGAGAGGAGAAAAAGGCAAAAGTAGGGTGATCTATTGGGGGAGAAAGAGGCAAAAGGGAGGAATCAGGAAGGGGAGAGAGAGAGGCAAAAGGGGGGATCAAGATAAGAGTCAAGGGTGGATTAAGGCAAGAGGGGGAAAGAGGGGGAGAAAGAGGCAAAATGGGGGATCAAGAGGGGGAGAATGGCAAAAGGAAGATCAAGAGGTGTAAAGAGAAGCAACTTGGCAAGAGGGGGAATCAAGAGCGGTTGAAAGACTCAGAGGGGGGTCAAGAGGGGGATCATGAGGCAAAAGGAGGGGGGACCAAGAGGTAAAAGGGTGGGATCAAGAGTCAAGAAGGGGAGAGAGAGGCAAAAGTGGGAATCAAGCGGGGGAGAATGGCAAAAGGAAAATCAAGAGGGGTAAAGAGAGGCAACTTTTCAAGAGCAGGTGAAAGAGGCTGATACCCCTACAGAGACTCACACAGATTGACACACATACACATATAGGGAACACACAAATTGATACTTATACACATACAGGGAACACACATACATTGACAGTTATATATGTATAGGGATCACACTGTCACGGTTTGTTATGACTCTCAGACACAGAGTAAGATAAAAATCAAACTTTATTGAAAAGTTTAATGGAAATCCACACGGGTCAGTACATACACATATATCAATTACACAATCTGGGTGCAAACAGTAGTAGCAAGATATGGCAGTATAAGCTCTACCTGCCTTGCCAATATACCGGCAAGGCAGCCAGTAAGATGGTACAACAGAATGTAAATAGGCTCTACCGGCCCTGACAATATATCGGGCAAGGCAGCCAGTAAGATGGTACAACAGGATGTAAATAGGCTCTACCGGCCCTGCCAATATATCGGGCAAGGCAGCCAGTAAGATGTTACAACGGACTGTAAATAGGCTCTACCGGCCCTGCCAATATACCGGGCAAGGCAGCCAGTAAGATGGTTCAACCGAATGTAAATAGGCTCTACCGGCCTTGCCAATACACCGGGCAAGGCAGCCTGCAGGAATATGAGGATAGTGAATTAGTCCAACTGGTTCTATGCAACAGAGTCCACAACCGGTGAAGGGAGTAAACCAGTACCACGTACTGGAGCAACGGAACGCCCAATCGGTACTAATGCAACGGGTTAGCAACTGGCAAGATGGAGAAAACTAGTACCACGTACTGGAGCAAATGGAAAGCCCAACCGGTTCTATGTAACAGGATCAGCAACCGGTAATTGGAGTAAACCAATACCAAGTATAGTGGCAAATGGAACGCCCAACCGGTTCTATGTAATGGAATCAGCAATCGGTATATGGAGTAAACCAGTACCGTGCACTGGAACAAATGGAACGCCCAACCGGTTCTATATAACGGAATCAGCAACCGGTATATGGAACAAACCAGTACAGCGTACTGAATCAAATGGAACACCCAACTGGTTCTATGCAGCGGGATCAGCAACCGGTATTTATGGAGTAAACCAGTACCGCATACTGGAGCAATTGTAACGCCCAACTGGTTCTATGCAATGGGATCAGCAACCGGATATATGGAGTAAACCAGTACCGTGTACTGGAGCAATTGGAACGTCCAACCGGTTCTATGCAGCGGGATCAGCAACCGGTATATATGGAGTAAACCAGTACCGCATACTTGAGCAACTGTAACGCCCAACAGGTTCTATGCAATGGGATCAGCAACCGGTATATGTGGAGTAAACCAGTACCGCGTACTGGAGCAATTGGAACGGCCAACCGCTTCTGTGCAACGGGATCAACAACCGGTATATGGAGTAAACCAGTACCGCATACTGGAGCAAATAGAACACCCAACCGGTTCTATGCAACGGGATCAGCAACTGGTATATGGAGTAAACCAGTACCGCGTACTGGAGCAAATGGAACGCCCAACCGGTTCTATGCACTGGGATCAGCAACCGGTATATGGAGTAAACCTCAAGATGAAAATGTCGCCCAGGCGACAGGCAGCCAGACGCAGTGAATCAGGATACAGTACAGGAACAGGTTGCCCTCCAGGACAACTGCAGGAATGGCAGGATGGCCATCCGGGTCAGGAACGGAGGCAGGAACAACGCCAGGACCGGAGCAGAAACAGGATCATGAACAACAGACAACCGGATCTGGAATGAGGACAGTAACCATGCAGCAGCTCTGACAGTGGAGAACGCTGACACTGGTAGAAGATCACAGGCCCAAGGATACATCATACAGGTGACACCACGAAGGGAGGGAGACACCACAAAAGGGCAACCAAAGGGTGTCTCAGGCTGGTTTAAATAGGCAGTGCTAGGCAGGCGTAAAACAGGCGGCCAATGGGGAATACACACATCTGACTGACAGCCAGGGCGAGCAATCATGGGCACCGTGATAGTACCCCGCTCTCAAAGACCCCCCCCTTCTAGAAGAGGGACCTGGCTTTTGGGGGTACCTAGAGTGAAAGATCCGCAGTAATTTGGAAGCATGAAGGTCCTTACTATCCACCCATGATCGATCCTCAGGACCATAACCTTTCCAATGTACCAAATACTGCAGCTTCCCTCTGAATCTGTGAGAATCAGTAATATTCTGAACTTCGTACTCCTCCTGGCCCTCTACCTCAATCGGTCCTGGCACCACAGGGTTAGTAGTATAGCGGTTACATACCAGGGGTTTGAGGAGAGATACATGAAACACATTGTGAATGCGCATGGACGCAGGGATGTCCAATGCATAGGAAACAGGGTTGAGTTTACGGATCACCCTGTATGGACCAATAAACCGGGGAGCCAGTTTGTTAGACGGGACTTGTAGCTTAAGGTTTCTGGAGGATAACCATACCCTGTCCCCAACCTGGAAGGAGACTGCTGGCTTTGATTAGCATGACGTTGATGACGCTGAAAAGACTGACTGAGTGCCCTTTGAACCTGTGCCCATGTGGAGCGGAGCTGCTCAATATGCTCATCCAGAGCTGGAATCTGTTGAGACTGAAATGAATCCGGGAGCAAGCATGGCTGAAACCCATAGTTTATAAGAAACGGGGAGCTCCCGGATGAAGAGTTAACCGCACAGTTCCTGGCGAACTCTGCCCATGGCAACAGGTCGGCCCAATTGTCATGATGGTCAGTAACAAAACAGTGCAGGAACTGCTCCAGTCCCTGATTGGCCCGCTCAGCAGCCCCATTGGTCTGGGGATTATACGCAGAAGAAAAGGATAATTGAATGCCCATCTGTTTACAAAAGGCTCTCCAAAACCTAGACACAAACTGGCTCCCCCGGTCGGACACCAGAACTCTGGGTACCCCATGTAACCGGAATTCTTTAGCGAAAACCACAGCTAATTCTTTGGCAGAGGGAAGGTCATGGAGGGGCACAAAATGAGCCATTTTAGAAAACCTGTCCACCACCATAAGCATAAAGGAGTACCCCCTAGACACTGGCAATTCTCCCATAAAATCAATAGAAACGTGGGACCAGGGGCGTTCACCATTGGGCACTGGTTGGAGTAGACCCACAGGGAAGTGTCTAGGGGTCTTGGCATGGGCACAGGTGGCACAGGCATTGGTAAATGCAGCACAATCTGCTCTCAAGGAGGGCCATCAGAACACTTGCGAGAGAGACCATATCAATTGATCTCTACCAATATGCCCAGCAGCCTTAGAGGAGTGGTAGGTTTCAAGTAGTCTAGTGTAGAATGGCTCGTCCACACAACACTTGCCCACTGGGGTGTCTGGAGGCGCAGTAGCCTGGGTGGCCAATATTTCTTCCCCCAGTGGCAAAGTGAGGCTGTATGATAGGTGCTAGGACCTCGCTCCTGTCGGTCTCAGGCTCAAATTGTCTCGACAGGGCATCGGCCCTAACGTTCTTGGAACCCAGCAAGTGGGAAACAATGAAGATAAATCAGGAAAGGAACAGTGCCTATCTGGCCTGATGAGAAGACAATCTTTTAGCTTCTGATAGATAAGTCAGGTTTTTATGGTCTGTGAGAATTAATACAGGATTTCTGGTACCTTCCAATAAGTGACGCCACTCCTTAAGAGCGAGAATGATAGTCAGTAATTCTCTGTCCCCTATCTCATAATGGCTCTGGGACACCGACAGTTTCTTTGAGAAAAATCCACAAGGTCTGAGTGTACTGCCCTTTTCTGGTCTTTGGGAAAGTACTGCCCCAACCCCGATTTCTGAGGCATCGACCTCTAACGTAAACAGAAGGGCTGGGTTGGGGTGGGATGATACTGGAGCAGCTGAAAAAGCAGATTTCAGTGTCTCAAAAGCGGATTCATCTGCCTCAGACCATTGGGAAGGATTAGCGCCCTTATGAGTCAAGTCAGACGATGGTTTAACAATCGAGGAAAAGTTCTTGATAAATTTCCTATAATAATTGGCAAAGCCCAGAAATCGCTGAATAGCCTTTAAACCTTTAGGCTATGGCCATTGCAAAACAGCCACAGGTTTCTCCTGATCCATGGCAATAATCACAATAATCAATAATCACAAACCTCAAAAAGGGCACACTGGATCTTTGAAACTCGCATTTTTCCAATTTGCAATATCATTTGTTCTTACGTAGGCGGAGTAATACTTCTGACACATCCCTGATGTGTTGTGACAAGTCATTAGAGTGAATAAGTATATCGTCCAGGTAGACCACGACACAGGACTGCAACATATCCCTGAGGATGTCATTAATTAGTTCTTGGAACACTGCAGGTGCATTACAGAGACCAAACGGCATTACTAGATATTCACAGTGACCGGATCTAGTGTTAAAAGCCGTTTTCCACTCATCACCAGCTCTGATCCGAACCAGGTTATAAGCTGCCCTTAGATCTAATTTTGTGAAAATTGAGGAACCCTTTAGTCTGTCAAATAGTTCGGTGATGAGTGGTATTGGATAGGCATTCTTAAGCATCAGCTTATTTAGGCAACGGAAGTCAATGCATGGTCTTAATTCGCCACTTTTCTTTTTCACAAAAAAGAACCCAGCCCCCGCTGGTGAGGTAGATTTCTTGAGTATCCCTCTCTTGAAGGCATCTAAAATATATTCTTCCATAGCTTGATTCTCCTCACAAGACAAAGGATAGGTATGACCCTTAGGGGGCACCACCCCCTGGGGCAGCTCAATGGCGCAATCACAGGGTCTGTGCTGAGGCAAGGTGCCAGCCTCCCCTTTGCTGAACACATCACTGAATTGTTGGTACTCATCTGGCAATGAAGAGGAGGTACACAAGATCTTTACCGGATGAGACACACAATGCTCCATACAATATTGGGACCAGGCAGAAATCTCACACTTTTGCCAATCAAACTGGGCATTATGTAGACGCAACCAAGGGAACCCCAAAATGACTGCATGGTGAGGAGAACTGATTATCTGAAACTGTTGTTCCTCCTTGTGTAATGCCCCAATAGTCATGGGCAGTGGCATTGTTTCAAAGGTCACCTGGGCAGGCTGCAGTGGTCTGCCATCAATAGCCTCGATAGCCAGAGGAGTTTCTCTCTTAACCAACGGAATCTTATGCCGATCAGCAAAGGCATTATCCATGAAATATCCAGCAGCACCGAAGTCAATCAGGGCCAGAACCTCCACCGAGTGATCTGCCCATGAAAGTACCACCTGGACGGTGGGTTTTTGTATGCTCAACCCTGGGGACGGATGAACACCACCAAGGTCTGTCCCCCAAGGTACCCTAGGTGTGTTTGTTTCCAGAACGAATAGGACAATTACGTAGCAAGTGCCCAGATTTTCCACAGTATAAACATAACCCCTGCCTCCTGCAAAGTGCTCATTCTTCTTTGATTAGCCTGGTAAACCCTACTTGCATAGGTTCACCAGGTTCCCGTGCATGGTCATTGGGTATAGGCAATGAGGGGTGGGTGGGCAAAATGAACTGCTAGGACAGGTGCTTTTTGACCGTCCCTTACTGTCTTTAGCCATAAGCCTGTCCCGGATCAGAGTGTCAATTAGGATAACATAATCAATATATTCGTCCAAATCATTAGGCAGCTCCCTAACTGCAATTTCGTCTTTAATATAATCGCCCAGGCCTTGAGCAAAGGCAGCCAACAATGCCTCATTATTCCAACCTACCTCTGCTGCTAGTGTACGGAATTCTATGGCATCGCCCACAGTCCGTTTGCCCTGTTGGATTTCCATTAGACGTTTAGCAGCAGAGGTGGTCCTACCAGGGATCTCGAATACTCTCCGAAATGTTTGCACAAATTTTCTGAAATTCTTTGTGCAAGGTTTAGTATTTTCCCATAAGGGACTGGCCCATGCCAGAGCATGCCTGGTCAATAAAGATATCATAAACCCCACTTTGCTGCGCTCATTGGGGAATGCATGAGAGGTCAATTCCAGAAATATCTCAAGTTGGTTGATAATCCCTCTGCACAAACTGGGTTCGCCATCGTATCTGAGTGGCAATGGTGCGGAAGCGGATAGCCCTTTAACTGCAGCCACAGAGTTAATAGTATCATTCTCCGGTGTTGAAACTGGGGAGACCACCGGACTTGAAACAGACTTATCAGTAAGTACCGTGCGCTCAAGAATAGTTTGGATGGCCAATGCCAACTGATTCAAACGCTGCTCATGTACATCCATCCTCCAATGGATGTTCTGTGCATTACCTTCACTCTTACTATCTGAGGTCATGGCCCTTTCGTACTGTCACGGTTTGTTATGACTCTCAGACACAGAGTAAGATAAAAATCAAACTTTATTGAAAAGTTTAATGGAAACCCCTACGGGTCAGCACATACACATATATCAATTACACAATCTGGGTGCAAACAGTAGTAGCAAGATATGGCAGTATAGGCTCTACCTGCCTTGCCAATATACCGGGGAAGGCAGCCAGTAAGATGGTACAACAGAATGTAAATAGGCTCTACCGGCCCTGCCAATATACCGGGCAAGGCAGCCAGTAAGATGTTACAATGGACTGTAAATAGGCTCTACCGGCCCTGCCAATATACCGGGCAAGGCAGCCAGTAAGATGATTCAACACAATGTATATAGGCTCTACCGGCCTTGCCAATATACCGGGCAAGGCAGCCTGCAGGAATATGAGGATAGTGAAATAGTCCAATTGGTTCTATGCAACAGAGTCCACAACCGGTGAATGGAGTAAACCAGTACCATGTACTGGAGCAACAGAACGCCCAATCAGTACTATGCAATGGGTTAGCAACCGGCAACATGGAGAAAACTAGTACCACGCCCAACCGGTTCTATGTAACAGGATCAGCAACCGGTAATTGGAGTAAACCAGTACCAAGTATAGGGGCAAAAGGAACGCCCAACCGGTTCTATGTAACGGAATCAGCAACCGGTATATGGAGTAAACCAGTACCGTGCACTGGAACAAATGGAACGCCCAACCGGTTCTATATAACGGAATCAGCAACCGGTATATGGAGCAAACAGTACAGCGTACTGAATCAAATGGAACGTCCAACCGGTTCTATGCAGCGGGATCAGCAACCGGTATATATGGAGTAAACCAGTACAGCGTACTGGAGCAACTGTAATGCCCAAACGGTTCTATGCAATGGGATCAGCAACCAGATATATGGAGTAAACCAGTACCGCGTACTGGAGCAATTGGAACGCCCAACCGGTTCTATGCACTGGGATCAGCAACCGGTAAATGGAGTAAACCAGTACCGCATACTGGAGCAACTGTAACGCCCAACCGGTTCTATGCAATGGGATCAGCAACCGGTATATGTGGAGTAAACCAGTACCGCGTACTGGAGCAAATGGAACGCCCAACCGGTTCTATGCACTGGGATCAGCAACCAGTATATGGAGTAAACCCCAAGATGAAAATGTCGCCCAGGCGACAGGCAGCCAGATGCAGTGAATCAGGATACAGTACAGGAACAGGTTGCCCTCCAGGACAACAGCAGGAACGGCAGGATGGCCATCCGGGTCAGGAACGGAGGCAGGAACAACGCCAGGACCGGAGCAGAAGCAGGATCAGAAACAACAGACAACCGGATCTGGAACGAGGACAGGAACCATGCAGCAGCAGCTCTGACAGTGGAGAACGCTGACACTGGTAGAAGATCACAGGCCCAAGGATACATCATACAGGTGACTGCAGGTATGGAGACACCACGAAAGGGTAGCCAAAGGGTGTCTCAGGCTGGTTTAAATAGGCAGTGCTAGGCGGGCGTAAAACAGACGGTCAATGGGGAATACACACATCTGACTGACAGCCAGGGCGAGCAATCACGGGCACCGTGATACACACACACTGACACTTATACACATAAATGGGCGAGGCATAAAGGGGTGGAGCCAAGGGGGTGGCAAAATGAGGTTTTGCCTAGGGTGGCAAAAATCTTTGCACCAGCCCTGCCCGAACCCCTTACAATGCGTATGTGTTCGCTTATGATTTGCCCTCCGCTGTCCAACAGAACCCTCACTTGAAGAAATTGTTTATGCACTTAATGAATGCAGCAAAGTTTGTTATACCTTCGCATTGGAAATCTTCGGTTGCACCCACCCTATCGAATTGGATTGGTCGGGTTCAGTATTATCACTCCATGCAGGAATTGCATGCCAGGTCTACTAATACCCATTCTGAGTTTCAGCAGCTTTGGGTGCCTTAGACTGATCATATCAGTACAGGTTGATTGTCTCCTGCTTAGGGCATGGCCCGGCGGAGCTGGAAACTTTCCGCTCCATGCCCGATCCCTTCCCCCCCTTTTTCTTTTTTTTTTTTTTCTCTCTCTCTCTCTCTCTCTCCTTCTTATCTGCCTTTTCTCCTTCTCTTCATTTTCTTTCTCTTACTTTCTCCTCCCGCTGCTTTTATGCCTTTACGGTGGGTTGTCCGCCTTTCCTCTAATTTGTTACCTCTTTAGGAACTGCACTTCAGTTATATGCTACATAAAGGCTATGCGCTTCTACTGTTGGAAATTCTCTTGATACATGTATCTTTCTCATACACAGGTTGTCAGTTCAACCAATTTGACTTCGGTTATCTTGCACTTACCAGTTATATTGTTTTGTATCATGTGCTCTGTTTCATGCGATGTACATGTTATTGTGCACCTCAGCTGAGGTTTTCTCTTTTTACTTTATTCTGTCTCTGTATAATTGCATTTGTATTAATAAAGATTTCAAATTAAAAAAAAAGTAAACATTTATTATGGTTGCACCTAAAATTTCCCATGACTACCAAGGAATTAAAAATACCTTTGTTAGTTTGTTAGTTTTCAAGCTTTTAGGTTTATTAGGTGCTACCAGATTCATCAAGTTTTTGGTTTTCATATACACCACTTTTGGTGTTGTGCCTATATCCTCTTTAAGAGGAGGATCCTGTTTTAAAATGTCCCAATGTTTTAAGTGTTACATTTCTGACTATTTTGAGCTTACTCTAGTATCAAACAACATGAGTTGGCTTTTTTCCCTTTGATTTTTCCACAATTTGTGTTATGTAGCGCAAGTTGTGGGAACAAAAACCAACAACGAGCATATCGCTCTGTGAGTCAATGTTTTTCTTGCTTGATTCATGTTAGTCTCTTGATATTTTTGTTGGTGTCTGTGAGTCTCAGGTGTTTCTCTCTTGCATTCTGTGACTTGCGGGTTATTTCTGGGTCTCTGTTTCTAGTTTTTTGATTTCTCGATTTCTTTTTGTGGGTCTCTGCTTGTCTCTTTCTTGATATCTGTGGATCTCTGGTTGTCTGTGTTGGTGTCTCTGAGTCTCTAGCTGTTTCTCTTTCCTGAAGTCTGTGAGTCTCTTGTGTCTTTATTGGGCTACGTGGGTCTCAGTTTGTGTCTCGGTGTCTGAGAATCTCCCATTGTCTTGTGTATGTGTTTCTCTAGTTGTGTTTCTTGGAGTCTGTGAGTTTCTGCTTGTCCTTCATGGTGTCTTTGAGACTCTGATTGTATCTTGCTTAGTGTATGTGAGTCTCTGTTATTCTCTCTTGACTTCTGCGTGTCTCTGGTTGTCTTTCTTGCAGTCTGAGTCTCTGCTTGTACTTCACAGTGTCTATAAGTCTGTGATGGTCTCTCGCTCATTGTCTGTGTGTCTCTGGTTCTCTTGGTGTCTGTGAATTTCTTGTTTTGTATATTGACATATGCGATTGTCTGGTTATCTTCCATGGTGTGTGTGTGAGTCTCTTATTATCTCTCTTGTTTGAGAGTCTTGTTTAAAGGTTGTTGCACTTGGTGTTTGAAAATCTCTGTTTTTCTCTCTTGGTGTGTGTGTGTGTGTGTGTGTGTCTGGCTGTCTCTGTCTTGGTTTCTGGTTTAATGGTTGTTTCGCTTGATGTCTGTGAGTTTCTGACTATGTTTATTGATCTCTGGATTTCTGTGAGTCTGCAGATGTCTCTCTTGGGGGTAGATTTAAAGGCAGGCGTTGGCAAAAAAAATCTACCGTCGTATTTTAATGTTCAGTAAGCCATTTAAAGGTTCGTCTCATGAACCGCTAATGGCAGTTTGCTAATTCTTATTCACAGTAATCTTACCTGCATTGAGATTCATGAAACAAGATTCCCCAGAGCCATTTAAAGGAGTGCGGTACTGCTAACGGCTGAAAAAAGATACATTTAATGGGCAAAAGTTAAGACCCAGTTTTGTTAGCCATAAAACACATAACGGCAAAAATTATCCTGTGCAATGCCAAAATAACACAAAAACCATACCCATGCACCACAAATCACTCTCACACACAACACAACAACCTAGCAACACCACAGGAACAAGTCTTTCAAAAAGTACACCAATACAGCACATTACAACATTGCACGGAACAATGGGGGTTAACACACAACACGGGCACCTCTCAATACAAAACAAGCTCACCTGGGCAACATCTAAACACGATAGAGACACAACCTGTACCCCACAACGTGACACTCCCAACTCACAGCTACACACCAATCAAAACACAGCAGATTTTATAACACAAACACACCAGCAAACACTTACCTGGACAACAAACACCCTCCCATTGGTCATCACTCACCTAGTGACTGCGGACATTGTGGGGTAGATTTAAAGGCTTGAGTTAAAATAGCCAGTAGGGCCAAAGTGAATACCGGCTTAAATAATAAACTGTGTAACGCGGTATTCAAAGACCCTACCGGCTAAAACCACAAAGGACGTTAAACCACAGAAATGGTCTTGTGGCTAAATGTCCGTTTCAGGAGTTAAGTTCGCAAAACGCTACTAAAAGCAGTGATAATGGGAACTTAACATTAAAAAACAATTAACTTTCGGTTACTCCACCCATACTCCTGACTTGCCACCCCCTGTAGATTTTTGATACCTTCTTATGACCACTTTTGATGTGTGTGATGTGGGGGGGAGGCCTGTCCTCATGAACTCTAACTTCCGTTCTCACGTTGCACCACTTCAGATGATCTTTGTTTATATGTTCAACAGCTGAGATTTGGTTATATGATTGTATATTTTGGGACAATTCTTATGTTATTAACGTACCTGTTGGGTCTTAGATGATCTTCCACTTTACTGATTTATACTGGCTCATAGCTCTCAGGAAGATCCACAATATGTGTAACGGTTTTATCAGACACTCAGACCAGAGATAATAAGTAAAACACAGTTTTATTGAGAACTAAGGAGGAACACGGCCCCCTAAGGGCAGAAATAGGTAATGACATATAACTGAAGGCAAAAATGGATGTATAGCAGACACAGTATGGATAAGGAGCAATACTGTATAATGCAAAGGGAACAGAGTATAACAAGGGTTAAAGTCCAATGCAAGTAATCAGTCTCTGTTGTGGTGTGTTAAGACAACGCCCAGTAGATGACAAGAGCAGCCAGAGACTGAGGTGAGAGGTGGAGAGCACCTTAGTAGTGAGTCCAAGCAGGAGTCCTCAAAGGACTGGCGATATGTAAGACCAACCACTTGTGCTAGAGCTAAATGGTACTACAGCCAAGAGCACTCTGCCGTGCGTAATGGGATAAACAACACTGCGTGAGCTGAATGGGACCAGAGCCAACGGCACCCTTCCGGTGCTAAATGGGTTAATAGCACCACGAGAGCTGAATGGGACCAGAGCCAGTAGCACCCCTCGGTGCGTCAACGGATACACACACACTGCAAGAGCTGAATGGGACCAGAGCCAGTAGCACCCCTTGGTGCGTTAACGGATACACAAACACCACCAGAGCTGAGTAGGACCAGAGCCAGTAGCACCCTTCCAGTGCGTAAATGGAGCGAGTATTATTGCAAGAGATATCGGTATCACAGTTAACGGAAGCCACAACTGCTCTGCAAGTATAGCGGACAGGCTCGGTAATGAAGGCAACCAGCACAGCAAGTGTTAACGGAGAGGCTCGGTATAGGAGGCAACAAGCTCAGCAAGTGTTAACGGAGAGGCTTGGTATTGGAGGCAACAAGCTCAGCAAGTGTTAACGGATAGGCCCAGTATCTGAGGCAACAAGCACTGCAAGTGTTTACGGACAGGCTCGGTAACGGAGGCAACAAGCTCAGCAAGTGTAACGGATGGGCTCGGGATCGGAAGCAACTAGCACTGCAAGGGTGAAGTGGGAGGTCAGCATATACTGCTCAAAATACACAGTTCACAATGTCGCCAGGATCACAGGAGACAGGTCACGAAACAGGAACATCAGCCAGGCCGGGTCGATCACGGAGCAGGAACGTCAGACAAGCCGGATCAATCACGGAGCAGGAACGTCAGCCAGGCTGGGTCATACAGAGAGCAGGAGCGTCAGACAAGCTGGATCAATCACGGAGCAGGAACGTCAGCCAAGCTGGGTCATACATGGAGCAGGAACCAGTAGAATAGTCAGACAGGCCAAATCGGTACACAGGAATGCAGGAACACAGCAACAGAAGCACTGGTACTGGAACACCATGAAAGGGCACCTGACAGGTGCCAGAGGCCCGGTATAAGAAGGCCACACTGGGCGGGTTTAACCAAGCTCCACCAATAGGAACACACCACAGCAGAGAATGACAGAAAATCACGGGAACCGTGATACTATGCTTCCCTTTTTTTTTTTTTTTTTTCCTTTCTGCTCCCGCCTCACTTTATCATTTGACTACTACCCATACTTCCTCTCTTTACCCTTATGTCTATCTCCAAGCAAGTACTCTTCTCCTACTGTGTGTACTGGGTGCTCTTCCTGAGCCTTTCCATTAGCACCCTACACTCTGATGGGACTCTCCTCCCATACTACTTCCACAATTGCTGTATTGCCTTCCCCCAAAGGCCTTATGGCACTCTCCGTGTCACTTCTTTTTCTTGTTTCCTTGATACATTCCTACCATGGCTTCCTTTCCTTTCTCGCTTCTCCCTGTCCTTTCCTTACCTCCTTCCCTCTCTTTCTACCCCTCTGCTCCTTCTCCGTTCTTCCCCCTCTCTCCCCTCCCTATAGTCCATTGGGCAACTTCTACTACCTCCACCTTGGAATACCGGACATCAATGTAGTTACACCAAGGGGTTGAACTCTCCTGAGAAAAGAGCGATGCTGCTGCGGGATTTGAACAGAAGAGCTGCAGACATCATACTGGTTCAAGAGACCCATTTTTCGCCCTCATTGTGTCCAAATGTCTCTAATCGTCTTTTCCCTACAACTTACTATGCGTCTGCTACCGAAAAGAAGAGAGGATTCTGTATCCTATTTTATGCATCCTTACCTTGGGTTTTGCACGATGTGACTGCAGACCCAGATGGTAGATACCTGATGGTGTATGGTCTCCTACACAATAAACCAGCGTCTATCCTCAACATCTACTGTCCAAATTCATCTCAAATATAATTTCTTTCCAATGCCCTTACCATCTTGGACTCTTCCTCTAACGGTAGGCTCATCATGGGAGGTGACTTTAACATGGCGCTCGACCCTACCCTGGATTCTTCTTCAGGGAAATCCCCATTCAAGCTCTCTCAACTCCGTCACCTGAGGAAATTGTTCTCAGACCTCCACTTTTTAGATTCTTGGAGTCTCCTTCATCCACATGACAAGGACTATAACTTCTTTTCCTTTCCCCACACTACTTATAGCAGAATCGACTACTTATTCCTGTCTCAATTCCTTCTTCCGCAGCTGAAGCGGGTTATCATTGATTGTACTCCATGGTCAGACCACTCCTTGGTTCTGATGACCCTTTCAAGCTTTGCCACTACTCCTTCCCCTGGTACTTCGTGCCTTAATGACTTATTCTTTTCGGACCCCGCAACCCATGCCACCTTGACTTCCACAATAGATTAATATTTTCAGCTCAACTCCACGCCTGATGTCTCCCCCCCACTTATCTGGGAAGCACTCAAATGCATCCTCCGAGGCCACCTAATTAAAATTGGAGGCCACAACAAAAGGAAGAAATGGAATCGTATTCACGACTTACTTTCTGAATTACTTATCAAGGAATCAATTCACAAAGGGTCTCTCGCGGCACAACTTCTGTCTGAAATTCAAAGCATCAGGAGTGAACTGAACAAGGTCCTGAGAGATGGTGTGCAGAAAACGTTCATGCGCCTCAAATACGAGAAATGCATCTCAGGTGACAAATGCGGTAAACCGCTAGCTAGACTAATAAAAGCTAAGAGACGAGTGATGAAACCAATGAAGGACTCCTCTCAATGTAGCAATTACCGCTGAATGTAGCAATTACTGCTGAATATCGATTTGAAATTATTTGCAAAGATTCTAGCTAATAGACTCTGCCCCTTTCTCCCCCAGCTCATACACCCGGACCAAAGTGGATTTGTCCCGGGGCATGAATCACGACACAACATTGCCTCTGCCATTTCTCTCACAGACTTCGCTATTTCTAATAAAGTGCCCACAATTTTCTTCTCGTCAGACACCGAGAAGGAGTTTGATAGGGTTAATTGGGCGTACGTTAGAGAAACTATACGTGCCTTTGGACTAGGACCTGTTATCCTCCAAGGCAACATGAGCGTATACACATCTCCATTGGCCAAAGTTTTGGTTAACGGTACCCTCTCCTCTTCCTTCCCCATCACTAATGTGACGCGGCAAGGCTGCCCTCTTTCTCCTTTAATATTTATTTTGACACTGGAACCTCTCCTACAACATGTACAGCAACATCCGTTGATCTCTGGTCTTCAGGTTGGCATTGAACACTACAAACTGTCTGCTTTAGCTGATGATATCCTGTTTTTTGTGTCACATCCCTTATTCTCCCTTACACCCCTCTTCGAGGTTTTAACTGATTACTCGCTTATCTCCCAAGCTTTGATTAACTATTCCAAATCGGAGGTCCTTAATCTTAATCTAGACTCCCAAAAGGAGAATGTGGTTCGGGACAAATTTCCTCTTCAGTGGTCCACTGACTCCATTAAATACCTTGGCATTCAGATTTCCCCAGACCTTTCCTCCCTTCGCCACAGGAATTTCTCTCCCTTGATCTCAACGATCAAGACTGATCTAGCATCTTGGAACTCCTTGCTCATCTCGTGGTTTGGGCGTATAAATGTCATTAAAATGATGATTCTCCTGAAGGTCCTTTATGTTTTGAACGCCCTCCCAATATCGGTTCCTAAACATTACATTGACGCCATCTCCTCTTTGACCTCACAATTTATCTGGGCTGGTAAGAGACCGAAGATTCGACATAACATACTTGTTTCCCTAATCGATCAGGGGGGACTGAGAGTCCCGGACTTTAGTAAATATCACAACGTCTCTGTCTTGGCTAAACTCTTTGACTTCCTTTCCTCTCCTCCAAAGAGATGGACCATGACCCTCTCTTCTGTCTTCCAAGGCTTTGACCCCATTCAATTATTCTGGACACCTCCTGACTCTATTCCTTTGCATTGCAGATCCCATGTTATTGTCGGCCACATCCTTAGAACACGGAAGCAGATTAACCACACTCTGAATCTTGCTCCCTTCCCTTCTCCCCTCCTCTCGTTTTTGGATAATCCTACATTTCAAATGGAACTGCCAGCCCTTTTACGGGACCAGTGGAGACAACATAACCTTCACACTCTATGCTCCCTTTCGAACGGCCCACAATTCATACCTTTGTCCTCTTTGACAGACAAAATTGGCCAACGATATGCTCCATGGTGGCTTCTTTTTCAGATTCGCCACTGGTACAGCTCCTTATGTAAAATATCATCCCCAGTCAGACTCCTGACACCTTTTGAGACAAAAATAGTGTATCTTCCTACCCCCTTTTGTCCTCTCTCCTTCTGCTACTCTCTATTCTTCCAGCAGCATACCTTGAAACCCTTTTTCATTAGAAGATGGGAAAACAAATTAAATATCTCCTTGGATCAGGTGCAATGGCACTGTATTCTTTCATCTAATTTCAGGCTCCATAGGGACACCAGATCGAGGGAACTGAACTACAAGATTCTTACAAGTTGGTATCGGTCCCCCTCACTCTTAGCTAGATTATACCGTAACACCTCCCCCATTTGCTGGAGATGTCTACAACATCCAGGATCCCTCTCCCACATTTGGTGGAGCTGTCCGTTGATCCAACCCTTCTGGATACAGATCTTGGCATCGATAAACTCTGTCCTCTCAATATCACTCCCTCTGGATCCTCGCCTTTGTTTATTCTCCTACACAACTCATCTCTCATTACCTTTGACCTCTTTCCAATGGAAATTTGCTCTTCTTCTTCTTACTTTAGCTTGTTCCTTGATCCCACTGCATTGGAAACAGACAACTACCCCACCGCTTTCTCAATGGATTTCTAGAATAGATGCACATATCGAGATGGAGCGATGCCACGCTAATGCGACAGACTCTTTTTCTAATTTTGATCCGATCTGGTCCCAGTGGACCAAGAGTGGTCCTACTCTTGTCCTGCCCCCCCCCGGCTCTTCTGTTATCTGATGCACCTCTATCCGGTTCTTCTCCCGTTCGCACTTGTTAAACCTCTTGGCTTCTCTGGCTTTCTGCTTTGATTAGTGGCGGCGTCTTTATTCATATTTTCAGGATCTGACATGCCACACACAGCTTAGTACTTCCAACTGTGGAAGCTGCCCCTTGGACTTTCAGTCCCTCCCCCCACCTTCCCCACTCTATTCTACCACCCCATTTAATTCTGTGTTGATCTCAGTTCTATACCTTCCTACCTACCCTCCTCCTCCCTCCCTACTTTTCGATTCCAATCCCCTCTTTTTTTTTCTTCTTTTTATTCTCTCTTCTAAGCTTTCCTTTGTTTTTGCTACCTCCAGAAGCTCCTCTTATCTTATCCTGCATCTATAATGATATAATTGGCCCTTAAGTAGCCTCTACACTTCTAACTCCAATCCTCTCATGCTATCAAACACATATACCAGATCTCCAGCTGTAACATATATGCCTTTCTAAACACTTATGGTTATGGTAATCTTATCAACAGTATCTAATGGATGGAAAGTGTGACTGTACCGCTTTACTTTGCTACATTTTTTGCATTTTTCATTTTTTGTATTTCTGTTTATGAAATTCAATAAAATTCTTCAAAACAAAAAAAACAAAAAACAATTAACTATCGGTGCCTGACATACTGCCAAGCACAGATCGTTAACTGATATGTCTTACACATACCTGATATCCACTGTCTATCTATCTTCTGTCTTCTTTCCTGTCTTCTGTCCTACTCTTTTTTTTTTTTTTTTGTTCTTCTTGCTGTAAAAATAAAAAGAGATATAAGTATAATGTAGAAATAAGCGTAAGCCTAATGCATACTTTAACCCCCTTGATTGCATGAGGTGTACGCAATGCATTGCAAAGGCCCAGGGTATACCGCCCAAAGGTCACGCTCCTTGGAATGACTGATGACGAGGTGATAGATCACTACAGGTTGACGCCGAACAGCATCATTGCCCTATATAAGGTAATCAAGGATGAGGTCGATCCCATATATGTCCACAACCATGCCATAACTGGCTTGCAAAACCTCATGTGTGCCATATATTTCATGGCAAGGTTACGCATCTGGCATGTCACAGGCCACATACTTGAGGGTGCCGGCCCAGGTCTTGCCAGCCCTCAATAGCAAGGCTAGTAGGTATATCCATTTTCCCACCACTGACATGGAGTGAACACATCTGAACCAGGTTTTTTTACGAAAGGGGAGGCATGCCCGGGATCATGGGTGCAATAGGTTGCACCCATGTCTGTATCAAAGCTCAAGCACGTGAGGGACAGTCATTCATTAACCACAAGTACATCCACTCCATCAACATGCAGATGGTGTGTGACAGCAACATGAGGATCATGAATGTTTGTGCAAAATATCCAGGGAGCTGTCATGATGCATATATACTCCGAAACTCATCTGTACACAGAGACTTTGAAAATGGAACTGTAATGGGCTGTAAGTCGTTACTGATGAATATTTTGGATCTACAGACTGTTGGCCTTATGCGTGGCCTTTTTGTGAACTATTTCAGAAATTTGTATGTTAAAACCACCGACAGCTCTGCCCAAAGCCTGAACGGCCAGAGCTGCATCACCGCAGAATGGCAAAACCCCTTGTCGGACTACAGGGCCAGCCAGTTTTCACCCGATAACCCGTTGGATGTTTCTATGGCGACGACCCCTTGTCGGACTACTGGGCTAACCAGTTTTCCCTGACAACCAGTCGGATGTTTCTATGTAGGGCTGGAACCGTCGATATCAGGTCTTACGCATTGTAGTGAGGACTATGGGACAGCTCAGGGATTGGTCGACTAGCGACCCATTGCTTCAAACCCAGGCCATTGTCCCTAGATGTGTATTCCAGCCTCTCCACTTCCTTTATTTTATTATGTGCCTCACCCCAGACATTTTGTTAACTAAATTCAATCATGTGACTGTATGTCACTGCTCTTTTGTGTACCGTGTCTTATTTTACATTTGAATATGGCTTGATGTGTATAAAAACCCGAGTTGTTGTTCAATAAAGTGTGTTCGTTTGGAGTAAGCAGTCTCCCGAGTCGTGCTTGCCTGGATGGTGTAAAGAGTCCACTTTGACTTCCATCCCTGAAATGCATACAGAGCTATTCACTATCCCTCTCTAGGAGTTCCGACTACAACTTGGTGGAATTTCAAAGCCTCGCCGACTGCTGCTGCTGGACTCTGCATCCAGAGACTCAGCGACCCCCGACTGTCTTGCCTCATTCGACCGGTGTTGAATCCCTCGTGTCGGTGATTCTTCAACTGTTCGACTCTTCCGGCCTTGCTTTGGACTGGTCCATCTGACAGTGCCTAGCCGACTTCAGGAGAGAAGACTCTGCTACGACGGCCCAGAACTCCCTGGCATTTGGGTTCCCATTACAGGAACGTATACAGGGGGATGGCTTCTGGGTGGGTTAACAATATTAAATCACCCCACATCCACATGCACACACATCGTTGCTCAACATGCTCTTTTCTCATAGCTAGTATGTAAACCTCATAAAACATCAGCCACACAACATGTGCTTCCTGTCTAACCATGTCACTCACTTTCCACAGATGATTCAGGCTATGGCTGCAAATCCTGACTACTGACTCCGGTCACAAATCCCCAAACCGATGCCCAAGAGTGATACAATCAGGCTCATTGCAGAACAAGGAATGCCACTGAGTGGACCTTTGGGCTCCTAAAATCCTGGTTCAGGTGTCTGGATCAGTAGGTGAGCACTACAGTATGCACCAGTCAAAGTCTGCTACATCATAATGGCATATGCAATGTTACACAATATCACTGTGGACACCAGATTTGTGGATGATATCCAGCCCCCACCTATACCTGATGACCCTGTGGACATTGTAGAGGGTGAAGAAGGCCTAAGAGGAATGCAGATAAGAGACATATTGATCAGAGAACACTTCAGCTGTGAGTATAATACATGCATGCACACAGTCCTTGCATGTCCATCATCAGTCCTGTGAATTGGCGCAAACACACTTACCACAACACACATGTTCTATTTTACCCCACAGGATCAGTGACACAGCCCTGACACTGGCTGCAGTATGGACCACAATCATCTACCATTCCATGGACGAGTCATATTGTGGCTGGGGATTCCTATAACATCTGCCACCCTGTCATCCATGTTGATATTGCTACCTCATGGATATCATGCATGCCCCCATGGAAACCAAGGTACAACACTTTTTACCCATATTCAGCATATCCCAGGGCTCCATAGGCAGCAACTCGGATAACACTCTGTCACATCAGGGGTTAAGGGGCCATTGGAGTGAACATGGGACCTGTAGTTTTCTATAACTGAAAAGAGCAGCAGTGGGATGGATCTACAGTGGTATTGTGTTACACAAAATAGAGGTCATGATAGGTGGATAAGATCTCAAGGGACACCATGCTGACCTGTGTGTGCAGCACTCTGACAGTGGCAGCCCACATTTATCTTTTTCATGGAGCTATCAGGACATATTTGTTGATGTTTGAATTTATGTCAGGAGCAAATATCCCTAGGGCTGGTTGACATCCCCTTAGTTCTCCACACAATGGGTTACAGAAGAGTAGACAACACATTAAAAAACAAAAAAACAAAGGGTTATGTACTCCCCTGTAATGGATAAGACTCATGGGATAGTGATGTGGGAGCTATTGCATGACGATCAGTTCGAGGGTGCTGTTACAAATCCTGTTGTGTTCTCCCACAGGCATCCATAGCATGATCCATCCTGGAACACAGGAGTTCCTATGTGACTGGACTGAAGCCAATGATAACTCCTCCATGAAGCTCACCCCTTGATGATTTCAAGTACTTGTGTTGGTGTTGCATTGTATAACCTGATGTTCACAACAACCTCTACTGGATCATCCACATATTCACAGAAGACCCAAATGTATGTGTTTCCTAACATCCAGATAGCAAACCAGAACAGTAAGAATGCTTATCTGCAGAGTTACAATACATTGTGAACAACAAATGAGCAGTTCAGTAGTGTTTCTTCAGGATCCTTTTTAAAGCTTTTATGTACCTTTTGTGTGCTCATGCAAGTGTTCAATGCATATAGTCAATATACCCAAAAAACACATATATATGTTAATGTATTGTGAGACACATTAAAGGCGAACCATCACTATTCAATAATGTGACTGTTAAATTAAATGTGGGATTAGATATGTCTCAATATTGAACCATACCAATGGCTAGAGTATCCCTCATACATAGGAAAGTGATAAATAGGTGATACAGGGGACTTACTTCCACAGTGCTCTCATGTCCACGGTTTCTATGTTGATCAGTGTAATCAATGTTCTGAGATTGCTTTAGTTTGACATCTCTCAGTACATGGACCACATTAACATCAACTAAACTAAGTGGTGATGTGATATCACTGGTGAAGTCAGTTTCAACCTTAGTAAAAACCTTAACACAACTTACTGCATACAATACTCACCCTAGGGTTTCAATGTGTAGCAGCCACATTGAAACCTTAGGGGGATCATTCGTTTATCCAGTAAGTTATTTTCATAATCAGAGTGTGAATCACAGCCTATTTGGCTTCATGTTCTAGCTAGCCTGCCTGTTATTTCTTAGCTAAGTCAAATATCTGTTTGGTTAACCTCTTTAAATCACAACAATTGATGCAAGTGAATGTTCACAGTGTTGAACCTGTTGTTATGCTAAGGGTAGGTATCTGTTGTTCAAATCCACATCATGGCCATATAACACTGTTATGTTATTTGGCTCCAGTGGTGGATTGCAAGTTGAATTTGGACAATACTGTGTGTGAGAACCCATGTTGAAACATTCTACAGAAGTTGTGTTCACTGCATTGCTTTGCAATGCATTGGAGACATATTTGCCACCTAATCTATCAGTAAACACAAACCATATCAAACAGGATTCAAATGCAGAAGTGCTTTTTTATTTAGGAGGACAATAACAAGTTGGGCTGTTTATTTATTTTATTTTTTTGGGGGGGGGCCTTGGCCTGGGTGGCAGATGTGGATACCCTGGCTAACTGCCTGTCACCCTTTACACCCTAGGTGTGGTTTCAGGGGTCACACTAGTGGAAGAGGTAGGTGCAGTGGTACCCTCTGTCAACCACTGCTCCCTCTCCGCAATCAGGTTCTCCCTGCGGTTGTGGTCTCTGAACCCACCAGCAGCTGCCCCATCAAGTCCATCATCCCTGTCCAGTACTGACGCAGCTCTGCAGTCAGCACCGTGTGCTGTACATCCAGGGCATGCATGCTGTCTTGTAGTCTTGCATAGTTCCTCAGGGAATCCCTTTGGAGCCTGTTGGTCCTTTGGGATTCCCTGATTTGCCTCCTCTGTAGCACCAGGCACTCCGCCTCCACCCTACCCTGCTGCGTGCACTGCTGGAGGAGGATTACCTGATGAGGCTGCTGATGGTGAGGCTGCTGCTGATGAGGCTGCTGCAGATGAGGGCCATGTGCCCACCACATCCAGGGACCCTGAGCTGCCCACTGATCTCTGTGGTGGTGGTGGGGTGAAGTCTTCCCTCGGTTGAGGGTGCTGAGGCTCGCCAGTCAGGCCCAGATGTTTGTATTCCAGTGGCCAGGGGTCATAAATTGGCCAATGGTAGCTGCTTGGCCCCCACCTAGGATCATACCTGGGTCTATGCTGGGGAGCCATCCAGGAAAGTAGGTCCATCTGGTGGCATATGGCCCATATTGAGGGGTGGTCACTGTCCCTGGCAACTATTGCCTTCCTGGTGGTGGTGGTGCTGCTGCTGCTGCTGCTGCTGCAGTGTAATACCTCATGGAGGTAGTGGGATGCATCAACAATTCTTCATGTAACATCCAGGCACTGTATTGGGGTGGTGCAGCAGGTGATGGAGCAGGTGTTGCAGCAGGTGTTAGAGCAGGTGGTGCAGCAGGAGGTGATGGTGGGTATGGTGACCAAAGGCTGGTCCCCTCCACAGAATACTCCTCACTGGGTACTGACTCTGCCTCCTCCATGGGCTCCTGCTGTGCTGGAGGCCTGTAAGCTGTGTGGGTAGATGAGATGGTATGATTAGTAAACGTAGCAATGACTGGATTAAAGGGATAGTAATGGTTAATTTCACCTTGATGTAATATTGTAGGCATTAAAATAGATGTAGATTGATGTAAGTTTTATCTCTCAAACCTTTATGGTTTGAGAGATATTGCTTGATAAAGTTAACTCTATTTAGAAATAAATACTTCATTGGAATAGTCTACAAAGTGTGCCTGGTGTGCAAGCACACTTTGTAGACCATTCCATTGAAGTATTTATTTCTAAATAGCGTGATTTCGGCTCTGCTGAATAGCCTCTATCTGATCAAATGACTGGAATCCACAGCTATCCCATAGACCTCTAACTTGACTAAAACAGACAGGAAGAGTTAACTTTACCAAGCAATATCTCTCAAACCATAAAGGTTTGAGAGATAAGACGTCAATCGATCTACATCTTTTTTTTTTAATGCCTACAATATTACATCAAGGTGAAATTAACCATTCCTATCCCGTAAAATGCAAGATTTTGAAGTACTTGACATGTAAATCTCTGTTGTCATGATGGTATCCTATGCAATGCACTGCGGTGCATGGGATACCACTCTGGCAATAACAGATTGATGAACTTGCCAGGATCTTGTCCATGAGGTCTGTCCAAGTTCAGTCCTGAAGGCCAACGATTAGGCCAGTAGTGAAGGATATCTTTGATTAAGGTCTGTTGTTTTTCTGGATAAGCCGATCCATCCTTCTGAGTGAGTCAGCAGTGCTCAATCAGAGATATCCTTCATTCATGGCCTGTTGGTGAACAGACTACAATCCTTAATATTTGGTTCCCATGTGTATCCTGCAAATAGTGGATGGTCTAACATCCATCCATGACATCATCACTCCTGAGTATCCAAGTGGGAACCAAATGTGAGATATGTCAGTTCAAGTTAGAGTAAATATTGCATACACAACACAAAGGCCTACTTTTTTTTCTCCTTTAATTCAAGAGAAATTTTTAGGCCTGTGTGTTGCATATACACCTAGTTATTCTCAGTGGCAATGTGATTTGTGACCTGATCCATCTTTTTTACGATTCAGTGAGAGATGATGAAGATCTGATGAACTGAAAATGATGATGACTTCTCCAGTGATCTCATTTCCCCATTTCCAATGTTTTGTATGGAGTCTATACAATGAGACCTTAGCAACTTGATTCATGTTATTGAATAGTTTCCATAAACTAATATGGGTATTGTTGAAGTGAGGATATGTAAGGGTTAATTTCGCTCCATCATCTCTTTTTCACCACTTAGTGATTGCCCCCTGTGTAACTTGTAATTGTTACCCTCTCGACTCGTGTTTGTTTTTTTCCTTTGAGTACTGAAGGGGTTGCCAAAGCATTGTTGAGCGATGCATTGATGATCCCTCTGGGACTCAAGGGGTTATGTGCTGAGTTCCCTGTGGGTATATGGGTGACAATGTGATGGAACACTGATTATGTTTCACAGACAACAGCTTTTGAACCTGGTTTGTGTGGATTGTGTGTGATCAGCACAGCAACATGAGGGTTGTACTAGGACAGGTGTTGGCCTGGTAGAACCTTGCCATTTGTGCTTGTACTGTGTTGGTGCAATTGTGTGGATGAATGATGGACATGTGTTGGGGTGTGACTGTATTTGCGTGTGATGGTTGTGTCAGTTGATGTGGTGTGTGGTTATGTGATGATGCACTTACTGGTAGTGTGGAGGCTCCTCTCTTCCTCAGTGTCAGATCCTCCAGGGACCCCCTCAATCAGTGTGTCTGACATATTCTGCCGCAGCATCTCCTCCCAGCTCTGTAGCTGATGTGGGCAGGGGGACCACCTCCTGTTCCTCGGGCGTAGAGGGCGGCCTCACCCATTATTTTCTTGACCACCCTCTTGCAGTTGCCCATTCTCTTCTACACGGAGTCCACGTCCCACCACATTCACCCTGCTGCACACTTGGTTCCAGATGGCCTTCCTCCTCGCAGCCAGGCCAGGGACCCTCTCCCTCAGGACACTCTCACTCCCCAAGACAGCCTCCACAAGGGCCTTGTTCTCGTCTTCCGAATAGCGAGGATCCCTAAGCCTATCCTCCTCAACTCCGGCCTGTGAGGTGTCAGAGCTGTGGCCGGAATATCCTGCCTGCTTTTCCCCTGCCTGTCCGTGGTGCTCCCTGACAGGTACCCCTCGTCCCACTGCAGCATCTGTCCCTGTCCACCGTGTGCCTGCTCTTCTGGGCTGGGTCTCCCTCCGCCCTGCGGATCTCTAACTCCTACTGTCGGCAGTGATGCCCTCTGACCTTCCTCCTCTTCCACTACTCTCCCCATCCCACTCTTCTGCCCTCCTTTCATGGCCATCATTCACCCACTCACACCCAGGCCCTTACAGACACAATCGATCCCACACACTCTCTGTCACTCACATATTCACACTGAAAAAATAAAGTTTAAAAACAAAAAATGTGTAAAGTGTTCTAAAAAATAAGACTATGTGTGTGTTTGTGTTTGTATGGGTGTATGAGATATGTGCAAAAGTGTGCTATGTGTCTATTTATATGTAAATCTCTCCTCTCCAAACTCCTTCTACCTTACTCCTCTGTATGCTTCTCTCTCTATCCCCTGCTCTAAATGCTATCCTCCGCTCCTAGGTCCTGTGCTCTAGCTCGCCAAAACTCGAAACACAGACAAGGTGGGACCGTTATTTTTGGGTATATATATAGGTGTATTTGAACATTTTTGATACTTTGGGGTCTTGGGATTGGCTGGAAGTTTGAACTCGTTTGTGCATCTATCAGGGTTGCTAGACAACGATGGCTGTTATGTTACAATTTGACTTAAGTCGTGTTTTAACAGGTGATTAGGATGCACAGTAATATGAAAAAAGGTGCGACGCAGGTTTTTGTGTTACATGTTTTTGTTGTGCCTACGCTCATTAGCTATTCTTGTAGACTACCTGTTGAATCCAACATAAATCATGTATTATTTGCGGCCGATGCGCCTTTTTTATTTAGCGGCTGTTTTAACGCAAACCTTTAAATCCACCCCTTGGTGTCTGTGAGTATCAGGTTGTCTTTTGTTTTCTTTGAGTCTCTGTTTCTCTGTTGGTTTCTATGAATCTCTGGGTGTCTGTATTGGTTTCTGTGAATTTTTGATTGTTTCTCTTTGTTTCTGTGAGTATCTGAATGTCTTCCTTGATGTCTGTGAGTCTCTTTTTTGATGTCCGTGAGTCTTCTGTTGTCGTCCTTGGTGTATGTGAGTCTCCTGCTAATCTTCCTGATGTCTGTGAGTCTCTGATAGATTCTCTTGGTGTCTATAAATCTTGGATTATGTGCAAGTCTCTGCTTGTGCTTCATGGTGTCTGTGAGTTTCTGGTTGTTCATCGCTTGGAATATGTGAGTCTCTTGTTTTCTCCATTGGTTTATGTGATTGTATGGTTGTCTCGGTGCCTGTGAATCTGTTCTCGTCTTTCATGATGTCTGTGAGTAAATATTGCATACACAACACAAAGGCCTACTTTTTTTTCTCCTTTAATTCAAGAGAAATTTTTAGGCCTGTGTGTTGCATATACACCTAGTTATTCTCAGTGGCAATGTGATTTGTGACCTGATCCATCTTTTTTACGATTCAGTTAGAGATGATGAAGATCTGATGAACTGAAAATGATGATGACTTCTCCAGTGATCTCATTTCCCCATTTCCAATGTTTTGTATGGAGTCTATACAATGAGACCTTAGCAACTTGATTCATGTTATTGAATAGTTTCCATAAACTAATATGGGTATTGTTGAAGTGAGGATATGTAAGGGTTAATTTTGCTCCATCATCTCCTTTTCACCACTTAGTGATTGCCCCCTGTGTAACTTGTAATTGTTACCCTCTCGACTCGTGTTTGTTTTTTTCCTTTGAGTACTGAAGGGGTTGCCAAAGCATTGTTGAGCGATGCATTGATGATCCCTCTGGGACTCAAGGGGTTATGTGCTGAGTTCCCTGTGGGTACATGGGTGACAATGTGATGGAACATTGATTATGTTTCACAGACAACAGCTTTTGAACCTGGTTTGTGTGGATTGTGTGTGATCAGCACAGCAACATGAGGGTTGTACTAGGACAGGTGTTGGCCTGGTAGAACCTTGCCATTTGTGCTTGTACTGTGTTGGTGCAATTGTGTGGATGAATGATGGACATGTGTTGGGGTGTGACTGTATTTGCGTGTGATGGTTGTGTCAGTTGATGTGGTGTGTGGTTATGTGATGATGCACTTACTGGTAGTGTGGAGGCTCCTCTCTTCCTCAGTGTCAGATCCTCCAGGGACCCCCTCAATCAGTATGTCTGACATATTCTGCCGCAGCATCTCCTCCCAGCTCTGTAGCTGATGTGGGCAGGGGGACCACCTCCTGTTCCTCGGGCGTAGAGGGCGGCCCCACCCATTATTTTCTTGACCACCCTCTTGCAGTTGCCCATTCTCTTCTACACGGAGTCCACGTCCCACCACATTCACCCTGCTGCACACTTGGTTCCAGATGGCCTTCCTCCTCGCAGCCAGGCCAGGGACCCTCTCCCTCAGGACACTCTCACTCCCCAAGACAGCCTCCACAAGGGCCTTGTTCTCGTCTTCCGAATAGCGAGGATCCCTAAGCCTCTCCTCCTCAACTCCGGCCTGTGAGGTGTCAGAGCTGTGGCCGGAATATCCTGCCTGCTTTTCCCCTGCCTGTCCGTGGTGCTCCCTGACAGGTACCCCTCGTCCTACTGCAGCATCTGTCCCTGTCCACCGTGTGCCTGCTCTTCTGGGCTGGGTCTCCCTCCGCCCTGCGGATCTCTAACTCCTACTGTCGGCAGTGATGCCCTCCTGACCTTCCTCCTCTTCCACTACTCTCCCCATCCCACTCTTCTGCCCTCCTTTCATGGCCATCATTCACCCACTCACACCCAGGCCCTCACAGACACAATCGATCCCACACACTCTCTGTCACTCACATATTCACACTGAAAAAATAAAGTTTAAAAACAAAAAATGTGTAAAGTGTTCTAAAAAATAAGACTATGTGTGTGTTTGTGTTTGTATGGGTGTATGAGATATGTGCAAAAGTGTGCTATGTGTCTATTTATATGTAAATCTCTCCTCTCCAAACTCCTTCTACCTTACTCCTCTATATGCTTCTCTCTCTATCCCCTGCTCTAAATGCTATCCTCCGCTCCTAGGTCCTGTGCTCTAGCTCGCCAAAACTCGAAACACAGACAAGGTGGGACCGTTATTTTTGGGTATATATATAGGTGTATTTGAACATTTTTGATACTTTGGGGTCTTGGGATTGGCTGGAAGTTTGAACTCGTTTGTGCATCTATCAGGGTTGCTAGACAACGATGGCTGTTATGTTACAATTTGACTTAAGTCGTGTTTTAACAGGTGATTAGGATGCACAGTAATATGAAAAAAGGTGCGACGCAGGTTTTTGTGTTACATGTTTTTGTTGTGCCTACGCTCATTAGCTATTCTTGTAGACTACCTGTTGAATCCAACATAAATCATGTATTATTTGCGGCCGATGCGCCTTTTTTATTTAGCGGCTGTTTTAACGCAAACCTTTAAATCCACCCCTTGGTGTCTGTGAGTATCAGGTTGTCTCTTGTTTTCTTTGAGTCTCTGTTTCTCTGTTGGTTTCTATGAATCTCTGGGTGTCTGTATTGATTTCTGTGAATTTTTGATTGTTTCTCTTTGTTTCTGTGAGTATCTGGATGTCTTCCTTGATGTCTGTGAGTCTCTTTTTTAATGTCCGTGAGTCTTCTGTTGTCGTCCTTGGTGTATGTGAGTCTCCTGCTAATCTTCCTGATGTCTGTGAGTCTCTGATAGATTCTCTTGGTGTCTATAAATCTTGGATTATGTGCAAGTCTCTGCTTGTGCTTCATGGTGTCTGTGAGTTTCTGGTTGTTCATCGCTTGGAGTATGTGAGTCTCTTGTTTTCTCCATTGGTTTATGTGATTGTATGGTTGTCTCGATGCCTGTGAATCTGTTCTCGTCTTTCATGAAGTCTGTGAGTCTATTTTTTTCTCACTTGGTGTCTGTGAGTCTCTGAATGTCTCTTGCTTGGAGTCTTTGGTTTTCTCCATTGGGTTATAAGATTGGTTGTCTCTCTTTGTGTTTGTTTGTCTCTGGACATGATTATTGGAGTCTATGAGTCTCTGGTTGTCTATCTTGTTGTCTGAGAGTATCATTCTTAGGGCTCAATTCAATTCATGCTGGTAAAACAGCCTATAGGGTAAAACTGGATAAAAGTCATTTAGCAAGAAGTGCTAGCGAGCTATTCAATTGCCATACCAGCTGAAAGCACATCAGATGTTGGGCTGCAGAAAAGGACTTGTGGCCAAACGTCCATTTTGTATGCTAAATTCTACGTTCTTAGCAGCAATAATGGGAACATCAAAGTAAAAAAATCTAATGATCAGTGCCTGACATACTGTCAAGCACCAGTATACAGTCACCCTCCCAAACACTAACCCTACACTACCCCAAAACGTAAAGTGCCACAACACTACCCCTAACACTAGCCTAACACCCAGATCTGTGTAACACTTACTTGCCATCCACTGTCCGTCTTCTTCCTTCTTTTTTCTGTAATCTTCTTATTCTATCTTCTTGATGTTGCAACAGAAGAAGAAAGAGGATGGAGAGAAAGAAGAGAGAAGAAGGAAGAGAGATGATAGCAGAAGAAGACTGACAGCAGCTGACCAGGGTGCTGATGACACCGCTGGGCATCAGGATTACTGGTAAGTGTTTCTTTTCAGGGGTTGTTGCTTTCTAACTTAGCCGGATTAACCCTGTAAGTGCCAGAGGGTTAAGCATACTAACATTGCACACACTTTGGGCGTGCTTTGGATAGCCATTGACTGGGATGTGTGCTTACTCACCTCCCAGCCAATCAGCTTTGAGTGGGGGATTGAAGGAATCTGCTTGAAGCAAATTGTCTGAGAGGTGCATAAGCACACATCCCAGCCAGCGGCTGTGAGTAATTTTTTACAGAGACTGCCCATATAAAAAGGCAGTCTCTGTTCAAAATTCCCTCACGCTGGAATGGGTATCAGCCTGTGAGGTACTTGGGGTGGGGGTGTCTGCCTACTATTCCTTTCGTCACCACCGCCGTCGTCAACGGAGGAGAACACAAAGGGGAAAAGTTTATTTGGATACATTTTTGCCTTAACGTTTACTTTTTTATTGGAACACATATATAACTTATTAGCTGAAAAACGGGGAAATGTTTTTATTCATTTGACATCTTTTTTAACTTCGAAATTTGTGCAATGCTTAAACCTTTGCGTGAAAGAGAGGTACACAACACATTGCTCTGTAGTGTGTTGCTTACCCCTCTGGCACTCAAGGGGTTAAACTATGCACAGATGTCCGAGTTATGTTTGGGGCACACATTTGAAATGTATCTTTTTCTTTATTTTACAAGAATGAGAGAAGGAACAGTAGATGACAGAATAGAAGAAAAAAGAAGATGGAGATAAAGAAGGGAGAAGATAGAAGACAAAGATGGACAGTAGCTGACCAGGGTGCTGGTTTCTTTTCTGTTTCTTTTTCAGGGGCAGTTGCTTTGTAACTTAGTCAGATTAACCTTGCGAGTAAGCATACTCCGCTGGCACTCATAGGATTAAAAAATGCCATAGTGATACTGAAGGGATTTAATCTGCTGCAAGGTGGACAAGGACAAACTGGCCTCAAAGTATTTTGCCTGAATGATGGGTTCTGAAGTGAGGAGCCGGGATAAAGCGTCGACTTTAAGATTCTTAGATCCCGGGATGTAGGTGATTATGAAATTAAAGCAGGTGAAAAACAAAGCTCATCGAGCTTGCTGTGAGTTCAGACAACAAGCTTGTTCCAGGAATTGAAGATTTTTGTGGTCTGTTTGTATGATGACCGGAACATGGGAATATGCCAGAAGGTGCCGCCACTACTCTAGGGCCATTTTTGTAGCCAATAATTCACGGCTACCTGTAGTCTTCCACTCGTCTCCTTCTTTTATGCGAATCTAGTTGTATGCCCCTCTCAGGTCCAATTTGGTAAACACATTGGCTCCTTTCCAGGCAACAATAAGCTCTGGAATCAGATGCAGGGGGTAGCTATTTTTAATCATGATCTTGTTCAGCCCTCTATAATTGATATGGGGGTCTCAAAGATCCATCCTTTTTAAAAACAAAGAAGAACCCTGTGCCGGCAGGCGAGGAGGAATGCCTGATGATGCCTCTTGCCAAGTTTTCATTTACATATTCCAGAAGAGCTTGATTATCAGGCTCAGACAAAAGAAAAGTTCTTCCCCTGTGCCCAGCAAAAATGTCGATCGGGTAATCAAAGGGTCTGTGAGGTGGGAGAACTGCAGCTCACTGTTTGGAAAAGACATCCAAATAGTCTCTGTAGGGTTCTGGAATAGAGTCCTTAGGAGTAGTGATGTTACTGACGTTATGTTCAGGTATGTAGTCTTACCTAAACTGGTTCAATAACAGGATGGACCCCAGGCCATCAGTTGATCACCCTTCCAATCAATCGCAAGGATGTGATGATGAAGCCACGGAAGGCCAAAGATCACCTGAGCTGTGGGACACTTGATAATGTCAAATTGGGTGGTCTCAGACTGAAAAAAAAATCTGCTGTGTATATGACGTAACCAGTCCTAACCCCAAGGGACCCCAGTCTACAGAAGAGACTTGAAGCGGATTATTCTTTGGTCTGAGGGAAATCAGGTACTGTGAGGCAAAGGACGTGTCCAGGAATAATCCGGCTGCACCAGAATCAGTGATGGCTTTGGTGGAGACCGACTGATCAACTTAAATGGATGGGAACCATCAGACAGTTAGGGCTGGTGAGAAAGGTATCAGGGACTTGGCTTAAGGAGGGGTCTCCATGGCTTCCTAAGCCTTAGAGTTTCCTGGCCAGCTTGGGCACTGGAGAAGTAAGTTGCCCTTTAAGGCACAATATAGGCAGAGACCTTGACTCTGTCTCCAATGTTTTTCTTCCTCTGTGAGTTTGGTAACTGAATCTGCATCCATAGGTTCATCTCGAGCCATAAGAGTCTCCGTAGATAGTAAAGGCGATGAAACTCCCACAGATCTATAGCAGCAAGAGCAATCTCTCTTGAGCTGCCACTCCTGTAGGCGACGATCGAGATCAAGGCAGAGAGTGATGATACCCTCCAAGTCACCTACCTGGGATTTCTTGACTAGGTAATGCATCCCTAATGCACTTGCTTAAACCTCCACGAAAGGTAGCCTTTAAAGCCCCAGGATTCCAGTCAGTCTTGTAGGATAAAGCTCGGAATTTCCCTGCATATTGTGCAGCCATGGGGGGCTCCCTTTCTTAGTTCCAGTAGGGAAGCCTCAGCGGATGCTTGGCACCCAGGCATATCAAAAACAGTTCTACATGCAGATATGACTGCTTTGGAATCATCCAGAAGTGGGGACCCCTTTTCCACTAGGGGTGAAGCCCAAGCTAAGGCCTCATCTTTCAGTAAAGATATCAGGAAGGCCACTCTGGCTGCATGGGTATTGAAGGACTGAGGCAGGGTTCTGAAGTGCAGCTGATATTGGTTCAAGAAGCAAGGACAGTACATAGGATGTCCTGAGAAATGTTCCGGCAGGGAAATCTTAGGTGGCTTGAACCCTGGAGGAGTTGCAGAAGTGGCGGCTGCCACAGGAGCTGGGGAAGTACTATGAGTGAGACAGGAAGCAGAAGGGGAGTGAAGCATCTCCAATATAGTATACAGTTTATGGTCTAGAGTCTATAGATGAGATGCTGGGAGGACAAAATCTGCTCCTGCTGCTCTTGTCTAGTCGAGATACAGGATCCATACATCTGGCTGGATCTTACTGTGAGTTCCCAAAGAACAGAGGAATGAGATTGGCTATCCAGAAGCTTGAATGCAAGGATTTGGGTGCGTAGCTTTGGTGCATAGGCAGTAACTGGATGGGCTTTGCTGCAGCCACAGCTGAGTCAAAGGTGCTGGCTGTAAAGCCAAATAGCTGGACAGACCTCTCCAGAGACCGCTAGAGGAAGCCCAGCTAACATACAGCAAAAGATACTAGTGAGAAGAGTTCCTGGAATGGGGAAATAGGTGATCGAGCAATCAGGACAGCGTTAGCCAACTCAGGCAGAGGTGGGCAGTCAGAAGTTAACTCCAGAGGAACCGACAGCCAGGTGGTAGTAGCAGGACTGTCGTAGTCAGATGTATTCAATTATGGGAGCTCCGACAACCAGGTGGTTTTAGCGGGTCTGTCGTTGTTGGATACATTCGACTATGGAGGCTCTGATAGCTGGGTGATCATAGCAAGTCTGTCTTAGTCTGATGTTATCGACTATGGAGCCACCTACAGTCCGTTGGTCGTAGCGGACCTGACATAGTCGGATGTTAGAAACTACTGGCAGAAAGCCCGGGAAAGAGTCTCTAATACCTGGAGCTGGCAGGTTGGAAGGTTGAGCAACCCAGAGTCGTATTCAGTCGTGCAATGTAGAATCAATAGGATGCGGCAGAATCAGGTCAGAAGACAGACTGGGGTCAATAACCAGAAGACAGACTTAATCAGCAGATGGAATTTAGTTGGAGGGTAGCCGGGTCAAAGCCAGAGGTCAGATTGGTCAAAATCAGCAGGCAAGAAGAGTAATCAGGGACATGCCATGCCATGACATGAAGTCAGGATTCAGGAACCAGAAACACAGATCCTGGAACTACGAAAGTCTCAGGAATAGAGCACAAAGATCAAGCAAGTGCTAGAGGCTAAGCATGTAGATAAAGGTAAAGATGGCAAATGAGAACTCGTGAGAGGAGAAACCACAAGTGTGGCACTGTCTTGTTGTCTGAGAGTCTGCAGTTGTTTCTCTTGCTGTCTGTGAGTGTTAGGTTGTTTCTAGGTTTCTTTGCGTCTATGTTTCTCTCTTTGTTCCTGTGATTTCTGGATCTCTTTCTTGTTATCTGTGAGTTTGTTTTTTCTCTGACCATTTCTCTTGGTGTCAGTGAGCCTCTGGTTTTCTCTCTTGATGTTTGAGTCTTTCTGTCTTGGTTTCTGGGAGACAATTTTTTTGTTTGATGTTTGTGAGTCTCTGGATATTTTTATTGGTGTCTGAGAGTCTCATGTCTCTCTCTCTGTAGGTTCATGTGAGCTGTTTCTAGGTCTCTGTGAGTTTCTAGTTGTCTTTATTGGTGTCTTTGTTTCTTTTTGTGGGTCTCTGTTTGTCTCTTTCTTGATGTCTGTGGGTCTCTGGTTGTCTGTCTTGGTGTCTGGGAGTCTCTAGCTGTCTCTCTCTCTCTCTCTCTCTGGGTGTCTGTGAGTCTCTGGTGTCTTTATTGGTGTATGTGGGTCTTGGTTTGTGTCTCTTGGTGCCTGAGAATCTCTGCTGGTCATTCATGGTTTCTGTGAGACTCTGATTGCTTTGTGCTTAGTGTCTGTGAAACTCTGTTATTCTATCTTGATTTATGTGTGTCTCTGGTTGTCTTTCTTAGTGTCTGTGAATCTCTACTTGCACTTCACAGTGTCTGTAAATCTTTAATGGTCTGTAAATTGGCGTCTGCGACTCTCTGGATCTCTTGATGTCTGAGGATCTCTTGTTTTGTATATCGGTATATGCAATTGTCTGGTTGTCTCCCTTGGTGTCTGTGAGTCTCCTGTTGTCTGGTTGTCATTCGTGGTTTTGGTGTTTGGTGGATCTCTTGGTGCCTGTGAGTGTCTGTGAGTCTCTGGTTGTCACTCTTGGTGTCTGTGAGTCTCTCATTTTCTCTCTTGGTTTCTGTGTATCTTTGGTTGTCTCTCATTTGTTGTATGTGGGTTTCTCTATGTCTCTGGTTGTATTTCTTGGTGTCTGTGAGTCTGTCTGTGAGTCTCTGCTTGTCTGTGAGTCTTTGTGTCTCAGTGCTATCTGTGAGTCTCTGTTTGCCTCACTTATTGTAACATAGTGACATAGTAACATAGTAAATTAGATTGAATAAAGACTCAAGTCCATCAAGTTCAACCTTTGCCTCATACCCCAGTGACTGAGAATTTTATAGCTTGCCTGCTACCAAATAAATTAGTCTTTATCAGACCTTCCTGATTTCCTACTGATAAACAGTATAATTCTGTGTGTTCCCTTTTGAAAGAAATGTATCTAATCTTCTCTTAAATGTATCCATTGTATCTGTCATAACCAGCTCCTTGGGCAAAGAATTCCACAATTTAACAGACCTTACTGTAAAAAAACCCTTCCTCTGCTGAAGTCTAAACCTTTCTTCTGATCTCAAGAGTTGTCCCCTGGTCATCTGATCAGTAGTGATGAGCGAGCATGCTCGGCCGAAGCTCGGTTCGGCACATGGCGATACTCGTACGAGTACCGCATGTGCTCGCCCGCCATGTTCGGGTCTCCTCCCTGCACGTTTCTCAGCTGCTGCGCAGCCAATAAACGTGCAGGGAGGCTCTGACATCAGTGTAATGCCAGCAGCCATGTTGGCTGCTGGCATTACACTGATTGGCTGGCCAGAACCCGTGATCGGGTGCTGTATAGCACCTGACCAGCGAGTTCGGCTCAGTCTTAGCCAGGGAGAGATGAGGATAGGAAGGGAAAGTCAGTGTAGGGAGAAGAAAAGTGTTGGAACAACATATAAAGACCCAAAAGTCCTTTTTAGGACTACTGTGTGTGGGGGCAGCAGATATATTTTGTTTTGGGGGGCAGAGTTTAAAAAAAAAACGTCACATATTCCGTTCACTGTGCCTAGCCGCAGATTAGCAGCACATTCTGTTTAGTGTGCAAAGTTTCAGATTAGGAGAACATTCTGTTTAGTGTGCAAAGTTGGATATTAGCAGCACATTCTTTTTAGTGTGCAAAGTTGCAGATTAGCAGCACATTCTGTTTAGTGTGCAAAGTTGCAGATTAGCAGAACATTCTGTTTAGTTTGCAAAGTGTAAAATATAAAAGTCACATATTCCATTCACTGTGTCTAGCCGCAGATAAGCAGCACATTCTGTTTAGTGTGCAAAGTTTCAGATTAGGAGAACATTCTGTTTAGTGTGCAAAGTGTAAAATATCAAAGTCACATATTCCATTCACTGTGCCTAGCCGCAGATAAGCAGCACATTCTGTTTAGTGTGCAAAGTTGCAGATTAGGAGAACATTCTGTTTAGTGTGCAAAGTGTAAAATATCAAAGTCACATATTCCATTCACTGTGCCTAGCCGCAGATAAGCAGCACATTCTGTTTAGTGTGCAAAGTTGCAGATTAGGAGAACATTCTGTTTAGTGTGCAAAGTGTAAAATATCAAAGTCACATATTCCATTCACTGTGCTGAGCCGCAGATAAGCAGCACATTCTGTTTAGTGTGCAAAGTTGCAGATTAGGAGAACATTCTGTTTAGTGTGCAAAGTGTAAAATATCAAAGTCACATATTCCATTCACTGTGCTGAGCCGCAGATAAGCAGCACATTCTGTTTAGTGTGCAAAGTTGCAGATTAGGAGAACATTCTGTTTAGTGTGCAAAGTGTAAAATATCAAAGTCACATATTCCATTCACTGTGCCTAGCCGCAGATAAGCAGCACATTCTGTTTAGTGTGCAAAGTTGCAGATTAGGAGAACATTCTGTTTAGTGTGCAAAGTGTAAAATATCAAAGTCACATATTCCATTCACTGTGCCGAGCCGCAGATAAGCAGAACATTCTGTTTAGTGTGCAAAGTTGCAGATTAGCAGAACATTCTGTTTAGTGTGCAAAGTGTAAAATATCAAAGTCACATATTCCATTCACTGTGCCGAGCCGCAGATAAGCAGCACATTCTGTTCAGTGTGCAAAGTTGCAGATTTGCAGCACATATTCCGTGTAATATGAAGAAGGCGGGTAAAAAGGGACGGGGAAGTGGACGTGATCCTGATAGTTCAGGGCGCGGGTCAGGACGCGTAGAAACTGTGCCTGGTGCCAGAGCACAAGAAAGAAAGACATCCACCATACCTAGCTTCATATCTCAGTTTACAGGGCGTTGCAGGACATCACTCTCGAGGTCAGACCACTGCGAACAGGTGGTCGGTTGGATTTCAGCTGATACTGCTTCCAGTCGGTTAAGCACCACCCTGTCTTCCACCAAGTCCACTCTCAGTAGCCAAGAGTCTGGTCAACATAATCCTCACCCTGATCATCCTTCCTCCCACCATAGAGGGTCTGGTCAAAGAAGTGATCCCACACTGGGATATAGTGAGGAGCTCGTCTCATCACCAATCCTTCATTTGAACCTCTCTCCAAGCACGCTTGCAGAGGAACATGACATCTTGTGCCCTGATTCACAACCTCTAGAGGGTACCCAATCACAAGAAGATGACAGAGGGGAACGGCATTTAAGGTAAAAGGAAGTGGATGATGATGATGATGAGACACAGTTGCCATCAAATCAACCACTTTTACTGTCTCAAGACCTTGATGAGGAGGATGATATACAGTTGTCAATGACTGAGTATGTGGTGGGATCAAGACATGAGGAGGATGATCAGAGTGAGGAAGTGGAGGAGGACTTGATGGACGATGAGGTGACTGACCCCACCTGGGAAGGTGGAGAGCCGAGCGATGACAGCAGTCCTGAGGGTGAGCCATCTGCAGCACCGCAACAGGCTGGAAGAGGCAGTGGTGTGGCTACAGAAAGAAGGCGGACCGCACCAAACCGGCCCGCAAATGTTCCACGGAGCACCCCCTTGCGTAAATCTCCCTTGCCAAGGGGTAGGTGTTCCGCGGTATGGCGTTTTTTTAAGGAAAGTGCGGACGACAAAAGAATTGTAGTTTGCAACCTGTGCCACACCAGAATGAGCCGAGGCATGAACACTAGAAACCTCACCACCACCAGCATGATCCGACACATGGCATCCAAGCACCGTAATAAGTGGGAGGAACGCCCGGATCGCCAATCTGTGTCTGCAGGCCACACCACTGCCTCCTCTTCCCCTGTTTTCGGTGCCGGCCAATCGCCTGTCGAAGGCGCAGGCCCGCATACCTCCCGCCCTGCACCTGTACCATCTGAAGCACCATCAGCGACCACATCCACTTCCCTGTCCCAGCGCAGCGTCCAAATGTCATTACCCCAGGCATTTGAGCGCAAGCGAAAATACCCAGCCACCCACCCACAGGCCATAGCACTAACCTCACACCTTTCCAAATTACTGGCCATCGAAATGCTGCCATTTAGGCTTGTGGAGACTGAGTCCTTCCGCAGCCTGATGGCAGCAGCTGTCCCTCGGTACGCAGTCCCCAGCCGCCACTACTTTTCCCGGTGTGCCGTCCCCGCCTTACACCACCATGTGTCCCGTAACATCACCCGTGCCCTGACCAACGCAGTTACTGGGAAGGTCCACTTAACGACTGACACATGGACAAGTGCTTGTGGCCAGGGACGCTACATTTCCCTGACGGCACACTGGGTGAATGTCGTGGAGGCTGGGAGCGACTCGGACCCTGGGATGGCACAGGTGCTACCCACGCCGAGGATTGCGGGCCCTACCTCCATCAGGGTTTCCGCCAGCACCTACGTTATTGGCTCCTCCTCCTCCGTTTCCACCTCCGAATTCTCTGCGCACAGCGCCACTCACCCATCAGCCGGTAGCTGGAAGCAGTGTAGCACTGCAGTGGGGAAGCGTCAACAGGCCGTGCTGAAGCTGATCTGCCTTGGGGACAAACAGCACACGGCCTCAGAGCTGTTGCAGGGGATTAGTCACCAGACCGAGCAGTGGCTCTCGCCACTCAACCTGCAACCAGGCATGGTTGTGTGTGATAATGGGCGTAACTTGGTGGCGGCTTTGGAGCTCGGCAAGCTCACACACGTACCATGCCTAGCGCATGTATTTAATTTAGTGGTTCAGCGATTTCTAAAAACCTACCCCAATTTACATGATCTCTTGACCAAGGTGCGCCGCGTGTGTGCACATTTCCGTAAGTCATCAACAGCTTCAGCCGGCCTGTTGAAGCTGCAGCAGCGCTTACAATTGCCAGCTCACCGGCTGCTGTGTGACGTGAGCACGCGCTGGAACTCCACCTTCCACATGTTGGCCCGGCTTTGTGAGCAGCAGAGGGCAGTAGTGGAGTACCAGCTGTTACACGGTCGTCGCCTCTCCGTTCAACTTCCTGTAATCAGAAGTGAGGAGTGGGAATGGATGTCAGACCTCTGTGAGGTTTTACGCAATTTTGAGGAATCGACACAGATGGTGAGCGGCGATAACGCTATTATCAGTGTAACCATCCCACTTCTGTGTCTACTGAAACGCTCGCTGCTCACAATTAAAACCGACGCTTTGCATGTGGAAGAGGTGGAAATGCGGGAGGAAGAGCTTACACAAGGTGATAGCCAGAGCACCCTCACTTCGTCTTCTCAGCGACAATTGGAGGAGGCGGAGGAGGAGGAGGAAGACACGGTTGCCTCCGCTACAGAGGGTAGCCATGGAACTTTATTTCCATCTCTTCAGCGTGGGTGGGCAGAAGAGGAGGAAGAGGATGAGGAGATTGAGAGTCATCCTCCTGGTGAGGACAGCGAAATCTTGCCTGTTGGTACTCTGGCACACATGGCTGACTTTATGTTAGGCTGCCTTTCCCGTGACCCACGCGTTACACGCATTTTAGACAACACGGATTACTGGGTGTTCACCCTTCTGGACCCCCGCTACAAAGAGAATTTCTCATCTCTCATTCCTCCGGTGGAGAGGACAAGCAAAATGGTGCAATACCAGAAGGTTCTTGTTGAAAAATTGCTCCAAAATTTTCCATCTGACAACGCTGGCGGCAGAGTACGTGCTACCTTGGCCAACCGAGAAGGGGAGAAAAGGGGAGCACACAGCAGTTCCGACAAAGGCAGGGCAACACTCTCCAAGGCGTGGGACACCTTCATGACACCCCGCCAGCACCCTCACCCTGATGCGCAGCCTAGTGTCACAAGGAGGGAAAAGTTTTGGAAGATGGTGAAGGAGTACGTAGCAGACCGTGTCAGCGTCCTCAATGATCCCTCTGTGCCTTACAACTACTGGGTGTCCAAGCTGGACACGTGGTATGAACTGGCACTCTACGCCTTGGAGGTGCTGGCCTGCCCTGCCGCCAGCGTTCTGTCTGAGCGGGTATTTAGTGCTGCTGGTGGCATCATAACAGATAAGCGTATCCGCCTTTCCACCGAAAATGCTGATAGGTTGACACTTATAAAAATGAACAAGGCCTGGATTTCCCCTGACTTCTCCACTCCACTGGAGGAAAGCCCCGGGGGAACATAAAGTCACTTTATATATGTTATTTACAATGATGGGAATACTCTGTGTTCCCATTCACCCCTTCCACCCAAAAAATGGGTATATGGTTGACTCTCTTCCATATACCCTGGGATATAATTTTTATATAGGGCCAGCTCACCAGCGGGCCCTGTGATATAATTTTTATATAGGGCCAGCTCACCAGCGGGCGCTGTTTGACAATTTTTGTATAGGTCAGCTCACCAGCGGGCCTTCTCATATAATGTTTTATTGGGTCAGCTCTCTAGCGGGCCCTCTCATATAATGTTTTATAGCGTCAGCTCACTAGCGGGCCTTCGCATATAATGTTTAGGATGGTCAGCTCCGCAGCAGACCCTCACCCATAATGTTTTAGATGGTCGGCTCAGCGCACGTTTCCCTCTTAATCATGGCCCCAGTTCAGAAAAATCGAGGACATTTTTGGGAGAATTTGTCTCTGCGCACGTTTCCCTCTTAATCATGGCCCCAGTTCAGAAAAATCGAGGAAATTTTTTGCAGAATTTGCCTCTGCGCACGTTTCCCTCTTAATCATGGCCCCAGTTCCGAAAAATCGAGGACATTTTTTGCAGAATTTGCCTCTGCGCACATTTCCCTCTTAATCATGGCCCCATTTCCGAAAAATCAATGACATTTTTTGCAGAATTTGCAGATGATATACAAGTAAATATACAGCAAATACTGTTTGGTAACAATTTTTCGCCTAAAGTCGTTTTTATCTTCCTTTTTGTGTGTTTTATGGTCAGTCTGTAAAAATGGCGTACTACGGGCGAAACATCGTTCCCAGCAGCGACGTTGAAGTCCAAGATGCATCCAGACATCCTCCCTATGCTGTCCCTTAACCATTTCTGTGGTGTTTCCATCATTTTCTGCCCTTTTCCTATGGACCAGGCACCCTCCCCTCATCAGAGCAGGGGGTGCCTGGTGTAATGCTCGAGTCCTCCCATTGACTTCAATGGGGCTCGGGTGCTCGGCCGAGCACTCGAGCCTCCGGGGGCGCTCGGTCAGAGCACCCGAACACCCGAGCATTGGGGTGCTCGATCATCACTACTGATCAGGCCTTGGAATAATTAGCTCACCGCAGAGATCCTTGTATTAACCTCTCATATACTTGTACAGTGTGATAAGGTCTCCTCTTAGTTGTCTTTTCTCTAGAGTAAATAAACCAAGTTTGTCTAGTCTTTCCTCATATGTCAAGTCCTCCATTCCATTAATTAATTTTGTTGCTCTTCGCTGTACTCTCTCTAGTTCTAGTATATCCTTTTTCAGAATCGGTGCACAAAATTGCACTGCATACTCAAGGTGAGGTCTTACCAATGATTTGTATAATGGCAAAATAATGTTATCCACTCTTGCTTCAATACCTCTTTTTATGCAAAACAAGATTTTGTTTGCCTTTGCTACTGCTACTGGTTACTGTTTCCAAGTTTGTAGTTGACAAGGACACCCAGGTCTTTCTCTAGCAAAGAGTCCCTTAAATGATTCCATTAAGTTCATAAGTAGCCTTAGGATTATTTCCTCCCAAATGCGTGACTTTACACTTCCCCCACATTAATCTTCATATTCCCTTTGATTTGGGAGGGGTGCACAGGTGCGGCTTTACTGACGTGTTGCAATACTTCATTATTTTGAGCACTTCCCTGCGCAACGGTTGCCATTTCGCCTTTGTCTCTATTGGAAGACGCGCAGTGACGATTCTATTACTATCTGTTGTTGACTGTTACTTCCATTTGCGATTCTCTAGTTGTCTCTTGTGTGGCAGATTGCTACTATTGCACCTTGTGTCCTGTCCATTTATGTGCCCTCATGGAGTTATTGTGTCTACTGTTTCACACAGCGGTCCTTGCCTGATTGGCGACGGCCCCTGTGTTTGACACGACACTACATTGTACTTTTTCACTTTCTTTTTTCCACTTTCTATAGTTCCCTTTCTTTCCTTCCTTTCTGTCCTTTCTGGTTCCCACTTTTCCTACCCTTGCCCTTCTCGGGCTCTTTCCTCTCTTCCAGCTCCTTCACCTGACACATGGCAGAACCACGGTGCCTGCTCCAGTCCCACTTACTTTTTTACTCACTGAACGCGAGAGGGCTCAACATACCAGAAAAATGGTCTAATCTATTGAGGGACCTCAGATCGCACCATGTGTCGGTGACGCTGATCCAGGAGATCCATTTTGTGGATACAAAATACAATACAATACAATCCATTGGCCTTCTATAGCAATTTCACCGGTCGAAGTCTAGGGGAGTGGCCACACTGATTTCTAGGAATGTCCCTCTCACTGATGTGGAGACTCTAACTGACAGTGATGGGCACTTTCTTTTTGTGAAGGGGAAACTTTTACGTAACAGATACACTATTGCTAATGTCTACTTCCCTAACTTGAGGCAATCGAAATTCCTTACTATGATGCTGTCGAAACTTCGGGGATTTCGGGAGGGGGTGTTGGTCCTTGGTGGTGATCTGAATGTGGCGTTAGACCCTTCCTTGGACTCTTCTATGACTCTAGTATTTTGATTACTCTCCTGCTGGATATGAGAGCCACCTTTGCCAGGCATCAGCTTATGGACTGTTGGAGGACTGTCCACCCGACTGTACGTGACTATACGCATTATTCCTCTCCACACAACTCCTATTCTAGACTTGACTATTTTTTTCATATCTCATAGGGACTTGGATACGCTGACCTTGGTGTCTATTGAGCCTATGACGTGGTCAGATCACTCTCCTCTTAAGTTACAGATACTCTCTCCTTTAACGTGTCCGGATCGGTCGGCTTGGAGACTTAATGAATCCCTTTTGCTTGACCCACTGCTTGCATCCAACACTCCAAAGGTGCTGCGGAATTATTTTGCGGACAATCGCTTCCCCGATGTTACTTTGCCAGTGGTGTGGGAGGCAAATAAAAGTGTGATTCGAGGGCATTTCATTGCGCAGGGCACAGCTAGGAAGCAGTTGCAGACGCAGCAGATCGACACACTCTCGGGGGATTTTTTTTGCGACTTGAACTCGCACACAAGCAGTCTCTTTTACCAGCAGATTATATATCCCTTCTTTTAAAGAGGTGACAGCTGGCTGATATACTCACAGCCAGACATCGACTGGCTCCTCAACGTTCTAAGAAATTTTTATTTGAGAATAGCAACAAATGTGGCAAGCTCCTGGCTCACATGATTCATAAGCACGCTCAGCTGACTCATATCCCTGGAATCCGACGGGGCCGGGATGGTGTGGTCCGGAGGCCATCCCAGATAGCAGAGGCTTTTCGGAACTATTATGTTGAGTTGTATAATCTCAGTTCCCCCATTACAGGTTCGGTTGAGGAGGACCAGGCGCGTTCCATCCATCAGTATTTATTGGAACATGTACATCCCAAGTTGTTGCAGCAGGTAGCTTCCACGATGGACCTCGCCTTTACTGAGGAGGAGCTATCTGCTGCTATAAAGACGTCACGGATGGGTAGGGCTCCAGGTCCTGATGGTCTCACCCTGTGCTATTATAAGACTTTCCCCTCTGATCTCTTGCGGCACATGGTAGATGTTTTCAACTCAGTTCTTCAGGGTTCTAGCTTTCATGCCCAGACACTCTGGTCAACAATTTTGTTCTTACCTAAGGAGGGTAAGGATCCAGAACTGTGTTCTAGCTATAGACCTATCTCTCTTTTAAACGCGGATGTGAAATTGTTGGCAAAGATGCTAGCTATCCTTTTGGTGCCGCACGTGCCTGGTCTTATCCACCCTGACCAGTCTGGTTTTGTGCCTGGCCGCGAGGCCAGGGACAACACTATCAAAGTTCTCAATCTCCTGAGCTCTGCACGGGCTAGCTGTACAGGTCTGTTACTCCTGTCCACTGATGCCGAAAAGGCGTTTGACAGGGTGGATTGGTCCTTTTTGATGGCCACGTTGGAACACATTGGGCTGGGTCCTAACGTGCGTGCATGGATTTCAGCTTTGTACTTGGGGCCGTCGGCCTGCTTTAGAGTAAATTGACTTTTTTTTCACGGCCCTTCCCTATTGGGAATGGGACGCGTCAGGGATGCCCGTTGTCACCCCTCTTGTTTGTACTGACTTTGGAGCCCTTCTTGAATGTGATTAGGCATAATACGGCTATCCACGGGATTTGTTTGGGGGCCTTGCACTATAACATCGCTGCATTTGTGGACGATATGCTGTTCTTGGTCACTCAACCTCTTGTGTCTCTGCCGTCCCTCCTACGTGAGCTCCTTGCTTATGGTTCTTTGTCCAACCTGAAGATTAATATGAGTAAATCTGAGGTGCTTAATGTTTCAGTGCCGCAGTGTCCAGGTCCCTTTGCAGGATCCTTTTCCGTATAGGCTGTGCATGCACCTCCTTAAATATCTAGGGGTCTGGATTACCCCGGACCCGAATAATTTATATCAGGCTAATTTTCTTCCACTTTTGTCTACGATTTGCTCGGACTTGGCTTCCTGGGCCCTCCCGCACATCACTTGGATGGGACGCATTATTGTGATCAAGATGAACTTACTCCCTCGCCTGTTGTATTTATTTCAAACCTTGCCGATTTCCTTGCCGAGATTGTTCTTCTCTTCTCTTCGATCGGCTGTCATGCGTTATGTTTAGTGTGGCAAGAAGCTGAGACAATGGTTATCTGAGCTAACTTTGCCCAAACACATGGGAGGTCTGTCCCTTCCCGATTTTCAGCTATACTATCAAGTGAGTCATCTTCTTCGGGTCGTCGACTGGGCAGTGCCTGTGGAAGGCAAGCAGTGGGTCAGCATAGACCTATTTCAGACTAAGGGGACCATATGATTTGCGATCTGGCTGTCACAGCTTACCTTGACTCCAGCATGATTACAGGCACGAGGCTTCAAGCAGGCTGCAGGCCTCTGTTTTATCTGTTTGCTTACTGTAGTCTCCTCCTGCCTACTTCCTACTTCCTCCCTCTGAGCTTCTCCTCCTACTTCCTGTGGAGGGGTTTAAAAGGCAGACTGAGGCCTGACTCAGATGCCCTTGCGTTGTTGTTGTTCTTAGGTGAAGTACTTGGGCTCTGTGTGTGTGTGTGTGTGTGTGTGTGTGTGACCTGGCTATCCATGAAAACCCACTCTGTGTATGACCTGGCTATTTATGAGAACCTGCACTGTGTATGACCCGGCTAAGTAAGAGAACCCTTTCTGTGTATGACCCAGCTAAGTACGAGACCCCTCTCTGTGTATGACCTAATGATAACGAGTACCCCTTACTGTGATCAATTTGTGCTATTGGCCTAAGACAGACCACTGTTGTGGACAGAGAGTCTGATTGGTGACTGCAGGCATGAGTCACAGGGTTTTTAAGTATGGAGGGAGCTTTGAGTTCCGGTTTGCAGCAGTTGACAAGGTATGTTTTGAGACTTACGTATATTAAGCTATACGGAGAGTAACTTCTGGTATATGTATTCCAAAGGTAATTAGAACTGGCTTTTGTTGCATTCCAGAGCTTTGAAATATGGAGTTTTTGGGTTCCGGGTTGCAACGGTTGAAATGATGTTTACGTTTATTCATGAAACACGTGGAACAACTTCTGGTCTATGAATGACGCTTTTTAAAGGTAATTAAAGTATTTTATGTGTTAGCGTACGTAGCATTATTGATATGTGAATAAATAGGGAAGTATACAAATTATAGAGATGATACATTTGTTAAAATAGATGTTGTTTTGACAAAGTTATTGGTTGATTGATAACTATCCAATGAGGGATGATAGGGGGTTTTTTAAATGAGTTTGTTGTACAGCTGCTGTGTGAGATTTTTTGAGGCATTTCTTGAAGAAGCAGTGTAAACTGCGAAACGTCAATGTTTGCCTCGGATGATTTTTTAGGATTGTAAATCCAATTAAAGTTTTTAGAAACATTTTTTCAGCAGCTGTTTGTTTATTTTATTTTATACTTTTTATTGATCGATAACCTCCTGATTCCATTGAAGAAAAATATGATCTACAAGCCTGAATAGGGACAGGTATTTCCCTATATGCGTTATGTGTTTTGTTTGGATATAAGTCCAGATCACAACTACTATATTTGTGAGTATATTATATACATATAATTTTACACTATAAAATTAAGATAAAAGGCACTATCGGGCACCCTCTTTTTTTGTTTTCTTTACATATGAGGGGCTACCCTTTTGGGTTGGATAGAGGAGCAGCCTGAGGGAGTCTGGAAGAATCGGATGAATGCACTGTAGAAGGGGCAGTGCTTATATAAAAAAAGCCCTAAAGCCAACATTTCAGTGAGCATATAAGTGTTGCACTGAACAGTACAAAGTGTGAGTATTATTCTAACATCGGATGGGTTGGTGTGAAAACTGTGGAAAACGTTAATACACTAGGAGCGCCTTCTTGTTTTCTTTGTCTTTGCAGCATATAAATTGCTTTCTAGATGGTACCTGACCCCTGTGACATTAAAGAAAATTGACCCTACTAGAGATGGTCTTTGCTGGAGATGTCAAGAGGCCCCTGGTAGATTCCTTCACCTCTGGTGAGAGTGCCCTGTTATCGCCCCGTACTGGAAGGCGATATACAAAATTATACAGAGCCTTTCTGATCGCCCCCCCCTGACTTTAGACCGGAGTGCCTTCTTCTGCATCATACACCCTTCATCCCGTCCGGATACCAGAAGACACTGGTTCGGTATCTATTAGTAGCATCAAATTGTTTAATTTCTCTGTACTGGAGGATTCCATTCCCTCCTGGGCTCTCTGCTTGGGTGGAGAGGGTTGAAGAGCTTAGAGTGATGGTGGAGCTGGCCTCTTCTTCCCCTGATGAGATGGCCAGGTACAAAGAGATTTGGCTTCACTGGATACTGTTTTTAGAGAGCACTGATTTCCTATTGCTTGTTTCCTGAATGCCTGACTGTGATTAAGAAATGGTTATTGTGCAGCTGTTTTAGAGATGCGCTCCGCTACTGCCATGTTCTGGCTGGCTGCTGCATATTGCTGGGTGCGCCTGCTTCCCTGAATTCCCGCCTTTCCTAGGCGGGCGGGTCTACTTGGGAGTATGTGCTCTGGCACTTTTTCACATATTGTGTACTCCTCATGCCACTCTCCCTTTTTTATTTTTCAGTATCAATTGCTGAGTCACTTTATGCTATCTGTAACTGATGCTTTATATCACTGTTGCTGATTGTACTGCAGACATAAGCCGTGTGTCGTCCCTAATTCCCTCTCCCCGTATTCCTTCTTTTTTCTGTATCCCTGTACCCCTTCACTATTATTTTCTTCTGTATCTTTATTCTTGAAAATCAGTAAAATCTTATTGATATAAACTTCATATTCCATTTGTTTGCCCAATCTGCCATTTTCTGTAGAGAGCAAATATCCTGTTCTGAATTAAATACCCTGCATAATTTAGTGCTGATTCTACATAGTAACATAGTAACATAGTAAATTAGGTTGAAAAAAGACACAAGTCCATCAAGTTCAACCTTCGCCTCATACCTCAGTAACTGAGAATTGTATAGCTGTCCTGCTACCAATTAAATTAGTCTTTATCAGACCTTCCTGATCAGCCTACTGATAAACAGTATAACTCTGTATGTTCCCTTTTGAAAGAAATGTATCTAATCTTCTCTTAAATGTATCCATTGTATCTGCCATAACTACCTCCCTGGGCAATGAATTCCCCAATTTGACAGACCTTACCGTAAAAAAAACCCTTCCTCTGCTGAAGTTTAAACCTCCTTTCCTCTAATCTCAAGGGGTGTCCCCTGGTCACCTGATCAGGCCTTGGAATAAATAGCTCACCGCAGAGATCCTTGTATTGACCTCTCATATACTTGTACAATGTGATAAGGTCTCCTCTTAGTCGTCTTTTCTCTAGAGTAAATAAACCAAGTTTGTTTAGTCGTTCCTCATATGTCAAGTCCTCCATTCCCTTAATTAATTTTGTTGCTCTCCGCTGTACCCTCTCTAGTTCTAGTATATCCTTTTTCAGAACCGGTGCCCAAAATTGCACTTCATACTCAAGGTGAGGTCTTACCAATGATTTGTATAATGGCAAAATAATGTTATCCACTCTTGCTTCAATATGCAAGACAGGACTTTGTTTGCCTTTGCTACTGCTGTTAGACACTGGTCGCTGTTTCCAAGTTTGTAGTTGACAAGGATACCCAGGTCTTTTTCTAGCAACGAGTCACCTAAAATTATTCCATTAAGTTTATAAGTAGCCTTGGGATTGTTTCCTCCCAAATGCATGACTTTACACCTCCCCACATTAAACTTCATATTCCACATGTTTGCCCAATCTGACATTGTATGTAAGTCCCACTGTAGAGAGAAAATATCCTGTTCTGAATTAATGACTTTGCATAATTTAGTATCATCTGCATATATTGATATTTTGCTTTCTATATCTATTTCCTGGTCATTTATAAACATATTAAAAAGCAGTGGACCTAATACTGAACCCTGAGGTACTCCACTCTCCACTTTAACTGTATTGGAGAATTTTCCATTTACAATCACACACTGTTCCCTATCCTTCAACCAGTTTTGTATCCAATTGCAATGTTTATCTCCTAGCCCCTATTTCCTTATTTTATACCCCAGCCTTCTGTGTGGCACTGTAACGGAAGCTAGGAAGGGACTGCGTCACCTTCTGCCGTCGTTCCCGGGTCTCTCCCTCTCAATGCCAGATAAGCGCTGTTGGATGCACCAGTTGAAGTATGGACGGTGACTGAAACAGATGCAAAATCGCTGGAAGCAGGGAAGCATGGGCAGTAGAGAGTGAGGCCTCTACTCCCAGTCAAAGGATCGCTGGAAGATGTCGCAGGAACAGAAGGATGAGAAGATGGAGTCCACGTCACCGCCCGACAGCATACGAAGTCCGGTCGCAGGAAGCTGGCAGCAGACGGTCGATGATACAGGATACTCAGCTCATATGGGTTTCAGAGTGGCCGCTTTTACCATAAGAACATAAGACACCAGAACTCCACTGTTCACTCAGAAGACTGACTTTATTGTACAAAACCACACATATTTATACAGATCAACTACATTGAAATACATTGGCCAACCAGATACAATAGGGTGAGGGCAGGCATAATACAATCCAAACATAAGACAAGAAACCACCCGCAAAGGAAAGGACTGACACAATGGGATCATTCACAAAGGTAATCAAATCACAACATATAATACAAAGGACTGACCACAGTTTCAGGTTATACAATAGGTGACTCACAGACTGAGGGGTGTGAATGGATTAACACAGAGCAGGAGGTCTCAATACATCTTACGATACACAATACAATGGCTTGAGGGGCTGCAATACACATTAGAATAATTAACCCCTCACTGCCGATTCCCTTGGAAGCAAGCCACCAGTCTACCACAGGGCAGTTTTGTGTAATAAAGTTCATTCGCCCCATTCACATAAACCAGGGCAAAATGTCCACAGTCTCTTTAGCTAAACAGTTTATGGCCAGACCCATTATAAGCACTGTATCAAATGCCTTTGCAAAGTCTAGATATACTACCTGCCTTGCCATTATCAAGGTTGCTGCTTACTTTCTCATAGAAGCTGAAAAGGTTAGTTCGGCACAATCTATTCTTCATAAAACCATGTTGATTCTTGCTAATGATTTATTTTTTGTGTTGTAATCCTAAATATAGTCCCTTATTATCCCATCTAGCAGTTTTCCCCCTACAGAGGTCAAACTATGTGTGGTTGTCTCTCTTGGTTTCCTTGAGTCTCTGTTTGTCTCTCTTGGTGTTTGTTTGTCTCTTGGTTTCTCTATTGGTTTCTTTCTCTGGTTGTTTCTCTTTGTGTCTGTGAGTCTCTGGCTGTCTCTCAGTGTATATGACTATCTGCTTGTAGTTTTCGCTTTCTGTGTGCCTCTGGTTGTGTTGTGCTTGAAGTCTGTGAATCTGTGGTGTTATGTCATAGTTTCTTTGAGTCTCTGGTTGTCACTCTAGTTGTATCTTAGTTTATGTATATTTTTCTTTATTTTACAGAGAAGGAACAGAAGATGACAGGTAAGTGTAAAATAGATCTCCATTTAGGATAGTGTTAGGGGTAATATTGTGGTACATTCCTGTTAGGGTTAGTGTAGTGTTTGGGAGGGTGACTCTGTATTTGACCTAACAATCAGTGCTTGAAAGTATCTTAAGCAACTATATTTTGCTTTTTTCCTTTGATGTTCCAATTATTCACGCTACTTATCATGAGTTTTGGGAACTTAAAGGGATAGTAATTTTTCGTAATAAAAGCAGCTCTAATTAACTTCATAGTATTTGGGCCTTGGAGAGTCTTATTTCAATTCTATCAGATTTGTAGTTTGAGTAATTGATAGATAAAGTAACCCCCTCCCGTCCCTAGATGTAACACTGCTCAACTAAGAGCAGCAGGGAGTGTCCAGACAGATTGCAGAAAGGAACAATCTTCAATTAAGACAAGGGAAAAAGCTGAAAAACCAATCAAGGGGGGCACTGTTTTCATTGTTCTCACAGTAAGAATAATGACCCTTGATGTGAGCTGTTTGATCTATGGACTGGATTCCACATCTGAGGAGAGGGGGCTTACACTAGGTAAAAGGGACGGGAGGGGGAAACTTGATCATTCAATTACTCTTGAGCTACAACACTCACTGTAATGAATTAACACTTTCTATGGCTCAAATACTATGAAGATTATTTGGAGCTGCAGTTTTGGTGAAACATTACTATCACTTTAATGCACAAAACGAACGTTTGTCCACAAGTCCTTTTCTGTGGCCTAATGTCCATTCTGCTTTCAACTGGTACGACAATTCAATACCGATTTAGATATTTTTTCTGTTGGTTGGTAGACAATTTAGCCGTACCGGCTGTTTTATCTCACACAATTGAATCAAGGCCTTAGGGTCTGAGAATATCTGTTTCTCTGTCACACCTCCCGTGCCACTCCTCCTGTCCATCATGTTTGTTAGGTTCCATCTGATTGGCTACCAGCAGTTCTTACTCTGATCCACCCCTAAGTACCATAGCCCGATTATTCGTGTTCCCAGCATCTGTGATCACACTGGTATTTTTGACTTAGCCCTTATTTTTTTATTACTCTTCTGGATGATCCTTTGGAGCCTTGCTATGTTGTTTTCCTGGTTCTGACCTTTTGCCTGTACAATGATTCTCTTGGATTATCCTCAGGTACTCTGTCTCATGATTTATGGTTTGACCTTGGCTCGAACAACTATTCTATTTTACGGCATTGGTCCTTTTCCTTGCCTTTGCCTTGTGGAGCATTAGCTCTGCTCGTACGCCACTTATTCCATCAGACCTCTCTTCTGCCTTTGGTCCAGTTGAATCAGTAGCCTCCTACCTTGCACAGCTAGCACTCCACTCAATACCCCCTCGTGTGCTTGTACGTTGCCTGTCCTACTTGGCCTATTCAGCCTGTTGCCTTTGAATAGAGTCCTGTATGGCTCGTATGCTGGAGGACCAGGCAGCTTCTTACATGGTGTGGCTCATATGCTGCTTATCATATTTGGCCTATAAGTCCTACTGCCTTCCACATTGTGTCCTGCACAGCTGGTGTGCCATGGGACTAGGCAGGTATTCTACCTCTGGCATGGCTTGTATGCAGCTTATCCTACTTGGCCTGTTCGGCCTATCGCCTTTGAATTGATGTCTGTTAGTATCTGGTTGTTCCTCTTATTGTCTGGGACTCTTTGGCTGTCTCTCTCGGTGTCTGTGAATCTCAGGTTGTGTTTCTTTGTGCCTGGAGTGTTGGGTTGTCGCTTGTTTCTTTTGAGTCTCTGTTTCTGTGAGTCGCTGGTTGACATATTTAATTTCTGTGAACTTCTGGTTGTTTCTTTTTGTGTCTGTGCGTCTCTAGTTGTTTCTTTTGATGTTTAGGAGTGTCTGGGTGTTGGTCTTAGTGTCTGAGAGTTTTAGGTTGCCTCACTTGATGTTTGCGAGTTGCTGTCTGTCTAACTTGGTGTCTGTGAGTCTCTGTTTTTCTTTTTATGCAAGACTCTGGTTGTCTCTCTTTCTGCCTTTGAGTCTCTGGTTATCTCACATAGTTTCTGTGAGCTCTGGTTGCCTGTCTTGGTGTCTTGTTAGTCTCTGTTTTTAACACATGGTGTATGTGAGTCTCTGGATGTCTTCTTCTTCTGGGGTCTGTAAGTCTCTGGTTGTCTCTCTTGGTTTCTGAGAATCTCTAATTGATTGTCTAGTGTGTGTCAGTCTCTGCGTTTCCTTCACAGGGTCTGTGAGTCTATGGTTGTCTCTCTCTTCATATCTATGAATCTCTGGTTGTCTCTCTTGGTTTCTTTGAGTCATTCGTTTTCTCTCTTGGTTTGTGTGGGATTTTGATTGTGTCTGTGAGTCTCTGCTTGCCCTTCATGTCATCTTTGAGTCTCTAGTTGTCTCTCACTTGGGTTCTGTGAGTCTCTAGTTAGTTCTCGATTTAAAGAGGTCCGATGACAAAAATAAACATCCAGCAGCAGCGTTTCAAGCACAGTAAGCAATTTAAAGAACTATGCTATGCAGAAAATGAAGCATATTGGCTGCTAAACTTAGCGTCCATTTCACCCCATTAAACATACTACAAATGGTCTACACTGTAATTTAAAGGGCTGCATTAGGTGCTAAGAAGCGCTAAGTGACCCACTTTATTGTGGGAGATTCTAGACCAGTGTTTCTCAACTCCTGTCCTCAGGACCCACTAACAGGCCAGGACTTAGGGATTTATCTGTTAGAGCACAGGTGTGGTGATCAGAGGCTCATTCACACTGATTAACTCACCTGTGCTCTAACAAGGAAATCATCAAAATCTGGCCTGTTAGTGGGTCCTGAGGTCAGGAGTTGAGAACCACTGTTCTAGACCTAGTATTTTTGGGTGCTAAATCCCTTAGCGCATCTTTTAACAGCTGACGCAGGAATTGCATGTGAAAAAAAAAATCTAAGTCCCCAGTGGATGTACTTGATATGGAGCCCTAAGTCCCATATCAATACATCCAAAGTACACCCAAAATGTGTCCAATGTTAGTAAAATTATCCCTGTGAGTTCCAGTAGGGTATAATTACCCCACTGGCACTCCCAGGGTTAATCTGACTAAGTAATGAAGCAACAGCCCTGAAAACAAACACTATTAATCCTGATGTTCAGCAGGGTCTTCAGCACCATGGTCAGCTACTGCCATCTTCTTTCTTCCTCTGGTTTTCTGTCTTCCATATCTATGAATATTTTAACCCCTTGAGTTCCTGAGGGGTACACAACACATTGCAGACTCGACTCAAAGGGTTAAACAATCCTTAGATGTGTGGGTCAGTAGTTTATAAACTGTCCAAAGTTGACATGTCCCCATGAATAAAAATTCTCTGACACTGTGTGATGGCTGCAGAGAAAGTAAGTAGCAGCTCCCCCCCCCTTGTACCTTACAGGCCTATGCCCGTTCCACTGTAAGGGAATTTGAACAGAGACTGCCTTTATATATGGCAGTCTTTATTCAAAAGGACTCACAGACGTTGGCTGGGATGTGTGCTTAAGCACTTCCCAACCAGTCAGCTTCAAGCAGAGGTCTAGAAATTTCTGCTTATCACTCTCCTTTGCGATGCATAAGCATATCCCAAGCCATCAACTTCGAGCAGAGGTGCTTGAAGGTGATTGGCTGGAAAGTGCGTAAGTACACCTGTGAGTCCTTTTGAACAGAGACTGCCATATATAAATGCAGACTCTGTACAGATTTCCTCACAGTGGAATGGGCATCAGCCGGTAAGGTACAAAGAAAGGGGGTATCACAGTGCCTGTGATTCCTGTCAGTCTCAGCTTTGACAAATACTGATTTGCTGTGTTGGTTTGGCCCGCCCCCTGGTGACCTTTTTATACCTGGCTAGCAAGACTGTCAGGCGCCCTTTCGTGGTGTTTCTGTGCCAGTTACTGTGCTGTGTTCCGGATTCCTGTGTACCGACTTGGCTTGTCTTGACTATTCTCCTGTGTTCCTGCTCGTGTATGACCCGGCTCGTCTGACTACCTCCTCTGGATCCTGACCCGGTTTGGCTGACGTTCCTGCTTGTGTACGACCCGGCTTGTATGACTACCTTCTACGTGCTCCGACCCGGCCTGGCTGACTTCCCGCTCCGAAGAACGACTCCGGCTTTCTACAGTGACCTGTGTTCCAGTTGTCGCCGCCGCGACATTTCTATCTGCTGTTCCAGCTTTTGGTGTGACTGCCTTGCCTGGTGTACTCCGATCAGTGCAGTGCATTTTCCGTTGCAGAGTTGGGCGAACCCGTGCCTCCCTCAGACTGCAGAGCCTTGCTATACCGCTGAAAAGCCTTGAGTAAATGTGCTAATTAACCCTAGCAGTGCCGCTGGGTTCCACTCTATCGCTAATCCTGTAAGAGTCTCTTTCTCAGTGAATACTACTGCTGAGCTGGCCGCTCTTCGTCGGCAGCTCCACACATCCTTGCAGAGTATTTACATCCGTTTAGGCCGGTTGGGCGCCTGAGACCTTCTCTTGTTCAGTGTGCGATTCCGCTTTACCGAGTGGTGGCAGGCACAGGCATCAGCATTCGTATTCCGGTAATCACGCCCGTGGGGGCTGTCGGCTCTAGCGTGTCCTATCCCGTTATTCGGTATAGTCTGAGGAGGCTTGGCAGCTATCGCATTGAAGGCCGGTTCCAATCACGCCCGTGGGGGCCTTATGCACTTGCACTAGTTGAAGCAGTTCCAGTAGGTACGCCGGAGGGGGCTACGGGGACTCTTGTGCTTCTTACTGAACACCGTGGCGGGGCAGTCCAGTATCCAGCCGGTGATAGTCTTGGTCTCCAGCATCAGCCTTATAACACCCAGGGCGTTCCAAACATTCACATCTGAGACTGACTGTTATCAAGGACTTAACCCCTGAGGGGTACACACTATTCTATTTCTGTGTAATTGTACTTATAAGTCATTTGTGCATTTACCATTATTTATATATATTATCTGTATATATTTACCACCACTAGAGGGCATGTCATTGCCTTATCTTATTTTAATAAAACTGTGTTCTTATTCACCCAATGGTCTGAGTGTCTTAAAAGAAACCGTGACAGGGGGGTGCTGCTACTTACTTTCTACTCCAATGCCACCACACACAACAGAGGAGAAATTAAAAAAGGGCATTATATTTTTATTCAAAATGTTTATCGACTTTTGGCATTTTAGATACTATTGAGCCACATTGTTTAACCCTTTGCATCCTAGAGATGTATGAAACGCATTGCTCTACAATTCGTTGCATACTTTTCTGGCACTCAATGGGCTAAACTATTCATATATGTGCTTGTTCTTTTTATGGAGCATTTATGTATATCTCTTCACTTTTTACAGGTACATGACAAGAAGATGAGAGACAGAAGAAGGACCAGAGGAAGAAAGAAGAAGGAAGAAAGAAGATAAGAAAAAAAAAGAAAGAAGATAGAAGGAAATGGACAATGGATGACAGGTAAGTGTAACACAGACACGTTAATGATCGGTGTTTGACAGTGTGTCAGGCACTGATCGTTAGATTTTTTTTCCTTTGGTGTTTCTATTATAGCCAGTATTTAGTGGTGCTTTGGGAACGTAATGCACATAACGAATGTTTGGCCACAAGACCTTTTCTGTGGCCTAACATCTGTTGTGCTTTCAGCTGGTAGGGCCATTAAATACCGACATCGACATTTTATTCTGTCGGTTGGTAGACAATTTGGCCCTACCAGCTGTCTTACTGGATTCCTTTAAATCAAGCCATTATTGTCTGGGAGTGTCTGGTTATTTCTCTTGTATGTAAGTCTCTGATTGCCTCTCTTATTGTCTGTGAGTGTCTGTTTGTGAGTGTCTGGTTGTCTCTCTTATTGTCTATGAGTATCGGATTGTCATGGTTTCTGAGAGTTTATGGTTGTCTTTCTTCTTGTCTGTGAGTCTCTAGCTGTCTCTCTGTCTTTGTTTCCATGAGTCCTGGTCCCTATGGCAATCTTTATCGGCAATCTGTGAATATCTGTTTATCTCTCTTATTGTCAGAGAGTGTTTGGTGGTTGTTATCCATAGTGTCTGTAAGTCTCAGCTTGTCTCTCTGGTGACTGTGTCTTGTGTTGTCTCTTGGGTTCTTTGAGCCTCTGTTTCTCTCTCTCCTTGTTTATTTGAGTCTCTGGATGTCTCTCTCAGTGTCTATAAATATCTGTGAGTCTTGAGTTATTGATTTTGGTTGTCATTCTTGTTGTCTGTGAGTCTCTATATGTTTCTCTTCATGCCTGCGAGTGTCTGCTTTTCCTTCTTTTGTTTGTGAGTCATGCTGGTAACTCTCTGGCAGTCTATCCTGGTGTCTGTTATTCCATGTCTGTCTCTCATGGTATCTGTGCATCTAGTTTTCTTTCTTGGTTTCTGTCTTAACGTTTTTGAATCTACGATTGTCTCAGTTGATGCCTGTGAGTCCCTGGCTATATTTATTTATTGGGGTCTGTGAGTCTCTGTGTCTTTTTTATCATTCTTGGTATCTCACTTGATGCCTGTAAGTCTCTGACTATGTTTATCCGTGTCTGTGAGTCTTTGCTTGCCCCTCTTGTTGTCTGAGAGTCTTTGGTTGTCTCTGTTGCCGACTGTGAGTCCTGGTTATTTCTTTGTTTCTTTGAGTCTCTGTTTCTCTCTTTGTTTCTGTGAGTCTGTTTGTTTGAGTTTGTTTTAATGATCGTCTAGCTGGACGATGACGAAACGCACATTTGTGATCCCTCCAGCTAGATGCTGATTGTTTGGGAGGTGAGATTACTGCAGAACATGTTCCATGCACTGCTTAACCCCACATCCTAGCCAGCAGGAGTGTGGAAACCAATTCCAACACAGATCGTCCGTATAAAAGCCAATCTCTGTTCATATTGCCCTCACACTGGCTCGGGTAACGACGTGAGCAGGAATGCAATGGGGGTATTTTTTTTTTTGGTTTCCTAATGGCATCAGCGGCAGAGATGACGACAACGGGAGGATTTTATTTAATTTCATTTTCTATTTATTAGTTACAATTACAGAAGAAGACAAATAAAGACCAGGGTGAAGAAGAGATTACTGGACCTCCAAATTCAAGGTAAGTGTTTATTGTTACAGCTGTGGGGAATGGGCCATAGGATAGCGCTAGGACTAGGATTTTATTTAACTTTATTGTTAATGATAGGTGTAGTGGAATGCCTGGGGTACTTTTAGAGTTAGTGTTTAGGAGGGTGGCTGTGTTACTATCTCACTATTGATGTTTGACACTATGTCAAACATCAAGCGTTGGTTAGTTTCCTGTGATGTTCCAATTACTCATGCTATTTAACATGCATTATGGGAAGAGAGAGATGCGATGAGCTTAGGCTGCAACATGAATTTTTGTGAATAACACTCATTGTGGAGAATGGTGGTCAAGCACTTGAAGTCCAGCGGTGCATCTATGTGTGTGTGCTGGCCAGAACTCATTTTGGCCCTAACTACGTATTCAGCGCCTCTAATTGTATGGAACCCTTGGTGTCTGTGAGTCTCTGGTTGTCTTCCTTGATGCCTGTGAGTCTCTACTTCAGGCCTGATATCCGCATCGGAGACTATCGGAACCAACGGAGAGAACACCAGGGAATCGTGAGTGGCTCCTGTGTGAGACAAGCCAATCGACTAGAGAATCGAGGGTTAAAGGATTTGACGAGTGCTTCCTATGCGGGTATCTAGTAAGTCTTAACCCCTTACTTTTGAGGATACTATATTGCACTGTACTCATTTGATGTATACTTTGTATTGTTATACGCTTCTCACATGGACGTCTAGTAAGCATATACCTTACACATTTACTGACACCATATGACCAGTTCAAATTTCTCTCAGTTTGGATTGGGCAAAGTTCTGAAAGGTACAGCAATGGGGATTTTTTTTTTGCTCCGGCGTCGAGACTTTAAAGGGGGCATTGGATGTAATGATCATTCTTCTATTATAGGGGCACAAGTAAGATTACAGATGAAGAAAGAAGAGGACAGAAGAAGAAAAAGAATAAAGAAGCTTTTAGAAGACGAATTAAAGAGGAAGAGCAGGGTGCAGAAGTCCCCTCTGGACCTCAGACTGCCAGGTAAATGTTTAATATTAATGGGATGGTGTTAGCTTTAGAGGGATTAATTCTTCGAGTGAGAGTGGGGTATGCAACGCTCTGCATTTCATTGCATACCCCACTGGCACTCAAAGGGTTATTTTTTCTTTTCCTTTCCACTCATGTTTTTTATACCTTGGATGTATCGATAAGTCTTAGGGCCCCATATCAATACATCCATGGGTCAGTAGTGTAGGGAACCCTATTTGCTCTTGCATTAGGCTTCTCTCTCCCCTTCTCTGCATGTAGAATGACAGGCCAGAGTGGAGCACTCAGAAAAGGGGAGAGAGAGAGGCAGGAGTGGCTTACTTCAGTACTTGATGCTTTTACAGGGATCAATATCTCTGCTTCAGAAGGTAATGACTTACATAGGAAACAGGTAATAATTTAGTTTCTCTAAGGAATATGATTTCGCTAAGATTACATATTCCATTGGGTATTTACAAATATAGATGCTCTTAGTATATAAGAATCACTTTCCTCACTCGGATTGCCTTACTATATTGTAATCTATTCTATTGTATGTCTAAGGATGATGGGACTTGAAGGCAACATTTGAAGGCACATCTTGAGAATCTTGTGCTGTCCTGCAATGTGAGATTCTCATGTCACCCTTTTGGCAACAAGCTGATTGTGCCCTGTAGAAGCACATTATTTTGCATGCAACATTTTAAAAGGATACCCTAATTTAGCACCCGCTGTGCATGTTTACTGTTCGGTAGTTTGTCACAGTGCAGGTAATAGAATACCTAACTGTGACTTAAAACTACTGACTATAGTTTAATTTCATATCAGAGGCCCTTGATGTCTAAGTCTTGGGTTGTCTCTCTCTGTGTCTTTGAGTCTATGCTTGTCCTACTGTGAGTCACTGGTTGTCTCTCTCTCTCTCTCTCTCTCTCTCTCTCTCTCTCTCTCTCTCTCTCTCGGTGTCTGTGATTCTCTGATTGTTTCATTAGGTGTCGCTGGCTTTCTCTCTTGTTGTCGTTGGGTCTCTAATTGATTCTTTGTTGTCTGTAAGTCTTGGGTTGTCTCTCTCACTGTCTGTGAGTCTCTGCTTGCCCTACTGTAAGTCGCTGGTTGTGTGTCTCTCTTTCTCATTCTCTCTCTCTCTCTCTCTGTGTCTGTGAGTCTTTGTTTGTCTCTCTTTGTGCATTGTGAGTCTCTGGTTTTCTTGACAGGGCATCATCAAGTCATCCACATCTTTACCAATTTGACCCCCTTTCTAAAACCCCTTTTTTACAACTTTGATGGGTTGAAAAGGCCACAGCATTTATTACCAAGATAAAATCATATTCAATAAATGTATTCAATGTATTAACACTTGAAAACTGAATACATAACCAGTAAGCTTCCACCCCTAGTGCTTGCCAATACATAGTCATTATCTGACTTTAGTAATATAATACCCAAACTTTATTACACTACTTGACTGAGGACCATGCCACCATCCCACCCTGAACTATTTAAATGTGTCAAGTGTTAGCCCAACATCCATACCCACAATTCATAAGACCAAGCCTAAGAGCCGTGATCTTGTACAATCTTCACACTGCAATTACCTCACCATGCTGTGACACCATACACCACCAGGCTAGCAATCTGCAGGCCACACAAGTTCCTGAAACCCACAACCGCTTCGGACCCCGTACTCATGAGCCCTTAGCAAACACAAAACAAGGTGCATACCCAGCACATGTCCAGCACAGGGGCAGGTGGGAGGGAAGCTCCTCACATTATGCAGTCTCAATTAACAATGGCTTTTACCCAAACATTGTACTCTAACAAGAACTGCCCCACTTCCTTTCCTAGTGCTTCCTTCCTTCCTAGCCCCATCAAGCCCCCTCCTCCTGAGTTGCACTCTGCTCCAGGGGTCCCCCCATTCTTAGTTTCACTGAGCCTCTGAATATCTCTCTTTATGTGTGTGAGTCTCTGCTTGTCAGTATTGATGTCTGTGAGTATCTGGTTGTCTTTCATTTGGTGTCTTTCGGTCTCTGGTGTTCTCTTTCAGTTTTTCTGAGACTGTCTCTCTTGGCATCCATGAATCTCTGCTTATCCCTCATGGTGTTTGTCTATGATTATCTCTCACTTATTGTCTGTGAGTGTCCTGTTTTCACTCTTGGTTTTTGTGAGTCTCTATTGGTTTATGTGAGTCTCTGGTTGTCTCACTTGGTCCCTGTGAGTTTCTGGCCATCTTTATTGGAGTATGAGAGTATCTCAGAGTCTTTGGTTGACATCCTTGGTGTCTGGGAATCTCTAGTTGTCTAGTTTGGTGTCTTTAAGTAAGTCTCTTTTGCTCTCTTTTGGTTTCTGTGAGCCCCTGGTGTTCTCCTTTGATTTCTGTGAGTCTCCTGTTTTTTCTTTTGTTTTCTTTGAGTCTCGGATTGTTTCTCTTCATATCTGTTAGTCTATGTCTGTATCTCAGGAGGTTGTTTCTTATAGGGTCTCTGAATTTCTGGCTGCCTCTTGGTGTCTGTGAGTGAGTGACAGCTCTCATGGCTTCTGAGTTGTCTCGTATTGCCTGTGAGTGTTTGGTTTTCTCTTTTGATTTCTGTGAGTCTCTTCATGTCTGTTAGTCCTTGGCTGTCTCTTTGTGAGTCTCTTTCTCTATGCCATGGTCTTTTAGTCTGTTTTTTTTCTATTGTATCTGTTGCTGTCTCTCTCTTTCTTGGTGTCTTGCTTTTCGCTTGTGTATCTCTGGCTCTGGGTTATTTCTTTTTAGGTGCTTGTGAGTCCCGGGTTGTCTCTTTGTCTCCATGAGTCTCTTTTCTCTCTCTCTTGCTTTCTGTGAGTCTCTAGATTTCTTTCACTTGGTGTCTGTTAGCCAAATTATATCTCTGGTTTTCTCTCTTGGTGTCTGTGAGTCTTAGGTTGTATCCTTTTAGTGTCTATGAGTCTTAATGTCTAATTTAGTATCAGCTTGTCCTTTTTGATGTCTGTGAGTCTCTGGATTACTCCCTCTTTGTGTCTATGAGTCTGTTTGTCTCTCTTAGATTCTGTGAGTCACTAGTTTTCACTCTTTATTTCTGTGACTCTCTAGATGTCTATTTTAATGTCTGTTTGTCTCTGCTTGTCCTTGTCAGTGTCATTGACTTGTGGCTTGTCTCCCTTCGTGTCTCTATGTCTCCCATTTCCTTCTCAGTGGTGCCTATTAGTCTCTGGTTGTCTCTCTCTGTGTCTGTGAGTCTTGGATTGTCTCTCTTTGTGTTAGTAATTATCTGGATACCTCTCTTAGTTTCTGTGAGTCACTAGTTTTCACTCTTGATTTCTGTGACTCTCTAGATGTCTATTTTAATGTCTGTGTGTCTCTGCTTGTCCTGGTCAGTGTCATTGACTTGTGTGTTGTCTCCATTTGTGTCTGTAAGTCTCTGCTTCACCTCAGTGCTTTTGTTTGTATCTCTCTTGGTGCCTGTGAGTCTCTGGTTGTCTCTCTCTTAGTGTCTGTGAGTCTCTTGTGATCTTTTATGCTTTCTGTGGATCTCAGGTTTTCTCTCTTGCTTTTTGTGGTACTCTTGTTGTGTCCCTTTCCCCTTTGTGAGCCTCTTGTTGTCTCTTTTTATTTTACTTCAAGTCTCTAATTGATTCAGTGGGCCATGCACACAAAGTAAACTGGAGCAAATCTGGATCAAACCATTTGCACCATGAAGGAAAAATAAAATTCCCATTGATTTAAATTGGGGTTTTAGCATTGCTTTGCAAAGAGTTGGAGACCTTTCTAGCATTCAAGGGATTAAAGGGAATTGCTGTTACGTATGATACAGTTGCTTTGCTCCAGAATCTCTCTGCTTTTCCTCTCTGCAAAAGCCCCATCTCTATAACCCTGTCCCTGTCCCTCCTTAACGCTTTCTTGGTCTTTATATTTTCAGTTCAAGATGGCTTGCCAGTTCCTATTGCTGAGGAAGAACTGAGAGACAACAGCATTGCAGCCCAGCATGCCGGGGCACAGGAGCACAGCGCCAAGTTATCGAGGAGCACAAACTGTGAGGCACCAGAACGCAAACATGAAACGGAAGAAGAGCACATAGATTCCTTTGAGAAGGAGTAACCACCGGTCTGAAGAAGGAGGACTAACACTGACCCAACCATTATGCAAGGACTTTTAGTCCTAAACTCGGCAGGACATTTCTCACCTATAAATGGGTTAGAAGTGCTTACTGCCCTTTAACTGTGACCCAACAGGAATATTTGATCTACTGCAATGTACATGGCTGAATATTAAGCACAGTTGGGCTGCCAAATGAATCAGATCAGGTACATGAAACAATATGGGACCCTGATCTCAACTTCAAATCTGGAGGATCTGATTGTGAATCAGCTTTAATTTTGTGGAAAAATACATACAAGAAATCAACCAGCTTTCTGTATTACAGAATATAAAGCAGGAATCCAGTCCCTACCGCCTTGTCCTTGCCACCTACTCTATGTGCTGGAAAATTACCAGTTCTGTTCCTCTAAATATTGTAAAGACTCCTTTCATTAACCCGCCTGTGACTGAGGTTCATCTTTCTGTAAAATAAAACACATATGTATATATCCAAACCACCAAAATCCTGATATTCAAATAAAAAAGTATATCAAAGAAACTCATACATCAAACTGAATATCCAACGAAATGAGAGCTCCGCTATCACAAGACACTTACTGGGCCTCATGGTTAAAGGAGAGATAACACCTCCTAAAAATAACCACTCACATTCCTACGGCCAGAAAATCCCAGTGGCCCTATGAATGGTGCCCTTGTGCCTTTGTTTAAGAGATAACAGGAGCAAAAGGGTGATCTAATAGGAACCTTTAAATATATTAAGGGATTTAATCTAGTTCATTTTTCAGAACAATAGGAATCCTAGAACAAGAGGTCATGATCTTAATTAGATGGTGGGAAATTCAGAAGCAATGTGCGTAGTACTCATTTAGAGAAAGGGAGATAGAGTCATGGAACAGAGTCCCTGCAGAGGTGACCAGAACTAATACTATTAAGGAATTCAGAAATGCCTGGGATAGACATATCTATTATGAGAAGCATGTAAGACTGTGTATTTTAATTAAATAGGAAAGTGGGGAGAATGGATGGGCCAATTGTTTTTTTATCTGCCATAAAAATCTGTCTCGCTAACATATTCAGTCATTGCTGGAGGTCATGTCCATGATGGCAGACATGACAGTTGCTGGCAGTTTTTTCAAAATGAAATAGGCAGAACCTACATAACCCTTTGAGGACCAGAGGGGTAAGCAATGAATTGGAAAGAAATGCACTGCACTCCCCTCTGGTCCTTAAAGGGTCAACATGACCATGTACAATGAGTAGAATCCAAGATCCTATAGTCCTGCTAGCATCTTCCATGTCTGCCTCAGTGGACTTGACATCCAAGACTGTTTGAAGAGGTCATCTTTACTGAATGTAGTTCATATAATGTGATAGTAGCAGCTTCATCACTTCCTGATAGTTTGAATAGTTATAACTTTTGAATAAAGCAACTGCCAGCAGTTGGGAGTAGCCCTGTTTTACTAAGCAGGAAAAGCCCTGTAGCATGTATGTCTCATAAAAGATGCTTGTGGCTCACTTCCAATCCCTAATAATAAAAGGCTAGATGTATGTTTGTCCGATGCAGTAGACACTGCCCGAACACACAGACTTTGGCCTGTGTTCACAGGCTTTTACACTAGTATATATATTTGTTTATTATCAAAAATCTTGAATCCGAAGTGTACAATTCTTATCTGGCATCCCAGGAATAAAACATATTAAAACATGAAGGGCAGGGCCTAAGAACACATAATGCCTGGGTAAGGATCTGACTCACAGAAAAAGAGAGAGTAAGATTAGGGTGACCAGACCTTCCCTTTAACCTGGTACACACAGGAAGTAAACATATTTCAGGACTGTACTGAAATCACAGCAACTGTGAAGTATACATTTTCTCTTTTGTCCAATACAGGTTACTGGTAACTCTGGAAGGTGATCCGCCCCTTTAAATAGGCAGGAACATTTCTCTAAATGTATGCAGGGGGTGGAGCCTCCCCTCCCTCCTCAGCTGCATCCTAGCCAGCTAGCTCCAGAATGATTTGTTCCTGGGTGTGAACACACCAGGTGGAGAACATCTCTTGTTAGTTTTAGTTTCTTTTTTATTTTTCTGTCAGATATGGAATACCACCATTAGGCGGGTTACCATGACTGACAAATGCTCTTCAAAGCAGCTAGCTCAGTGTCCAGGTGCTTTTTGGTGGACCTTAAGCCTTGAGGGGGAAAATCTTGGTTACAAGTGCTTCCCCATGGATTACCCACTAAGGTGATTCTTACTACATGGTAACCTGAAGACAGAACATATGCAGGAAAGGTGAGCTACCCTTTGAGTTCTGCAGGTCCACTTGTCCCACAGTGCCCCTTCACTGGGCTTGTATTTGGGAGTTCTCATTGCGCACTCCTGCACTCATTGGGTATATATGTGTATGTCTGTTGGGTATTTGAAGCAGGTTTATGTGGTAACTTAACCCTTTGTCCGCTGGTTTGACACGTTTAATGGGGTTTTCTGACACTTTCCTTACTGGGTTAGTGTTTTCTTATTATGCACACATGTTCCCTGTATGCCTTTCATGTTTTTACTTTATGGTTTAATTTTTATTAAATTTATGTACCACGCGCTTTACCGCATAGACACCATTGCTCCATTTACTCTCTATGGGTCTACACTGTTTGGGACGTATCTCTGGAACCGCTTCACTCAGCAACTTCAGAGTGGGCTCATTTTAATTGTCTACCCTTGCTCTATCATCTGGTTTATAGTTCAAGTGTGTTGGGGGGCTTCGGGCACTGCTTTGGGGTACTTTTTGGAAAAACTACATTTCCCATGAGCGCTCGTTTCACGCCTTCTTTCTGATTGGCTACCGTCGCGGCAGCCATTTTGTGAGCTTTTGTCAGCGAGTATCCTACGCAGGGCTTGAACTCTCCTTCTCTCCTCAGCAGATTAACCCTTCGCCTGCCAGATAAGTCTATATTTAGTGTTTCTGGGGTGAAATATTAATCTAACAAACACACTACAATTGGGTGATTTATTGTACAGTTGGTTATTTTGACACTGTGAGAATGTCTATACCGCTGGAGCTGGGGGCTAGACCTAAGACTAAGGAGGCTGGGGTAGCAGTATCCCCCATTGCACATTGCTCTTCCTGTCACACAGGGCTACCTAGAGAGTTCTCGTCATTTATGCCCAGCATGTTCTGAAGTTCCTGACAGCAACCCAGGGCCTTCCAGCCATGCTATGGGTGCAAGAGTTTAAGGTTGCGACTAGGGACCTTAGGTCCACTCTACAACTCTTTCCATCCCAGGTACAGTGGGCTCTTCAATTATGGCAGACTCCCTCTACTATCAGATCCTCCCTGCCTAAACCGCAGGGGGCACCAGATGTGTTTGATTCTTCTGAGGAAGAATTGTTGCAAGATTCAGATGTTGAGGATGGTACTTTTTTAGAGTCTTCTAGGTCCCTTGAGGACCCTTTTAAGTCTGATCTTGAACCCTCTGCTAAGGGCCTGATCAGGGCTGTATTGACCACACTCAACATTCCCTTGGTTCAGGAGGTCCCTTCTGATCCCTCTGATGTTTTTCTGGAGCCTGCAAAGCCCCTTACTTATTTTCCTCCTAACCCAACTCTTGACCATTTGGTTTCTGACGCATGGAAAAATCCGGACAAGTCCGCTTCTGTGTCCAGAAAATTTGCTAAACTTTATCTCTTTTTTTCATCCCCCCAAGGTGGACGCACCCATAGCTAGACTGTCTAAATCTACTGCCTTACCTGTTTCTGATGCTTCTGCACTGCAAGATTGGACTGACAAGAAACTTAAAGTTTCCCTTAAGTACATTTTTTGCTTCTATTGGCATGGCTATGTGTCCAGCCTTTGCTGTTGCATGGGTTAACCGGGCTATTGCAGTCTGGACTGAACAACTCACTACGGCAGTCCGTCAGGATGTGCCTACTTTGGAGAAATTGCATCTTCTTGCTAATATCTCTGAAACCAACACTATGTTTCTGCTGCTGCCTTTGATGCAGTCCGCATGATGCAAGGGCCTCCACTACTTCTGTGGTGGCTAGATGTGCGCTTTGGCTTAAGATTTAGTCTGCTGACACCATTTCCAAGAAAGTTTTACTTTCTTTGCCTTTTCAGGGTACTTCCTTGTTTGGATCTGAACTTAAGGAACTAATTAGCAAGGCCACAGGGGGTAAGAGTACTCTTCTGCTCTTGGTCTTTAAGAAAAAGTTGCGCTTAAGTGTAACCGGTCCTTTCGTTCCTTTCAAACCGAGATACGTAAGGTGAACCAAGTGGTTCCATCAGCTCCGCGTTCCTTCTCCAAACCCAAACAGCAATGGAGGCCCAAGGCCGCATCCAATCCCAAAACTTCCAAGACTGCTTCGGCATGACTCACCGAACCCGGGCCCGCATCCCGCTGTGGATGGTCATCTCCGCCTCTTCCGCGGGATTTGGGAGGATTCAGTGTCGGACCCATGGGTTTTACAGGTGGTGTCAGAGGGATACAAGATCCCTTTCTTTTCCCTCCCACCTTTTCGCTTTCATCTTTCTCGTTCTCCTCAGGAAGTTGAGAGAAGCCGTCTGTTCAAAGACGCTATTCAAGCTCTTCTGGACAAGGATGTCCTGGAGCCGGTTCCTCCTTCAGACAGGGGTTCAGGATTCTATTCAAAGCTTTTTGTGGTGACCAAAAAGGACGTCGGATGCCGGCCTATTTTGGATCTGAAAGATCTCAATTCCTTTGTAGTGAAGACTCACTATCGTCAGGAGTCTCTGCGCACAGTGATTGCTGCCATGTCTCCGGGGGAGTTCCTTGCTTCTCTGGACCTTCAGGATGCGTATTTGCACATCCCAATCCATCTGGAGAGCAGGCAGTATCTGAGATTTGCCTGCGCCAGAGGTCATTTTCAGTTCTCAGCTCTTCCATTTGGTCTGACAACAGCCCCCCCCAGGTTTTCCAACGGTTCTGGGGGCCTTGATATCTGTCCTCCATCGGGACAGCATCAGAGTGACTCCATACATGGATGACTTGCTTTTGAAAGCATCATCTGCGGACCTTCTTCGTCAACAGGTCCAAACCTGCATTCAAATCCTTAAGTTGGTTGGAATGTGAACTTGGACAAGTCGGACCTTGTCCCGTCCCAGCAACTGGTCTTCCTGAGTCTTCTGTTTGATACTCAGAAGTGCATGGTGTTTCTACCGGACGAGGTAGCCCATCAAATTGCTCAAAGAGTCTCAATGATCCTATCCCGCGATTGGATCCCAGTTCCAAAGTTTTCTTCTCTGGTGGGGAAGTTCATTTCCACAATAGAGGTGGTTCCATTTGCCATGGAACACACCAGGGAACTTCAAAGATTTGTGATACAGACTTGCAGGGAGTGGCCAGATCATCACAAACTATCAATCTCCCTTCCTCCTAAAGTCGAATTGAGCTTGGAGTGGTGGTTGGACCTTTCCAATCTCCTAAAGGGGAGATCCTTCCGGATTCCCTATTGGACCAAGGTCACGACGGATGCCAGCCTCCTGGGCTGGGGAGCTGTTTTGGGTCGCTTCAGTGCTCAGGGGAAGTGGTCCTTGGAGGAGTCCCTTCTTCTCATCAACGTTCTGGAACTTCGAGCAATATTTCATGCTCTCCGTCATTGGGAGTCTCAACTGGAGGATTGTCCAGTCCGAGTGGAGTCTGACAACACCACAGCAGTGGCTTACATCAACAGACAGGGCGGGACAAGAAGTCTCGCCGCTTGGATAGAGGTCAAGGCCATTCTGTCCTGGGCAGAGGTTCATGTTCCTGTCATTTCCGCAGTGCACATTCCAGGCGTAGACAACGTCACGGCAGACTTCCTCAGTCGACAGCTGAGAGTGGGAACTACATCCAGAGGTGTTTCAACTCCTAACTCAGAGATCGGGGGTGCCCCTAGTGGATCTAATGGCAACCAGACACAACAGGAAGGTTCCGGTGTTCCGCTCTAAGTGGAGAGTCTCTCTGGCTGCCGACGCAATGTTCATTCCCTGGACATTCTCCCTGGCCTACATTTTCCCTCCTCTTCCAATGCTGATAAGGATGCTACAGAAATTGAAAGTGGAACGTTGTCCAGTAATCCTGATCGCTCCGAATTGGCCTCATCAGTCCTGGTATCCGGATCTTCTGGCCCTATCAGTGGTGGAGCCCTTTCCGCTCCCCTCTCATCCAGATCTTCCTCTACAGGGTTACCTGTGGAAGGAAGATGTTCATCGTCTCAGTTTGACGGCCTGGAGGTTGAATCCTCGATTTTAAAGAAGAAAGGGTTTTCTTCTGCTGTGGTGTCTACTATGCTTAGTGCCCGTAAGCCTGTTTCTTCCAAGATATATCACAGTGTCTGGTCGACATTTTTGTCTTGGTGTGCTCACAGAGATCTGTCTCATGACTTTGATCTTCCCACTGTCCTGGCCTTTTTGCAGGACGGTGTGGATAAAGGACTCAGCCTGAGTTCTCATAAGGTTCAGACTTCGGCGCTCTCTGTCTATTTCCAGGAGCGCATTGCTATCATTCCCGACGTCAAAGTTTTCTTCCAGGGTGTTGCTCATGTGCGTCCTGCCTTTTGGAGTCCGGCTCCTCAGTGGGACCTTAATTTGGTTTTGGGAGTTCTCCAACGTCCTCCCTTTGAGTTTTTGGCTACTATTCCTTTACGTCTCTTGACGTGGAAGATGGCCTTCCTTATGGCGATTGTGTCAGTTCGCCGAGTGGTGGAGTTGCAAGCTCTTTCCTGTAAACCACCTTATCTGGTGTTTCATAAGGATAAAACAGTGCTTAGAACCTCTAAGGAGTTCTTACCTAAAGTAGTCTCCGAGTTTCACATCAATCAGGAGATTGTGATGCCCTCTTTCTGCCCTAACCCCTCCTCTGACAAGGAGAGGGATCTCCACTTGTTGGATGTGGTGCATTGTCTCAAGTTTTATGTCCATCGCACTGAATCTATCAGGAAGTCTGACGCTCTGTTCATCATTCCTGAGGGTCCTAGAGCAGGAAGACCTGCATCCAAGGCGACTATTGCGTCATGGATAAAGTTCACTATTCGCAAGGCCTACGAGTTGAGGAATAAACATGTTCCCTTCCGGGTCACGGCTCATTCCACCAGGTCTTTTGGGGCCTCTTGGGCCTATAAGGATCAAGCATCTGCTGATCAGCTGTGCAGGGCGGCCACTTGGTCCTCTGTGCACACCTTTTCGAAGCACTACCGTGTGGATGTGCTGGCTTCGACTGATGCCAGCTTCAGGAGGAAGGTCCTGGAGGCAGTCTTGCCTGTCTAGGGTCTTCTTCTCAGGTTCTTAGTGCTTCTTTACTGTTGAGCCCTGTTGGCTCTAGTTCAGTGTGCTGTGTTACAGTTCCTGGGGTGTTTTTACCCCTGTTTGGTGTCCGTTGACATTCAGTTTTGTTGGGATCTCTGACCGGTTGGTTCATAGAGGTCCTGGGGACTTTGGGGGCCTTGCGCCTGGTCCTTGCCTTCTTCCCGCCTCTGGGAAACCTAATGGTTGGACATCCCAGAGTTACCAGTAACCTGTATTGGACGACAGAGAAAATAGGATTTTAGTCTTACCTGTTAAATCCTTTTCTCTTAGTCCATACAGGTTACTGGTCTCCCACCCTGTCAAGAGACCATGCTTGGCTCTCCTGTGGCAAGATGTAGGAGTCCTTCGGGGCATGCTCACAGGAGCCTTCCTCTCTCCTATTTCTGGTCAGTTATTAGTGTCTGAAGTCATTCTGGATCTAGCTGGCTAGGATGCAGCTGAGGAGGGAGGCTCCACCCCCTGCATACATTTAGAGAAATGTTCCTGCCTACTTAAAGGGGCAGATTGCCTCCCAGAGTAACCTGTATGGACTAAGAGAAAAGGATTTAACAGGTAAGACTAAAATCCTCTTTTTCATAGGTGTCCCTGGTTAAAGGTGAGGTCTGATAACCCTAATTAAGACATTGCCTCCCCCTCTCACATTGCCCATCTCCCCTAGCACTTAAAGGGTTATTTATTAGTGAGTGGGGAAGGTAATAAAGGGTTAAGACAGGACATCCCTACAGAACATGAATTAATTGACATAAGCTACAAATCTAAATAACTTAACCCTTTCATTCAGTGCCAGAGTAGTACGCAATGCATTATGTACCCCTCTGGTACTGAAAGGGTTAACAACTAGGTTTCTAAATGAAATAATAGCACAGAATTCATGTGATTTTAAAAACTCTTTAAAATTCCCCAAAGTTCTTTTTAGATGATATGGGCCCTTTAACCCTTTTGAGAGCCAGAGAGATATGCAACACAATGAGTTAAATAACTAGTCAGAAACATGCAATTTAATCACAGGTGTCTACAAAAAAGTGCATTCTAGTTGATTGTCACCCTACCTTCATGTGCTTCACAACTCAGACAGATGGAAGTTTCAGTTTTAAAAAGGAACGCATATACATTTTTTTTTACCTCTTGGACTCCAGAGTCATTTGCAACATATTGCAATGCATATTGCATCCAAGGAGTTAAACAGTAATGTATTTATTTTACACTATGATGTTTCTGGTTTATTTCACTGATAGATCAGGCATTCAAATGGTAAAAAGCTCCAGTTTTTTTGTTATATGATGCGTTCCTGCTCCCTTGTTGCACCCATGGTGGCAATTTTAGTTTAGTTCTGATTTATTAGGCACTGTTCCATTTCTTATCAATCACCTGCTACACTAGAACTGTAACGGAAGCAAGAAGGGACCACGTCTGGCGGTTAATGTAATGTCGAACGGAATACGTGGTGTATTCAAATGTTTGTTTACACTTTCACCGACTACGGGTCGGAGGTTCCCGGTTCGAGGGTCGACACCAAGTCGAGCACGAGGAGTCAACGCCAGATTGGTCGAATCCCTGAGCCGGAGGTTTAAAGGTCTCCCATAGACCTAACATGGAGAAAAGTAGGCGGCTTGGTTAACCAGCAGACTCACTGTACGCTTTGATTGGCCAGGGATGACGCTGAATATTCAAACCAGTTGCGTTCGTGCTTCAACCCCTGGCCATTGTCCCTTGAATGTGTATTCCCACCCCTCAAGTCCTTGTGTCTGTCTAGAGTTAATCAACCCTTTTGTATCTGAAATGTAATCAGTCATTGTATTTGTTAGACCATCTGCCATTGGCCTTTTCTCTACTGTATTTGGATTATGTCCTTATTGTCTCTGCTTGGTCCATGTATTCCAATGTAAGATTCGTGTATAAATATGTGTGGTTTGTACCAATAAAGTATCAGTCTTCTGAGTGAACAGTGGAGTTCTGGTGCCTTATATTTAAAGCGGCCACTCTGAGCATCCTGTATCATTGACCGCCTGCTGACAACTTCCTGCGACCGGACTTCATATTCTGTCAGGCGGTGACGTGGACTCCGTCTTCCCCTTCTTCCTGAGATCATCCATTCATCTCTGCGCTTCTGTGGACTAGAACTGGAGGCTCATAAACAGAAGGTATCTGGTTCAAAATCTTGCTGTTCCATATATATCGTGAGGAACCATTAATGCTAATTGCCTGTTTTAGTATAGTCCTTCAATAACATAAACTAATTATCTCATGGTGAAATAGAACTGAGAGAAAAAACAAACAAACATGTTAGCAGTGGCTCAGCAGTCTGAGATGCTAGGTTTGTAATCGAAAGGTCTGTGGTTCAAATCCCAAGTATTCTTTGGTGTCTGTTTTAACATTGTACAATATAAAGCTAATGCAGGGCCAAGTAGAATGGACGAACACAACACACTTGAGTCACTTGTGGCTCTGCAGTCTGGAACAGTGGTTTCCTAATCAGAAGGTTGCCGGTTCAAATCCCCACTGTTCTGGATACACACAGACATATCTTCGGTGCCTGTTTGTGTGGAATTGCATCTCCTTGGCGCTGAAACAATGTGGGAGCGTTCATGTGTCTGAGATAATACACAACCTTGTGGTGTTGCCAGCATCACTAAAATGGCACCTGCCATTGCTTGACCCTGGAAGGGGGCAGGTATATCTGTGTGTAAAATGAGAAGAGGGCAGTTTTGTTATTGAGTGCTGTGTTTTGTATATATGCAAAAATTAAAAATTTTTGTTAAGTCCATAAAAAATCATGTCCCTCTGAAGTATGGGGTGCCCCTCTTCTCTTCCAGTGGGCACACATTCACACGCAGATATATCCATTCAGGGTCAGAACTATATGGGCACTGAGAGAGTTTGAGTGCCATAGATGCTGATACCCTTCATTCACACAGACCGAGGACTACAGCCTGAGAGTTACAAGCTTCCTTTCAGTGCTGCCAGCCACAAGGAAAGGTTGCTCTCCCTCTCAGGCACACGAGTGCCCACAGTTTCCGAGACTACTGCCTGAGAGTTACAAGCTTCCTTTCAGTGCTGCCAGCCACAAGGAAAGGTTGCTCTCCCTCTCAGGCACACGAGTGCCCACAGTTTCCGAGACTACTGCCTGAGAGTTACAAGCTTCCTTTCAATGCTGCCAGCCACAAGGAAAGGTTGCTCTCCCTCTCAGGCACACGAGTGCCCACAGTTTCCGAGACTACTGCCTGAGAGTTACAAGCTTCCTTTCAAAGCTGCCAGCCACAATGAAAGGTTGCTCTCCCTCTCAGACACATGAGCGCCCACAGTTTCAGTGCCAACTATACGCAGTTCCACACAAACAGGCACCGAAGGAATGTCTGTGCGTAGTAAGGATTTGAACCGGGAACCTTCATCTTACAAGCCTGTGGTCAAGGCCTGCTGAGCCACACATGACTCAAACACCCTATTTCACTTTGTTCCATTTCTACTTGTGAATTAGTCTAGTCAAGAAAACAACAAACAAAACACTAACAACAGCCAGGATTGAACCACTGACTTCCCATGTACAAGCCAGCTACTCTTTCTGAAGAGCCATGCATGCAGTATAACTTTCCCCATTCTCCCTACTTGGTCATAAGAGAGAATTAACACCAATAACAAACTAATTATGTCAGGGTAAAATAGAACTGAGAGCAAAAAAACAAACATGTTAGAAGTGGCTCAGCAGTCTGAGATGCTAGGTTTGTAATTGAAAGGTCTGTGGTTCAAATCCCAAGTATTCTTTGGTGTCTGTTTTAACATTGTACAATATAAAGCTAATGCAGGGCCAAGTAGAATGGACGAACACAAAACACTTGAGTCACTTGTGGCTTTGCAGTCTAGAACAGTGGTTTCCTCATCAGAAGGTTGCTGGTTCAAATCCCCACAGTTCTGGATATACACAGACAAATCTTCGGTACCTGTTTGTGTGGAATTGCATTGCCTTGATGCTAGGGTTGCCACGCAGCTGGTACTTTACAGGCAGGTAAAAAAATTGGCTTCTGTGCAATGTTAAGTCTATGGAGGGAATGCCATGGCTAGTATTTTTTTTTTTAAGAAAAGGTGGCAACCCTACTTGGCGCTGAAACAATACACAACCTTGTGACGTTAACAGCATCACTGGAATGGAGGTTGTATGTCTCTGGTGCCATGAGTGTGTACCACTGAAATGGCACCTACCATTGCTTGACCCTGGAAGGGGGCAGGTATGTCTGTGTGTAAAATGAGAAAAGGGCAGTTTTGTTATTGGGTGCTAGTTTTTGTATATATGCAAAATGTAGACATTTTTGTTAGGTCCACAAAAAAATTACATCCCTCTACAGTATAAGGTGCCCCTCTTCTCTTTCAGTGGACACACATTCACATCTATTCAGGGTCAGAACTAAATGGCACTAAGAGAGTTTGAGTGTTATAGATGCTGATACCCTTCATTCACACAGACCAAGCACTAAAGCCTGAGAGTTACAAACTTCCTTTCAATACTTCCAGCCACAATGAAAAGTCACTCTCCTTATGAGACGCACAAGTGCCTGCAGTTTCAGTGCCAAGTATACACAATCTCACACATCTGTGTGAGTATAGCATAGTAAGGATTTGAACTAGGAACCTTGACTTTACAGGCCCGTGTTCCAGCCTGCAGAGCCACACATGACTCAAATTCTTTGTGTTGCTTTTTTCCATTTCTACTTGTGAATTAGTATAGTCAAGAAAATAACAAACAAATTACTAACAGGATTAGAACCAGTGACCTCTCATTTACAAGACTACTGCTCTTGTCTGCAGAGCGAAAGGTGCATCACATGCTGTTTAGTTTTATCTGTAACTTGGTATGAAAAAGGTAGCATAAAAGCAAATTAACCCCCACATTATTTATCATGACCAAAAATCCAAGATTGACCTATGAATTTGCCTTTGTTCCTGGGGGGAAATATCTCTGCAACCACTCAACAGAGACCACTCTTTCTGTTTGTCTACCCTTGTCCTATCATCCAGTTCTGAGTGTTATGGGGGGCTCAGGGGGCTTTGGGCACTGTTTTTAGGGTACTGGAAGTGATACTAAATTTCCCATGAGCACCAGTTTCACGGGCTCTTTTCTGATTGGCTATTGCCACAGACACCATTTTCTGGCTTTCCCTTCGCCTGTATGCTACACAGGGCTTGTACTCTTCCTCTCTCCTCAGCAGATTAACCCTTCACCTGACAGTTAAATGCATTTTCGCTATTCCTGGGGTGAAAATGTAATCTTGCACACAGTATTTGGGTTTTTCCTCATACTATCAGACGTTTAATACCCTGTTAGTCTTAAGTCTAGCCCCAAGTCCCAATGGGTCTGACATCCTAAGGATACTGGGATGTCTGTGACCTGCATTGCTCCTCATGTCATTCAGGGCTTCCTAGTTGAAACACAGGTCATTTCTGCCCTTCATTCGCTGTGGCCCCTGCCTCTTCGCCAGGACCCTCCAGCCATGTTGTAGAGCCACCTTGGACACAAGAGTTCAATACTACTTTGCAACTACTTCCATTGCAGTTACAGGGGGTCATCCAAGCTTGGGAACCCCACCCCACCACATTATTCCGATCTTCTATGCCCAAACCACAGGTTGTACCTGACATGTCAGACTGCTCTGATGAGGAATTGTTAGTGGACTCAGATGAGGGTTAATGCTCTGTTTTTAGCTCCCAATTCTTTGGGGACCCCTTTGTGGCTGACCCTGAACCCTCTGCTGAAGGTATCATCAGGGCAGTTCTCTATACCCTCAGCATTTCCCCTGTTTCTGTAGAGCCTAAGTATGCTTCTGATATCTTTAACCCGTCGAGTGCCAGAGGTGTACACAACGCATTGCTTTGCAATGCATTGTGTACCACTCTGGCACTCAACGGGTTAAGAAACCTAAGATGCAATTTACTGTTTTTCCACCTAATCTCGCTCTTGACCAGATTGTCCTAGACAAGTGGAATACCCCTGACAAATGCATAACTTTGCCTAAAAAGGTTTGCCCTGCTGTACCCTTTCTCAGAGGCGGTACTAGTTTTGTGGGCTTACCCCCCCCTCAAGGTGGATGCCCCAGTGTCCAGACTTTCTAGACCCTTGGCCCTGCCAGTCGCAGATGCTTTTCCTTTCAAGGACTTGACTGATAGATAACTTAAGATCTTTCTGACGGCTATTTTTGCTACTACTGACGCATTTCTGCAACCCTCCATTGTTGTTGTCCGGGAAAATAGGCCCATTGCTGTATATACAGAATAACTTACTGATGCTGTTCATCAAGGTGCTCCTACAGCTGACATTTCAGAAGCTCAACATTACATTTCTGATGCTATATTTGATTCTGTTAGATTGGAAGCTAGGGTTTCCACTATATCCAATGCAGCCAGAAGTGATCTGTGGCTTAAGATCTGGTGTGAGGATGCTATTTCTAAGAAATTCTTCTTTTTTCTGCCCTTCTTATTTGGAGTGAAGCTGAAGAGCCTCATCAGTGAGGCTACTGGGGGCAAGCGCACATAGAATCTGCATTCATCCTTCAAGCCCAAACAGCAGTGGAGGCCCAAACAGTCCTCCAACAAACCCAGGACCACCAAACCTTTTTCATTGTGACTCGCTGTACCCCACTCTCCAATCGATGGCCAACTGCGCCATTTTCTAAGTGTCTGGACAGACACTGTGGTGGATCCATGGTTTTCCAGGTAATTTCAGAGGGGTACAGGATTCCCTTCACCTTTCTTCATCCTTTCAGGTTCTTCTCTTTTCACACTCCTCAAGGATTGGAGAAGCATTGTCTGTTATATGTGCTATCCAGACTTTACTGAACAAAGAGGTTCTGGAGCCAGTTCTCGACGCAGTCATTGGATCCAGTTTATATTCCATCCTGTTTGTGGACTCCAAGCAGGATGGTGTCTGCCGTCCCACTCTGGACCTCAGGGATCTCAATTCCTTCGTAGTCAAGACTCATTATACTAAGAGTCCTTACGATCGGTGATTGCGGCTATGTTCCCTGGGGAATTTCTGGCCTCCCTGGACCTCCAGGATGCCTATTTGCACACAGTCATCCAGACAGCCGCTTGCGACAGAAGACACTTCTAGTTTTCTGCTCTTCCCTTTGGTCTGACTACGGCACCTCAGGTATTCACTTGGGTCCTGGGTGCGCTGATTTCCATCTTGCACAAGATGGCATCAAAGTCACTCCATACCGGCCCTGTGCCCAGAATTACTTCAACAACAGGTCAAGGACTGTATCAACACTCTCACACATCACAGGTGGATCCTAAACAAGTAGGACTTGGTTCCATCTCAGAGACTGGTCTTCCTAGGTCTTCTGTTCGACACCCTGAAAGGCACAATATTTCTTACAGACAAAGTGATTCACCAGATCACCCACAAAGTGTTGTTTGTTTTGGCTTACGATCCTATTCCAGCCAGGGAATTGACCTCTCTTGTGGGGAAGTTGATACCCATCATAGGGCAATACCATTTGTGATGGCTCACGCAAGTGAACTTCAGAAGTTCATGATCCATGATTGCACAGGGAAACCAGACCTCCAGAAGCTAACGGTTTGTCTCCCCTTACCTGTGGAGCTCAGTTATTCCTGGTGGCAAGATCTCTCCAACCTGTGAAAGGGTAGACCCTTCCTCATACCATTCTGGATAACAGTGACAACAGATGCCAGCCTATCCGGCTGGGGACCGATGCTGGGTCACCTGAATGCACTGAGTAGATGGTCTGAGGAGGATCCATCAATGTCCTGGAACTTCGGGAGATCTTCCATGCTCTCTGATCTGGTCCTATCATCTCGAAGGATGCCCAGTTCGCATCCAGTCTGATAACACCACGGCCATGGCTTACATCAAAAAGCAAAGAGGAACAAGAAGGCTCGCAGCTTGGTTGGAGGTAACCTGGGCAGAAGAACAAGTCCCTGCCATCTCCGCTATTCATATCCCAGGAGTGGACAAAGTCTTGGCAGACTTCTTAAGTCACCACAAGTGGACAGCAGAGAGTGGGAATTCCACAAGGAGGTGTTCAACCGCAATGTCCAGAAATGGGGTTTCCCCTGGATCAATCTGATGGCGACCAGACACAACAGGAAGGTTCCATAATGTTGTTCCTGCCGGAGGGATCTTCTGGCTCTTTCAGTGGATGCCATGTCAATTCTGTGGAGATTTTCTCTAGCTTATGTCTTTCCTCCCATTCCCCTGCTTCCCAGGGTATTGATGAAATTGAGGTTGGAACGAACCCTGGTTATACTAATTGCTTCGTACTGGCCCTGGCAACCCTGGTTTACTGAGCTCCTGGACCAATCTATGGCAGAGCCCCTTCAGCTTCCCTGCAGACCAGATCTACTTCTACAGGGTTATCAGTGGAAGGAGGACGTGGACTGTCTGGGTTTGACGGCCTGGAGGTTGAATCCTCAATATTGAGGAAGAAAGTTTTTTCTTCCGTGGTCGTGGCTACTATGCTGCATGCAAAGAAGAATGTTTACTCTAAGGGATACCACAGAATCTGGTCTATTTTCCACTTTAGGTGTGTGGATAGGGATCGGTCCTCACAAGACTTCGACTTTCCTACTGTCCTGTCCTTTTTACAGGACAGTGTGGAAAGGGCCTCAGTCTGAGTTTCTTGATGGTTCAAACTCCTGTGCGCTCTGTCTTTTTCCAAAAGCACATTGCCATCCTTCCGGATGTCAAGGTTTTCTTTCAGGACGTTGTTCATGCTCGTCCTGCCTTTAAAAGTCTTGCTCCTCAGTGGGACCTTAATTTGGTGCTGGGCATATTGCAGCTCCTCCTTTTGAATCCTTGGCAACTATTCCTCTTTGTCTTCTAACTTGGAAAATGGCTTTCCTTTTGGCAATTGTCTCTATTTGCAGGGTTGCTAAGCTGCAAGCCTTGTCCTGCAAACCACCTTTCTTGGTGTTTCGAAAGGACAAGGCAGTTCTTCACACGTTTAAGGAATTTCTTCCTAAGGTGGTTTCTGAGTTCCACATCAATCAGGAGATTGTTGTGCCTTCATTTTGTCCCTACCCTACAGCTGACAAGGAGAGGGATCTCCACTTGTTATATGTGGTGCACTGCCTTAAGTTCTATGTGCACCGCACTGAACCCTTTCATTAGTTTGATGCCCTATGTGTCATATCTGAGGGTCCCAGGCTGGTTCTAAATGAGTAGAAGGGGGAGAAGTTGGTTCTGGGCGAGTAGGAGGGTGTGAAGGGGGTCCAGAGAGGGTAGGAGAGTATGAAGTGGATTCTGAGTGAGTAGGAAAGGGGAAACTTTGGTTCTGAGTGAGTAGGAGGGTGTGAAGTAGGTTCAGAGGGAGTAGGAGGGTGTGAAGTGGGATCAGCGCAAGTAGGAGGGTGTGAAGGGAGTTCTGAGTGAGTAGGAGCTTGTAGAATGGGTTCTGAGTGAGTAGGTGGGTGGGAAAATGGTTCAGAGCGAGTTGGAGGGTGTGAAGGGGATCAGAGCGAGAAGGAGGGTGTGATGTGGGCTCTGAGCAAGTAGTAAGATGTTAAGTGGGTTTAGAGCGAGTTGGAGGGTGTGAAGGGGATCAAAGCGAGAAGTAGGGTGTGATGTCGGTTCTGAGCAAGTAGTAGGATGTTAAGTTGGCTCTGAGTGAGTAGGAGGATGTTAACTGGGTTCAGAGCAAGAAGATAAGGAAGAAGTTGGTTCTGAGTGAACAGGATGGTGTGAAGTGGGTTATGGGTGTACAGGGAGTTAAAAGTGAGAATGAGGGTTTGATGTGGGTTCTGAGTCAGTAGGAGGGTGATAAGAGGCTTCAGAGCAAGAAAGAGGGTGTGAAAGGGGTTCTGAGTGAGTAGGAGGGTATGGAGATGGTTCTGGGTGCGTATGAGGGTGTGAATGGTGTTATGAGTGAATAGGAGAGTGTGAAAGGGGTTCTCAGCAAGTATGAGGGTGAGATAAAACTTCTGAGTGAGTAGTAGCGTGTGAAAGGTGTCCTGAGCATGTATGAAGGTTCAGTGTGGCTTCTGAGCGAGTAGGAGCATGTGAAAGGGGTTGTGAGCATGTATGAGGGTTCAGTGTAGCTTCTGAGCGAGTAGGAGCGCGTGAAAGTAGTTCTGAGCATGTATGAGGGTTCAGTGGGGCGTCTGAGCGAGTAGGAGCGCGTGAAAGGGGTTGTGAGCATGTATGAGTGTTCAGTGGGGCTTCTGAGTGAGTAGGAGCGTGTGAAAGGGGTTCTGAGCATGTATGAGGGTTCAGTGGGGCTTCTGAGCGAGGAGGAGTGCATGGAAGGGGCCCTGAGCGTGTATGAGGGTCCAGTGGGGCTTCTCAGCGGGTAGGAGCGCGTGGAAGGGGCCCTGAGCGTGTATGAGGGTCCAGTGGGGCTTCTGAGCGGGTAGGAGCGCGTGGAAGGGGCCCTGAGCGTGTATGAGGGTCCAGTGGGGCTTTTAAGCGGGTAGGAGAGCATGGAAGGGGCCCTGAGCGTGTATGAGGGTCCAGTGGGGCTTCTGACCGAGTGGAAGGGACCCTGAGCGTGTATGAGGGTCCAGTGGGGCTTCTGAGCGGGTAGGAGCGCGTGGAAGGGGTCCTGAGCATGTATGAGGGTCCAGTGGGGCTTCTGAGTGGGTAGGAGCGCGTGGAAGGGGTCCTGAGCGTGTATGAGGGTTCAGTGGGGCTTCTGAGCGGGTAGGAGCGCGTGGAAGGAGCCCTGAGCGTGTATGAGGGTCCAGTGGGGCTTCTGAGCGGGTAGGAGTGCGTGGAAGGGGACCTGAGCGTGTATGAGGGTCCAGTGGGGCTTCTGAGCGGGTAGGAGGGCGTGGAAAGGGCTCTGAGCGTGTATGAGAGTTCAGTGGGGCTTCTGAGCTAGTGGAAGGGGTCCTGAGCGTGTATGAGGGTCCAGTGGGGCTTCTGAGCGGGTAGGAGCGCGTGGAAGGGGCCCTGAGAGTGTATGAGAGTTCAGTGGGGCTTCTGAGCGGTTAGGAGCGCGTGGAAGGGGCCCTGAGCGTGTATGAGGGTCCAGAGGGGCTTCTGAGTGGTAGAAGCGCATGGAAGGGGCCCTGAGCGTGTATGAGGGTCCAGTGGGGCTTCTGAGCGAGTGGAAGGGGTCCTGAGCGTGTATGAGGGTCCAGTGGGGCTTCTGAGCGGGTAGGAGCACGTGGAAGGGGCCCTGAGCGTGTATGAGGGACCAGTGGGGCTTCTGAGAGGGTAGAAGCGCGTGGAAGGGGCCCTGAGCATGTATGAGGGTCCAGTGGGGCTTCTGAGCAGGTAGGAGAGCGTGCAAGTGGCCTGAGCGTGTATGAGTGTTCAGTGGGCTTCTGAGCGGGTAGGAGCGCGTGGAAGGGGCCTTGAGCATGTATGAGGGTCCAGTGGGGCTTCTGAGCGTGTAGGAGTGCGTGGAAGGGGCCCTGAGAATGTATGAGGGTCCAGTGGGGCTTCTGAGTGGGTAGGAGCGTGTGGAAGGGGCCCTGAGCATGTATGAGGGACCAGTGGGGCTTCTGAGCGCGTGGAAGGGGCCCTGAGCGTGTATGAGGGACCAGTGGGGCTTCTGAGCTGGTAGGAGCACGTGGAAGGGGCCCTGAGCGTGTATGAGGGACCAGTGGGGCTTCTGAGCTGGTAGGAGCACGTGGAAGGGGCCCTGAGCGTGTATGAGGGACCAGTGGGGCTCTGAGCGAGTGGAAAGGGCCCTGAGCGTGTATGAGGGTCCAGTGGGGCTTCTGAGCTGGTAGGAGAACGTGGAAGGGGCCCTGAGCGTGTATGAGGGTCCAGTGGGGCTTCTGAGCTGGTAGGAGCACGTGGAAGGGGCCCTGAGCGTGTATGAGGGACCAGTGGGGCTTCTGAGCGAGTGGAAGGGGCCCTGAGTGTGCATGAGGGACTATGGGACTTCTGAGCTGGTAGGAGCACGTGGAAGGGGCCCTGAGCGTGTATGAGGGTCCAGTGGGGCTTCTGAGCGAGTGGAAGGGGCCCTGAGCGTGTATGAGGGACCAGTGGGGCTTCTGAGGTGGTAGGAGCGCGTGGAAGGGGCCCTGAGCGTGTATGAGGGACCAGTGGGGCTTCTGAACTGGTAGGAGACCATGGAAGGGGCCCTGAGCGTGTATGAGGGACCAGTGGGGCTTCTGAGCGGGTAGGAGTGCGTGGAAGGGGCCCTGAGCGTGTATGAGGGTCCAGTGGGGCTTCTGAGCTGGTAGGAGCACGTGGAAGGGGCCCTGAGCGTGTATGAGGGACCAGTGGGGCTTCTGAGCGAGTGGAAGGGGCCCTGAGCGTGTATGAGGGACCAGTGGGGCTTCTGAGCTGGTAGGAGCACGTGGAAGGGGCCCTGAGCGTGTATGAGGGACCAGTGGGGCTTCTGAGAGAGTGGAAGGGGCCCTGAGCGTGTATGAGGGACCAGTGGGGCTTCTGAGCGCGTGGAAGGGGCCCTGAGCGTGTATGAGGGACCAGTGGGGCTTCTGAGCTGGTAGGAGCGCGTGGAAGGGGCCCTGAGCGTGTATGAGGGTCCAGTGGGGCTTCTGAGCGGGTAGGAGCGCGTGGAAGGGCCCTGAGCGTGTATGAGGGACCAGTGGGGCTTCTGAGCGAGTGAAAAGGGCCCTGAGCGTGTATGAGGGACCAGTGGGCTTCTGAGCGGGTAGGAGCGCGTGGAAGGGGCCCTGAGCGTGTATGAGGGACCAGTGGGGCTTCTGAGCGAGTGGAAGGGCCCTGAGCGTGTATGTGGGACCAGTGGGGCTTCTGAGCGGGTAGGAGCGCGTGGAAGGGGCCCTCAGCGTGTATGAGGGACCAGTGGGGCTTCTGAGGAGTGGAAGCGGCCCTGAGCGTGTATGAGGGACCAGTGGGGCTTCTGAGCAGGTAGGAGCGCGTGGAAGGGGCCCTGAGCGTGTATGAGGGACCAGTGGGGCTTCTGAGCTGGTAGGAGCACGTGGAAGGGGCCCTGAGCGTGTATGAGGGACCAGTGGGGCTTCTGAGCTGGTAGGAGCACGTGGAAGGGGCCCTGAGCGTGTATGAGGGACCAGTGGGGCTTCTGAGCGAGTGGAAGGGGCCCTGAGCGTGTATGAGGGACCAGTGGGGCTTCTGAGCTGGTAGGAGCACGTGGAAGGGGCCCTGAGCGTGTATGAGGGACCAGTGGGGCTTCTGAGCAAGTAGAAGGTGCCCTGAGCGTGTATGAGGGACCAGTGGGGCTTCTGAGCGGGTAGGAGCGCGTGGAAGGGGCCCTGAGCGTGTATGAGGGACCAGTGGGGCTTCTAAGCGCGTGGAAGGGGCCCTGAGCGTGTATGAGGGACCAGTGGGGCTTCTAAGCAAGTGGAAGGGGCCCTGAGCATGTATGAGGGACCAGTGGGGCTTCTGAGCTGGTAGGAGCACGTGGAAGGGGCCCTGAGCGTGTATGAGGGACCAGTGGGGCTTCTGAGCGAGTGGAAGGGGCCCTGAGCGTGTATGAGGAACCAGTGGGGCTTCTGAGCGCGTGGAAGGGGCCCTGAGCGTGTATGAGGGACCAGTGGGGATTCTGAGCTGGTAGGAGCACATGGAAGGGGCCCTGAGCGTGTATGAGGGTCCAGTGGGGCTTCTGAGCGAGTGGAAGGGGCCCTGAGCGTGTATGAGGGACCAGTGGGGCTTCTGAGCTGGTAGGAGCACGTGGAAGGGGCCCTGAGCGTGTATGAGGGACCAGTGGGGCTTCTGAGCGAGTGGAAAGGGCCCTGAGCGTGTATGAGGGTCCAGTGGGGCTTCTGAGCTGGTAGGAGAACGTGGAAGGGGCCCTGAGCGTGTATGAGGGTCCAGTGGGGCTTCTGAGCAGGTAGGAGCACGTGGAATGGGCCCTGAGCGTGTATGAGGGACCAGTGGGGCTTCTGAGCGAGTGGAAGGGGCCCTGAGTGTGCATGAGGGACTATGGGACTTCTGAGCTGGTAGGAGCACGTGGAAGGGGCCCTGAGCGTGTATGAGGGTCCAGTGGGGCTTCTGAGCGAGTGGAAGGGGCCCTGAGCGTGTATGAGGGACCAGTGGGGCTTCTGAGGTGGTAGGAGCGCGTGGAAGGGGCCCTGAGCGTGTATGAGGGACCAGTGGGCTTCTGAACTGGTAGGAGACCATGGAAGGGGCCCTGAGCGTGTATGAGGGACCAGTGGGGCTTCTGAGCGGGTAGGAATGCGTGGAAAGGGCCCTGAGCGTGTATGAGGGTCCAGTGGGGCTTCTGAGCTGGTAGGAGCACGTGGAAGGGGCCCTGAGCGTGTATGAGGGACCAGTGGGGCTTCTGAGCGAGTGGAAGGGGCCCTGAGCGTGTATGAGGGACCAGTGGGGCTTCTGAGCTGGTAGGAGCACGTGGAAGGGGCCCTGAGCGTGTATGAGGGACCAGTGGGGCTTCTGAGAGAGTGGAAGGGGCCCTGAGCGTGTATGAGGGACCAGTGGGGCTTCTGAGCGCGTGGAAGGGGCCCTGAGCATGTATGAGGGACCAGTGGGCTTCTGAGCTGGTAGGAGCGCGTGGAAGGGGCCCTGAGCATGTATGAGGGACCAGTGGGGCTTCTGAGCGGGTAGGAGCGCGTGGAAGGGGCCCTGAGCGTGTATGAGGGACCAGTGGGGCTTCTGAGCGAGTGAAAAGGGCCCTGAGCGTGTATGAGGGACCAGTGGGGCTTCTGAGCGGGTAGGAGCGCGTGGAAGGGGCCCTGAGCGTGTATGAGGGACCAGTGGGGCTTCTGAGCGAGTGGAAGGGGCCCTGAGCGTGTATGTGGGACCAGTGGGGCTTCTGAGCGGGTAGGAGCGCGTGGAAGGGGCCCTCAGCGTGTATGAGGGACCAGTGGGGCTTCTGAGGAGTGGAAGGGGCCCTGAGCGTGTATGAGGGACCAGTGGGGCTTCTGAGCGCGTGGAAGGGGCCCTGAGCGTGTATGAGGGACCAGTGGGGCTTCTGAGCAGGTAGGAGCGCGTGGAAGGGGCCCTGAGCGTGTATGAGGGACCAGTGGGGCTTCTGAGCAGGTAGGAGCGCGTGGAAGGGGCCCTGAGCGTGTATGAGGGACCAGTGGGGCTTCTGAGCTGGTAGGAGCACGTGGAAGGGGCCCTGAGCGTGTATGAGGGACCAGTGGGGCTTCTGAGCGAGTGGAAGGTGCCCTGAGCGTGTATGAGGGACCAGTGGGGCTTCTGAGCGGGTAGGAGCGCGTGGAAGGGGCCCTGAGCGTGTATGAGGGACCAGTGGGGCTTCTAAGCGCGTGGAAGGGGCCCTGAGCGTGTATGAGGGACCAGTGGGGCTTCTAAGCAAGTGGAAGGGGCCCTGAGCATGTATGAGGGACCAGTGGGGCTTCTGAGCTGGTAGGAGCACGTGGAAGGGGCCCTGAGCGTGTATGAGGGTCCAGTGGGCTTCTGAGCTCGTGGAAGGGGCCCTGAGCGTGTATGAGGGACCAGTGGGGCTTCTGAGCGCGTGGAAGGGGCCCTGAGTGTATATGAGGGACCAGTGGGGTTTCTGAGCTGGTAGGAGCACGTGGAAGGGGCCCTGAGCGTGTATGAGGGACCAGTGGGGCTTCTGAACGTGTAGGAGTGCGTGGAACGGGCCCTGAGCGTGTATGAGGGACCAGTGGGGCTTCTGAGCAACTGGAAGGGGCCCTGAGCGTGTATGAGGGACCAGTGGGGCTTCTCAGCGAGTGAAGGGGCCCTGAGCGTGTATGAGGGACCAGTGGGGCTTCTGAGAGAGTGGAAGGGGCCCTGAGCGTGTATGAGGGACCAGTGGGGCTTCTGAGTGCGTGGAAGGGGCCCTGAGCGTGTATGAGGGTCCAGTGGGGCTTCTGAGCTGGTAGGAGCACGTGGAAGGGGCCCTGAGCGTGTTTGAGGGTCCAGTGGGGCTTCTGAGCTGGTAGGAGCACGTGGAAAAGGCCCTGAGCGTGTATGAGGGACCAGTGGGGCTTCTGAGCTGGTAGGAGCACGTGGAAGGGGCACTGAGCGTGTATGAGGGACCAGTGGGGCTTCTGAGCTGGTAGGAGCGCGTGGAAGGGGCCCTGAGCGTCTATGAGGGACGAGTGGGGCTTCTGAGCTGGTAGGAGCACGTGGAAGGGGCCCTGAGCATGTATGAGGTCCAGTGGGGCTTCTGAGCGGGTAGGAGCGCGTGGAAGGGGCCCTGAGCGTGTATGAGGGACCAGTGGGGCTTCTGAGCGAGTGGAAGGGGCCCTGAGCGTGTATGAGGGACCAGTGGGCTTCTGAGAGCGTGGAAGGGGCCCTGAGCGTGTATGAGGGACCAGTGGGGCTTCTGAGAGAGTGGAAGGGGCCCTGAGCGTGTATGAGGGACCAGTGGGGCTTCTGAGTGCGTGGAAGGGGCCTGAGCGTGTATGAGGGACCAGTGGGCTTCTGAGCTGGTAGGAGCACGTGGAAGGGGCCCTGAGCGTGTATGAGGGACCAGTGGGGCTTCTGAGCGAGTGGAAGGGGCCCTGAGCGTGTATGAGGGTCCAGTGGGGCTTCTGAGCGAGTGGAAGGGGCCCTGAACGTGTATGAGGGTCCAGTGGGGCTTCTGAGCGGGTAGGAGCGCGTGGAAGGTGCCCTGAGCGTGTATGAGGGACCAGTGGGGCTTCTGAGCGAGTGGAAGGGGCCCTGAGCGTGTATGAGGGACCAGTGGGGCTCCTGAGCGAGTGGAAGGGGCCCTGAGCGTGTATGAGGGACCAGTGGGGCTTCTGAGCGAGTGGAATTGGCCCTGAACGTGTATGAGGGACCAGTGGGGCTTCTGAGCGCGTGGAAGGGGCCCTGAGCGTGTATGAGGGACCAGTGGGGCTTCTGAGCGAGTGGAAGGGCCCTGAGCGTGTATGAGGGACCAGTGGGGCTTCTGAGCTGGTAGGAGCACGTGGAAGGGGCCCTGAGCGTGTATGAGGGACCAGTGGGGCTTCTGAGCGAGTGGAAAGGGCCCTGAGCGTGTATGAGGGTCCAGTGGGCTTCTGAGCTGGTAGGAGAACGTGGAAGGGGCCCTGAGCGTGTATGAGGGTCCAGTGGGGCTTCTGAGCAGGTAGGAGCACGTGGAATGGGCCCTGAGCGTGTATGAGGGACCAGTGGGGCTTCTGAGCGAGTGGAAGGGGCCCTGAGTGTGCATGAGGGACTATGGGACTTCTGAGCTGGTAGGAGCACGTGGAAGGGGCCCTGAGCGTGTATGAGGGTCCAGTGGGGCTTCTGAGCGAGTGGAAGGGGCCCTGAGCGTGTATGAGGGACCAGTGGGGCTTCTGAGGTGGTAGGAGCGCGTGGAAGGGGCCCTGAGCGTGTATGAGGGACCAGTGGGGCTTCTGAACTGGTAGGAGACCATGGAAGGGGCCCTGAGCGTGTATGAGGGACCAGTGGGGCTTCTGAGCGGGTAGGAATGCGTGGAAAGGGCCCTGAGCGTGTATGAGGGTCCAGTGGGGCTTCTGAGCTGGTAGGAGCACGTGGAAGGGGCCCTGAGCGTGTATGAGGGACCAGTGGGGCTTCTGAGCGAGTGGAAGGGGCCCCTGAGCGTGTATGAGGGACCAGTGGGGCTTCTGAGCTGGTAGGAGCACGTGGAAGGGGCCCTGAGCGTGTATGAGGGACCAGTGGGGCTTCTGAGAGAGTGGAAGGGGCCCTGAGCGTGTATGAGGGACCAGTGGGGCTTCTGAGCGCGTGGAAGGGGCCCTGAGCATGTATGAGGGACCAGTGGGGCTTCTGAGCTGGTAGGAGCGCGTGGAAGGGGCCCTGAGCATGTATGAGGGACCAGTGGGGCTTCTGAGCGGGTAGGAGCGCGTGGAAGGGGCCCTGAGCGTGTATGAGGGACCAGTGGGCTTCTGAGCGAGTGAAAAGGGCCCTGAGCGTGTATGAGGGACCAGTGGGGCTTCTGAGCGGGTAGGAGCGCGTGGAAGGGGCCCTGAGCGTGTATGAGGGACCAGTGGGGCTTCTGAGCGAGTGGAAGGGGCCCCTGAGCGTGTATGTGGGACCAGTGGGGCTTCTGAGCGGGGTAGGAGCGCGTGGAAGGGGCCCTCAGCGTGTATGAGGGACCAGTGGGGCTTCTGAGGAGTGGAAGGGGCCCTGAGCGTGTATGAGGGACCAGTGGGGCTTCTGAGCGCGTGGAAGGGGCCCTGAGCGTGTATGAGGGACCAGTGGGGCTTCTGAGCAGGTAGGAGCGCGTGGAAGGGGCCCTGAGCGTGTATGAGGGACCAGTGGGGCTTCTGAGCAGGTAGGAGCGCGTGGAAGGGGCCCTGAGCGTGTATGAGGGACCAGTGGGGCTTCTGAGCTGGTAGGAGCACGTGGAAGGGGCCCTGAGCGTGTATGAGGGACCAGTGGGGCTTCTGAGCGAGTGGAAGGTGCCCTGAGCGTGTATGAGGGACCAGTGGGGCTTCTGAGCGGGTAGGAGCGCGTGGAAGGGGCCCTGAGCGTGTATGAGGGACCAGTGGGGCTTCTAAGCGCGTGGAAGGGGCCCTGAGCGTGTATGAGGGACCAGTGGGGCTTCTAAGCAAGTGGAAGGGGCCCTGAGCATGTATGAGGGACCAGTGGGGCTTCTGAGCTGGTAGGAGCACGTGGAAGGGGCCCTGAGCGTGTATGAGGGTCCAGTGGGGCTTCTGAGCTCGTGGAAGGGGCCCTGAGCGTGTATGAGGGACCAGTGGGGCTTCTGAGCGCGTGGAAGGGCCCTGAGTGTATATGAGGGACCAGTGGGGTTTCTGAGCTGGTAGGAGCACGTGGAAGGGGCCCTGAGCGTGTATGAGGGACCAGTGGGGCTTCTGAACGTGTAGGAGTGCGTGGAACGGGCCCTGAGCGTGTATGAGGGACCAGTGGGGCTTCTGAGCAACTGGAAGGGGCCCTGAGCGTGTATGAGGGACCAGTGGGGCTTCTCAGCGAGTGGAAGGGGCCCTGAGCGTGTATGAGGGACCAGTGGGGCTTCTGAGAGAGTGGAAGGGGCCCTGAGCGTGTATGAGGACCAGTGGGGCTTCTGAGTGCGTGGAAGGGGCCCTGAGCGTGTATGAGGGTCCAGTGGGGCTTCTGAGCTGGTAGGAGCACGTGGAAGGGCCCTGAGCGTGTTTGAGGGTCCAGTGGGGCTTCTGAGCTGGTAGGAGCACGTGGAAAAGGCCCTGAGCGTGTATGAGGGACCAGTGGGGCTTCTGAGCTGGTAGGAGCACGTGGAAGGGGCACTGAGCGTGTATGAGGGACCAGTGGGCTTCTGAGCTGGTAGGAGCGCGTGGAAGGGGCCCTGAGCGTCTATGAGGGACGAGTGGGGCTTCTGAGCTGGTAGGAGCACGTGGAAGGGGCCCTGAGCATGTATGAGGTCCAGTGGGGCTTCTGAGCGGGTAGGAGCGCGTGGAAGGGGCCCTGAGCGTGTATGAGGGACCAGTGGGGCTTCTGAGCGAGTGGAAGGGGCCCTGAGCGTGTATGAGGGACCAGTGGGGCTTCTGAGAGCGTGGAAGGGGCCCTGAGCGTGTATGAGGGACCAGTGGGGCTTCTGAGAGAGTGGAAGGGGCCCTGAGCGTGTATGAGGGACCAGTGGGGCTTCTGAGTGCGTGGAAGGGGCCCTGAGCGTGTATGAGGGTCCAGTGAGGCTTCTGAGCTGGTAGGAGCACGTGGAAGGGGCCCTGAGCGTGTATGAGGGACCAGTGGGGCTTCTGAGCGAGTGGAAGGGGCCCTGAGCGTGTATGAGGGACCAGTGGGGCTTCTGAGCTGGTAGGAGCACGTGGAAGGGGCCCTGAGCGTGTATGAGGGACCAGTGGGGCTTCTGAGAGAGTGGAAGGGGCCCTGAGCGTGTATGAGGGACCAGTGGGGCTTCTGAGCACGTGGAAGGGGCCCTGAGCGTGTATGAGGGACCAGTGGGGCTTCTAAGCTGGTAGGAGCGCGTGGAAGGGGCCCTGAGCGTGTATGAGGGTCCAGTGGGGCTTCTGAGCGGGTAGGAGCGCGTGGAAGGGGCCCTGAGCGTGTATGAGGGACCAGTGGGGCTTCTGAGCGAGTGAAAAGGGCCCTGAGCGTGTATGAGGGACCAGTGGGGCTTCTGAGCGGGTAGGAGCGCGTGGAAGGGGCCCTGAGCGTGTATGAGGGACCAGTGGGGCTTCTGAGCGTGTGGAAGGGACCCTGAGCGTGTATGAGGGACCAGTGGGGCTTCTGAGCGCGTGGAAGGGGCCCTGAGCGTGTATGAGGGACCAGTGGGGCTTCTGAGCGCGTGGAAGGGGCCCTGAGCGTGTATGAGGGACCAGTGGGGCTTCTGAGCAGTAGGAGCGCGTGGAAGGGGCCCTGAGCGTGTATGAGGACCAGTGGGGCTTCTGAGCTGGTAGGAGCACGTGGAAGGGGCCCTGAGCGTGTATGAGGGACCAGTGGGGCTTCTGAGCTGGTAGGAGCACGTGGAAGGGGCCCTGAGCGTGTATGAGGGACCAGTGGGGCTTCTGAGCGAGTGGAAAAGGCCCTGAGCGTGTATGAGGGACCAGTGGGGCTTCTGAGCTGGTAGGAGCACGTGGAAGGGGCCCTGAGCGTGTATGAGGGACCAGTGGGGCTTCTGAGCAAGTAGAAGGTGCCCTGAGCGTGTATGAGGGACCAGTGGGGCTTCTGAGCGGGTAGGAGCGCGTGGAAGGGGCCCTGAGCGTGTATGAGGGACCAGTGGGGCTTCTAAGCGCGTGGAAGGGGCCCTGAGCGTGTATGAGGGACCAGTGGGGCTTCTAAGCAAGTGGAAGGGGCCCTGAGCATGTATGAGGGACCAGTGGGGCTTCTGAGCTGATAGGAACACGTGGAAGGGGCCCTGAGCGTGTATGAGGGACCAGTGGGGCTTCTGAGCTGATAGGAGCACGTGGAAGGGGCCCTGAGCGTGTATGAGGGTCCAGTGGGGCTTCTGAGCGCGTGGAAGGGGCCCTGAGCGTGTATGAGGGACCAGTGGGGCTTCTGAGCGGGTAGGAGCGTGTGGAAGGGGCCCTGAGCGTGTATGAGGGACCAGTGGGGCTTCTGAGCGAGTGGAAGGGGCCCTGAGCGTGTATGAGGGACCAGTGGGGCTTCTGAGCGCGTGGAAGGGGCCCTGAGCGTGTATGAGGGACCAGTGGGGTTTCTGAGCTGGTAGGAGCACGTGGAAGGGGCCCTGAGCGTGTATGAGGGACCAGTGGGGCTTCTGAACGGGTAGGAGTGCGTGGAACGGGCCCTGAGCGTGTATGAGGGACCAGTGGGGCTTCTGAGCAACTGGAAGGGGCCCTGAGCGTGTATGAGGGACCAGTGGGCTTCTCAGCGAGTGGAAGGGGCCCTGAGCGTGTATA